>CP136063.1:184086567-184768429 GCA_032622095.1 Siphonodentalium dalli
ATCAAACAAGGTTAAAAATCTATGGAAGAAACACGTAGTCTGTGAGTATCCTTTCACTCAACATGTGCTATCACCATTCCAAAGGACAACAAAATCCGACAATTGAAGCTAGAGTTACAAAGTAATATGTTCAGAAGGACATAGAGATGACGGAGCCTTTGACGAAATGTCAAAACCCATAACCTGCGGCCGAGAAAAGTGGATCTAATATAGAAACAAAGTACATGTACCAGTATTATTAGGTCAGCATGACCAGGCATGACTGGAAATGTGAAACTATGATGAATTTTGTGAAGGTTTACAGGTTTCAAAAAACTTTTAGTGTATCACTGATGACACTTTGAAAATTTAATAAGTTATTTGCACATAAGTTTAACTAACCTGCCAATTGAGAACACACTGGACAGCATTTGCCATTGATGACAAAGAGCCTCAGATCATAAGTTGATAAGATGATGGAACGGCTGTGATTTGTCTTGAGATCAGTTCAACCAGTCTTATATTATGTCCTGAATATTTTTTCCATCAAAACTGTAACGCTGCAAAAAAAAGACATAAAATACCAGTTTATCTTTTATATTTTAACAAGTGGACCGCACTGCAAAACCGGTAGCTTATAGGCAAGGTGTATTAATTCGCCATGCTAGCTCAATTTAGAAGATATCTATGTGGTTTCACATGTGGTTATCCTTAGTTTTGATGCTGATAGATTGAAATTAAAAAATGTCAAAATTTCAAAAAGGTCCATGACTGCTAAAATCAATAGAGGAAAGCTGTATGTGTACATGTCTACTCCCCTCTTCTGTTTAAAGAGAACCTGTATCTGATAACGCATACATCAGGCAAACTTTTCATGTTAACAGTAACTGGAATAATGGAGGGATGTGTGGACAGATAGACGAAGCGATATATCCCAAATGTGTCTCATGATGTTTAAAACATAAGTATGGATGACAGGGTTTGGCTCTGTGTAATTAAGGCTTTAAAACAACATACTGGTATTAAATTTGATTGTTAACATATTGTACGTTATTGTATTTAGGCAACCAGGTAATGAGCCGACAAAGACGTTTAACAAATGAATAAATGGGAATCATTTAACCATTGATCAGTGAGTGTCTAGTTACCATATCAATTGACAAGTAATGAGATGACTTACCATTTTGTTCCGACAAGAAAGCCATCTGCATGTCAGTCTCTCGTTGAGGAATGCCTTGTCTTCAGAATTAGACCAAGAACATCAGTAAGGGTGTACATAAAAGTGGATTCTTTTGGAGAGTTGCATGAAGTTCTTGCACATAGGTTGTAGTTCCCCAGGTTTCTTCAATAACATGAATTTTCACACACAACACATAAAATAATCAAGAGGTCAATTATAACACAATTATAACACAAAGTAGTTTTAAAATTGAAAAGTATGGAGCGTGATGTGATTTGAGATCTAGCAGCATCCCAGACACAATATATATTTTTCAAGAGGCTACAAATGCCTATAGTTTGATATGCACAAGATTAGTTGATTTATAAAATATAAGCAAGTACTTGAATATACAATAGTAAAATTTGGACAAAGTGATGAATTTGATTATTCAGGATATTGGTGACAAAACAACATAAATTAAACTCATTCACAAATAACAAATAATAGTTAATCCTCACGGTGATGTGGTATTCTAAAAGAATTAGATTTCACATTCTAATAGCATTAACAATTCTGCTTGACCATGGGGAAAATAATAAAATAATCAAGTGCCAAGAAGTTGTCTCTAATTCTCTCACAAATCAGGGGAGATATTGAGAAAAACCCTTGGAATAAATGAGAAGAGCAATCGATTAAAGTTTTAGAAAAAGTGCCTATATTTTAGATATAAATAATTATCTAAAAGAAATATACTGACCACAAAAGCCAGGTATAATGGACCTTTGAATAACAAGAAATGATGCATTGAAATCAAAATCCATAGTTGAAATTCTACACAGATTAAATGAAAATCAATAATCCTAAAATTTCAAATAACTATAAACAAGAGCATCGCCTGGGCGTGGCAAACTACGCCTGTGGTAATTTCAACAACGGATCATAACTCAGGAGAAAATTGGCAGGCGGAACTCAAATTCGAACTTGACCATATTTTGGGATAGTAAACTCAAACATAAAAAATGTCATTCTATTCAATTCAGACTTAATAAAGTTATCATCCAGAAACGAAAATTAAGTGCAAATTATTCTAACAAGACAGTCAATGACTGTGTGGTCGCTCACCAGACTGTAAAGATGGAGAAGACTGGGACTGACAAGTCAGTACTTGTCAAATCACTCTAAAACAAGTAGTTCTAAACAGGTACACAAGTAGAGGTCATCGTTGAATGGTGGAATGGAATATGGGGGGGGGGGGGTGTCTAGCTTGAAATTTCTATCTCTACACCCTCCCCCAATAGATCATTGCCCATTACCTCCCAACTGGACCAAACTAACTTACAACTGGTACTTCAAGATATCCAATTGTTGGTAATTAATCAATACCTTACTGCTAATACCGGTATAAACGAAAATTGTTATTTTTTTTAAAATGGGCGTATAAAAAACACATATTAAAATCAAATTACACATAGTCAATTTACAACTCTCCACGCATGAATTTGCAAAACAGTGGTTGGTGGGAGGAGGTCGTCACTGTTCTATATAATGGAAATATTAAACCACATTTAGACAAATACAATTTGAATTACTAACATAAATGTGGTGTAGATTTGTTGGAATTAGCTTTTCTTAAATAGATGTTCTTTGGCAGTCAGTGATAAAATTATTTGATCTTCAGAAAATATCACTACAAAACAAAAAGGAAGAAGTAACACATTTTAGTCAAGGAAAGTGTTCTTCCTCTAGGTCGGTTCCTTGTGTGCAGAAGCCATCCCCCCCCCCAAACCCCACCCCACCATTGATACATGTAGCTATGCCCAGATTACAAAGAGCCCACACTCCCAAAAGGCCTAATTACAAAGAGCCCACATTTCCAAAAGGCGGTGCATTGTATTGTAACCCAGCATCACAATTCTTTGTAATATAACTCAAGCCATCCATTGATGCCACAATAGCAAGCGCCGCAACCTACTATTGTTCAAGGGTTTGATGATGGATGGTGGCTCTCAAGTTACAATGAGCTTTTTGTGCCTACAACTGTCTCCTTGTTAAAACAGAGGCTGATCACAATAATTGTTTTTTTCCCTATATCTGTCATGTTAAACCATAGGCTGTTCAGATGGATTTCCCCCTATACCAGTCACGTTAAAACATAGGCTGGTTGACATGCAGCTCCGGTTTGTACCACTAAAATAATTTTGGTTCAGTTCATTAAAACAAATTCCCCTCATCTTGAATCCGGGCTTGGGACCGGCAGACTTATGTCAGGCAGACTTAGAATTTTTTTATACATGTACATGATTAAGAAGAAACTGATCATTGTTTTCATAATGTTTAAATGTTGATTCAGCTAACAAATCTTCAAAAACTAAATTAGTTATTCAATAAATAATACATACAACTATACATTCTGAATGTGCAACACCTACTACATACACTTTCAAGTCACAGAACTTATACAAATTGTTACAGCCTCATGATAACTGTAGTAGGTTGGTGTTACTGAGGCTGTTATTCTTAATGAGCTTTTAGCATACACGTGGTCTATTAAGGTTCCACCTTCGGTAGTGTTTTCTCTAACTAGTTGTCTGTATCTTTTAGCTTCAAACATTTCGCATATGGAAGATCTTTCAGTGTTGTTGAGATTCTGATTAAAATCTCCCAAAACTAAGGTGTGCTCATAGTCTGAGAGAATATTAATGAGTTCTTTGAGCTTGTTCAGAAATAAGGCTAAGTCATAGGAAGGAGTTCTATAAATAACTACAATTACTAAATCATGTGTCATGTCAATCAAGCTATAGTATTCAAGATTTGTAACATTCAGGGTGAACGGTCTGATTTGAGAGTTGTCTTGTATATATACACCCACACCTCCATTTTTTTGTTTTTTTAACTTGCCAAACAGTGACTTAGAGTTGTCATAGGACGAATGCCTTGAATTATGATGGAGGGTATGATTTTCCCAGAACAAAACATCACACTGTTCTTGATTTGTAGTTAACCATGTCTCTGTTAGTGCTATACATTGCATAGAACTGAACCTGTGATCTTGCTTCATATCTCCGAAATGAGCAAATAGTCCCTGAATATTGTGGAGTAAAATATTTGTTTCACCAGATATGACAGGATTATCATCAATGAATTTTGGCATGTCTTCTAGTGCCTTCGACACAGTATCATCACAATAAATTTTAGAGCTCAAGTTCTCCAAATTACAGCCCTCAATTGACAGTCCATTCAGGTTTGTCACTCTGCTCAGTGCAACATAGCTCATTCCTGGAGCAAACACATTATCTAATGAAATCACAGCTTTCTCGACAGTGATTCCCTGAACTTTGTGAATTGTACATGCATAACAAATCATGAGAGGAAATTGTCTTCTGACAGTTCGAACCTTTGTTTCTAGGTTCTCTTCGAGAGCCACAATTTTCACAGCTGACTCTCCACTGCTGGTTGGATATTTATTATCTCTGCCAATTGAGTTATCATCAAATGCCACTAAGATTTCTTTTGTTTTTATATCGTCAGAATCAATATTTCTCAACTCAATTATTTCGCCCATAGAGCCATTGACTAGCCCTTGACTCAAGTCCAGATTTCTCAATAACATTACTCTGGCACCCACAGCTAGTTGAAGTTCAGGTAACAAGGCATTTTGAACATTCTGATAAGGTTTATCCCTCTTTATCAAAATACTATCTTCAGATTTCACATAATCTTCTGCTAGACACTCATATATGTTATTAGCAAACTTTTCATTCATCACTTGTTTATTATAAGCATTAACTTTTCTTTTGGTACTACAAATGTGGAGAGCATCTGGGATTTGCTTATTAAAACAACTGGATATTATCTCTTTGTCTGAACTATCAAGTTGTTCCGATTTCCCTTTGATTCTACATCTATTCAACATATGAGCAAAGACGGCATCTTCTCTCTGACGCAATGAGAGTATGAATGGACTTGGTTTCAACTGTTGATCAGATCTATGTGGTAAATATAATTGCAGAATACCATGGTAAAAATTTTCTGGTACAGTAGACTTTGGGTATCGTGGAAACTTTAAAATTGCATCTTCAGATCTGGTTCTTTTCTGGATATAACCAAGATTGTTTTGTAATCGGAACACAGTTTCAGTGATATCAGAATCTTTCACGTTGTCTGCACCTTTGGGTACCTGTGATTTTGCCAGTACTCTGTACTGAGAACAAAATGTTGCCAAGCTCATGCTTTCAAATTCATTCATTGCTGGTCTTTCTTTGTATCTGTCTACCAAATTTGTCATCCAGATGTTGGGTGTGTTTTCAGTTATATATTTCAGTGGTAGGCTCATTCTTGTGGGATTTTCCCCTACTGGTACAAACTGTACTTTTCTAGAGCATTCTTTCATGCTAAGGTTACAAACTCGGAATATGCTCTCTTGAGCAGTTATTTCCCTTTTATTGAGATAAGTGCGGCAAAGTTTTCTTAAGGTTTCCTTTGCACTTGTGTTGCCTTCTGCAGCTTCTTTTTTAGTTTGACTCAACAATGTACTCATATAACTTTCATTTTTGGATACATAACTGACAACATAACAGATGCAGCTGTAAACATCTGTGACATATTGAATGTCCATGTTCGCATTCCAACATCTCAGGAGATCGGCATTGTATTGATTTGTCCAAATGGATTTTGGTGATCGCTTTAAAATAATACTGTTCTTGTCAGACATAACATCAAGAATAGTCTCAAACTCATCCTGAGTAGTTTGAGCCTTCTCAAACAGCTCATTGCACGAAGAGATGCAATTGTGTTTATCCAACAGTAGTTTCCCAAGGGTTTCAACTACCTGTTTTGCTCTAGCTATCATATCCGAATCTCTTGGTTGATCTTTGTCTTTTGGTCTCAATAACAAAGTTCGATTTGATGCCGGCCTTGGAAAATTGAACCGACACTTTGTACTCTTTTTGCGACACGAATCGGTGTGTTTCTTACTATGTTGCTGAACATGAGTAACTATTTCATGAAGCTCAGGGTCTGTCCCCTCATCAGGTATCTCACATGCAATATGTCTATCAATAAACTCAATCACCAATGTATCATCATTGATGTTAAAATGTGGAGCATTGTATATCCAAAATACACAGTGCCAGTGTTTCGCACCTCTTGATGAGTCTTCTTGTCTATAGAAGAAATCTTGCACAACACCTATAGGTGCAGCATCAGATTTTATTACTTTATTCAGAAATGTCCTGAACCTATGTTCAAGCATCCTGCACACAGTCACCGGGTTAGATCTCAGTATCTTACATTTTTCAGACCAATCAAGTTCAATGAATTTACGAGTATCGCCTCGTTGTACCAATATTGATGTGATAATTTCGGGCCATCGAAACTCTGCAGTTGAAAATGAGCAGAAAAATGTTGGAATTCCAATCTGTCTGACCATTGCAAACAAATCCTTTTGGACATTTTGCCAGTATGCTGGTGTACCAGGTATTGACTTCATGAATTTGAAAACCTGGTCCGATTTCAGTAATTCAGCCATTCTTTCGGTATCTTTCAATACTTCTGCTGTTATTTCATCGCCTTCGGATGTTATTGCGTTTCCTTTTCGACAGACAATTGATATCTGAGAAAGAACTTTATGTAGATCAGATAGGTACTGGCTTAAAAATATGAAGTTAATATCTTCGGCAAATCTATTGTCAGCATTCATCAATCTCATGTTGAAATATCTGCCGAGTGTTATTCGTTCAGATCTATCTTCTTCATGTGTATTTTTACCATGAGGAAACTGTACTGGGAATGCTTGGCACTCAATTCCCTTCGCTTTCAATATATGGAGAGGATTATTTCCCTCAGCTGGTGCTAAATTAATAATGTCATCGGTTGTATTATCTAATACAAATTGTTCCATATCATCTGGTTGTAAACATGTTTCAGATGGAAAAGCACTATTTTGAGCAACTAGTTCATCTTCAGAATCAGTCTCATCTTCTGAATTTATCTCTAGATCATTATTTTCATTTTCATTCGGTTCTTCACACCAATCCTCATCAATTGTTACATCATTGAACCACTTATTCTCTCGCTTGAGGAAAGTTAGAGCTTTATATAATTTTTCAGGATTCACTTGCTCATATTCATAATATCCTTCATAGCACAACTTTCTCTTCAGTCGGACACGAAGTAATGAACTTGTGTTCTCTTGTCTGGGTAATCTGTTTGTTGTTTTTTTAAGATCAGATGGCACACACACAACAGGTCCTTTAACTCCCTGTTGGCCTCCTTTTGGTAGTTTAAGCATTTTGAAGAATGGAATTACCGGTGCTATCAAATGCCTCTCTAAGCTATTCAGACAAGAAAGTTCCTCAGGAATATCTTCCAGGCTCATGTTATTGTAATGAGACTCGGCTGGGATTTTGCCCTTGATAATTTTGTTGTGGCATGTAGTACATATCCACTGTTTAAAGCAAGGCATTTCAGAGTATGGACAATCATTTCTGCACCCCTTAGTGCACTCATGCACATATTTCCTAGAGATGCAATTGTCGGCAATATCAGCTATTTCTGAACCTTTCTCATCGTATATTTCCAAGTTACACTTCTTCACCTGATTTGCGAAGAATATTCGTTCACAACAAGAGCATACATACTCTGGGCCATGAGATATCTCCTCTCTAAACTTCTTCAGAACATTCAGGTAGACAGAGCTCAAAGTTTGTTCTATTGATTTCTTAATTCTGTATTTCTTTTTGTTCTCATTAACGAGTCTTTGTCTGAACTTCTGATCTCTTCTATATCTGGCTTTACTAGCCAATATCAATTTTTTTCTGTAAACATTGTTTCGAGCATATCTTTTTTTGCCACTAATTACTTGCCGTTGTCTGTATGAAAGATCCTTTGCATATCTTTCCACGCTATATTTCAATGAATTTGTCCGGAAAAGATTATCGGATTCATACTTTTTCTTCAAGTATTTCTTCACATTATTTCTGTGCTTCTCATTTTCTCTGTATTTCAGTACAGAATACCTTTTCACCTCAGCTCTGTGTTTGTCATTATTTTTATACTTTTCAACTGAAAGTTTTCTGAGGTCATTTCTATGTTTTTCACTCGGTTTATATTGCTGGGATGAGGAACTCTTTTTTGAATCTTTATAGGCTTTATCTGTTTGATATTTGTGTATTTGATAGGTCTTTTTCAAACCTCTATACAATGGTTCATTCTCATATCTTCTTCTCATATGACTTTTTTTGGAACTTCTATACAATGGATCATCCTCATATTTCCTCTTCATATAATTATTCATGTAATCATTCCAATTAGTGTGATCATTTTTTTTATTAATTTCATTTGTTCTGTGTTTTTTTGTGCGACAGAATTTAATTGTTCTCCTTTTTCGCTTATCTCGTTTCCCAGGTTTATAACCCGTTTGATTTTCATCAACAACAGGAACAATCTGTTCATTGTCAAATCCACTGACTGAAGTAAGAACAACATCATAGTGAGTACCATTAATGTTGTGCAAGTAGATAGATTGGGAGTATGAATTTCTCATAACATCAAAATCTCTTGGTGGATATTTCACCCATGACGTGTTGTAAGTAAATATATCAATGTTCATTAAATCGCAAACAGCAAGTATTTCTACTTCAGTTGCCCATTTCCCTTGTAGTTCCATCTTTGAATCATCAATATATTGAATGATGTCACAAACTCCAAGTCTTAGCCACTGTTGAAATTTTTCCCTTTTTTGGAGCAGGTGTCCGACAACAGATTGTCTGATAACATTATGATGTTTTTCGGTGCCAGTGAGAGCAAATGAAATAGCTCTAAAAAAGCAATTTCCATCTCCAAATATTTTCCTCGTTTTGAAATTTCCCTTTAATTCACTGCAACTCTCATATAATATTGCTTCTTCAACAGACAGTCCAAATGATTGACACGCATCAGCTTGCTGCTGACCGTTAAGTGGATTAAACATGATAGAATCATTTCTTGAGTGGCCCATTATTGCAAGATCATCAATCAGATCACAAATTATCTCAATATTTATGCCAGTAAGTTCGCATATGGTTGAATCATAGCAATTCATTGAAACAATTAGCTGGCCAAAGTGGTGGCTAACTGCGGTCAAATTTTGGAACATCAAGAGAACACTTGTTCCATCTGGAGTCTGCAAACCCAGGTTATTTCGGGAATGAGAGTCAAATAAGAAAAATATATTTTCTGATTTCCCAACAATCACCGTGTAACCCATGAATGTCACAAAACAATAGTTTGATGTCTGGAGGATTGAATTTAATGCCTCATGAATAGGAATTAGAGCTAATTCAATAGCTTCTTCACTCGTGCAAAATATTCCTGCCTGAACAGGAGATTGCTGACTAAACTTGAATTTCTCACTAAAAGCTTCATATGTTTCAGGAAGTTCTTTAATGTCAAGGTATTGGGGAACGTGTCCCTCCCACTTTTGTTTGTATTTGTGAAGAGGATCAGGATGTCTTAACTGAGAGTACATATCCGTCCCTTGTTGAATGACAATATCCATATCTTCTGATTTCCACAACTTTAAATTTTTCACTTTTGAGAAAGCTGCTGCCATGAGACAAGCTGCGGTACATTGTACACCACGGTATTTGAATATCTGATCTCCTTGATGGCATGTGCCTTGCAATATGCTAAAGGCTGAAGTGTCACTCATACTTATTTGAGTACTGCCATTCAGACATTCTTCATTTTGTTCATCAATGATTTCATTTGTTTCAGTTTTCACATATTCATTCATGACTTTTTTGTCATTCTCATTTTGTTCAACAATTTCATTTTGTTCATAAATTTCATGATCCGAGTCAGGTGCAGTGGATGCAGTACAGTTTTTAGTCGTGCTCGTTTTGACTACCATGCTTTGTGTCTCATTATTGTCTAGCTCATCTCTTATTGACGTCGTTGCTTGCCAATCTAAATCAACACAGGGAACACGCTTTGCTGTGTGTTGATCGGGCTTATTTTGTGACGTGGATGAGGGACGAGAGTCCACAAGCATGGCATTTGAGCTTTGTTCCGACTCTGCTTTATTTACTGCCCTATTAGTTTGACTCTCCGAGCGTATCTTAACCATTCTCTGTTTCTTCTTTCTTCTTCTCTGATCACCACTCATCCCTCTCTTGGGCATCTAAAATGTTCAGAAAATATAGCCATCATGACATTTTGTCGGTCATATTATCCATCCTAAATTAATGCATCATCCAGAAACCAAACGTGAACAGACAAACAGACCCAAATGATAGCCCGATGGAAGTCAATAACTGGAGTTGTCACCGGACTGCAGAGACAGAGGGTTGGGACTCTGAAAGACTACAAGTCACTACTAGTACTTGTCAAAATTACTTACAATGCAAGACAAGTAGTTCTAAACAGGGATATAACTGGAGGATCTTCGATGAGCAGGGAACAGATACTGGTAATAATAAACAGACAACACTTAAACAACTGATAATCCACAGGTAGAATACTGGGATAGAGTTTCGTGCTGAATCAGCTGTCAGAATGGTACACGTATAATATCGAAACTGCAGACATATTTCAGAAAACACAGGAGCAGAGTTTATAGTAATTAATAAGGAAATGAAAGTGTCAATAACACTGTAGCATAACTTGGAGGTGAGATAATTTGTGCCACAGTCAATGGATCCATTAGGAATGTGGAAAGTTGAAATGTATAAGAAAAATCCAAGATGGCTGTGATAGCTATCTTTTCCATTAAAATTCAAAAACATTTGATAGCAGCCCCCCCCCCATCTGCTGGTCACGCCGAAGATGAGTATGAACTTTGAAGTTTGGTGATGATCGGATGATGGAAGTGGCCTGTGGGGGGTTTGCCAAGAGTAAAATCCAAAATGGCCATTGGTGGCCATGTTTTAATCGAAAAATGTTCAAATTTGATATCTCCCATCTACGGGCGATTCTAAACATACATCTAAATTTTCAAACAATTATTTAACAAATACTCGCTGCAGGGTGTGCCAAAGGATTCAGATTTGAAATCCAAGATAGCTGCTGGCAGCCACGTTTTTTAAGAGATTAAAAAAAATAGATGGCTCTCATCTATAGGTCACCCCAAATATCCATATAAAGTTTGGTGATGATGGGATGAGGGAGGTGGCGAAGGTAGGGTGTGCCAAAGAATTTAGTCTAACCTGCTAAAACAATGTCCAACATTGTGCAGTCTACTTGTAATTTGAAAATTAATTTTAGTTGCCAACAGTGATATTTATTTATGATATACATGTACGTTCTCGATTAAATAGTAAGGTATGTCCACAATTGTGTCTGATCAAATTTAACTTACAAATATCGGATAAAGAAAGTTGGAAATCAATATTTCCTATTTAATTTCTTAGCCTCTCGATGTAACATGATGACAAATAAAAGCAGGTTGTCTTTGTGAAGCATGTTCTAGTAATCATGGATATCAAGAGCACTGACACAGTGGCTAAATATGGCCTATTTCAAATTGCATTTCAGAAGGAATACATAACTTCTAGTACCAAGTTTGGTGGTGGCGATTAACAAACCCTAACTGCAGTTATTCAACATGTATCAGTAAGCAAATCCAAAGTGAAAAACACTGGTTAAAAAAGGCAGACCAACCAAAGATTGAACTCAGCTTTTAATCTGGTTTGAAACATCTGCATAGAAAATATTCCATTCATATTTTATTGAACATCCCAAACCTTTACACGAGCTGAAGACAAAACTGGATATCTATCTGAAACAGGCTCCCTTTGGGAGCCTTTATTCAGCAGTTGTGGCCTTCGCACACATGGCAAACAATTCCGACTATTGTATATATACTTCTAAGAGACCCCAATGATTGTTAGGGAAATTAAGCAAACACAACATGCATGGGAAGCCCTAGTAGTGCACAGTGGGAAGCCCCATAAGGTAACAGCAGATTTTATTGGCTAAAACTAATAATAGTTATGGCAATTTCAATTGGTCTCAATTCCAAATAATAGTGATTGTTGGGAATTTTCTCCCAAATTAATAATCGTGCTGACACTATTATTTGGCATCTGGGAGTATTGGGTACACACTCTGCAATTTCAATCACATCATCAACCATATATGGAATATTAGATCCTTCCAAGATCCAGACGTATGCAGCAACATTCAGCAATACTGCTGAAAACACATCGACAGCTTCAGGCATACACCACAAACCGCTACCATAGCGACACGGCTTATACTGGGTACACACCCAGCAATTGCTAGCAAATCATTAAGCATATATGGGATATTCGATCCTTCCAAGATCCAGACGGCACTTCACGTTAGCTGAATAGGATTAACTATATGACACACCTTGTGAGCACATCAGCTTTGTTGATCAAAACTCAAAACATTTCATTCATCAGCCGATAGTAAATCGGCTACTGGTGCACTATCATGCGACAAGCGAATCCGCGAACAAGTATCCTCGAATACAGAACATTAACTCGTTGAATTCAGCGGACATCCTACCCGCATGTGGCATGTATATACTGACATACACAGCACCATTATAAAACACATCGACAGATTCAGGCATACGCCACAAACAGCTGTCATGTCAATACCGCTTATATACTCCCAGGTGCCTAATAATCATGATTGCCTAATAATAGTGATTTGTGGGGATTTCGGCTGAAACTAATAATAGTTATGGTAATTTCACTCTGTCTCAATTCAAAATAAGTGATTGTTTGGAATTTTCTCCAAAATTAATAATCGTGCAGACACTATTATTTGGCACCCGAGAGTAATGGATACACACACTGCAATTTCAATCACATCATCAACCATATATGGAATATTAGATCCTTCCAAGATCCTGAAGTATGCAACATCATTCAGCAATACTGCTGAAAACACATCGACAGCTTCAGGCATACGCCACAAACAGCTATCATAGCAATACCGCGTATACTGGATACACACCCTGCAATTTCAATCACATCATCAACCATATATGGAATATTAGATACTTCCAAGGTCCTGACGTATGCAGCATCATTCAGCAATACTGCTGAAAACACATCGACAGCTTCAGGCATACGCCACAAACAGCTATCATAGCAATACCGCGTATACTGGGTACACACCCTGCAATTTCAATCACATCATCAATCATATATGGGATATTCGATCCTTCCAAGATCCAGACGGCACTTAACGTTAGCTGAATATGAATAACTATATAACACATCCCGTGAGCACATCAGCTTTGTTGGTCAAATCTCAAAACACGTTATCAAATCGGCTACAGGTGCATTATCATGTGACAAGCGAATCCGCGAAGAGGTATCATCGAATACAGAACATAACTGGTTGAATTCAGCAGACATCCTGCCCGCGTATGGCATGTATATATTGACATTTACAGCACCATTCAGCAATACTGCTGAAAACACATCGACAGCTTCAGACAGATGCCACAAACAGCCATCATATCAATACCGCTAATATACTCTCAGGTGCTTAATAATCGTGATTGCATAATAATCGTGATGGCCTAATAATAGTGATGGGTTGGGATTTAGGCTGCAATTAATAATAGTTACATGTATTTGCAATTTCACTCTGTCTCAATTCCAACTAATAGTGATCGTTGGGAATTTGCTACAAAATTAATCGTACTGATATTATTATTTGGAACTCAGATCCTTTTATTGGTTATGTACATGTAGATAGATGGAGTTATCATTAAACCTCACATCCTTATATTGGTTATGTAGATGGAGTTATCATTAAACCTCACATCTTTGTATCAGTAATGCAGATATATGGAGTTGTCATTAAACCTCACTTCAGTGAATTTGGGATTTGGACAGTGACATACAGAAAATGCAAGCTTGAAGCGTGTTTACATTTTGCAATGTCTGGTGTGTACCGTATGCAGCGGAACTTGACATGTTCAAGCTTGGCAAAACAACAAATTTTGTTTGGTTGAACAATTTAACATGGGGAATCTCCATAGAGAATGGTTATATTCCGATAAAAAAGAAAATAATGCGAAATGAAAGTCGGCACTCTTCAGTATAGTGCAGAATAACATACGAGTCATGATATATGCAAAAATTTGATCTCATATTCGATAACTAGTCTCGTAATTAAGGAATCAATGGCGCTCGGACATGTGTAATTCCGTCGCAGACTGTACAAGGCAGACGGACTCCGAAATGTAAACATGCGTCAAATTTACCTTTTCTGAGAATAACACAAGCGCAACCTTGATCAACGTAAGCCCCCATGCAAACTTTGAGCTTCAAAGTTCCAAAGATCAGCGACACCCTGCGACAGCCAGGGGTAAAATATAGTTGGTGTCAAAGCTGTCACTCCCGTTCTGTCCCACCCGCCAAATTGCCCAAATTGTGCTTACAAGTATCATCGAATACAGAACAACAACTGGTTGAATTCAACAGACATGCTGCCCGCATATGCCATATATATATTGACATATACAGCATCATTCAGCAATACTGCTGAAAACACATCGACAGCTTCAGGCATACGCCACAAACAGCTATCACATCGATGCCGCTTATATACTCCCAGGTGTCTAATAATCGTAATGACCTAATAATAGTGATGTGTGGGGAATTTAGGCTAAAACTAATAATAGTTATGGAAATATCAATCTCTCAATTCCAAATAGTGATTGTTGGGAATTTTCTCCAAAATTAATAATCGTGCCGACACTATTATTTGGCATCTGAGAGTACCGGGTACACACTCTGCAATTTCAATCACATCATCAACCATATGTGGAATATTATATCATTCCAAGATTCAGACGTATTCAGCAACATTCAGCAAAACTGCTGAAAACACATCGACAGCTTCAGGAATATGCCACAAACAGCTATCAGCGATACCGCTTATACTGGATACACACCCAACAATTGCTAGCACATCCAGACGGCACTTAACGTTAGCTGAATAGGAATAACTATATGACACACCTTGTGAGCACATCAGCTTTGTTGATCGAAACTCAAAACATTTCATTCATCAGCCGATAGTAAATCGGCTACTGGTGCACTATCATGTGACAAGCGAATCCGCGAACAAGTATCCTCGAATACAGAACATTAACTCGTTGAATTCAGCGGACATCCTACCCGCATGTGGCATGTATATACTGACATACACAGCACCATTATAAAACACATCGACAGCTTCAGGCATACGCCACAAACAGCTGTCATATCAATACCGCTCATATACTCCCAGGTGCCTAATAATCATGATTGCCTAATAATAGTGATTTGTGGGGATTTAGGCTAAAAATAATAATAGTTATGGTAATTTCACTCTGTCTCAATTCAAAATAAGTGATTGTTGGGAATTTTCTCCAAAATTAATAATCGTGCAGACACTATTATTTGGCACCCGAGAGTACTGGATACACACACTGCAATTTCAATCACATTATCAACCATATATGGAATATTAGATCCTTCCAAGGTCCTGACGTATGCAGCATCATTCAGCAATACTGCTGAAAACACATCGACAGCTTCAGGCATACGCCACAAACAGCTATCATAGCAATACCGCGTATACTGGGTACACACCCTGCAATTTCAATCACATCATCAATCATATATGGGATATTCGATCCTTCCAAGATCCAGACGGCACTTAACGTTAGCTGAATATGAATAACTATACAACACATCCTGTGAGCACATCAGCTTTGTTGGTCAAATCTCAAAACATTTTATCAAATCGGCTACAGGTGCACCATCATGTGACAAGCGAAGAGGTATCATCGAATACAGAACATAACTGGTTGAATTCAACAGACATCCTGCCCGCGTATGGCATGTATATATTGACATATACAGCACCATTCAGCAATACTGCTGAAAACACATCGACAGCTTCAGACAGATGCCACAAACAGCTATCATATCAATACCGCTAATATACTCTCAGGTGCTTAATAATCGTGATTGCATAATAATCGTGATGGCCTAATAATAGTGATGGGTTGGGATTTAGGCTGAAATTAATAATAGTTACATGTATTTGCAATTTCACTCTGTCTCAATTCCAACTAATAGTGATCGTTGGGAATTTGCTACAAAATTAATCGTGCCGATACTATTATTTGGAACTCAGATCCTTTTATTGGTTATGTACATGCAGATAGATGGAGTTATCATTAAACCTCACATCCTTATATTGGTTATGTAGATGGAGTTATCATTAAACCTCGCATCTTTATAATGGATTTGCAGATGGAGTTATCATTAAACCTCACATCTTTGTATCAGTTATGCAGATAGATGGAGTTGTCATTAAACCTCACTTCAGTGAATTGGGGATTTGGACAGGGACATACAGAAAATGCAAGCTTGAAGCGTGTTTACATTTCGCAATGTCTGGTGTGTACCGTATGCAGCGGAACTTGACATGTCCAAGCTTGGCAAAACAACAAATTTTGTTTGGTTGAACAATTTAACATGGGGAATCTCCATAGAGAATGGTTATATTTCGATAAAAAAGAAAATAATGCGAAATGAAAGTCGGCACTCGTCAGTATAGTGCAGAATAACATACGAGTCATGATATATGCAAAAATTTGATCTCATATTCGATAACTAGTCTCGTAATTAAGGAACCAATGGCGCTCGGACATGTGTAATTCCGTCGCAGACTGTACAAGGCAGACGGACTCCGAAATGTAAACATGCGTCAAATTTACCTTTTCTGAGAATAACACAAGCGCAACCTTGATCAAAGTAAGCCCCCATGCAAACTTTGAGCTTCAAAGTTCCAAAGACCAGCGACACCCTGCGACAGCCAGGGGTAAAATATAGTTGGTGTCAAAGCTGTCACTCCCGTTCTGTCCCACCCGCCATATTGCCCAAAATGTGCTTACAAGTATCATCGAATACAGAACAATAACTGGTTGAATTCAGCAGACATCCTGCCCGCATATGCCATATATATATTGACATATACAGCATCATTCAGCAATACTGCTGAAAACACATCGACAGCGTCAAACAGCTATCACATCGATGCCGCTTATATACTCCCAGGTGTCTAATAATCGTAATGACCTAATAATAGTGATGTGTGGGGAATTTAGGCTAAAACTAATAATAGTTATGGCAATATCAATCTGTCTCTATTCCAAATAGTGATTGTTGTTAATTTTCTCCAAAATTAATAATTGTGCCGACACTATTATTTGGCATCTGAGAGTACCGGATACACACTCTGCAATTTCAATCACATCATCAACCATATATGGAATATTAGATCCTTCCAATATTCACACGTATGCAGCAACATTCAGCAAAACTGCTGAAAACACATCGACAGCTTCAGGAATACGCCACAAACAGCTATCATAGCGATACCGCTTATACTGGGTACACCCTGCAATTTCAATCACATCATTAAGCATATATGGGATATTCGATCCTTCCAAGATCCAGACGGCACTTAACGTTATTTGAATATGAAAAACTTTATAACACATCTCGTGAGCACATCAGCTTTGTTGGTCAAAACTTTAAACATTTCATCCATCAGTCGATAATAAATCGGCTACTGGTGCACTAACATGTGACAAGCGAATCAGCGAACAAGTATAATCGAATACAGAACAATAACTCGTTGATTTCAGCGGACATCCTGCCCGCATATGTCATGTATATATTGACATATACAGCACCATTCAGCAACACTGATGAAAACACATCGACAGCTCCAGGCATATGCCACAAACAGCCGTCATATCAATACCGCTTATATACTCCCAGGTGCCTAATAATCGTGATTGCCTAATAATAGTGATGTGTGTTGATTTAGGCTGAAATTAATAATAGTTATGGCAATTTCATACTCTCAATTCCAAATAAGTATTTTTGGGGAATTTTCTCCAAATTTAATAATCGTGCTGACACTATTATTTGGCATTTGGCACCAGAGAGTACTGTGTACACACACTGCAATTTCAGGCACATCATCAATCATATTTGGGATATTCGATTCTTCCAAGATCCACACGGCACTTAACGTTAGCTGAATAAGAATAACTATATAACACATCCCGTGAGCACATCAGCTTTGTTCGTCAAAACTCAAAACATTTCATCAAATCGGCTACAGGTGTACTATCATGTGACAAGCGAATCCGCGAACAAGTATCATCGAATACAGAACAATAACTGGTTGAAATCAGCGGACATCCTGCCCGCATATGGCATGTTTATATTGTCATATACAGCAGTTGTATACCACAAAATGGATGTCAGGTTGAAACACGGTCCCATTGTGGCAAGTTGGCATTGCATGTCGATTTTGAGAAAAAAAATGAGCATTTACTATCTAAATGCCAAAAGTTTTATCGGATTCGGATCACATTATGAACAGACATATATGCACGAACGAATAATCTACAAAACTCGTAACATGCAGATGACATAACATTGCAACTCGGAAGCCGGTAATTTTATCGGAACATTTTTTAGTTTTATGGCGGCCATTTTGGTCTCCATCATCGTTTTTACGAAACCAGTTGACTTATACATATTACGATACAGCCTCCGTGAAATAAAGTTCAGTTACAATAAAGCACTTGCGATTTTCCAGTCCGGTGTGCACACTCGTTGTGCACAATGCACAGAGTGCCAATATAAAACTTGGCGGCCATTTTGAACGCCATCTTGGATTTTATAACCTTAATAATCTATTATTTGAACGGAATCTTACATTCTCCGTGTCATTAACTTGGAAGTCTTCGACAGATATGCTATATTTGCACAGAGTTGACGCACAGCACTTTGATTCGCCATGAATTTTTGACGCGTCACGCAGTGCGTCACGCTACATATTTTACCATGACGTCACTTATCAGAACGAAAGCGGGAAAACGATGTTGAATCCGATTTAGTGTCTATATTCGTTCCATAATTTGCAAATATGTTTACAATCTTGCCGATTTTGATGCACTGTTAACCAGTTGGCTAATGCCTGTTAACCTCTGAAAATACGTCATTTTTTAAGTAGGGTACCGTATGAAACATAGTGAAAAGTTATATTTTGTCACTGCTCGGCGCTCTCTGAATTAGAAAACTAGAGTAATTTCCCATAAGAAAATGATGGTCGCATAAATTCCCCCGATGTGCGAAAGTCACCCCCCCCCCCCCCAGCACAGCCTGACTATATGGTACAGAATAATAACATACGAGTCGTGTTATTTGCGAAAAATTAACCTCATTCGATTGATTCGATTAATTAGTCTTGTAATTAAGGAATCAATGGCGCTCGGACATGTGGAATTCTTTCGCAGACTGTACACGGAATCTGGACAGAATTGTGAAATGTAAACAAGTGTCAAATTTACCTTTTCTGAGAATAAGACAAGCGCAACCTTGATCAAAGTAATGCAACAAACAGCAAAAAATAGAATAAAGCTGATGTAAACACGGTATAAGCACACGACACAATCGTTTCGACGATTCTACGACCAATTCCACGATTCTGTGGCTTGACAACCACGGTGCTACGCCAGTTTAACGATTCTGCGACGTTATTATACGTAATATTTTATGACAAACTTAGATCAAGGGGCTTTTTACTGAATTGGGACGATAAATAGAGAATACATACGAGTTTTGGTTGAATACCCGAATTATCTCATGAGTGGGTGCAAGGAAGTACAGAGTGGAAATTATGTACTTCCTTGCACCCACGAATGAGATAATCCGAGTATTCAACCAAAACCCGTAGGTTTTCTTTTTATTATATGCGCTATAAACCGCACCAAAACTGCTAATTTTGTCCTACAGTTCACTTCAAATTGTTAGAAAGCTTCGACATTTGCATTTTGTTTACATTCCATCAATTGATTTGCTCACCACCGAATGACAAATATCGAGCATAGCCGCCACAAGAAATAGTTCCCATTGTTTTATTCTGAAATGATGCGAGAAAATTAATGTATACATAATTTAGTGATAAGAATATATTAAAACAAATGAGTTAACATTATAACAATTAAATAACAGTTTATGAACCGTGAAAATCAATAATTAAAACAATAGTCCGGCTGTTATTGATACGCTTTGAAACTTAATGTGATTCGCCGCTATAAACCGGAAGTAATCTCCGAAAAAGTAATACTATTGTGTTATCCATCGAGTCGGTCAGAGTTATCCATCGAGTCGGTCCAGGCGATGGATATAACGCTCTACGTCACGGCAATTTCCCACTATTTAATGGGGAAGCATATAATAAAAGTGGGCTTCTTATATTTGTTGTGTAGAGTAGACTTTGCAAGTCGACCAGGTTGACTCACGGAAAACATACGAAGATGAGATCTATGCATAAAATGAGTCACAATCGGCTCAGTCAAATCTGGATAATCAGATCAAACCGCGAACAGATTCCAAAAAGTCATTTCTTGGACTACAAGCTTAGGGACATTCATAGTGAGAAAATTAACATCAAACGTAAGCTTTAATAAGCATAAATGTATTATTTGTCAATTTCGTACATCTGTTGACGCAATATTCGATTCAACTAAACACAGAAATGCAGTAACAATGTAAACTATTTGACAACGCCCCGCTTCGACCATGACAATGACGATTGTGTGACTCGTTGAACGGTAATTTTCATTTGTATGAGACGTATCTGTCACTGATCGGGCAGCTTAGTTATGCGTGTAAGCCCATGTATGCTGCATCCAGCCATCCACTCAATAATGTTTGGAACTGTGCTTTCGTTGTGCCGTGCACATGTCCTGGATTCAATACAGTACTGTGTATTTGCTGATCCCCACACGTGAAGACATAGAGACCAAGTCACATAAGAGATTTGTCGCTAAAAGAGCATTCTTAGAATAGAACATGACGAAATTCCCAACATACATGCACCTGAACATTTTCCTTTCGAAAATGTCACCACTTAGCCTACCATAACATGAGTTATTTTAGTCATATTCTGATTAGTTAAAATTCTTCGAAAAAAGGGGGCGAATGTGGTTATCTGAAACTTAAAATAATGAGCAACACTTTAAAAAAAAATAATAATAAAAGGGATGGATACCAGAAAATTGCAGTAAAAACGTAAACATACATAAAATAGTACAACACTGGGTTGGTGGGTCCCGAAAGTGGCCAAAATAAAAAAAATATCCTATAGGGATACGTCTGATTTATGACCCCCCCCCCAGATCCCCCGGTTCGGACGCCAATTTGCCGGTATATTATTAGCATCCACGGGGTGTTTTGTTGCGGTAGTATTTTTAATTGGGTAAACCTGACTGGTGTGCATACTTCAAATGAGGTAAGAATTAAGATCGTGGGCAGTTGAGTGGGAATAAATGTCATAGAATTGTCATATCTGGAGACAAATCTTGACTGCGTGAAAGAATTATATTTTAGATAACTAGATTTCAATCACAATTAAATAAATCATTATAGAATATAATTTTCACCGGTTATGGATTTAATTGTTAAAATGATTACGGTGCGTTGAATGGGTACTGTACGTTATTTTCAATAAATTCCCGGTAATAACAACGATATAATATTGATACTATATAGGACAATAAGTTCATTCAGTTGAAGATGTATTATGTAAACGTTCAGGTTAATAGGTTATCTTAAAATTAAAGGGGCCTTTTCATTAAATTTCCGGTGACAACAACGATCTAATATCGATAATATATAGAAACATAAGTAATTTGAGTCGAAGATGTATTCTGTAAACGCTCAGGTTAATAGGCTATCTTAAAATTTAATAATTTTAAAAGTTAATAATTTGATATAAATTGAATTTATGACTAGCCATAAAATGGCGTTAATTAAATTACGAATTTCCGTAATCAAACAAACTAATTGAGGGATACTGGATTGTTAAACCGATCGCACACACGATCGCCTAAAATATTATTGATGATACGGGTAGAACACTCAAGCCACTCACTGACTAGCGACTATACAATAACTTAAATGATTATATGGGACTAGTATGCCTATAATATAACTTTTATTCGATTCATTTGGTTGAAAACTGTACAAAAATTACTCGACAGGAAGCCGGTCACCGGTTTATTATTTTAAAAGTCGAACTGTGCGATCAGGAGGCCGGTCATTGGTAAACGGTGTAGTTGTGAATTTCAATTTCGTTTATTGTCGTTTACATTATTATGTCAATACTGTTGGTTTTTGGTTTGTGACAAGCTATGTCAATTACTAATATAAAATATAATTTGTAAGTCTTATATTTCAACTTTTATAGATATTTTTCGTTCTGCAGCCCTTGATGGTTGTGTTGGTATTATAGTTGCAGTATGTAATAATTATGACCGCGTTAATTTCTTTCGATCCTTAGGTATGAACAATGGCTGGACCATGCACTCTTGGCGGGAACACAATACCTCCGAATTTTTATCCGCATGCTTTCTGGTGTGGTGAATGAAAACCCTGCAGTAATAAGCCGTCGTTTGTAATAATTCGAAGGATTAGTTGTTTTAACTGAAATATGAGGCGGTGAATTCATGTAACCAATATATTTTATATTATAATTTCTATTCATGGCTGATAATGATCTTGAGGGCGTTACCATTTCTGATTATGGTTTTCTTGTAAATAGATTGGGTCGCTTTAAAAGCTGTACTACTGCTATACCCGAATGCGGTTATTTTGGGACGCGTTAAAGTTGTACTGCGACCCCGAGTCCGGTAAAAGCTGTAGTTGGAATGTCCAAGTTCATGAAAGTTCTACTGACTATGCCGATTATTTGAGAAGCTTTATCGTTTGAGGATATTGTAGAAAAGCTAATCTGGCCATGTCAAATTGAGCTATATCGATGGGATATATCGCAGGACAACACATTTCGGGTTTTCGTGGGGTGTTTATTCGTTAGGTGTCTTATAGTTGCAGTATCTAACCATTATGACAGCGTTAATTGCTTTTGAAGTTTAGGTATGAACAATGGCTGGGCCGTGCACTCTTGGCGGGAACACAACACATCCGATGTTTGATCTGCATTTAGAAGCTTTCTGGCGTGGTGAAACCTGCAGTAATGAGCCGTAGTTTTTTTGTAATAATTTGAAGTAGTAGTTGTTTTAACGAAATTCTGAGGCGGTTAATGACGTTTCAATTGCTGGTCGCACAATCGTTGTCATACCGTAGTTGACTACTCGGTGTTGTCAATTGAGTGCGATGATATCCCCGCAAATATGGACACAGCGCCGTCAATCACAGAACTGGTGTGAACATTAGTTGTGAAAAATTACACAAAGACGTATGGATGTTATTATGTGGTTACCACTCAATTTTATAAGACATATATATTTTCGCAACTCTAAAGGCGAAGTTCACATAAGGATTAACTGCCATGTGGACTGTTTTTATGGAGATGTAACCGTGGGGTAAGTGGTCATAACTTGTGTGAAACCCAAATGGTTTTACATACAAGTTATGACAACTTACATCACGGTTACATCTCCATAAAAACAGTCCACATGACAGTTAATCCTTATATTTATATACATTTAGCAAAAAAGCTACGTTTGTAAATGTATTTGAATCGAAAAGTGTATCGTGACAAAACCAGCCCAAAATATCTCATAGCACCCTTGGCAAAAGTTAACAGGAACAATTTCTTTATATTGAAACCCGATGATTTAATTTAAGTCAATCCTGCGCGAGTCCAAATGCGCGCCCAAAACATTACGCGCTTTTCTTTCCGGTATCGATGACGTATCGATGTAATTATGGGGTTGCAGTTATGAGCTGTTGCGCGTTCACCGAGAAATAACTGCAACTAGTCACGTGGGCGCCGACCAATCAAAATGCTGGATTTAGTGATAATCAAACTTAGTATTTAAATATACAGTGATGTGTGTAAAACCGAAACAACCGGTCTATTTATGTCAAAGATTATGTATTGTTGTGCTAACTGTCTAGTGCTGAACTCTTTACAGATTATCGAATTGAAGAATCGTTAAACTGCCGTAGCACCGTGGGGTGTCAAGCCGCAGAATCGTGGAATTGGTCGAAGAATCGTCGAAACGATTGTGCCGTGGTGATAAGGGTGATTAAGATACTTATTTAGATGTAGAACTCAACAATATTTATTCGCTTCGTTCGCAGAGAAAGCACTGAGCCGAAGCTATAAATATCTGAGGCGATCTTACAGAGATGCCGCGATATGATTGGCTGTCGAACTTAGCCGAACTGAGCCCGAGGGAGCGATCTCAAATGATCTCTCAACAGACAAGTTTAATAGCAGCGCAATGCGCTGCGAAACTATGTAGTTCCTTACATACATTAATCGTAGATGTCTATGCATTAAAGTTTGGGACTCTGTATCTCAAATAATGACTTAATTACTGGTAGGTCCCACAGGTTCCCAGAAAAAATATTGACCCCACCCCCATTGATGCTTAATCCTATATAAAGGTAGCCAACTTGGCCCGGCCTAAATTTTTTTTTATATCAGGTTAAAATACACAAAAATAATTTTTGTAACATTAAATGCCTCATATATAGTTAGAAAGATATGTTATTGCTCTTCAATTTTATGTATTCCTTGTACAAATTGTTCAAGAAAAACTCCAGTTATGAGCACAGGTCTAACGCAAATCGGCTGTAAAATTTCACTCATTCGAGATGGTGTTCCTTAAACTGGGTCAAAATGTCTGATTTTTATCCAGACTTTCGCCTCAAAAAACATGTTCAACGGTAAGTAGGATATATTATACATCAATAGAAGCGTAATTGTTTACTGACCCACTCAAACCAATCATGCCACATCACTGCATCGTATCTCTCGTATTTATTGAAAAATGAGGAAATGAGGAAAGAAATTGAAATTTTCCAAACGTAGCGATTTTGTGCGAGTCTGCTATGAGTACTATTTATAGTTCTTATGCAACACAATATATAACCAAGGAGTAGTGTATATAAGCTCTAAATATTTATGGAGTTATATTCCTGACCATATGTATGTTTTCAAATCGGCACCGGTACTTTTGAGTGACTTGATGTGGTATTGAAAACAGGTACATGTATTTATCTGGCGGGTCCGCTTGGAACTTGTTCCATTATAATGATGGTGTATTTATTTTTGAATTTTATATTGATTTTTCAAATGTAGGTCAAGTGATGTAATTCCCGAAAAAAATTTATCAAAAATATATATATTGCAAACGTTTTATACGAGTTACCAAGCGGACCCGCCAGATAAATACCTGTTGTGTCCAATACCACATCAAGTCACACTCCTAAGTATGTGCAACTCTAACTTTTGTTCTGCAGATTTGCATGGAAATCCCAATTCAAAATTGTTCACTTGACCTCCCCTTAAGGGCTTTGTGGACCTCATTTTTCCAAAAAAAAATCGAGTCCGAATAAAGGATTCTGTTCATGTATATTAGTAATCATAGAAACCATGCCCATTGATGCAACATTTTAAGAGTATACAGTATCAGAGGCGGACTGGCCGATCGGGAAAATTCCCTATGGGCCGGAGGCCGTGGGGGGGGGGGGGGGTTATGTGATTGGGCCGGAAATGAAACCGACGTGGATGTTAACGGTAACTCCCAGCTGTAAATCCCAAAAAAATTCTCACGCACACTTCCCGGACCCTCCCCCAAATTGAAATTTCCAACACAATAGGAACGCTTCAATTGAGGCCAGTCTAGATGCTAGGATTAGCGATTTTCTTGTATAGTTTTCAAAACGTTCTCACCCGGGCCGAACAACCATGGACAGCCCGGTGTGTTCTGGTCTCTTGTCCGCAGCCGTGTGCATTTGTCTGGAGTTATACCGCTAGATGTTAGAATTTATGCAATTTTTCAGGTAAAAATATCTGAATGGTCTTATACCGGGAATATATAGAACCATGGTTTATAAATATATAGGATATTAGGCCAGAGCACTGAGTTGCAAGGGAGTGCAAATGGAATTATGCAAAAACATGTATTTGGTCCGATTCTCATTCAAGGGGGGGATGCAGTTGGAATTTCCCAAGGTGGACACCCCCTGAACATATTCTCATTCAAGGGGGGGGGGGGGGGTGCAGATGGGCCGGTATTATATTCATTTCCCGGGCCGGTTTTTTGGCCCAGTCCGTCTGTGTATACTTCATGGTGGATTATGTTAGAAATACAAAATGTGAACTTTATTGAGATTTAAAAAATAAAATATACCGGTACATGCAATCGTCCAAGAAAAACAAAGTCCATATCTAAGAATCAAATATGGGAATATGTACTAAACACTGCATGAAGTACAATGTAATACAAAAAAAGGTATCTGGAGAAGTCTGCCCCGCACGAATACGGCCCCGTTAATATATATAGATGATTGAAGCCTTAAATCGGAGAATGTTTATGTAGGCTAATTGTGAAGTCCGCAATGCTATTATAATCATAACACAATGCACTTCAATTATGGGCAGACAGTTGGGCAGACAGTGAAGCTGAAATGGTCACTGTCTGCCCGTTCGTTCATTTGGGTTTCCATCTTTTTTTAAATTTTGAGTTACTTGATACGCTGCTTTTGTAAAAGTTATAAAAACAATGATAGTTGCAAACAGACAATGGAAGAAAGCTGCTAAGTACTTTTGATTGCTGCTTAGCGAATGAAGCCATGCGCTCAAATATTTAACCAATGTAAGGCCTACATAGAGACAGATCTGACAAACCAGCTACTCCATACGATCGCCAAGATTTCAGCACCCACAACTGACGACAGAGAAGACGCCGCCGTTTGAATTTATTGTTAATTGTATTAATATAATCTGTTATTTTTTCATTATTATTAGTTTCATATATCAAATCATATAAATTGAAGAATAATTTTAAACAATGTTTCTGTTATATATGGGGCCGACTTCGCGAGGGGCCGACTTCTGTATTAAAAAAACTATATTTCTTGAGCGTTCTTATAAAAAGATTACTTTGAACCAGTTGACAAATGATATGCTAACTTCACAATGTGGTAGAATGAGAGCCAGCAGTTTATGGGTCAACTTGTGGGCATGATATGGTACCTCTATTTGTGGACTCTTCTGATATTGGGCATCCCCCCTTTAGTCACATAATGTGGGTCACACAAAGCTTATATCCAGTCTGGTGTGAAAAGCTTTTAGCTGGTGTCAGGATAATCACTCATGTGGGAGTTGAGTGAGTTGTGACCTATTTACTAGAAATAGTGTGATGGTCTCGTAGGGTTTTAATTGAGGTTTAGTATTCTATTGTCATCAGAGTTCACAGCATTACACTGGCCACTGTTTAACCCATTCTTCTAGTACCCACAGGGCCAATGTTTAAGCAAGTATACCGGTACATGTATATCATTTGTCAACAACTGGTTCAAAGTAATTTTTTCAAAGAATGCTCGAGAAATATAATATTAATATTGTGTGTAGTACATCATTGATCATTCATCACAGTGTTCAGTACATATTCCCATATTGAATTCTTAGATATGAACTTTCGTTTTTCTTGGACCATTGCCTGCAAATTTTAAAATCAATGTCTGCCCCAATACTCGCGAAGAGCCAAGGAGCAGCGAATTTTGTAAATTATGGTTTATTTCGAAATAATTTGCGTTTAAAGCCACGTGAGGTCTTAGTTGTCGAAAATATTCATATTTGTTCAATCACCGTAAACAAAAAAACATTAAAACGCATACAGTTTCGTTCATATATACAATGACCATCGCGTAAACAGCATGTTATCATAAAGACCTACTATATTTTACCTAAACAAGAGCCTGATTGTGTTACAGAAGACAACACACACAATGCTGCTGGCTAATCACACACAAATGGCATAAACGCTCTTTATTCGTTCCATATCAGGAATTCATCCACAAATAACGCTCTTTATGTTTACCATCATAATATAAACAAACACCAGAAAAGTAACATTTTAGGCTTTGTTTACATAATGGTAAAAAATATGACAATAACATACTGTTTATGCGATATTTCTTATTTGTATACGGACAAAGTCTGTCTACATTTTGTTGTTCTTTCTGGCGGTTTTTGACGGGTGGAAATATTTTCACAGGATACCCACCGCCAAGGCCAACAGTACCTTTAACTAACGTAAACAAATCCACCATTTTTATAAAAAAAAAATACCGGTCAGTTTGTCGTACAAAAGAAAGATGTGCAGTGACCTAGAAACATTTGAATAGGCGAGAACACCGTGGACAATAGACCGATCAGATTAAGCCGGTCTCGAGACGGGGTAATCCCAACTCACGAGAGCCGGAATTACCTCCGTTTGCATTATCAAATGTACTTATCGATCTCTCATAGTTTGGTAGAGGATTCCTTTTTTCTTTCGGATTTTATTGCTATCGAATACGTTTTTTTCTGGAAATTAATTCTCCATGGCAATTAACGGATATTGGCGAGTACAGTTGTGCTAATTTTATATCGCTTGGATTTACCAATTTCGCTGTACAAATGCCAACAGAAAGGGCACCATTGCGCAGCGACGTGTGGCCATATATTTCGCATCGAAATTCCATTTGAGTTCTAGTACCCACATTTACCATATATAGCCAGCCTCAGATCGTCATTGTTTGATTTGTGTGGGGTGTCATTATTATGTAATCCATGCATGCAATATATATAAATAACTAACCTTATATGATATAAGCGAAGATCCAACGATGAATAAATACAATGTAATACGTCAACAGATAGAAATAAGTCGTGTTGTTGAGGCTGTCGATATTTCAAAGAACAAGTCCACGGTGTATCGCTCCGCTGATCTGCTCCAGAATCGCACTGATCTATGATTGGATGTTTCGGCGGAGTGGCATATTTTTGTGTGTGGTTCAGCTCTCTGATAGAGAGCATTTGGCCCTATATTTTCTACTATCGTATTTTAATTCATATTTATATACAATTCAGCTATACTAACAGCTATAATGAATCTTCGTATCTATATGTGTATGTTGTTATTAGCAGGTTTTAGTAGAGAAATCTTCCGACAGAATGTTGCTTCAACTTCAAGTTCAAAATGTTTGTTGACGTACTCAGGTACGAAATTAGTGCACTGAAGCTTCCCCAGCGTCGCGTTCATTCCGCCTCATGATTCCGGGTTACAATCAACTAAATATGTTCCATATGCGACAGTGTTAGGGTTAAGCCATCCCCACGATTCATTACTCTACTGAGCCAAACTTTAAATACATTTTGCGTGTAGAACTCCACGTCGGACATAAGTTGTCAAAAAAGAAATGGTGCTTCACCGTACTTATTCCTGGAAATAAATTGGCATTTCCACAACTATCCCCTTGTGTGCATACAAAATTTCAATATAGAATAATACCCCCACCCCTACCAAATTTGGGGACCAATGTAGCCGCTTGACGAACACTCCCACACAAATAACCGAGGAATAAACATAGCCTATGAATTTCTTTTTTCTTTCACATTAAACAACCGAAGATATTATACAGTATACACCATTCAGCTGTCGGTATTTTTTTTATGCTGACTCGAGTTTTCCTACACAAATGCCAAGGGGCATAATTTCAAGTATTTAGTTGCTTATAACCTCCGATGTTGAAATTATTTAGGCAAGATTGTGCCGGTTACACTATTTGCAGCAAGTCCCTGTAAATGTGGCAAGTCCCCGGTAAATGCAGCAAGTCCCCGGTAAATTCAGCAAGTCCCTTTCGCCGAGGGTGCATTACACGGCGGATTAGTCATGTGTGTTTACACAACGATATGTTTAAGTGGGTGTGCTGATTACAAAGGCCTATGTGTATGCTGTTCGATATACATCTATGTTTCATCATGTTGTGCATACACGTGGCTGATTATTTGACATTGAGGTACCTACTATATGTAAGTGGATGTACGATAACATCTTTATCACAGTTACTGCCATAAAGTACCAAAAAGAAGGTTTTAATTTATAAACCAGTATCCTAATATAAAGACTCGAGTCAGGGGGGTCGCACAAAAGTTTTATCATACAGGGCCGGGGTTGGTGGGTCCGAAGAGGCCCGAAAAAATGAGTTTGTGCAAAAAAATTTCTATTCACATTTTTGCCCTTGTTTTAAGTTGTTTTCAAATATATTCATTAATAATTGTGTTCTAAGGCAGGTTATGGCCATTACAGACACTTAGGAACAGGGTAGGTATAAGATATAAGTAATACAGGGGAGATCTTCCAAAAATATACCTATACCGGGCGGGGTGGTTGCATCTCAGAGGCCTGAAAAAAATTGTTTGTGCAAAATTTTTTCAACCCACATTATGGACATTGATTTAAGTTGTTTTCACTAATAAATGTGTTCTAACATAGATTATGACCTTAACCAACACTTAAGAACATATGTAGGTATAAGATAAAGCACTCTCTGGTGCCAAATAAAAGTGATTACTGAATAGTAGTGCTGGTTTACATTTCACCTCAAATTAATATTGAATAGTGCCTGATAGTGCTGACATTTTCACTCTGGCATGTCTAAAGACCAAATAATACTAGTGCTGCAGAGTGCTGGCTAACAAAATACCTCAAATTAAAAAATAAACATGCCAGCCTGTTTATTTGGCTCCAAAGAGTGATACTTATATACTATATAACTGTCATTGCAGGTATGGCTATAAGGTGTTCTGATATGATGGTTGGTGGCCCCCTTTTTGGGAATAACAGTGAAGAAGTCATTAATTAGTAACTGGACTATTTATGTAAAAATTAAACACAATGTTGGCTTATTGGCACTATAAATATTACCTCACAATATCTGTGCATAGTGTAGAATAAAACACTTTTTATTTCAAAATGTTTTTTTCAATGTCGAAAACAACATAACCGTTGATAGTTTTTCAATTGTTTGAACAATTGGAATCTGCCAGAAACGGACCAATTTAAAACTTACCTTTGATTCTGTTTGATTTGGTCTTGAATAGATTTAAAATGATTTTTTTTCTTATTTTAGGGGGTGGGTCCAAAAAAATCAGGTGGAAAAAAATAATTTGTTTGCACAAAAAGGGTGGGTGGGTAGCAAAAGGGCTGTAAATTATTTTTGGGCCCTGTATGTGTAAATTTTCTCACGACCCCCCCCCTGCTCGAGTTATTAAATAATTACCAAATGGCCGGACAAACATATCTCAAATAAAAGCACTAAACACAAATACATACAGTCATATATACACGTATTTAGACGATAATGCATTGAAAAGTGTCACAAATTTACCGAAATTACATATATCGGGATGGATGAACCTGACTTATTCGAATGTAGTTTAGGTAGAGTTACACGTTATAATTATGTTCTCATTGTGGTATGCATATACGACATTCCATTTCTGAGCTTGAAGCTGAATAAAGTTTTTACACTTGAGGTAGTCTGTCCATGGCGAGCTACGGCCCTACAATCTAAATTTATATTTCTACGAATATTTTGATCACCAAAATGGGACATAGGCGAATATATCATGCTCGCGAACGTTCTAGAAAGATCACAGAAATGTCGCTATACATGTGTACCAGGCATCAAGCATTAAATATAATTCAGAAACATATCAATATAGCATAACAGGTAATGCCGTCAAGACACGTTATGTCATTACAAACGTTTATACTGATTGTACTGACTGTCCAAGATCGCGAACTTTTCCACAGCTTGTGCGAATTTTGTATACATTTTGGGTTCAAAGCGAATTAATCGGACAGGTGCGTAACACACTGTGCCATCAGAAGTAGGCCAGTCATGCAGCCAATTATATTTTAAAGAGCGCGGATTTGGGAAAGCTGCATTGTGTGAGAACGTAACATGATTCGCGTACATCTATATGCATTTCGGTATGTTGCTTTCCCGAATAATGGTGCCTTTTCTGTGCACATAAATAGCACCAAACTGAACATACGCCTTCTCACCAGCAAAATGATAAATAGCCGATGTGTTGAAACGGTAGAATACCATAAACAAATATAGCATGTCGAGCTTGTGAAATAGACGGATATTCTTGGGAATATACGGATATGAATGCGCGTATTTTACCATTTAATACGTTATTGCAAGTCTTCAAAGTCATGCATAAGTTCATAATACCAAGTTAACAATCATTATTCACACAAAAACATACTTACATATGAAGTTCAATGTAATTATGCTACATTGAACGACCACCCATTTCGCAACAGCGAAATAGCGTATGGTACGATGACATTAAACTCTCTTTGCTCGCTTGCCTATATCGCGATGTTCCCAACAGTTTAAGGTGTTTTATTTTAACAAATAGATTGTCATGAAATGGTAGCATTCTGGAAATGATATATACATGGCAGCTATATCTACACATTCCATATGCAATTCGCTTAATTTTGGTGTGATTCATATTCTTGAATACACGCAGGTGGTGAATTAGACGGCGCTTTAAGGCATTTTTCGTATATTTTCCGATTAGCGGACGAATGTACGACGTCGACGTTGTCGCCTATTCGTAAGTTATAAGACTTTACATTACGTCTCGTCCAATTAATGCGAAATATGCAATCGGCGGTCTTAACAGTCGGACAATAAAGTCATATATTTTCACTCGTGACACATACAGATGATAAAGAGACAGTTTTTAAATGGTCAGATCTGAATTCAACAAAAGTATGCACTATGTCAGATGGTAAACCAATACCAAACCGCAAAGTGTCACGTTCCGAAATTATGATACCAAAATTAGCGACTAAGGGGTGGCAAGGTTGGGGCGTCGGACGGGATACGCTGACTCCCGTTCATTCAATTAAAAAATATAATATAAAAAAAATGGTTTACGGGTACGCGAACGGATATCAAATAGTTTCAATTGAATTGAGAACTGCAAGCGAAAGTCCGCGCATAGACGGATTGTGCTTTAGGAAAACGTGGTCCATGCGGAGAAGTGTTATAACATTATCCGGCTGACACCACAGTTTCGTTTTTCAAATATCAAAGTCGAGAATTTTTTTTGTAAAAAATGCGCGTTTTAAAAAAAGTGAAAACAAAACGAACTACTATTTAAAAACTAACAAATTTTGACGGTTTTTGGTCTCAAAATATGCCATTTTTAAGCCGCATCATGATAAAACTGCAGAATCATGGCCGATTGACAAGACAGACAGCCGACATTGTGTTGAGTGATTACCCATTAGCCAACATAACAATTAACACAGTGCGCGAAAAAAAGAATGGATGTTGAAATATATTGACAGTGGTCATTGGTGTAATTTTTGACATTCGCATTTCCTGGTTTGGTCTTCTGTCTATGTTTAAGACGCTCACATAGACCAAATCCAGCTGTTGCGCTTCGTCTAGGAGAAGATCTGGGCACAAGCACTTTCTACACATGGACTTTATTAGTACATTTTTCGATGTGTTATAACTTGGCCATTTCTCAATCGATTTACAAAATTCTTTCACGAGTAGCATCAGTACGTCGTATAGATACACGACAGTAAAAATGGTTGGAATCGGTGACAAGAAAAAAATTGACAAATTTTGCACCCCTCCCCAGTTCAACAAATTGATTTCGGACCTTGGTGAAAATTTCCCCGATTCGTACCCTTTCGTCAGTTAACACGGTTACGTAACCCGAATTCAGCTGCTTGGCTTCTTATAGGAGAAGATCTGGGCACAAACTTTTTCCAAAATTTTTGATTAAGGACCATAACTCTGGAAAGCAAGTTAGGACATAAACCTAAATGTTTCATTCAGTTGTAACTTGGCAAGGTGCATATACCTACCAAATTTCAATGATTTATCTTTTTAACTTTCTGAGATATAAGGGTTACAAAATATATTAAGAAGTAGAATAAATAATGAAAAATAAAAATAAAAAATTGAATAACAATATACATCCATATTAAAATATGGAAGTATAATAAGGGAATCGCGCGGAATTGATTGGAATGTCTATAGTATAGTTTATTGACATTTCTGTGTTCAGTTGGAACGTTCTGGTGTGACCCCCACCCATGCCTCGAAATTTGGTGACGCGGGTAGAAAATTCGCCATATCTCGGCCAATTTTCGCGATATCGAGATAATTGTTGCGTCATTGTGTTCATATTCGATGCCCCTTTAATATTTAGCAGGGTTTTGGTAAGGTATTGTGGCGATATTCTACTATGTAGGCCAATATGTATGTTGTTCAGTACATACTTTTCGAATATCTCCGGCCTCCATCGTCATAATACCGCAAGTAGGTAATCGTTTTGAAGTACTAGAAATTCCCCATCGAATGACACCAAACACGTGACGATCGGTTGAAGGAATTTAAATTCATAGTGCATTTTCTGTAAACTTGAACAAAAGGAAGGGGTCACAATTTCTACATTTGTCAACCGATTCATAAAATTCACTCACAATGACACTCAGTACATCATATAGATACTTCACAACCATTTTGGTTCAAATCGGCGACAAAAACAAAATTGAAAAATTTTGCCCCTCCCCTAGCCCGGAAAAATTTGAGCGGACCTTTGTCAGCATTTCCTGGTTTGGTCTTCTGTCTATGTTTAAGACGCTCACATAGACCAAATCCAGCTGTTGCGCTTCGTCTAGGAGAAGATCTGGGCACAAGCACTTTCTACACATGGACTTTATTAGTACATTTTTCGATGTGTTATAACTTGGCCATTTCTCAATCGATTTACAAAATTCTTTCACGAGTAGCATCAGTACGTCGTATAGATACACGACAGTAAAAATGGTTGGAATCGGTGACAAGAAAAAAATTGACAAATTTTGCACCCCTCCCCAGTTCAACAAATTGATTTCGGACCTTGGTGAAAATTTCCCCGATTCGTACCCTTTCGTCAGTTAACACGGTTACGTAACCCGAATTCAGCTGCTTGGCTTCTTATAGGAGAAGATCTGGGCACAAACTTTTTCCAAAATTTTTGATTAAGGACCATAACTCTGGAAAGCAAGTTAGGACATAAACCTAAATGTTTCATTCAGTTGTAACTTGGCAAGGTGCATATACCTACCAAATTTCAATGATTTATCTTTTTAACTTTCTGAGATATAAGGGTTACAAAATATATTAAGAAGTAGAATAAATAATGAAAAATAAAAATAAAAAATTGAATAACAATATACATCCATATTAAAATATGGAAGTATAATAAGGGAATCGCGCGGAATTGATTGGAATGTCTATAGTATAGTTTATTGACATTTCTGTGTTCAGTTGGAACGTTCTGGTGTGACCCCCACCCATGCCTCGAAATTTGGTGGCGCGGGTAGAAAATTCGCCATATCTCGGCCAATTTTCGCGATATCGAGATAATTGTTGCGTCATTGTGTTCATATTCGATGCCCCTTTAATATTTAGCAGGGTTTTGGTAAGGTATTGTGGCGATATTCTACTATGTAGGCCAATATGTATGTTGTTCAGTACATACTTTTCGAATATCTCCGGCCTCCATCGTCATAATACCGCAAGTAGGTAATCGTTTTGAAGTACTAGAAATTCCCCATCGAATGACACCAAACACGTGACGATCGGTTGAAGGAATTTAAATTCATAGTGCATTTTCTGTAAACTTGAACAAAAGGAAGGGGTCACAATTTCTACATTTGTCAACCGATTCATAAAATTCACTCACAATGACACTCAGTACATCATATAGATACTTCACAACCATTTTGGTTCAAATCGGCGACAAAAACAAAATTGAAAAATTTTGCCCCTCCCCTAGCCCGGAAAAATTTGAGCGGACCTTTGTCAGCATTTCCTGGTTTGGTCTTCTGTCTATGTTTAAGACGCTCACATAGACCAAATCCAGCTGTTGCGCTTCGTCTAGGAGAAGATCTGGGCACAAGCACTTTCTACACATGGACTTTATTAGTACATTTTTCGATGTGTTATAACTTGGCCATTTCTCAATCGATTTACAAAATTCTTTCACGAGTAGCATCAGTACGTCGTATAGATACACGACAGTAAAAATGGTTGGAATCGGTGACAAGAAAAAAATTGACAAATTTTGCACCCCTCCCCAGTTCAACAAATTGATTTCGGACCTTGGTGAAAATTTCCCCGATTCGTACCCTTTCGTCAGTTAACACGGTTACGTAACCCGAATTCAGCTGCTTGGCTTCTTATAGGAGAAGATCTGGGCACAAACTTTTTCCAAAATTTTTGATTAAGGACCATAACTCTGGAAAGCAAGTTAGGACATAAACCTAAATGTTTCATTCAGTTGTAACTTGGCAAGGTGCATATACCTACCAAATTTCAATGATTTATCTTTTTAACTTTCTGAGATATAAGGGTTACAAAATATATTAAGAAGTAGAATAAATAATGAAAAATAAAAATAAAAAATTGAATAACAATATACATCCATATTAAAATATGGAAGTATAATAAGGGAATCGCGCGGAATTGATTGGAATGTCTATAGTATAGTTTATTGACATTTCTGTGTTCAGTTGGAACGTTCTGGTGTGACCCCCACCCATGCCTCGAAATTTGGTGACGCGGGTAGAAAATTCGCCATATCTCGGCCAATTTTCGCGATATCGAGATAATTGTTGCGTCATTGTGTTCATATTCGATGCCCCTTTAATATTTAGCAGGGTTTTGGTAAGGTATTGTGGCGATATTCTACTATGTAGGCCAATATGTATGTTGTTCAGTACATACTTTTCGAATATCTCCGGCCTCCATCGTCATAATACCGCAAGTAGGTAATCGTTTTGAAGTACTAGAAATTCCCCATCGAATGACACCAAACACGTGACGATCGGTTGAAGGAATTTAAATTCATAGTGCATTTTCTGTAAACTTGAACAAAAGGAAGGGGTCACAATTTCTACATTTGTCAACCGATTCATAAAATTCACTCACAATGACACTCAGTACATCATATAGATACTTCACAACCATTTTGGTTCAAATCGGCGACAAAAACAAAATTGAAAAATTTTGCCCCTCCCCTAGCCCGGAAAAATTTGAGCGGACCTTTGTCAGCATTTCCTGGTTTGGTCTTCTGTCTATGTTTAAGACGCTCACATAGACCAAATCCAGCTGTTGCGCTTCGTCTAGGAGAAGATCTGGGCACAAGCACTTTCTACACATGGACTTTATTAGTACATTTTTCGATGTGTTATAACTTGGCCATTTCTCAATCGATTTACAAAATTCTTTCACGAGTAGCATCAGTACGTCGTATAGATACACGACAGTAAAAATGGTTGGAATCGGTGACAAGAAAAAAATTGACAAATTTTGCACCCCTCCCCAGTTCAACAAATTGATTTCGGACCTTGGTGAAAATTTCCCCGATTCGTACCCTTTCGTCAGTTAACACGGTTATGTAACCCGAATTCAGCTGCTTGGCTTCTTATAGGAGAAGATCTGGGCACAAACTTTTTCCAAAATTTTTGATTAAGGACCATAACTCTGGAAAGCAAGTTAGGACATAAACCTAAATGTTTCATTCAGTTGTAACTTGGCAAGGTGCATATACCTACCAAATTTCAATGATTTATCTTTTTAACTTTCTGAGATATAAGGGTTACAAAATATATTAAGAAGTAGAATAAATAATGAAAAATAAAAATAAAAAATTGAATAACAATATACATCCATATTAAAATATGGAAGTATAATAAGGGAATCGCGCGGAATTGATTGGAATGTCTATAGTATAGTTTATTGACATTTCTGTGTTCAGTTGGAACGTTCTGGTGTGACCCCCACCCATGCCTCGAAATTTGGTGACGCGGGTAGAAAATTCGCCATATCTCGGCCAATTTTCGCGATATCGAGATAATTGTTGCGTCATTGTGTTCATATTCGATGCCCCTTTAATATTTAGCAGGGTTTTGGTAAGGTATTGTGGCGATATTCTACTATGTAGGCCAATATGTATGTTGTTCAGTACATACTTTTCGAATATCTCCGGCCTCCATCGTCATAATACCGCAAGTAGGTAATCGTTTTGAAGTACTAGAAATTCCCCATCGAATGACACCAAACACGTGACGATCGGTTGAAGGAATTTAAATTCATAGTGCATTTTCTGTAAACTTGAACAAAAGGAAGGGGTCACAATTTCTACATTTGTCAACCGATTCATAAAATTCACTCACAATGACACTCAGTACATCATATAGATACTTCACAACCATTTTGGTTCAAATCGGCGACAAAAACAAAATTGAAAAATTTTGCCCCTCCCCTAGCCCGGAAAAATTTGAGCGGACCTTTGTCAGCATTTCCTGGTTTGGTCTTCTGTCTATGTTTAAGACGCTCACATAGACCAAATCCAGCTGTTGCGCTTCGTCTAGGAGAAGATCTGGGCACAAGCACTTTCTACACATGGACTTTATTAGTACATTTTTCGATGTGTTATAACTTGGCCATTTCTCAATCGATTTACAAAATTCTTTCACGAGTAGCATCAGTACGTCGTATAGATACACGACAGTAAAAATGGTTGGAATCGGTGACAAGAAAAAAATTGACAAATTTTGCACCCCTCCCCAGTTCAACAAATTGATTTCGGACCTTGGTGAAAATTTCCCCGATTCGTACCCTTTCGTCAGTTAACACGGTTACGTAACCCGAATTCAGCTGCTTGGCTTCTTATAGGAGAAGATCTGGGCACAAACTTTTTCCAAAATTTTTGATTAAGGACCATAACTCTGGAAAGCAAGTTAGGACATAAACCTAAATGTTTCATTCAGTTGTAACTTGGCAAGGTGCATATACCTACCAAATTTCAATGATTTATCTTTTTAACTTTCTGAGATATAAGGGTTACAAAATATATTAAGAAGTAGAATAAATAATGAAAAATAAAAATAAAAAATTGAATAACAATATACATCCATATTAAAATATGGAAGTATAATAAGGGAATCGCGCGGAATTGATTGGAATGTCTATAGTATAGTTTATTGACATTTCTGTGTTCAGTTGGAACGTTCTGGTGTGACCCCCACCCATGCCTCGAAATTTGGTGACGCGGGTAGAAAATTCGCCATATCTCGGCCAATTTTCGCAATATCGAGATAATTGTTGCGTCATTGTGTTCATATTCGATGCCCCTTTAATATTTAGCAGGGTTTTGGTAAGGTATTGTGGCGATATTCTACTATGTAGGCCAATATGTATGTTGTTCAGTACATACTTTTCGAATATCTCCGGCCTCCATCGTCATAATACCGCAAGTAGGTAATCGTTTTGAAGTACTAGAAATTCCCCATCGAATGACACCAAACACGTGACGATCGGTTGAAGGAATTTAAATTCATAGTGCATTTTCTGTAAACTTGAACAAAAGGAAGGGGTCACAATTTCTACATTTGTCAACCGATTCATAAAATTCACTCACAATGACACTCAGTACATCATATAGATACTTCACAACCATTTTGGTTCAAATCGGCGACAAAAACAAAATTGAAAAATTTTGCCCCTCCCCTAGCCCGGAAAAATTTGAGCGGACCTTTGTCAGCATTTCCTGGTTTGGTCTTCTGTCTATGTTTAAGACGCTCACATAGACCAAATCCAGCTGTTGCGCTTCGTCTAGGAGAAGATCTGGGCACAAGCACTTTCTACACATGGACTTTATTAGTACATTTTTCGATGTGTTATAACTTGGCCATTTCTCAATCGATTTACAAAATTCTTTCACGAGTAGCATCAGTACGTCGTATAGATACACGACAGTAAAAATGGTTGGAATCGGTGACAAGAAAAAAATTGACAAATTTTGCACCCCTCCCCAGTTCAACAAATTGATTTCGGACCTTGGTGAAAATTTCCCCGATTCGTACCCTTTCGTCAGTTAACACGGTTACGTAACCCGAATTCAGCTGCTTGGCTTCTTATAGGAGAAGATCTGGGCACAAACTTTTTCCAAAATTTTTGATTAAGGACCATAACTCTGGAAAGCAAGTTAGGACATAAACCTAAATGTTTCATTCAGTTGTAACTTGGCAAGGTGCATATACCTACCAAATTTCAATGATTTATCTTTTTAACTTTCTGAGATATAAGGGTTACAAAATATATTAAGAAGTAGAATAAATAATGAAAAATAAAAATAAAAAATTGAATAACAATATACATCCATATTAAAATATGGAAGTATAATAAGGGAATCGCGCGGAATTGATTGGAATGTCTATAGTATAGTTTATTGACATTTCTGTGTTCAGTTGGAACGTTCTGGTGTGACCCCCACCCATGCCTCGAAATTTGGTGACGCGGGTAGAAAATTCGCCATATCTCGGCCAATTTTCGCGATATCGAGATAATTGTTGCGTCATTGTGTTCATATTCGATGCCCCTTTAATATTTAGCAGGGTTTTGGTAAGGTATTGTGGCGATATTCTACTATGTAGGCCAATATGTATGTTGTTCAGTACATACTTTTCGAATATCTCCGGCCTCCATCGTCATAATACCGCAAGTAGGTAATCGTTTTGAAGTACTAGAAATTCCCCATCGAATGACACCAAACACGTGACGATCGGTTGAAGGAATTTAAATTCATAGTGCATTTTCTGTAAACTTGAACAAAAGGAAGGGGTCACAATTTCTACATTTGTCAACCGATTCATAAAATTCACTCACAATGACACTCAGTACATCATATAGATACTTCACAACCATTTTGGTTCAAATCGGCGACAAAAACAAAATTGAAAAATTTTGCCCCTCCCCTAGCCCGGAAAAATTTGAGCGGACCTTTGTCAGCATTTCCTGGTTTGGTCTTCTGTCTATGTTTAAGACGCTCACATAGACCAAATCCAGCTGTTGCGCTTCGTCTAGGAGAAGATCTGGGCACAAGCACTTTCTACACATGGACTTTATTAGTACATTTTTCGATGTGTTATAACTTGGCCATTTCTCAATCGATTTACAAAATTCTTTCACGAGTAGCATCAGTACGTCGTATAGATACACGACAGTAAAAATGGTTGGAATCGGTGACAAGAAAAAAATTGACAAATTTTGCACCCCTCCCCAGTTCAACAAATTGATTTCGGACCTTGGTGAAAATTTCCCCGATTCGTACCCTTTCGTCAGTTAACACGGTTACGTAACCCGAATTCAGCTGCTTGGCTTCTTATAGGAGAAGATCTGGGCACAAACTTTTTCCAAAATTTTTGATTAAGGACCATAACTCTGGAAAGCAAGTTAGGACATAAACCTAAATGTTTCATTCAGTTGTAACTTGGCAAGGTGCATATACCTACCAAATTTCAATGATTTATCTTTTTAACTTTCTGAGATATAAGGGTTACAAAATATATTAAGAAGTAGAATAAATAATGAAAAATAAAAATAAAAAATTGAATAACAATATACATCCATATTAAAATATGGAAGTATAATAAGGGAATCGCGCGGAATTGATTGGAATGTCTATAGTATAGTTTATTGACATTTCTGTGTTCAGTTGGAACGTTCTGGTGTGACCCCCACCCATGCCTCGAAATTTGGTGACGCGGGTAGAAAATTCGCCATATCTCGGCCAATTTTCGCGATATCGAGATAATTGTTGCGTCATTGTGTTCATATTCGATGCCCCTTTAATATTTAGCAGGGTTTTGGTAAGGTATTGTGGCGATATTCTACTATGTAGGCCAATATGTATGTTGTTCAGTACATACTTTTCGAATATCTCCGGCCTCCATCGTCATAATACCGCAAGTAGGTAATCGTTTTGAAGTACTAGAAATTCCCCATCGAATGACACCAAACACGTGACGATCGGTTGAAGGAATTTAAATTCATAGTGCATTTTCTGTAAACTTGAACAAAAGGAAGGGGTCACAATTTCTACATTTGTCAACCGATTCATAAAATTCACTCACAATGACACTCAGTACATCATATAGATACTTCACAACCATTTTGGTTCAAATCGGCGACAAAAACAAAATTGAAAAATTTTGCCCCTCCCCTAGCCCGGAAAAATTTGAGCGGACCTTTGTCAGCATTTCCTGGTTTGGTCTTCTGTCTATGTTTAAGACGCTCACATAGACCAAATCCAGCTGTTGCGCTTCGTCTAGGAGAAGATCTGGGCACAAGCACTTTCTACACATGGACTTTATTAGTACATTTTTCGATGTGTTATAACTTGGCCATTTCTCAATCGATTTACAAAATTCTTTCACGAGTAGCATCAGTACGTCGTATAGATACACGACAGTAAAAATGGTTGGAATCGGTGACAAGAAAAAAATTGACAAATTTTGCACCCCTCCCCAGTTCAACAAATTGATTTCGGACCTTGGTGAAAATTTCCCCGATTCGTACCCTTTCGTCAGTTAACACGGTTACGTAACCCGAATTCAGCTGCTTGGCTTCTTATAGGAGAAGATCTGGGCACAAACTTTTTCCAAAATTTTTGATTAAGGACCATAACTCTGGAAAGCAAGTTAGGACATAAACCTAAATGTTTCATTCAGTTGTAACTTGGCAAGGTGCATATACCTACCAAATTTCAATGATTTATCTTTTTAACTTTCTGAGATATAAGGGTTACAAAATATATTAAGAAGTAGAATAAATAATGAAAAATAAAAATAAAAAATTGAATAACAATATACATCCATATTAAAATATGGAAGTATAATAAGGGAATCGCGCGGAATTGATTGGAATGTCTATAGTATAGTTTATTGACATTTCTGTGTTCAGTTGGAACGTTCTGGTGTGACCCCCACCCATGCCTCGAAATTTGGTGACGCGGGTAGAAAATTCGCCATATCTCGGCCAATTTTCGCAATATCGAGATAATTGTTGCGTCATTGTGTTCATATTCGATGCCCCTTTAATATTTAGCAGGGTTTTGGTAAGGTATTGTGGCGATATTCTACTATGTAGGCCAATATGTATGTTGTTCAGTACATACTTTTCGAATATCTCCGGCCTCCATCGTCATAATACCGCAAGTAGGTAATCGTTTTGAAGTACTAGAAATTCCCCATCGAATGACACCAAACACGTGACGATCGGTTGAAGGAATTTAAATTCATAGTGCATTTTCTGTAAACTTGAACAAAAGGAAGGGGTCACAATTTCTACATTTGTCAACCGATTCATAAAATTCACTCACAATGACACTCAGTACATCATATAGATACTTCACAACCATTTTGGTTCAAATCGGCGACAAAAACAAAATTGAAAAATTTTGCCCCTCCCCTAGCCCGGAAAAATTTGAGCGGACCTTTGTCAGCATTTCCTGGTTTGGTCTTCTGTCTATGTTTAAGACGCTCACATAGACCAAATCCAGCTGTTGCGCTTCGTCTAGGAGAAGATCTGGGCACAAGCACTTTCTACACATGGACTTTATTAGTACATTTTTCGATGTGTTATAACTTGGCCATTTCTCAATCGATTTACAAAATTCTTTCACGAGTAGCATCAGTACGTCGTATAGATACACGACAGTAAAAATGGTTGGAATCGGTGACAAGAAAAAAATTGACAAATTTTGCACCCCTCCCCAGTTCAACAAATTGATTTCGGACCTTGGTGAAAATTTCCCCGATTCGTACCCTTTCGTCAGTTAACACGGTTACGTAACCCGAATTCAGCTGCTTGGCTTCTTATAGGAGAAGATCTGGGCACAAACTTTTTCCAAAAATTTTGATTAAGGACCATAACTCTGGAAAGCAAGTTAGGACATAAACCTAAATGTTTCATTCAGTTGTAACTTGGCAAGGTGCATATACCTACCAAATTTCAATGATTTATCTTTTTAACTTTCTGAGATATAAGGGTTACAAAATATATTAAGAAGTAGAATAAATAATGAAAAATAAAAATAAAAAATTGAATAACAATATACATCCATATTAAAATATGGAAGTATAATAAGGGAATCGCGCGGAATTGATTGGAATGTCTATAGTATAGTTTATTGACATTTCTGTGTTCAGTTGGAACGTTCTGGTGTGACCCCCACCCATGCCTCGAAATTTGGTGACGCGGGTAGAAAATTCGCCATATCTCGGCCAATTTTCGCGATATCGAGATAATTGTTGCGTCATTGTGTTCATATTCGATGCCCCTTTAATATTTAGCAGGGTTTTGGTAAGGTATTGTGGCGATATTCTACTATGTAGGCCAATATGTATGTTGTTCAGTACATACTTTTCGAATATCTCCGGCCTCCATCGTCATAATACCGCAAGTAGGTAATCGTTTTGAAGTACTAGAAATTCCCCATCGAATGACACCAAACACGTGACGATCGGTTGAAGGAATTTAAATTCATAGTGCATTTTCTGTAAACTTGAACAAAAGGAAGGGGTCACAATTTCTACATTTGTCAACCGATTCATAAAATTCACTCACAATGACACTCAGTACATCATATAGATACTTCACAACCATTTTGGTTCAAATCGGCGACAAAAACAAAATTGAAAAATTTTGCCCCTCCCCTAGCCCGGAAAAATTTGAGCGGACCTTTGTCAGCATTTCCTGGTTTGGTCTTCTGTCTATGTTTAAGACGCTCACATAGACCAAATCCAGCTGTTGCGCTTCGTCTAGGAGAAGATCTGGGCACAAGCACTTTCTACACATGGACTTTATTAGTACATTTTTCGATGTGTTATAACTTGGCCATTTCTCAATCGATTTACAAAATTCTTTCACGAGTAGCATCAGTACGTCGTATAGATACACGACAGTAAAAATGGTTGGAATCGGTGACAAGAAAAAAATTGACAAATTTTGCACCCCTCCCCAGTTCAACAAATTGATTTCGGACCTTGGTGAAAATTTCCCCGATTCGTACCCTTTCGTCAGTTAACACGGTTACGTAACCCGAATTCAGCTGCTTGGCTTCTTATAGGAGAAGATCTGGGCACAAACTTTTTCCAAAATTTTTGATTAAGGACCATAACTCTGGAAAGCAAGTTAGGACATAAACCTAAATGTTTCATTCAGTTGTAACTTGGTAAGGTGCATATACCTACCAAATTTCAATGATTTATCTTTTTAACTTTCTGAGATATAAGGGTTACAAAATATATTAAGAAGTAGAATAAATAATGAAAAATAAAAATAAAAAATTGAATAACAATATACATCCATATTAAAATATGGAAGTATAATAAATATATACAAATAATAATAAATAGTAATAATAATAAATAGTAATAAAAGTATAGGATTGAATCAAGGGGATTAGTGATTTGACCTATAAATGTTTATTTATAAACTAGTTGACTCGAAAATAGGAAAGCTAAAACGTTATCGATTGTTGCGATCTTCAGACAGATTGCTATTATGACTATTATACATCAATCTGACCGCATGTAACTTACATTTAGCTTCGCATTGACTATATCGCATATGTTCTCTTTATATCACCGCGACGACATGTTTCATTTGCGAAGTGTTTGCTGCCGTCTCTGACAAGGAGCCAGGTGACAGTGCCCCGGGCAAAAATAGATTCTTCCCTCGATAAGATCCCCCGATGATTCCCGAACATCACAACCGAACCTGCGACGGTGATTCTTGTGTATTTCCGAAACATACCGAATGACCTCGGGAATCATCGGGGGATCTTCATTAGGGAAGAAAGTCCACCTTGCCGACGGATGAACCTGGCGCTTTGTCAGAGAAATCAGCGGACGGTTCGAAAATGAAACCTGCCGTCGCGGTGATATAAAGAGAACATAAGGTGATATTGCCAATGCCATGCTAAATGTAGATCCCAGCGGTCACATTGATGTATAACAGTCATAATAGCAATAAATATGGAGAGCGCCACGAGCGGTAAAGTATTTTCATGTTTCTGATTTTCGTGGTATTAAAAAAATATATATATGATGTAAATCGCTAATCCCCTAGTTGTGCCCCTATTCTTTATATATTATATATATCTATGTATATCTATATATATATCTATATATATATTATATGTTTTATTTACTATAATCTTGTCAAACCCCTGTGCTCACATGTTGCTGATGTAGAGGTGACCGTTATGGTAAATATCGTTATTATATGAACATAATCTTTCTGCTATAAGTCTCATACTAAATGATACGGAAAAGGAGTTGATAAATAGAGGATATCTACGTTTTTTGACTGAATGCGAGAACTATCATGAGTGGGTACAAACAAATAGGTTTTTTCAATGAGCGGCTACGTTTTGTTATTTCAATTTACATTTATTTCTGACGCTTGTTTTTCCGAATTAAATGTAGACGAAAACGTATCAGCTGATCGCCAACTGATTGACTCGTCATGGATATAAGCAAATGTAGATTTGCTTGTACCCAGGCCACTCATGATCATTCTCGTATTCAGTTAAAATCCGTAGGTATCCTTTATTTATTGCATTGTTTCAAGGTTGACATGAGGATTTATCAACCCTTGGAAGTTAATATTCTTTCTCGGCTGATAAATCCTCATGTCAACCTCAAAACAATGCAATAAATGTGTATTATTATATAATCATTAATTTTCGGCCACAAACGCTAGAGTAATTGATTGGCGTGGCCGGTTTGAAAGATCACAATATTAACCAGGTGGGGGATTAATCACAACATATTTGTAACGTCATGCGTGAGATGTCGCGGTATAATCACATTACGCGTTAACGTTTGCAACCAACCAACCAATCAAATTTGCTTATACATAACTTATTTGTTGTTGATTTTCGGTAGAGAATTTCATTAAATGTGTTGTTTGTTGAACATATTTGTCTCTTCAGCTCATACAGTAGTAATATAATGGGCTACAAGGTAAAGAATACCGCTAGACCACATAATAAAACACTTGTGGCATGGCTTCGATGTTGACATGAGGATTTATAAACCCTTGGAAATTAATATTCACCTCGGCCTGCGACCTCGGTGAATATTAACATCCTCTGGTTGATAATCCTCAAAACAATGCAATAAATGTATGATGTCACGTTTTATAACAAGTAACCAGGAAGTGAATGAATAAAAGCTTCGACAAATTTATCTACGTTGTAATATAAATTTCTAAGTCAAAATGGGGGTAATTCTACTGAAATAAGTCCGACCTCATAATGAGGTGTACATATTCCCGTAGTGGTAAATACTAGTTTTCCCAGACGATTTACCAGGATAAGTTCGGACAAAACCAGGTATGTTGCCAACAAATATTAAGGTGGAAACTTTGAAAGGTGGGAATCCATTATAATGAATTAAGTCCGAGCGAGCTCATAATCGCATGCGCACTGGTTCCAAAAACAATTGACCAGGAAATGAAGAATAAATAATCCGATTTAATGTCCCCTATATTACTATTTCTTCGGCTACGGGGGTAAATAATATTAGATTTGAGTCGATAAATCCACCCATAAAACCCCAGAGTTATCAGATTTAGAGTCTCGAATATTTGGCGGCCTGTCAAATATTCGACGAATGACAACCGACATACTCGATACCAAACTGCGTTGATAAAAATGTTGATATTTAACACTTTTGGGGCAATTTTATACCATAATCGACAGTTGTTAGCATTGTGTTTGGCAAATAATCGATTCCGATTTTCAAGCAATGTTGTTGTTGTTGTTATTGTTGTTGTAATATGATGGTATGGGTATAATCGGATTGGATTGTGTACCTTTAAGATGAGTTTATGATAACCAGATATCAACTTCAATATATTAAGGTAGATAATAAAGGTATATTATAAAGAGCGTTCTCAGTTATCAGCTGTTAGTATTCGACATATTACTTACGGATGATTTTGTGTATTTTCGCGATGTCTATGTGATACAAATGATGGTAATTGCAAACATTTTGCATTTTCTTCTGCCTGGTAAGCAAAAATGGGCTTAAGAAATTCTGAATTATTTGGCATCAAATCCGATAGGGCATCTTTAAATATTATTCTATGTACCACAGGAAAGGCATATATAGTATTTAGCGCATTCAGTGTGGATCAACAAAGTCTTCGTTGTTATCTTTTCTTGATATTATGGAAAAAAGAGCGTCTATCTCAATTTTTTTTTGTTATTTATCAACATTTTGTTCAACAAAATATGACCGCATTATCACTAAAGTATCACGAAATTTGACCATATTACCAGTTGATTTTACCACTAGAGTTATCCATCTTCATCAGCAATTTTGTCTGAAACCCTGTGTTTGACCACTTGTTTCTGGGCCACATATTATTACACATTTCGAGAAATAACAAACTTCAAAGGTCGATAGCTGATCACTCTGAGCTTTGGTGGGTGGGTTCCTCGACTCGAATCAAATATTGTTTACACCCGAAGCCAAAGAAATGATGATTTAGGAGCGACTGATAGGATTGAGTACCTTTAACAGTTATAACTCATAATGGTCATGCGTAGTAGTATCTAAAGTCTGTTGATCGATATGTCGTGTATTATCGACATATCTGATCCAACCCTTTGCTAAATACGGGTAGACATCATATTGAAGCACTGCCTGTCCGTTTTATTTACAATCACTCTTCTGTCGTTCACGAATACAGTTGTTGGCCACTTGGCACATTTGAGGCCTGTGCATATGAAGGTGGAGGAGGGAGTCCTGCTGGTGGGAAGTTCTGTTGGTAAGTGTTTGCCGTGGAAAATGACGTAGTTGTTGCTATAGGGACGGAGCCGATAACGACCGGGACATCAACCGGTTGCCTCAAGTAACAACCAGATGGATTCATGTCAAGCTGCAAGATATAGAGGTATAGTTATATTTAGTTGAATTCCGATTGACGATTGTGTTACCACCAGTGATATTGTAAACAATATTGTTTACAATATCACTGGTTAGTATTTAAAGCCACATGGCGGTTTGAGCTCCACAGTACACATAATATAATTCGCTTTTGAATTTTACCTCAGTATCGAAATATATCGAACACTATCTGAACTACCTTTCTGCGAGCATTATGTAACCCAAAACGACGCATTGAAGTAATGAAACATACAACTGTGAATACCAAACACAAAACAGCCATTTGCGCGACATGGAACAGAAAAGAGCGTTGCATGGTAGTTTATTCCTGGTGTGGTAGCAATAAAGAGCATTTGTCTGAAAAGTTGAAAACTTTGATAAGTGTTTTTCAGAGCATATGGAACGGTATATCAATAGTTCGTTTATTTATCGACCTATCGTATCCGTCGCTCCAAATTACTAGGGATCTGCGAATCGGGGATTTTGCATCGAATCGAATCTCGATATCGAATCTCCTTCCTGATTTCGACAACGAATCTCGAATCGAATCAGCTAGTGATTGTCATTATTTACCAGTGTTTATTTCGGTGTCTCGTGACAAAAAAAAAATTCAAAATGCACTAGATACTATATCAACAACGATAATCTACTTAAACATCCGCTGGAACTTGTGTATTTTTACTCTCAGTCTTACGGAGGGTTTGGAATACGTTTCATTGAATTTATATCTAGTTGTGTCATGGCGAATATGACACAAGTGACCGTAAGACACTTAAAGCCAGTCCAATCAACGTATCACAAACCTATGGCTCGGAAGTCACTTGTCTACACTGGTCAGCTGCATAATTGTTGTAGTTGTAGTCCATACCAATCGGAGTTAATATCTGTTAAACTTTTCACCACACGATAGATCAAACACATACACCACACATTCACAGTTGTTGTCTTCGCAGTGGGGGTCTCAGAAAACAGACATAACTTACAAGTGTTAATGTTATAACAAGATTCAACAGATCGAAACTTGATACATCCGCTCAATTTCCCAGGAAACAGAAACTGAATTGTCGTAGATAACTGGTCGCATATATAATGACGCCCATTTAAGAACTGATTGTTCTAAGGTATCTGTTCATTCAAGTCTTTGGCGGATGAATTTTATCAATATAATCTTAATTGGATATCTGAAGTTTTAAACATAAGGTAATCACTTGAGAACCGCGATCAAGCACCGTGTAGAAAATTTATATAGTGTCGATACAGATACCAAATGTATGCGGCGATTGATCACGGTCACGGATTGCGACCGAAGCACTTATTTTGCATAATGCACATCTATTCTGAACGGCAGGAATTCAAAATTACCTACGTTGGCAACCTTGTGCTTCAATTTTGTTTTACTTCAAGTAATTTGGCATGTGTTATCTAGACGCAAAAAACGAGACTACTCCAAAGTAACACTGATTCGAAAATATACGAATCAGCGGACCGATTCGGTGTCGATCTCGAATCGGGTGCCTGATATCGACATAGAATCGAATCTCGAATATTCGCAGGTCCCTACAAATTACGTAGAAAAACATTTGGAGGTTCGAATGAGCCATGTCCGTCTAAAAACACCATGTGCGATTTGACACCATAACACCACCTTATGTACCTCTTTTATAACAGAAACCTGTTATATCGGACCGGGACAATGAACACATTTAAAGGGTGGGCAGATATCGACTCTCAAAAGAGGAAGGTTTAACACGTTTTGAATTGTAATCAGCCAAGAAAGATTGTCATTGATCGGCACTTATAAAGAGCGTCCTTGCTTCCATTGATCGGCTCTTATAAAGATCATCCTTGCTTTCGTCGTTCAAAATTGGTAGACAATAAATATAGGTTATCACCACCATGTGTGTTTCCGAGATCAGTATTCAAGTCGAGCTACCTTCTCTGTGCAGTCCAGACAGCCCAGAGAAGGCCGCGAGACTGGAATACGGATCTCGGAAACACACTGGGTGGTGATAACCAATTTATCTTACAATTCGTCCCATAAAAATGCAATAAAACTGAATTTAAAACAGGAACTATTTTATTACGCGCAACACAAAACGTACACAGTTCTCAGCACGCGACGTCGTGAGAAGTCAAATGCTGAGAAATTCACGTCACGTGACTATTCAACTTCGCTTTGGCTGGAATCAGATTCAACGATGAGACGACGATATTTCCGTTTCGACTGTTCGACATAATTGTCACTTTTTTTTACAGGATAAATGTAATATTTTATGGTGCAATCTCCTTGGATGGCAATAGTGTTGGCGAGAGGCATTGCAGGAGATGACTGTCCATTCACAGTTTTAATGAATTTCGAAGTTTCCGACACTTCAACAATCGATCTCTGACTCGCAGTCTCCGTGTCACGTGTATCAACAATTCTAGTTAGAGCGGAATTCGAATTGTCAATGGGATCAGAGGTTGATGTTCGTTTCGGTGCTATGCAAAGAATATCCGACATTTTCCGTTGCATTTCCATTGACGCAACAGAATAATTATTATTGACACTGGCAATATTTCTGTGACCCGAAAGCTGTTCTATTGTGTTCGGAGTAATGTCATTATGAAGGAGTAGAGTACAGGTTGTTTTCCGGACGCAGTTATTGGTCTTTCTACCAGGAAGTTCACCTTTCTCTGCCATGTTCTTCGTGATTTTGGCTAAGGCGTGTTCACCCATAGGCTGAGCCTTATACAAGATAGGTGAGTCATGCTGCAAAGTGTTCAATGGACGCTTGATGCAAAAACCTTGTAGACTCCAGGGATGGCAAATGCTTTCGGGATGAATGCTCGGTGGTGAGTATTGGAACTTTCTCCTGTTCGGGTTTTTGTCGACCTTTCACTATGTTTTAGATATTCATTTCCATTTGCGTCCTTTTCAAGCACAATGTCATTCCATCTTAAACTATGCTGTTCCTTTCAAGTGCACATGCCGAACAATTTCACATAGTTATACCACATTAGATTCCGCAATCCGTATGAGCAGTCAACGCTTAACACACCTCTTTCCCTAAGAAGAACTTCCTCACTTTCTGTTATTGGTTCAGCTGAATTTGGCCGATTACCTTTTCCAGCTTCTTTTAACTGCTTCCTCTAACTTGCCAATACTGTCCTAGAACTTTCGAATTCTCGGTCCATGCATATTAGATATGGATACTTCTTCTCCCTCAAATATCTATCAATACCGCGGTGGTAGGATGTCAATGAGTCCGACTCATAATCAGATCCATCTGCTTTCCTGACAGACAGTGTGAAGGACCCTATATAATTGTCCATGTGAATTGGATCAATCGTCTCAATAGCCCGAAATTCATTCCTCTGGGACAGAAATCTTGTAAGTGCCCTTATTACAACTTGGGTTTTCTTCACCGTGATTTCATTCTGCATACTAGATACAAAGTCATCTTTGTCAGAGTCCTGCACATTAACAAAAGTTGGTGCTTTGGATGTTGTCATTGTTGGTCTCTGCTGAGCACTTACTTCTGTTAGTGGTGATGTAACAACAGTAGTATTAGCAGTTGAAGTACTAGCAGTTGTATTGTTAATGTTGTTATTTTCACTGTTCCTCCTTCTCCATCCCCATAATGGAAATGAGGACCCATAATCAGAAACACTGGCTGAGATAGTGGCATATATGCAGGAAACATTTGAGAATTAGTACACTGACTTTCAACTGAAACATTTCTTTCACTAGTTTTAGAATTGTTTTCTTTGTCGATTCTGCTCACAACATCATACAAATCGTCATCTTCTCGAAATAGCTGCATTAGATCATCTTATGATACCTCGTTAAATTCCATATTGTTTTTAATTTACGTACATGTACATTCGCAATAATCTATCGATTTACGTTGTGTACTCTGCAGAAATTGCAAATGCAGACGACGCTTTAAAAGCATCTAAATCACCCATTAAATTTAAAATTGCCGTCAGCAGCTTCTGATCAAGAACGTACTGAATTACGGGGAATTCCCTACTTCGCTTATAATAGATATTGTCGAAATAGTCCGTATTCGTGCGCGCTCGCCGCGCTGTAAACAATGTGTTGCTTTTTTAATTTCCAAACATTTTGCGGTTCTTTTTATAGTTTTTTTTCGGTCCTGTCCTGTCCTCTCTCCACATTCTTTCCACTTTGTTAACACAAGCATTTATTATGTTACGTTCGTAGTGAACGCTGATGTTATTTTGCGGCTTTAAATCGGAAACCGCCTAAGCGATTTATGATTATGAGCTTTTATGATAGTTTTCTACGTATGTATACATGTAGATGACTCTGTGTATTTGTCTGTGTGTAATACATTGAAAACCACTAAAATCGATAATAGTTGAGAAAACGTGTTATTATCTATACTGCTTTTGAGACACGGAAATATGTACGACCTTTTTCAGATACGATCATAGGAATTTTTAACCCCCTGACAAATTCCAAACGTGTTAGAATTCCTCTTTTGAACGTCAGTATATGTACATCTGATAAATGGCAATCAAAACACTAGTACTACCATGTGTACGATCTTGTTATTCACACGCTTAGAAATATGTGTAGCCAACTGGTGTTTAATTGGTTTTTCAGCTTGTCCCGTATTAGATAAAATGTACTCACCCGAACAACGTATGTTAAATTAATGTAATTGCAATGAAGAAGATCGGACGGTGTCGTGTTGGGAATCTGTATTAGCTCTCGATAAAAATTCGCTTCTTTGCCAGAAGCGAGCTCCCCTTTACTTATAACCAGAAGCTCTTCGGTTCTCGTAGTGGAATGGCCGCCGTTTGAGATGAATTTTTTTATCTGGAATGAATGACTATGACTATCATTATTTATCCATTACTCATTCATATAATAAATACAATTATCTACACAGTGTAATATTATAATATACAATGAGCTATCGGGGACAGCATAACCGAGAGGGTTGTCTACCTGCCGTCCACGTTGAAAAGTAATACACTGTATAACTATACATGTAATAATAATTTGATTTATCTTGGTTTTGTCTTGTTAACTCTAATCATTGGTATATAAACGTCTGTTTTTTTATAAATAATAGTAAAATTCATTGGTCGTTCACCGTTCATCGCTCAGTTTGTGATGTGATATATAAACTACAAACATGTGGAATATGAATATGTGGATGAGGCCAGCTGAGAACCATGATAACTGTTTATCCAATGGGTCGAATAAGGCAGCGAATAAGGCATTAACATATGGCAATCGAATAAGGCATTCAAATAATACATTCATGGGTTTCCTGGGGAGATGATGAGCATGTATTATCTATCATTCTCTCTTATTATACAATGTCAGTTATCGCTACACGAATACTATACTACTCATTACACATCGTTGCAATCAGGACAATTTTTGTATGTGCATTTGGGATTCAGTTGATATGAAGATAGAATGTTTCGTGAGTAATCATGTTTGAACATTGGAAGACGTTTTAGTTTGTCGTTCAGGTAATTCCACATCTTTGGAAGATAGTGTTCTGGTAAGTTTTCTGAGAAGACACTTTTCGGTGTCCCAGATATGAGCATACCATCTTGTCGCGTGTCATTTTGGGAAATTGTGAAGAAATTTTCAAATGAATTTGGTAACTGGTCGTGAAACCAATCATGCACAAGGAGATTTGAATGCAGAGTATAGATATCATTGAATTTCAAAATGTCGTTAGTTTTAAATACGGATCTGTGTGACTATTATATTTTTTATTGTTTATTATGCTCATTGATTTTTTCTGAAGTTTGAATACTCTATCACTTTTATTCGAATTTCCCCATATATGTATAGCATACATCAAATGACTGTGAATTATTGCATAGTATAACGATTTGAGTGCTTCGCGTGGTAAGAGGTGCTTAATTTATTCAAACTATAGTTTGCACTGGCAATTCTAGCGCACACATGATTTATTTGTTGGTGAAATTTCCAATTTGTATCTAATTTCACACCTAAATATGTTAGCGAGTGTTCGTGTCTTGCGTTACCAACCTGTGTAATTTCGGTATTGTTGAACCCAAGTGATAAATTATCACCCCTATACGAGTTGTACATAGGATGAAAGAGAATATATTAACATTTTTGCAGGATTGATTTGTATATAATTTGCACAACACCATTCAAAGAATTTTGCTATTTCGGTATTCATATACCTTTCTAATTCGTGTGTGTTATTACCAAATGTATATAGGGTTGTGTCGTCAGCAAATGAAAGTAGTAAGAGGGTGGTTGCATCTTTCCAGTCGTCTGTAAGACCTATAATTCCATAGTGAGATAGTTTGGATAAAAGTATTTCATGATTTATAGAGTCAAATGCTTTCGAGAAACTTAGGAGTTGAATTATTGGATGGTATGTTGAGTGTTTGCTACGAAATTCATACTGGTGTTCGTACAATATAGCTTTGTCATTAAGAAAGTCTGATGGCCATTATATTTTCCATAATTTTGGAAAATATAGGAAGTATACTTATCGGTCGATAATTATTGAAATTAGAATTATCGCCCTTTTTGAAGACTGGAATAACTTTCGCCAGTTTTATGTTACATGTAGTAACGATAATATAATAACCTGTCTATTTTCCCGAAGTTTGACTGTATCTGGAAATCTCACCGCTTTGAATGAACGATTAATTATGTGGACCAGTGGTTGTGCTACTTCATTAATTGTTACTTTCATAAGTTTGCTGGAAATATTATTTAAATCGAGAGTATGTTTTGGTTTTATTTTGAATGCTGTTAGGATTACTTCTTGCTCATTTGTGGGGAGAAGTTTAAAAATATGTGGATAATGGCCAGTAATATAATCATCATGTGAGTTTTCAGTATGAGTTATCGAGTTGACTATATTGTGTCCTACATTAACAAAGAATTAATTTTTGAAATGCGATGCAACCTCTTTTGGGTCAGATATGCGTTCGCCGTTGCTGATGAATTAATTTGGTGGTGTGAGTGATGATTTATTCTTGCCGATTAGTAAAATTAGTAAATTATGTCATCTCTCAGTGATTGTTATCTGGTTGATGTAGGCATTAGTGTGATCTTGAATAGTTCCTGCTTTCTGATGATTTTATTTAGGAAAATTCTGCATCAGCGAAGTCAGATCAGAATCAAGTATCTATATTACGTCGAACGGAACTCAATTTATACAACATCATTTACGCTATTGTTTTACGTAGTATGGCACATATATATATACTATATTTAACGCATTTGAGACATATACAGTACGGGTGAATTGCACTTGGTATGTACCCATCTCTCTCGCCGAGTGGTAGTGGTTATTTAACTAAAGCTATAATTACTATCATGATTACAAAATGCTCACCAGTAGTTGGACATATACATGCAATGATTTGAACGAATTCGTCTCACGGACATATCTAAGACCAGACGAACGGTCCAGACTAAGTCATATGTCATATATAAGTCATATGTAATTAGATAATGCATGCACACCCCGAGTTATACAAGGTAAAATGTTCGTAAAACCTGACTTACGGAAGGAACACTCGACTCTATACCCGACTATACTCAATACCAGTGTTTCTTACCATTGATAACACAATTCTCAGTTGAACTTTGTGACGGGATCTGTTGTTCACCTCAGCATTCATCGTGATTGTCTCCCCTGGAACATAACCCGTCTTTTCGAGAACATCAACCTTTCCCTTTATGGGGCCCGATTTGCAGCAGCAACAACAAGTATATTTTTCGCCTTCGGTCTGCCCGCTTCTCTGAGAAAAGAATACAATGATCGTGTGTTTGTTTAGGGGAACGCGAATTATAAGGAGGGATAATGTATAAGTAGATAATTAATACGAATATATCGATATCTATACCGCAGAAACTTGCTAAATCATACAAATTTTCAAGCTCTTTCAGGCTCTTTGCAATGTTTTTTATGCATAAACAGAGATAACATGGAATGAGTTGGATATGTGGGGATTCGCGCATGAAAACAGTTTGTGTATGAGCCGGCTAACCGACGAGCTTACAAACTGTTTTCATGCTCTAATCCCGGAAATTATATTGGCGATCCTCCCGGTGCGTTACAAATGTTGACTACCTCAGATGAAATTTCAAAAACAGAAGAATAGGACTGACAGCAATCACAAATACACCACATATCATCCTGTATATATGTTCTGTTCGTCATCTACATTGTATTTGTTAAAACGTTAAAGGCACGTGCGGCCTTAATTGTCGAAAATATTCATATTTGTTCCAAACACCGTAAACAGAAAAACATTAAAACGCATACAGTTCCGTTCATATATACCATGACCATCGCGTACACAGCATGTTATCATAAAGACCTACTATATTTTACCCAAGCAAGAGCCTGATTGTGTTACAGAAGACAGCACAATGCTACTGGCTAATCACACACAAATGGCATAAACACTCTTTATTAGTTCCATATCAGGTATTCACCAACAAAGAACGCTCTTTATGTTTACCATCATAATATAAACAAACACCATAAAAGTAACTTTTTATGCTTTTGTCTACATAACAATAGTCAAATATATGACCATAACATTCTGTTTATGCGATATTTCTTATTTGTATACGGACAAAGTCTATCTACATTTTGATGTTCTTTCTGTTTGTGGCGGTTTTTGACGGGTGGAGATATTTTCACAGGATACCCACCGCCAAGGCCAACCGTGTCTTTAATGGGAGAGGGGCTGATGTAAGTTGTCAAAACTTGTGCCCCGATCCCTCTTGTAATATTATATTACACTAAATTATGTTTAAACAAAAATCCCCGAATATCCAACGAAACACGGTACGTTTACACTGCCAAAAATATTTTCTCAATTCAGGAAAAAAAAAAATCTTGAAATGAGATATTATCTTGGGAGAATAGCTAGAAAAATAAGAAAAAACATATTTTCTAGGTCAAGAAATGAAAGGGTGGGAAAATTTCTTGTCTGAGAAAATTTCTTTAAGAAATCACAGTAATCTTAGTAAGAAAATCCTAGTAAAAAAATCTTAGTATAGATTTTTGTTCTTAATGTAGGAAAGATTGTTTTTCTCACATAAGTTTATTTTTCTTGAAATAAGATAAGTTTAAGATACTGCGATTATCTTGGGAGAATAGCTAGAAATTTAAGAAAGCTATACAATTAATCTAGAACAAGAAATTATATTTTCTATAGTAAGAAATATCGTCAAGATATTTTTTCTTAAGTGATGCCAATTTTTTCTAGAATGAGATTTTCTCAAGCAGGAAAATAAATCTAAGTAAGGAAAACAAGTTTTCTTAACTAGGAATATTTTCCCCAATTAGGAAAGATATATTAGAAAACAATTCTTAATTAAGAAAAACATTTAATTTTAAATTAATATATAATTTCAATTGTGTTTTAAAATATACAATTGACATTTATTCTGAATATAAAAACTTCTTTGTAAATATCATTGTTAAATGTATAATAGAGACAATAAGGGGGCTTAAAGGCACGGGAGGCCTTAGTTGTCGAAAATATTCATATTTGTTTCAATCACCGTAAACAGAAAAACAAAACACATACAGTTTTGTTCATATAAACATGACCATCGCGTAAACAGCATGCTATCATAAATACCTACTATATTTTACCTAAGCAGGAGCCTGATTGTGTTACAGAAGGCAGCACAGTGTTACTGGCTAATCACACACAAATGATATAAATGCTCTTTATTCGTTCCATATCAAAATTCAGCAACAATGAACGCTCTTTATGTTTACCATCATAATATAAACAAACACCAGGAAAGTACCTTTTATGCCTTTGTTTACATAAGAATGGTCAAACATATGACAATAACATACTGTTTATGCGATATTTCTTATTTGTATATGGACAAAGTCTGTCTGCATTTTAATATTCTTTCTGTTTGTGGCGGTTTTTGACCGGTGGAAATATTTTCACAGCATACCCACCGCCAAGGCCTCCCCCGTACCTTTAAACTTTAAATATACAGTCAACAATTTCTCGTTACAGTTATGGGTTTCTAAAATTGCAAGTGGCCAAACAAGATACTGTGTACATTCGCGAAATGAAACTATACAAAGTACCTGTATCTTGTTCTGCCTCTTAAAACTGTATAAACCTATATACGCAACAAAAAATATATTGATTGCTAATAATTACATCCCGACACATGATTTTCAAAATATTTATAGAAAGAGTTACCTCAAATCTGTCGGTTGCAAAAATAATATATAACAATTTCTGTTATTTGAGTATCCAGTTCAAACGATAGGATAAAAAATCATCACACATGACAAAACAAGCACTGTATGTGCCTTAATAAACATCGTAACCCTGTATTTTTAAATGCACATATTCTAGGACGGGTGATGTGTAATAAACACAGAAAGACACTTGTATTAATGGATTTGTTGATACAGCACTTGTGCCATTGAGGAAAGATAGAACTCTAGGGTGTGCTGTTCATTCCGTCATTGTGCGCTAGCACTCGTGTCATATCAACAAACCCATAAACAAAATTGTGTAATTCTAAGTATATACAGCATGGTTTCAATAGCTGTTTCATGAATCATGCAGATTGCAGGTTTACTGTTCAGGTACTAGCCCAAGTCTTTTCGGTATGCAACAGCTTGAGATATCGAATACAGTAATGCCCAGAGTATAATCGACTCCTTAAACACAGTAGAATTATGGGTAACTTTTCAGGATTTAGTCGGAAATATGGCTTGTTGCCATTCATCGGAAAGCTCTCTGAGAGCTTTCCGATGAATGGCAACAAGCCATATTTCCGACTAAATCCTGAAAAGTTACCCATAATTCTGCTGTGGTTAAGGAGTTGATTACTTAGAGCATTACTGCAGTTGAAACTGTTTTGGATCGAGTCCTGTCCGGCTACTCTTCTATAACCTCTCAAGATTTTGAAGTGTTGAATGGGTCACCATGAATCGCTCAATTAAACAATCGCAACGGTGTTGAGTGTTTTGCTTATCGCTCACTATTTACTGCTGTATATAAACAAACGATTGACTCACACAAAGTGTGTTTTGTGGATAATAACGCATTCATATGAACATTATCCTATACTATTAGTATATTCTTGGGAAACTTGTTGTAAATGTTATTTATAAATTATAACCTATAACGAAGGCCATCCATTCCTTTAAGTTCCAAAGATATAAGGAGAATCACTGCATTTTAATTGCATACCGCATCCATCGTGGTGCTGTTTTGTGTTCAAGTGACAACCTTACCATGGTGTTGGAAATTACTGCAGTGTAATACCACAGCATTACCTGGGTAACACCACGTTAGAGATGGTCAATTACTTTAAGTATATGCAGGTTTGAAATCATCACGCTTGGGAAAGGCTGCCCTCTATGTTCTTATAAAAAAGCGTCACTTTGACCTAATCTGACGAAATACTGGTAGTGCTACAATCAAGATAACTTCAACCCACAATTCTGGGCGTAAAGTCCATTATAGAAGAGTATCGGGATGGGACTCGGTCCAAAACAGCATCAACCCAACCGATACCACAAGTTGTGGACAGGGAAAACTTGGTCTAAACAGGTACTAGTACATGCATGTATTACAAGCATTAAAGGGTACACTAAATCCGGCCATTTATGAGACCATCTCCTTGTATACTCAACAGAATATATGCAACAAATGAATGAATTTGGCCCATGGATAAGTGCAACACCTGTGTGCTCTATGAACAATGCAAACATGGTATATATAATGATAATGAATTATTGGCTGGAGTCATAAATTCATTTTCATTATAATTTATACCATGTTGTTTGCATATATTCTGCTGAGAATAAAAGGAGATGCTTTTAATGCTCAGTGTAAAACACTGCAAATATGGAACTTAAAGAGCTTTTGTCTATCTTCTACTGGAAACAACTGTTAAATTTATTAAGACTTTATCAAGTCTTTTCACAGTATATAGTCTACATGTTTAATAGTATAGCACTAGTACTCACTAGTATTTCCAGACTTTTTGTGATAAAAATGCGGATAAAAGTGCAGAATTCTAAATTGATGCATTAAGTTGCAGAATTTTAAATTGATGCATTAAGTGCATGAGCGGCTTAGAGTTCTTTGAAGTGCGGTCATGCAAAATAACATAAAAGTTTGTAAAAAAGGTACATGTACATACTACTACAATTATAGCGATATGAAGTGTCTGGAGCACCTTTGATGGATAGAAGCGAATGTAAAACAGGCCTTTAAATTTTGCAAGAATCAAACTATAGCATTTCTACATCAAATCAGCTGCTTTTTACCAGACTCAAACTAAGAATCATGATTCTGACTCTCATCATACTAAAATCCTTACAAAATAATCTACTGGTGCACAGATATTTCATTGAGTGTTTCAAATCATTTTAATAGGACCCAAGGCACTCACAGTGAGTAGTAAATATGCCAAACATACTGTATAACATACAACAGTTCGTAAAAACATCACCACTAAGAAAAACATGATTACTGGTTCCTATATTAATTATTGAAAGTTTTCCAATAATGAAATTTCTCATGTTGGAACCATCGCTAATTCGCTATGTAAACACAACTGTAACAGTGATTTGTCAACAAACATTGCTACTAGTAATCGCGTAGAAGGTTAAAAATATTTTAGTCTAAATATTATTTTCAGAATATTTTTCAAATGCTTTGGCCTTGCAATGTTTAACCCTTTCATGATGGGAGCTGCGCTGGTGCAGCATTACAGCCATTAAAGATCATGTACCAGTGAATTCTTGAAAATAAACAAGTCTCACATTGCGAGCATCACATGTATAAACGAATGCAATGGATTACAAGGTCAATGTAAATATTGTTAGGCCATGTATTCTCTTATATATGTGAGGCTCTATTTTGGAGACTCGCAAATATAAGAGAATGCATTGGCACAGGGTTTTAGCAAAATTTCAGGAATCTCCAGTCATGGAAGGTTTAAGTTTTATTAAACTTTGGCATCTTATTTGACTTATTCAACACTGGTTGGTAATGTCATTTTAACAGTGATGTTTATCAGAATTGCTAGTATGCAATGCCATTCTTTCATATAAATTACTCACAAAATATCGAAAGACCAGATGTGAGTATAATATAAATTTATCACCCCATTTTATGCAGGGATACATAAAATAAACAACATATGTTACTAGTATGCTTTAAAGTCAACATGGACAATTAAAGGTAAACAATCTCTCCATGGTCTCCATATCATCAGATTCTAAGAACAACATTTCTTAATCAATTAATTACCAAAACATAATGCTACAGTAATGGCCAAAGTAATCGACCACTTAACCACAGCTGAATTATGGGTAATTTTTCAGGATTTAGTCGGAAATATGACTTGTTGCCATTCATCGGAAAGCTCTCCCCAAGAGCTTTCCGATGAATGGCAACAAGCCATTTAATTCTGCTGTGGTTAAGTGGTCAATTACTTTGGGCATTACTGTAACTACTGTCAACTCTAGTTTAACATTTTCCAAAACGTGTTATAAATCAACATTTTGTTCATCGCAACTTGGTATCAAGATTATGTCAATCGACTCATTGAATATTTGCTAGGCCGGGAAATATTCAAGGTGGTGAAAAATAACAGATTTCAAAAAATTATATTTTATAACTCAGAACTTTAAAGGGTGTGTTCTAACCGTTCTTCAACTCGAATAAATTATTTTTACCCCTGAAGCCAAAGAAATGGTAATTGAGGAGCGTGAACTCGGATTATCTGTCTTTAAATGTACATGTATGGTACATGTCTAAGCCACATTAAGCTCCTTGTACAGATTACTTGGTGATACAGCAGGTTGACAAAGATAAAGGAACATCAGAATATTTTTATTCTGTGATGGATTTTAAGGCCTGTATGTGTGTACATGTACATGAATCTGATTATATTGACATGCTGCAATAATGTGTCACTTGAAGTGATGTGAAACACTCCAATAGGGTGATAAAATATAAATGGAGAATAATCTTGTTCAAAGTAGTACTTTTTACAAATATTATATCCAAATTAACAACACACACCATCATTCGTATACATAATTAAATGCAGTAACTATCAAAGGCGAACTCGTTTTCGTTATATTATCGCCGATAGATGCGCCCCGAATCGAGTAGTAAATATTCACAATTGAGCGTAGTTCAGACAATGTTTTCTATGGAGTGATACGGTTGATTTCCTTTCGATTTTCGGCTATGTTAGCAGAATGCTACCTTATTCCAGTTGGCATAGCGCCTTGGTACTAACTGATCAGTTTCACGCACCAGAACAAGTGCATAATATATCTTTAAAAGTTCATATCCTTCAGACAAGCTCAGAAACAAGGCTTGAGACTGATCCATGGGTACTGTTGTGCTTTGTGTAGAGATATGAAACTGGTACACCTCCAAATTCTGGTCAATGTAGTATGAAGTACGGTATAACAAAGGTTATGCAATATGCATACACTGGATGCCATAGTGCACATTTTCTGAGACTCATACAGGTACATACAGAAGCATACAGGTACATGTATGTTGTAGAATTGAATTCACTAACTTCACTTGCCAAGATTTTCACCACTAAGTCTGATAAAATGTAGACGTCACTGATCGGTCTCCATCAAGGAAGGAATGGATGTGTCATTTTTGCCTTTGATGAAGACATTGGTCATCATTTGGTTATATATTAAAGCCTCCCCTTCGCTGCACAGTACTGGATTCAGTGCATACCGTCCATTGGCATACATATGGTACATGTATATAGCCAGGACTGTCACAAAGCAACAACTCACATTATGTCATGCATGGACGAATACCGATAACATCTAGATTACATGTATCCGTTACATGTACACCGAATAACATTTGAAATCCTTCCTCATCCAGTCCTGGACAGAATTAATAATATTGGTATCAAGTGTAATCATTATCTGCAAGAAACACTCAGGAAACATGATTCTATGATTGGTTATCAGATATCAGGCCTTGAATGAAATTTGTATGTCTCAATCCAGTCAGGCAGCTCCTCCTGTCTGAAAAATAAGATTTGAATGCTTGTAAGGACATCAGAAAAGCGGAATGACTAATCATGTACATATTATTAATATGTACGGTCCAAATTAATCACCCCGGGGGGGGGGGGGGGGGGGGTGTAATGTTATCCATTCAAACGCTGCATGTTGGTCAGAATCAGCTACAAATACATATATTTACATACTAAGTGTTGTCATCACTAAATCCAGCATACTGATTGGTCGGCGCCCACGTGGCTAGTTGCAGTTATTTCTCGGTGAATGCGCAACGGCTCATAACACCAAGCTCACAACACCATCCATACGTCATTGGGTTTGGAAAGACGAACGCGTAATGTTTTGGGAGCATTTGGACTCGCGCAGGATTGACTTAATACATCATCTGGTTGCAATATGAAGAGAAATTGTTCCTATTAACTTTTGCCAAGGGTGCTATTGGGTACTTTGGGCTGTTTTTTGTCACGATACACTATTCAATTTAAATACATTTACAAAAGTGGCTTTTTCGCTAAATGTATATAAATATAAGGATTAACTGTCATGTGGACTATTTTAATGGAGATGTAACCGTGAGGAAAGTGGTCATAACTTGTATGTAAAACCCTTTGGGTTTTACACAAGTTATGTCCACTTACCTCACGGTTACATCTTCATAAAAACAGTCCACATGACAGTTAATACTTATGTACATATACTAGTAGCATATACCGTTGTAACAGGATACCTCCCCTTAAATATCTCCCCACTCACAATACCCACATGAATGACTAAAATAAAATTTCACTCATTTGATATGTTACTTGAACAAACAAAATTAAATAAAAAACAAACGTAAATCTCATAAAACATCTTTTTCGGGCCATTTCATGGTCAAATGATATCAAAAGAGTGAATTTTCTTTTAGTCAAAGATTGGGGGAATGTCAGGGAATTACAGTAATGCCCAAAGTAAGTGACCACTTAACCTCAGGATTGTGGGTAATTTTTCAGGATTTATTCAGAAATATGGCTTGTGTGGTCTCACACCAGAAACTTCTAACACAGCAGTACTAGCAAGGTTACCGCTTCAACACTGCACCAAATCGGTTGATATTTATGTAAAATATACTAAGCAGACTAGGTGTTATGTATTGCTCTGCATACCTATTTTTCCATGTACCTAAGAATAAGTCAAGCCCTGTTCCATGTGTGAGGTATGGCTACATGTATACTCAAAGTAATTGGCCACCTCTTAGTATAGTGCCCCCGTTAATACTGCAGTATTAAAGATATATAAAGCATAGTAACCTCCAACACCTCATTATGGTTACTAGTACAGTTTCAACGCTGCATATACCGCAGTTACACCACATATGCATGTTGTCATGTCACACCACATATGCATGTTGTCATGTTACACCCCATATGCATGTTGTCATGTTACACCCCATATGCATGTTGTCATGTTACACCCCATATGCATGTTGTCACGTTACACCTCATATGCATGTTGTCATGTTTCGCATGCATGAAAATAAAATGCAGTGTTTTTCCTCCTATCTGTGGAACGGATGGCCTTCGTTACATGTACATGTATATATTATTCCAAATATAGCACATGGGAACGCTGATAGAAAAATTGTATTGTATATACGGGAGTTAAATGTAGCACATAATGAACTTTGAAGTTGCCAACATTGTTTAGGCTGTCAATTTATAAACTCCACCCATCCATGTTGTCAGGCTGCATTGATTGGCATTACACAAACAAGCATGAAAAGATAATTTAGTGATTCATCTTATTCATGCATATATAAGTTCATTGAACAAGATCCATGTGGCTGTTTTAATTTTCAACTTTTGGTGTGATATTTGTTGGTGTATCATAACTGCATGGTGCTCCACAACAGTAATCGACTTGATACCGTGGTGGATATCATATACTGCCCGTATATACTGCGATCATTACCAGGTATCCCCCCGAAAACAACTGCGGGACACAACGTACCGGGGGGTGGGGTGGTACTTAGGCGTAAAAAATTTACACGTAAATTTTTTCCTTATTCATTTAGGGGGGGGGGGGGGGTTGTCGGAAAAAATTTGCATGTAATATTTTTCCAAATATGTATTTTCAGACTCACAACTTCAATTTTCTCTCATTTTATAGAATATGGATTAACCTTAATATCCAAATCATATATACATGAGTAGTACAATCCACATAAAACAATTTTGGATAACCACTGTCTTGGTTTACATGTGATATTGACCCCATTAACCCTCTTAATAATGCCAACTATGTCAGTGTCTACCAGTCGATTGCAGAATTCTACGCTGCGATCGCTTATCTGGCATATTTTTACTGCAGAACTATCCCATGTATTAAACAATTTCTCCTCCAATGGTAACAGAAAACAGTTATATGCTGGTATCTCACTCATCTCATTTGCATCTTTTTCAAAGTCGAGGTAACGACTAGTTGTCATTTTTTAAAGTGCATACATAGCGTTGCGATCACCAATATACATGTTTGTACATGTCATGACATCACGAGGTACAAATCTGCGTTCTACTGGTAGACAATGACCATTTTAGTCACAATAATCTAAACTAAGTTAACAAGCACCTTCTCGTGAATTGTATGCTCCGGTGTTTTTTTCTGTTTCCGGTCAAACCGAGTTGTTGTCCGGCTGCGGTAGATTTGATTTGGGGGGGGGGCGGGCAAATGGTCAGTGGAAAAAAACTGCAGTTTTTGCTGTTTTTTTGGGGGGGGGGGGATACCCAAACCGAAGAAAACAGTTTTTTCCACCCTGTGTCTGCAGTTTTTTTCCACCCCCCTGGCCCCCCCCCCCCATTTTTAAGGTCCATAATTTTGAGGATAGCAGTATATACATGTATTGGTGACAATGTACAAATATTCATCTGCATGGTAGCTATAGATTATAAACTCACCACTGGTATTTTGGCGAACAGACTTCCAGTAATATTTCACCTGTCATTTGTTCATTGCCACGTGTCTAGCTAGACAGGACCGACGCTTTGACTAATCATGGGCGAAATCAATCTTCATATGTTGAAGATGAGAGGGCATGATGCCGCATCCACCATGGCTAATGAATCTGGTATTTCTGTAATTGAAGAAAAAATACATGTACATGTATGCTGCATATATAGGTATGTGATATGGATGCATGTATTTTCATAATTTGCAAACATATTCAAAAACCAAGTGTAAAGTTCATTCTTCCAACAATATTAGCATTTTCGGCGATTCAGATGTCAGAAGACCATAATTCAATCGTAAGTGGAGGAATCGGGCCTGACAAAATCATGGATAGTTTGTTACGATGTCATCGCAGATGAGAATATTTAATATCGGTGGTTAACCACGTGATTAACTATCCTATGATATTTCTATTTACTTTGTACGATTTTTACGTACACGCAAATTTCACCAAGTGGAGGTAACCAAGGAAACGTCACAATTTTGGCAAATCTGCAATGATATGACTCGTGATCATGTCGTGAGCATGAGCAGTCCAACTATCGGTTATTACCCAAGATGGGAATCTGTCCACTTACAATTGAATCGTAGTCATATGAATCATGAATGTTCACTCAGTGAACGTACAGATGAAAGATATAATCTTAAGTGGAGGAACCGGGATCGACGAGATCGTGAATAGTTTGTTCACACGATTACGATGTCGTACACATGTGATGAAATCAGAGTTTTTTTGTAAAGCATGTGATTGACTATCATGCGATCCTTCAGGCCACACTTTTTACATACACATGACTGATTAGTGATTACGTCGCAAATGGGGATAACCAAGGATACGCCACAATTTCGCTTTTAAATAAAACAGTGCATGATATTATTTTTTACCTACGATTTTGAGGTGAGCATGCACAGTTGAGCGGTTACTTCCTACGACGGAAATATTTTCACTTATGATTGTATCGTGGTAATCTGAACGTTCACTTAGTGTTAAATTGGCCATGGCATGACAATATTAAAGAGATTGTGGGAATTCTATCAGATTGACTATCTATCTATCTACTCGATACTCCATCGCCCTCAATGTGCTGAGGATTATGTGGAGGTCCAGGTGCTACCACGGCCGAGTAACTTTATAACCCTGTGGTGACTCCAGTAGCGTTCTTTAACGTGCACACACCGAGGCGTGTACACGGGTCAGCCATTAATGTCCGCGTCCGATCGGACAGCGTACTGAACCCACGACAACATACCTGGACAAGTGTTGTAATGGGGGCATTTTTGCATTCAGATCTTTATTCAGTGATCTCGAATGAGACTTTTCAGCCTGACAAACTTGTATCTGACCGAGTTCTGATTTTTGTCAGAATACCCTGACCACGTTACGATCCCCGGTCCGATAGCACGAGAGACCAGTACGCTACCTCTCGGCCACCGACTTCCCTTGACATTTGTTAGAATAATGGTATGAAGTATAACTGATCATAACTGACAATTTCCTTATAAGCTACATGTATATTTTCAATAAATGGGACCTTTTTATTTTCCAACTATTGTCATATTAATGTCGAGCGATAATACACTGCATTTATGGCAGAATTTGATTTTGCAGACGAAAATAGCCATTCCCGGATAGTTTTTCTTTTTATGTAGCATAAAATTTAGGCCAATTTATAATTCATTAAAAATCGTTTTTGCAGTTGGGAACACAGTTGGGAATATTGTGTATAATCATAGTCCGTCAGAAGTTACTATTTTGACCAAAAAAATGTTCATTTATCAATGACGGATTGCATTTTCTGAAATATTTCACGGAAACAAAATTAGGCCGATTTACTATCAAATTTCATTTGAATAAAATGGATAAGTCGTGCCCTTTTAATTGTAGTTTGATTAAATATTTTACTAGTAACAGTCTGTTCATAATGAGAAATCACTTCAATTGATTACTAATTAGTTTCACTTACCTAAAATCCGATCAATTTGTATCCTATGAAAACGTAAGATGGACGTAGATTTTTATCCACGAAGCCTCGATCTGAGCCGGTAGGTAAAACAATAGGAATGCTTTTGCCGCTGTTGTAAAGTGGAACGAAATTACACGCATCAAGAACTATTACCTCAATTTGTAATAATAAAAGTTCAACGAAGCAATAGATTGATAAGGCCACCACCAACAGGAACGTGGAGACAGGGTGATTGGGGTGTATATATCCCAAACAGTTCTAATAATTAAAAATTTCATGACTGCCACATTAGTTGTAAACTTCACACCATATAAGAGCACCCCCACCCCCTGGAATACGGAATAATACCACTTAACACAGAGGGTGGAATACGAAATACCAGTTAAGTTAACAGCCATATGGATAAATTCTCTATTGTCGTACGAACGCCGGTCATAATGTCCATGTCTAAAATGATATAAATTGATGATCGACGATCTGTATATCAAACCGTGCATTTATTGTGACAAACATCGCATTTATATTATTCTTATGATAATTTTTTTTGGAAGGTTGGAATACGAATACCGGTATTTTTGGAATACCGAATACCTCCTAACAGAGGGGCCGGAATATGTCGCACCTCGTAACAGGACATGGAATACGGCGTACGAAATGGGGGGGGGGCCTCTTATACCGGGTATGACATATGTTACATAAAAAACACACTCACCGCGTTGTTGAAGGTGGGGGGGGGGGGGGTCTGTGTAACCTTTGTTTATTAATTTAACCCTTTCATAACGGGAGTTAGGCTGGTGCAGCATTAAGGACGCTGTTTGTATTAAACATTTATCATGGTCAGTGTATGCATTTTAAAACACAGGGCAAGTTAGATTACATCATTTAATTGATATTCTAGTTAAAATAGTCTGTGAAACTACTTTAAAACCACATGTTATGCACCCTGTTTTGCCAACCAAACTATGAAATATAGATATGTTATTTGTTTTATTATCAGAGAAAAGCATTCTGCAAAGATATGGCCTTATACATGTTATAAACATGCAAATAGTGTCTTCATTTGGCCTTTCTACCATCATTTAGAGAGTCAAATCTGAAGAAATTCCCTTAGTTTGATATTTATGATCCCATAATCCCATGAAATGGTATTTAAAACCTCAAATGTCAGTAATTCCTATCAGATGGACATATCAACTAATAAATTAAACATTTCCCATGGTCATTACATGCATTTTTAATATACAAGGCAATGTAGAAAACATCATTTGATGGATATTTTACTTAAAATAGTCAGTGGAAACTACATAAAAGCAATATTGTATGCATCCCTGTATAGCCAAATCAAATTAAACTATGGATATTGTATTGTTTATTTCATCTGAGACATGTATTCTGTTCAGATATAGCCTTATATATGTTATAAAGATGCCAATAATGGCATAATTTAGGCTTTTTTTCCATAATTTAGAGGGTCAAAGCTGAATAAATTCCCTTATTTCAAATTTGTAAGATGCCAAGCCAGCTGAAATGGTGTATCAAACCTCAAATGGCAGTATTTCTTATCAGATGGACATCTCTACCAATAAATTAAACATTTTTCATGGTCATTGCATGCATTTTAATATACAGGACAAGGCAGAAAACATCATTTGATGGATATTTTACTTAAAATAGTCTGTGGAAACAACCTAAAAGCCATGTTGTATGCATCCCTGTATAGCCAAAACAAATTAAACTATGGATATTTTATTGTTGATTTCATCAGAGACATGTATTCTGTTGAGATATAGCCTTATACATGTCATTAACATGCAAATAGTGTCTTCATTTGGGCTTTCTTCCATTATTTAGAGAGTCAAATCTGAAGGAATTCCCTTAGTTTGATATTTATGATCCCATAATCCCATGAAATGGTATTTTAAACCTCAATTGTCAGTATTTCTTATCAGATGGACATATCAACTAATGAATTAAACATTTCCCATGGTCATTACATGCATTTTAATATACAAGGCTATGTAGAAAACATCATTTGATGGATATTTTACTTAAAATGGTCTGTGGAAACTACATAAAACCAATATTGTATGCATCCCTCTATAGCCAAATGCAATTGAACTATGGATATTTTATTGTGCATTTTATCAGAGACATGTATTCTGTTGAGATATAGCCTTATACATGTTACTAACATGCAAATAGTGGCTTCATTTGGGCTTTCTTCCATAATTTAGAGGGTCAAAGCTGAATAAATTTCCTTAGGTTTCAAATTTAAAAGATGCCAAGCCAGCTGAAATGGTGTATCAAACCTAAAATGTCAGTATTTCTTATCAGATTGACATCTCTACCAATAAATTAAGCATTTATCATGGCCATTGCATGCATTTTAATATATAGGACAAGGCAGAACACATCACTTGATGGATATTTTACTTAAAATACTTTGTGGAAACTACATCAAAGCCACATTGTATGCTTTCCTATATAGCCAAATGAAATTCAACTATGGATAAATTGGATATTTTATTGTTTGTATCATCAGAGACATGCATTCTGCTAAGATATAGTCTTTTGTGTGTTATAAACATACAATAGGTGCATGGCCTCATTGGGCTTGCTTTCATAATACAAGAGAGTCAACTCTGAAGAAATACCATCGGTTTGAAATTGGTAGCATCTTCCATCCTTATATAAGAGGGGTATATACCAGCTTGAAGTACCGGTTTAATTAATAGGTTCAATGCAAGGGGCCACCAGAGAGGTTTGTCTAGTTCGGGATGGTGTGGCAAACCACCAACTGGAGATTTCAAGGGAGGCCTCCTCAATGGCGACCCACTATATTGTGCAAACAAAATTTTATTAAAATTGTATAAAGGTCAGCATGCCCTAAGAGCATTGAGAAATAGATAAAACACTTACTGACAGATTGCCAATAACAAAATTACAGCTGTTGAAACTATTGTTATGTAAACAAAACTGTTACAGTGATTTGTCAACAAATATATAATTCTAGCTGTATTATTAGTTCAAATATTTAACTATGAATAACATTTTCAGAATATTTAATCAACAGGTTGGACCTTTTCCAATGTTATGTAAACAAAACTGTTACAGTGAGTGACTTGTCAACAATTATATAATCCTATAGCTGTAGTATTACATGTAGTTCAAATATTTAAGTATGAATATGAATTTCAGAATATTTAATCAACAGGTTGGACCTTTTTCAATGTTTACCATAAAATTTTGATCACAATTTTGCTATTGTTGGACTTTTACAGTTATTCCATTACAGCAGTAATTTGTACATAACAATTAATTCTTGGTTTAGAAATATTTTCTTTAAGTATTTCTTAACTTAGAAAAAAAATCTTGAAACAAGAAATATATATTTAATTTTTGAAGCCATTTTCTTAGTAAGGAAATTGTTTCTTGTTTCAAGACTAAAATCTATCTTTTTTGAGAAAACTATCTTTTGTCTGGTGGGAGTTTCTTAAATTTTCTTGATGTAGCAGACTTGGGGGGTATATTTCCCAAAATAAGATTTATTTTCCTGTTTCAGGAAATAGTTTTTCTTGTTTCAAGATATTTTATCTTATTAAGAAATTATTTTTGGCAGTGTATCTCCGCTGTTATTCAATTCACAAACAAAAACTGCAATAAAAGCTGTATTATCTATGAAGTCAGATATCCTATTTCGGTAATCAAATATATGGGTATACGTAATTACACGTGGTTAATCAGAACATGCAGCGTCGGAAAGGCTATACGTATCTATAGTAAATGGCGTTCTTCAACGTAAAGCTCCCAATTATAAGTTTACCTCTATACCGGGCTTCCCACATGTGATTGTGTTGTTCTCTGAATATGTTTAAATCAAAGTGGCTCCAAAATATATTGGTTGAAAAAAATGTGGCTCAAGTATATGAAAAGTGGCTCAAAAACATTCACAATTGGCTAAGGTGGTGGCTCAAGAAATATTTGGCCAGTGTGAACACTGCATGATGCATTTATTTAGAGTACATAGCGTTCTTCAACGTAAACCTCGAAATTATAAGTTTACCTCTATACCGGGTTTCCCACATGTGTTCAGATCCAAGAATGCCACTACTTCAAAAATCTTCTCAGTTGTGTTGTCCAGTCTCCACGGTCTGTCTATTTTACCTTTCAGTCTATAGACGATGTCCCCTACATGACTTTTGAACGAAGAAGGTATATCTCGTGGGAGCTGGAAACTGAATGGGAACTGATGGTATCCCGGACCTAGCGTCTTGTCTCCAGAAGGCGGTGTATCTGCGTGAAACAGAACGTGACGGGTGTATATATGGCGTATATAGGGATGTTTAGATTGAGAAATCCTAACTTCAAATGTCGGGTGTCAAAGGTCAGATGAACGATGCATATGATAGCCAGACGTTCTCGCGTACCGATGAAGATGGATCGTTTTTATCTATGCACATACGAAACAGTCTGACACTGGAGTCAATCAAGTGACCGTAGATACATGATAGCCCATGAAGTTCGAAGTTATAATTTCTCGATGTAAGCCTCTATAATAATATGATAATATGCAAGGCATATAGAACGACCCCGGCGTAATGGTAAGGAGAAGGGCCTTTCCAAGGATCATGCAAATAGTCATGAAATTATATGCATATAGATTTAGGCCTAACACATGCATGGCAACGACCTATACTTGATTAATCGTGTAGATCGTGTAGATGCAATGAATGTCATAGATTTCTTTGACAAACTTGTATTCTTTGAAAATTCTGACAGGGCTTGTCCCAATTATTATAAAATGTAAACAAGTTCCGCATATTCAATGCGTGGAAGTTTGATTTTGGGCGATGCTCGGGATCCAAGCTCTCTGATTGCTATGAAACGTACGCGATATGTTTGGATCAAGTGTTTGAAAATTGAATTTCCGTCGATGTACTCGGCTGTATTTTGGGTACGTTTACAGCACTCTTCGAACTTGTTATGAGATGCTTGTAGAGAATTTATGGATATACATGCATGTTGATCTGATTTCTGCAATGAAAAGTGGGCATATTGAATTGGGGTTTGGTGCCATTGTATAAACAAGATATATACACGCATTCGGAAAAGTGTCTACAGAATATAGATTCCTGGATGGTTATTTACACACTTGTCAGATTTGTACGATAAAAAGATTTTTTATTTTGCCACATTTTCCAATAAATAGAACAGTCGTCTATATTCAAGTTCCAAGCGATGGTGAAAGCTGATTCCCCGGCGGTGAACCGCTATATAAGGGGCCAGTGACACGCAGAGATCCGGATGCAAGGAGTGCTATGATATCCAATCTCATATATATTTTGAAGACCTCTGTCTGTATGTTTGTTTGTTTGTCTGTCTGTCTGTCTGTCTGTCTGTCTGTCATTTATACAAATCTACGATTCTCGACCGATCGGGACGAAACTTGGTACGTGTGTGTAGTTTGACCAGGCGGTGAACGTTGTCGTATTGGCGAGCCCGTGCGGCGCCCGCTTCGCACATGCGCAGACGAGATCTCGGAAACGGGTGGAGCTATCGACTTGAAATTTGCTATGTGAATGTATCTTGCCCCGGATACGAATTTTATCGGGTCGCCGAGCCCGTGCGACACCAGCTTCGTGCATGCGCAGACGAGATATCGGAAACGGGTGGAGCTATCGACTTGAAATTGGCTATGTGAATGTATCTTGCCCCGGATACGAATTTTATCGGGTCGCCGAGCCCGTGCGACGCCAGCTTCGCGCATGCGCAGACCAGATCTAGGAAACGGGTAGAGCTATCGACTGGAAATTTCGGGCTGGGTAGAGCTATCGACTTGAAATTTGGTTTTTGAATAGCCCGGACAACGTCGGGCTCATCGGCTAGTCTCATATATATTTTGAAGACCTCTGTTTGTCTGTCTGTCTGTATGTATGTTTGTCTGTCATTTATACAAATCTACGATTCTCGACCGATCGGGACGAAACTTGGTACGTGTTTGTAGTTTGACCAGGCGGTGGACGTTGTCGTATTTGCGAGCCCGTGCGGCGCCCACTTCGCGCATGCGCAGACGAGATCTCGGAAACGGGTGGAGCTATCGACTTGAAATTTGCTATGTGAATGTATCTTGCCCCGGATACGAATTTTGTCGGGTCGCCGAGCCCGTGCGACGCCAGCTTCGCGCATGCGCAGACGATATATCGGAAACGGGTGGAGCTATCGACTTGAAATTTGCTATGTGAATGTATCTTGCCCCGGATACGAATTTTATCGGGTCGCAGAGCCCGTGCGACGCCAGCTTCGCGCATGCGCAGACGAGATCTCGGAAACGGGTGGAGCTATCGACTTGAAATTTGGTTTTTGAATAGCCCGGACAACGTCGGGCTCATCGGCTAGTCTACTATATATTTTAAGACTTCCGTAAATATATGTGTATATGTGTATATTTGTCCTCTATAGACTCGAAAACGGCTGGACCGATTGGGCTCAAACTTCCCATCTAAGGGTAAATATCCACGGGAATGGTCGTCCCGGCGTTTTGAAGAAGCTCAGAGCACCCGTTCTCCACTCTGAGTCACATAAACGGCACTGTGGAGTTAATAGCGTTTATAATTAAAGAGCGTTCGTATCCGCAGTGTCGTTGATAAAGAGCGTCTATATAAACGACGAGTATAAATACGGCTCCATTGACCGTCTCGAGGCGAAATTCGTACTTAATTTCGTACTTACGGCTTCCTAGAAACGGGGTAGATTTTCATTGGGTCAGTTTTTTCCGCCCGATGTGATCTTCACCTTGAAACGGGTAGCCACAAATGATATATATATTTATCCACCGCTCACTGCGTCTATTGACTACATAAAGCCTGCCTAATAAACGTTACGTTTATTACGTCAATGTATCTTTATTAGGTCAACGTAGCTTTATTAGATTAGTACTACTTTTATGACGTAATTTCATATGCAAATTGCGCAGGTAACTAGGGACGTCAACCGGCCTTAATGACGTCATTGTGATTTCAGAACGTTTTTATCGTGTATAATTAACTAAAATAATTCGTAAAATGATATATGTTTTAGCTCTAAAACATCTATAAACCATCAGAACACGGTCTGCTTATACTAAATGTAAAAATGCCAACGAACTATTTCGCTCTAAGCTGCACTCCGGTTTTCACACGTCATGAATGCTAATTGGTTTGCTTGACCTAATAAATGTAATGGCGTCATCGAAGTAACGAATGTAAAACTGAGGAAAATGACATATTTACCTCACAAAAGGCAAGTTTTGTGCGATGGATAAATAAAATATGTAGCTAATGTCGTCGCTTAAACTGTTTATGTCCGCTCGGGTGATTTGGCATCTATTGGACTCGGCAGAGCCTCGCCCAATAGATGCTCAAATCCCCCTCACGGACATAAACAATTTAAGCGACGACACTAGCTACATATTCTATATATATATATATATGTGTGTGTGCCCTTTATAGACTCGAACCGATTGAGCTCAAACTTGCTACCTACGGGAAGTGTCATGTACGGGTTGAATTGTGACCCCGACCTGACCTTGACCTTGAAAATGATCAATTCAAGGTCAAATCGGGTCAAATTAACTCATTGAAAAACAAAAAATTAAAATATAAAATTAATTAAACAAATTTATTAAAAAAGCCAATGTAGTTCTACGACTAATATAATGGAAAATTCAAGACCCGTTTTTCGAACCATTTCAGAAAACACAACATCGCTAAAATTAAAAAGGCACAATTAACTCATTGAAAAACAAAAAATTAATTAAAAAAAATGAAAAATACGTTATCCATGGAGACGACATGACAAGTGCAGGCTTGTCTGGATTATGGCCCGCAAAGACAAATATATGACGTCATGACGCCGTATAACTGCTTTAATTTAGCGAACAAACGAAACTGATCTAACATGAACCTAATCATGCAGGCCCTACATCTATTATTTATAAACAATAAGTTGTTATGACAACTTATTATATATAAATAAATAAATACTTCAATTGGCGACTGAAGTAATTTGAACACAAATGTCTAATAAAACGGTTTGGTAGCAGCGTGAAAATTAGTCCTATATAAACTGTAAGATGCACAGTCTCTTTCATCTGGTGAGATATGGCGCTAATCTATTGAAATAATGAGTGTTTTTTCACAGTAAAATAAGCATTTGGACATATGTGTATGTTTTTTTTTAATCACGGAGAGCGTAGACAATTCCGTAAATGTAACTACTCTTGAAACCGAAGGGGTGTGCACTTCAGCTTCTGTGTTGCATTCAATAATTAATCACAATGCCGAATAAATCTATCATGCACTGTGTGGCGAAACATTACATTTGTGTTGCATGCCCAAAAGTAATATATTTTGGTCCGACAGTTGGATTTTGGATAAGCAGAAAACCCGAAATTTAAAGACGTAAATCATTAGGTTTGACTGCGTTGTAGTGGCCGATAAAAACCTTCAGATGATCTGTTGTAATTATCTGCGTACCTTTAAAGATACTTTAAACAAACTGTAATATTACCAACACGTATTTTCACACTTGTGTACAAAATGTTGCTTTCGTCGTGGCATGTCTTGGAGATGCTGCTATTTTGACAGCCTTCTCATGGCCGCGATTGTATTATTTTATGTCTGTGTCCCTCTATTTGCTCCCGTACACTAATTTCCCATACACTGATATAACTGTAATAATTCATATTCCACAGCATGTCGTATAATGACTTATTCCAAGAACTGGTTTAATATAGACAACCATGTTGGACGCCATCTGAAATAACAGAATTTTCCCAAAGCGGATTTGAGCGAATTTTGGATAATATATATATAATCACCATTCAAAAGCTGAATCTTCTCTTTCATATATACTTCACTCCCATGGTAGGTTCTTCTGTGTTCACCGGAGCCCTCGCTCCAACACACGCGACACCAGCCTTTCATAGACAATGCGACTCCTGCAATTGGAAGAACTTTGCACATATTTATGGTGACCCAATTTATTTATCTATATCTATACCGTAGATGTGACAGTTATACCACAATCAGTTATGTTCGCTCGACATATAATGACACACACATCTGCTCTTGAAGACATTTTAACCACATTTCCATAAATATTATGATGGGTGTATGTCACATGGTTTTAAAGTTGGTCTATATCTTCCATAAACATGTTTCATATAGTTTCAGGTGGTAAAGAAAATAATAGATTAAAGTCGAAGACACCTGTCCTGAAACGCTTCTATCAATTTATATTGATTTGATATCGATATTTTCTTATATAACGCGATAACCACGTGGGACAATTTTTAGAAATTGAAATAGAGTTATCCCGCATGGTACGCTCAGAACAAACGTGAACCATAAAATGTCACACATTGATTCTATTTATATTATACCAGAAAATTGGAAATGTAATCAATATTAATTGATAGAAGCGTTTCCCCGACATGGGTCTTATATTCATACTTATTATTTAATACCCATGAAACTATATAAAACTTGTTACACGGAGAGATAGACCATCTTTAAGGACCACTGCTGTTGTATAGTAATATTCGACTTCATAATGATACGAACTGAGATTCCATCGTTTTAGGAAACAAGGCTTGGTCGATTTCCAAATTTACGGGAAAAGAAATAAGTGAAATTACACATGCAATTGTAAATTGAGGTTACACATCATTAAAAGGCTTATTAAAATAATATAACAATTATTCAAGTTGGCAATTCTAGGTATCTGATATTTGTTGAATTTCGGCTTGATTCATTAAATCCTTCACATATGTTATTTCATCTGAGGCAAACATGCAGTAACATACACAGCCATTGACATATATACGTGCACAGTAGTCAGTAGGCCTACACACTTATGGTGGATAACGGAGCACGCATTATATCAGAGTACAATCAGAGGGCCATAATCAGTCGATATCCAAAATCTCACAAGAGATCAATTTAACCCTTTACCCAACAGAACGGCCCTGTGCCAATGCATTCTCTTATATATGCGAGTCGACCATAGGTCGCCTCGCATATATAAGAGAATGCATTGGCTTAACACATATTAAAAATGATAAAATTGTCAAATAATGTAGAAAAATATTATAAAAATTGTTAAAAAATGTAAGAAAAAATTAAAAAATTGTTAAAGAATGTAAGAAAAAATGGTAAAAAGATTTTTTTTAGGCCAATGCATTCTCTTATATATGCGAGGCGACCTATGGTCGACTCGCATATATAAGAGAATGCATTGGCACAGGGCATAACTGTAACCATCACAATGTGGTCAATGAACCGGTTCCAATGATATCCATATTTGTATGGTGTTATTGAGACAGATCGAAGATATTTTAGGCTGTTGAAGTTTTATTTGGGCGTTTTTGGCCGTTTTGTTGGGTAAATGGTTAATGCATACGTATATGTCTGTACACTACACGGGGGAAATAGAAACAGAGGTGTAATTTAGATGCATGATTGAATGACCAATTCACAACAGAACTATTACAATAACTGCATGTATTTTCTATAAAAGTGTCTAACAACTGAGCTAATTTCGACCATTCTAAAACTTACGAACCTGGCCTCCACTTTCAAGACAAAAAGGTACAAAGCTATCACAGGTATAATTGGCATTATTTTTTTTTTTAAATGTAAGAGGTGAAATTGCCAAGACACTTACAAACTTCAAATATATAACCTCCAAAATATGAAGAGCATAAATTACAATATGGTGTTCGTGTGAGAACTAGTCTAATGCACACGATGTGAACAACTTATGAATATTTACAAATATGTACAATCTTTTGGACTGAAAAATTGACAGCCTTTGATGAGGAACGACGCTAAGAAATGATGATGGAATCCCATTGCAATTCAACACATGTCCGAAGTTTGGAATTCGTTCCGCCCAGCGGGAACGAACATAAGTGGATGTGGTGCATTCCGTAAATGAACATAGATGTAATAACGCCAAAGTGTGCCAAGAAAATACACCACTGTTGGTAGCGGAGTTATTGCAATACTGGCGAGTCGCATTCGAGAATTTACATCAGAACGAACAGACGAGATTCATATGTATGTGTATTGGTAGCGAATGGCTTCATTCACGAGTCTCTTCCAAATGGTCTCAGTTGGGAAAATCCCGCACTTAAAGACACGGGCATAAATATGGCATAAACAGTATGTTATTGTCAAATGTTTTTCCTTTGTTATGTAAACAAAAGCAAAAAAAAAACATTACATTTCAGGTTTTTGTTTAGATCCGGATATGGTAAACATAAAGAGCGTTATTTGTTACTGTTTTCCTGATGTGGAAATATTAAAGAGCGTTTATATCATTTGTGTGTGATTAACCAATAGAATTGCGCTGTATTATGTGAACAGAAGCAAAACTTCTGTAACACGAGCATGCTCTTGTTTACGTACACTATCGTACGTCTTGACGACAATATACTAATTACGAGCTGATTATGTTTGGCATATGAACAAAACTATATATATTTTAATATTACTTCTGTTGATGGCTATTTGAATAAATAATATGAATCGTACGTGACACGTAGTGGGGTAACCACACACGATGTGTCTCAAATTTGCCTTTTTTCGTTCGGCGTCATGACGCTAAGAATAATTTATGTAACATCATGCAGTGGTCACGACGGAGACGACATGTCAAATTGACAAGACGTGTCGTTGATTGTAAAATCTTGTTTGGATTATCATCATGACTTCTTCATTTTCCGTTTTCATTAAGCTGACCAACGAAATTGGTCTAAATGAAATTAATAAACTTAAATCACATGTGAATTCTTCATAAGTTGTGAAGTAGTGACTTTCATTTTTATCGCGACGCTTCATTTCCAATTCCGTGTTTTTTGCAATCTCCACACGGTTGCTAACCGGAAGTCACGTGACAATTTCTCCGAAATCTATACCCGCGATCTTGAAAAATCACTGATGGATATAGAAAAAATTATATGACGTCATTCACCTGCCTTAGGTATAAGCACCCTTGGTGGTTGCTATGAATATTTCTGCAACGAACGCCGCCCGTACCTTTAAAATATTCTGTCAAATGATGCTCGATGTGATATATATTAAGGATTTCCAAGATGTCATTCACAAAACCAGACGTCCGTGCGTTGAATAATGTGTGACAATACACGTTACGAAGAAAGAGTCGAAGAGGAGAGCACCTTCGGCAGGTAAGTATATATGATCGCCTAGAAATATTTTTTTTTATGATATTGAATATGTTAGACGGGTAGGAGCCCCAATAGACTCAATGACATATCCGTACCGGTTCTTGTAAGAAGATTCTGCATGATGCTTTGAAGAAGAAGAAGCATCGACATAGTAATTGGACTGCATATCCGTAAGAATGTTTACCTGCTTTTGAGAAGTTTGTCTGCCGCATTAAATTGGACATTCTGAGAAAACTTATGCAATTATGCAATTCCAAGATGACGAAACTCCGTAACTTCGTCGATTCTCTGGTCACCAAGAAACCATGTACGCTCTTGATGCGCGTGTTCTCTTCGTGTCTCATTGAAAACAACGACTGCAGACTTGATGCTCGAAAAAATCAAAGCGCCACTTAGTGCTATATTGTCCACACATTTCAAAAAGTTTGTCCAGACCAGATTTATTCAAAGATATAAGACAAATGTCATCTGCTGTATTTATGTATCTAGCAATTGGTCGTTTATTGATGTTGGTTGTTCCTGCTGAATTGCTGTTATGTTGATGGGACAAAATTATGCGGTTGAGAAGAAGTGCTATTGTTTGTTATACGAACAATTACTGATGTTTTTCAACAAACGGCGCAGTACAAGAAACCCGTAGTCAGAAATGATATCGGCCTCAATATCGTCTTATTAGGCCTATATAAAATAATAGCTGATGTGCCCGACTTCTTCCGGGCTATTGAGGGATTTCTTTGTGAACGCCTCCATCTGGGCAGAAAGAAAAATCTGCTGTTCGATCAATCCAGAAACATGCCTATATGAGCGTACATGGGCGAGGTCAAGGTCAAGGACCAACTTTGAGTCGGATCAGTCGAGCAGTTTTCGAGTCTATATAACACATACATACATACATATACATACATACATACATACACACATACATACACACACACACACACACATACGTACACACAGACAGAAGTTCCAAAATATATAATAGATGTTGGAGCTTTAATGTAGTAATTGTGAAAAAATGTGTATATAAATAACGGCTATATATAGTTGATTATTTGTAATTTATTTTGTATGTGTATAGCGCGCGCTTGGTGAGAACGCATGTGAAAACATTTTCAAATCGGACTAAAAACTAAATTTATGATAATTATGAAATACTAGCTGATGTGCCCGAATTCGTCCGGGCTATTTAGAGATTTGCTTGTGATCGAGCGAACAACGTAGGAAAGTGCCAAGAGAAAGAAAAAACAACGTTTAAAAGTATTAGGAGAAAGAACAAACTATTGAGAAACTATTGACAATGAGAGATTCATCTACTAATTCGAAGTGACAACGTTGAACAATACTGAGCGAACAACGTCGAAAAGTATTAGGAGAAAGAAAAAAACTATTGTTCGATCGGTCCAGATACATGCCTATATATGAGCAATATGAGCGAGGTTACGGTCAAGGCCAAGGACACGGTCGCACGTGGAGTTGGACCCCGGTCGAGCCGTTTTCGAGTCTATAACACATACACACATACACACACCCTCACACACATACATACATACATACATACATACATACATACATACAGATAAGTTCCAAAAATAAATAATAGATATACATACATGATATGTGTTTAGAAAGGGCGCATATATACGTGGTTGAAAGGTTCATCGCCAAACATCCAACGGCCATTGCATTGATACACCAATAACCACACAACCATTTACAAAAACGCGACGAACGCCTTGACGATTGACACGTTATTATGTTGACGCGCTGCCAGCTCGCGGCAAATAAACTAAGCTGTTAGTTTCTCGGTTAGTTATACGTCATTGGAATTGTTTTCGGATGGCATGTATCTTTTCTTTGTTCTAATTTTTATTGAAATACATGTGGAGGTCTGAATAGTGCTCGAAATAGCATGGAGAATAATAATTGTTCGTTACATGGTTCAAGTACGCAAATGCCGAGTACGTTTCTAAGCAGATTTAGTCCGTCCAAGTGCGCATAGAAAATACTGGTTCCCGATGAAGATATTACTAAAAAAAAAACAAATTTACTGACAGAAGCCAATATACGGCGACTGAACACTGAATAATTTACAAACAATCTCGAGACTCGTTAGTTTCCGACAGTGTTTCATTCACCACCTATTATTAAAACAGCTAAATGGCTGAGAGAATCCATGGGTTCCGATTATGGAGAATAAATACTCATAATTCCGCCAATGCTTCATGAATGCACCACCTCGGAATTCCGTTAAAACAAACAATGCTTCAAATTATTACAGCTATACTGCTTATCACTGAAAGTTTCTTATTCACTACACCAGAACGCCTCTAAATGCGGTCCAAAAATCTACTAATCGGATTAAATACACCCCCCCCGATACTTCGCAATAGACCTTTAGTCTTACTTTCCAACTGAGATATACCAAAGCAACGTTATCTGTTATATTAAGCATTGTGTTCCCGCAATAAATTATTCAAGATTGGCCCAGCCATTGTTCACACCTAAATATAGAAAGCAATAGGCGATCGTATTGCAGGGAGATACTTTATGGTTGGGCGATCGTACTACAGGGATATAGTTCATGGTCAGAGGACCTGCCGACTTCCGGTTACATAATGTTTTCATTATAACTCTCGATCCCATTTCCTTCCCAATGGTGTACACGTCTAAATAAGTGTGAAATTATTACAAAGATACCGCACTTATTGTCCTACATCTTACGTTAATTAGGCGAAGTCGGGATATAAAAGTTACATACTGCAACACTGAGACATCCGCGAATACATACATCCCGCAAAAAGTCTAACCGGTACGCAAATAGCGAGTATTTTTAAATCACATTTACTCCATAGATCATAATAATTATGACAGCGCCAGATATGCCAGGCAGTATACACTCTAAGAGGGCGTAGTAACATTTTTAAATATATATCTACCCTTGTATGTGTCATACATAGCATGCCCAGCTAACTAAGATGGTGCCCGTGGATCACATGTGGGGTATATCTCCGCCTAATAACATTGAGTGCCAGTGAATTATAATAATGGATGATGTTTATTGTTGACCTACCTTTTAGAGATATTTCCTCGATGACTTCGACGATAAGTTGTCCGTTTATATAATCTCCGGGGTGATATACTCCGCTGGATGCTTGTGCGCCTGTCAACTCGATCTCGTACTTTCCGAGCTTCCCCATGTCGATTTAAGAACTGACCATCTCTAAGAAATAATATACAAGACCACGAGACATAGCAACACAGCACAGCCAATAACAATGACATACGAACCCACAATGAATGAGATAAATATACCATATTGAATTCAAAGTTGCCTTTAATTGATACGCTCCGCTACAATACTATAGAGTGCAGTTATGAACAAAGGTGAATTGAAACGAAATATTAAATACGCTAATACAACTTATCGTTGGCCGCGAACACAAGCTAGAAAACATGTGTTCATTTACAGACACGGCGTTTCAATAAAAACAACATGGATGATTATTTAATTACCATGGCCATTAATGACCGTACTTGCTTCTCGATTCAACGTGCATTCTATACACCATTCCATTCAATGTCTATCCTCAGTATAAGCAATTATACTTAACACCGTAAACATTAACACCGATATTTCGGTGCAAACGAACGGTGACTATATATCCCGTATCACCGATATTTCGGTGCAAACGAACGGTGACTATATATCCCGTATCACCGATATTTCGATGCAAACGAACGGTGAATATATATACCAATGTAACCGCAACACCCACTTATTGGTGATAATCTTTAACCTTTGAACCCTGATGCCCCACTGCTATTGACACCATGACCAGGGGCTCCTCGTGGTATTTTCCATTAAATAGTGTCTTGTAGCAAGATGTTGGCTATGTTTAAGTTGTGACACAGGTCTGAAACTTTAGAGGTTTGTTCCCATTGATCACTGATCATTATAAGATCAGATACTTTGAACAGTCAATAGAACAGACACCAATTCTAGCCGACGAAGACCAAACCGATTCAATACGCCTAGAACGCGAAAATCATTGGATGGGCGTACTTAAAACATATCTTCCGTTCGGACTTAACATTGACTACAAAGGTGTTTCTCGAAATTTCTTGTGCTTTCCTCTGATCTACAATCGTAGAAATGTTGAAATCGCAAACATTTTCAGAAAAAACTTTGCATTATTAAACACTAAATTGACCGAGCCTCTCGACAAACGGGTTATTATTGCCTACAAGAAAAATCCCAGTTTGAGAGATATGCTCGTTCGATCTAGACTCAGACCTTGATTAAAAAAAAAAAGTTGGATATAGCGCGAATAATAAATTGCCAGTCATATAATTTGCACGGTTAGAATCTGTGGCGCTTCATCTTTCCAATGATGTACGTATCACACACCTGTGTACGTTTAAAGTTTCTACCTTAATTATCGGGAAGAACGCAGGACCATGCTTTGCTCATCGAAAAACATTCAGTAAATATATTACGCCGTCAACAAATCGTGACGTGTTCGCGTTTAACTCTTAACCGGCCGATGTCGCGTTAACTCATCACCGGCGAGGTATCCGCAAATGACATTGGGCTATATATCTCGGAAACGGGTGGAGCTATCGACTTGAAATTTGGTATGTGAATGTATCTTGCCCCGGATACGCAGACCAGATCTCGGAAACGGGTGGAGCTATCGACTTGAAATTTGGTTTTTGAATAGCCCGGACGAAGTCGGGTCACCTTCTAGTATATATATATATATATATATATCTATTATATATTTTGGAAGATCTGTCTGTGGGTCTGTGTGTTCGCGATGGACTCGGAAACGGCCGAACCGATTTCGATGAAACTTGGTATGTGGGAGTATTTACGGCCGAGAACTGGCATAGGCCTATTAATTTGTCCGTGCGACGTGACCTTGACCTTGAAATCGGGTAATTTCAAGGTCAAACGCCCGAATATCACGGGATTTCGATGAGACTTGGTATGTGGGGGTACTTTATTATGACGAGTCTCTTAAGCATATTCATTTGCCCGTGCGACGTGACATTCAAAATGGCCAATTCAAGGTCAAAGCCCGGACGAAGTCGGGTCACCTTCTAGTATATATATATATATATATATATATATATATATATATATATATATATACTAACTTAACCGTAATTATGGGCAGTTGTCCTTAAACAGGGTTACGGGCAGTCATATTTCCCATTGTCTGAGGTCAACAAAAATTTGCAAAAAGCTATGTATAGGTTATATACCCCTATATATAACTTCAGATTTACCCCACCCCTATTTTCATACCCACCCATAACGACGGTTCAGGAGTCAATAACTTTACGGGCAGTATATAACAAACCTGTATAGAACCCGTAGTTACGGGCAGTATATATATACTGCCTGTTATTACTGTGGCAATATGCACATAAATAATTGGCATATATGCACGTAAGTGTTTTATTGCAAGCTATTTTGTATAAACTACTTCAGATTTATCCCACCCCTATTCTCATACCTACTCATAACGACGGTTCAGGGGTCAAGAACGTCACGGGCAGTATATATACGGCCTGCTATTACTGTGGAAATATGCACATAAACTAATTGGCATATTTGCACGTAAGTGTCTTATTGCAAGCTATCTGTTATAAATTGTTTGTTCATCTTCAGCAAGGAACACGGTTCTTCTGTCCCTGACCGGTGACTAGACTTGTCAATTGCACCAGCACCGTTATTTCACTTGTCAATATTGCGTATTTGGAATTGCGTGTCTACTTGGCCAGACCAATAAGTAGATGATTTTTGGCAATGCATACATATGTACACAACATATGTATTGTTCTTTAGATGGGGGTCTGCGTGATTTTTTTAACAAACAAACTGTGTAAACTGAGGTCAGCAACAATATGCAAAAAGCTATGTATAGGTAATATACACCTATATATAACTTCAGATTTACCCCACCCCTATCTTCATACCCACCGATAACGACGGTTCAGAACTCACGATAGGATAATAATTTTATTTACAATATACACACATGGAAAGTACCATTACAAATAAATATAATATTAATAGACTATACATGTGTATTGTTAGGGGTGATATAGTCATTACTGACTGTCTTCATATCACCCCCTCAAGAACTTTACGGGCATTATATAACAAACCTATAGGGAACCGTAGCTACTGGACGTATATACTGCCTGTTATTACTGTGGAAATATGCACATACATTGTATATAATTGGCATATTTGCACGTAAGTGTCTTATTGGAAGCTATCTGGTATAAATTGCTTTTTCATCTCCAACAAGGAGCTCGGTTCCTATGTCCCTGACCGCTGACTATAGACTTATCAATTGCACTTGTGCTGTTGTTTCACGTGTCAACAATGTGTATATGGAATTGTTAACAGTCTGGTCATTTAAAGGCGTGCGTGTCTATTTGGCCAGACCAATAATTAGATGATTATTGGCAATACACATATATGTACACAAAAATAGGTGCTGTTCTGTGAGAGGGGGTTTAAGTGATTGTTTGATCAAACAAATGTTGTAAACTGAAGTCAACAAAAATTAGCAAAAACAAACTTTGTATAGGTTATATTTCCATATATAAATTCAGATTTATCCCACCCCTATTTTCATACCACCCATAACGACGGTTCAGGAGGCAAGAACGTTACGGGCAGTATATAACAAACATGTAGAGATCCGTAGCTGCGGGCAGTATATATACTGCTGATTGATTGATTGTTTATTAACTCAACGCCACAACTAAATGGCGAATACAGAGTACTAATTACGTGCGCTCGCGCAACAGTATGGCGATCAGACAGATTCCTAGGTACAAAATGGTACACAAAATGGTACACAAATGGTATTAATTATTTCTTATAATTGCTCCTTTGATCAACTATGACTATCGGAAAATGAAAATGAAAATATGCCGCTGAAAAAAATGTAATCGATATTAAAGTCTCAGCCTTTCGGCAACATGAAATTGGTTTTAATTACTTAAATGATTAATATAGTAATTTGCCTTTTATCTGAGATGAAATGAGAAATGGTAATTGTCTTTTTTTGCTAACATTAAATTAAATTAAATAAATTAAGTAAAATACAGTGAAATTATTTTTTAAATTATTGTTTATTACATTTTTGCGCACGTTGGCATCTCTCCGAGTGCATTCTAGTTAACATATATACATATAATTACAACTACTTTCGTTTTCGTCGAAATGCGGGCATTTGATTGGTCGAGAGGCTACCGCGTGACCTGCGTCTATCAGTGCATAGACTTTGCAGTAGACACTTTAAGAAAATTGGGCGAGTCTATAACCGTCGCCCCACACGACGTCCCCGGATGACGCGAAAGCGCGGAACGAGAATTCCATTAGAATTTCAGTGAAAAAACAACTCGAAAACTCAATGTTATCAACATTTGAACAAGTAGTCCATGCCTATATGCCATGTCTCTGCTTCTAATCTACACTATACTATACTTATGTCTGTTCATTTCAGCCGTATTCATGTTTTTGTAAGGCTCGATTGAACACTCAAAGTTCGTGCCGCGTTTTTTATTTGTCCAATTTTCGAAAAAGCGTCTATGACAACGTGTATAGTTACTGCTGTGAACACAACTTATCATAAATCAGGCTGATCAACATGGCAAAATTTATTGGAAATAAATAAAATGTGTTACCCGATTACAACCCTTTTAACAATTTTCAGCTTTATTACAATGATAATGACATAACATGTGTCACGAGCACATTATATATGATCAGGGCATTTGTTTACAAATTACATCGGCCATGATCGGACTGGAGTCTGGACTGGTCTGGAGTTAATAATTTTACCGGAGATCGCGGATTCGACTCTGTGTGTTGATAATTATTGGGTTGTTGTTGAGTCATTTTAAACGTAAATCGTAGCCAAGCAAGTATTTGTTTTCTGAAAGTTTGCTTGACGAAGTTACTCGTTGACTATTTCGGCCAATTTATTTTCGGCCCATCATCCAAATTTTTGAGATCGTCCAAAGGAAAATCATGTTTTGGCAATTAATTTTCTGAGATGGATTAATAGTAGTTAGCTGAAAATAAAGTGTTATAGTTGTAATTATAAGCCATCAACGTCGTTTTTCGGTTGATCTATGAGCGTATAGACCGATCAGTAGACGAATAACATACTTAGTATAATCCGCTTCGCGGAATTATACAGTATGTTATTCGTCTACTGATCGGTCTATACGCTCATAGATCAACAGAAAAACGACGTTGATGACATATATATTTACAAAAGACTGTTGTCTGGCTTGCCATTTTTATATGGCAGAAGGGTATAGCTGCACTATCATCATAATCAACGTACATCATCATCACCATCATCATCATCATCACCACCATTATCACCGCCATCGTCATCATCGTCGTCGTCACCGCCACAACCACAGTCATCATCAACGTCATCGTCATCATCATCGTCATCATCGTCGTCGCCACAATCACCGTCATAATCAACATTGTAATAATCACCATCTTCATCATTGTCATAATCATCGTCATCATCATCGTCATCGCTGTCATCATCATCATCATTGTCGTCGTCGTCGTCCTTATCGTCATCGTTATCATCATTGCCATCGTGAGCATGATCGTAATCATCATCGTCGCCATCATCATCAGATAATATAGAATGAGCATAGCCCTAAAAGATTACCGTATGTTTGGGGTTAATTAACATCCAGACAGTCGAAAGCGGTGACAATCAATTCCTTCTTCGCACCTCAGGCTATGTCGCGTATCCGACGAAACTGAAACTGATCTGCTTAAATGTCCCCTTTTCGTATCGAATTATGATAGAAAACCCACTTGTCAAGTACATGGATACATTCTAACACAATGGGAGGAACCGCGCGAGCTCTCGCCAGGGCGGCGCTGTTGTCCGATTGGTTATAGCATTACTTTCGATTTCGCTATCGGCATTTGTTTACCTCAGTCGACACGCGTAGTTTGTATCCATCGGATCGTTCTTTATACTGACGCAACAAACTTATTAAGATATGTCTTCAAGTGATTACAATAGCTATACCATAAAGAGACTAAAGATTGAACTTGCGAAGCGTGGAGCTGTCCTGACTGGTCGAAACATGACTTGATAGAGAGGTAAGTTTCCAATTTTCGAGTATTTTACATCGTGGTCGATTTCTGTCATCGCAATCGTGTTATACTTTACAAGTTCCCGAGGAATAACTCTAGAGTAAATTTCCATTCAATGGTTGTTATACGGATTATAATATACCATTTAACATAAATAATGTTTCATTTGTTAGATTATTTTATGAGAATTTCACCCTTGTGTTACTACTCTGCTCTATTAATTTGACCTGAATTTGTCACTCTCGTCGGGTTTGTGTAAAAAATTACTCAGTTTCACGAAATTGTTGGGGATAATTGTGATAAAGTTACATAGATTACTACAAGTTCATGTTTTATAACAACATATCCATATTTTGCGATAAAAATGACGACCGCAAGTATACTAATATTTCTTGATTTATGGTTAATGAGGTCTAGTACTTCACAAAACTGAAAAGTAGTTCAGCCCGTAACTTTTTTTGTATCGCATTCATATTGTGAGATGTGCTTACCTGGTTAACTTTGGAGCCCAATGTTTCCACCCCAATTTATTCTGCTTTCAGGATCTCCAGTAAAAGTCGAGGATCTTCAAGTTAAATTGTCGGTGGGTATGGACGACCCACGCCCACCAAAATACAGGAACCGTCCAGGCTACAATGATCATATCAAAAACTCAGTGATCAACTATTGTGCATACACATCCCAGGATGTCACAATGAGATACCTCTACCCCAAGGCTGATATGCAAACCGCCTCACTCATTATGAACAAGGAAGGTGATATCGTGTTGAAGGAAAACCACAAATACTATGCACAAGTTCAAGGACAGCTGCATATCAGTCAGAGTGAAGAATGTATACTTGTTGTGTGGACATTTGTTGATTTGTTTGTTCAGCATATAAAATATGATGAAGCATATTGCAAAGGATCTCTTCTGCCAAAACTTGAAATATTCTATGAAAACCACTACAGGGAATATGTTGCTAGTAAATTGTAAGAACTCTTGTTGCATAATAAGCCATATTGGATCCATCCAGCCCCCATTACGTGATTAAGTTCTGGGGTACATTCCACATATGAATTCATGAATATTTAAAACTCAATATATGGAAGTCATGAATATTCAAAACTCAACATATGGAATGCACTTCCAGAACATTGACCTGTAGGTCTTAAACCGCGGAATGGGGCTGGATGGATTCAATGTGGCCGCGACCAGTATGAAAGTTAAAGTAACATACATTGTTGGGGATATATTTTCGTAATCAGTATGTCTAAAATCAATAATTTGTCAAAATAAATCCCATAATTTTCGACAAGTCATATTACCATTATGGAATATTTGCTGTATTCAATCTTAAAGGCTGACAATACAATTAGCACAATTTGTTAACTATTGATGACCTGAAATTACTAATCATGAAACAAACAAAGATAATCCGAGATGAAAATTTCACTTTACATATGGGTAGCCTATTTTTAAGAATTTTGTATGTTTTGCTCAGCCCAATCACTCTCTCAATGTGTATTCTCTTGGAAGCCACCCTCCTGTGATGAACAACCTCGGTTGGCTCAAGTTGACTCTTTCCTTTCAACATTGTTGGTGTATTTACAGTTACATCTGATGATGCAAACAGATCCTGAACCATTATTCCGCGATCAGCCATTATTGCATCACCAGGTGAAAACTTTGCTGATACATTCATACACAGCTCCTATCGCTCGATTATCTGTCTGTCAGATGTGCTGCCACCATATCCATCACTGATATAACTTACAAGTCCCCTAGGTGTGCAACCAATCATTGTTTTAACAGTATTGGTGTTTTTATAAGATGAGAATGTGACTTGTTGTGCATCTGGATTTGATGACTTCTGTATTGGCACCTCGGTTGCATTTAGAATAACTCGCGTTTTAGGAAATAGTAGCTTGAAATCAGTTGGCATATACAACTCTATCTCTTCGCGTCTTGGCCATATGTCTATTTCTTTCAGCTGATAGAACATAAAATTTATCCATGTCAAAAATACTTTGCTGACAACACTCTTACTTATTAAAAACAAAATCCCAAGTTCAATGTCATCTTTGTCTTGCCGAAGTTTCATTAGTGTCATGAACAGCTGGTCCATGGGTGACATGACCTGACATTTATAATTTAAGTCAAACGCAGCTGGTCCAAGTAAATTAAAGAAAAAACAAAAATGTTCATAATTATCGAAACCTGTGTAATAATGTATGATCGTAGGTTCCATAATAAATCGTTCAATCCCAAATTTCAGCAGCATATCGCATTGCACTGAAGCACTATCTGAATCCATTGTAGTTTGAGTACTACAGTCCAGAAATGGTGCCTCGATTATAAAACATCTCCAGAAACTTCTTCCATGTGGTGAACATTCTCATCCTGAATATCGGCATCAGTGAAAGACTCAACATTTATTTTTTTACCACCTTCATTTCTTTTATTTGCTCGGCTTTTCCTATCGGTCTGACATGGAGATTCCGGATTCCTAAACTTGAAATTCTGTGACGAAACTGCTCCATCATGCAACCTCCGTCGTTCGCCTGAAATATAATAATAGACATTTGATATTTCATGTTAGTTCATATGACACGTGAACAGTGCACATCTAATTTGTATGCATATTGGTTCTGTAAATATGGTTTGGTTTGAATATTGAATTATTAGAATGCATGTCCCATGTAATTACTGCATATTATATACACATATATTTTCACTATCTTGTAATTTGTTATGAATATACTATATTTAAATTAGTGATAATAAATAAATCAATTGAATCCAACATTTTGCTCATGTATGAAAGTCACCATATGTCCCCCGAACAAAAATTGACCCACCCCAGGAATACTTAATCCGATTAAGTATTATTGGAGGTGTGGTAGATTTTGTTCTGAGAAATGTGGTAGTCACTTAAATGAACAATAGCTGTGAAAAGCTATCACACCACAAGCCTGGCCCAAGGTTCTTTGTTAAGTAATATGATCAACCTTTATATTTATGACCTATACTCAGTGGACACATAATTTATTTTTACACCTGAGTCAACATGCAGTTCAAATAAAAATCAGAGGTGTTGAAAGTTCTGCCCACATGATCCCAAGAATAACAAATGACATCATAATCATTTTATACTATATTACCACAACAACAATATATCATATTTTCTTATTGTGGGGTAAACTTAAATGTTCATGGACATAATAACAAATGTTTTCTGTCAAACGAAACTTTTGATCACATTTCCGTACCACGAATACAGGCGAGGTTATTTCATGTTCACGCTCGTGACATTAATCGCAATCATTATAAATACTATTCAAATAACAATTTATCGAATGTTGTGTTATTTTACTTACCCAACAACGTCTGTTTGTAGTCAGATGGTAGGAAATGGTCACGACAAACAACTGGTTTTCCTATCTGACTTTCGGGTGTCCATATTTTGTTCGAATTCGGCAAATTCCTTTTCACCGCAAAAATCCATTTGTCCCTTAATTTCTGATCTTTCGGGAACCGATGTCCACCTTTGACGTTTCCACAAAGCGGTACACAACAATTTGTGGGCATTGTTGTTCTCACAATTGTCCAAGCGATCGATAATTGTCACTCGTATTGTACTGATTTGTATGCGCTAACAGTATTAACACAATGTAAACAAAGCCGACCCAGAAATCCTATAACCCGTCGAGAAGCAGCGCCGTCTATCGGGAGTTATCAGCGCGGTGCTTATTACCTAGGCCATAAATGTGTGTTTGGATAACAATTTATTTGAGACACAAACGTGCGTATATAAGTCGGCGCTTATCAAAATCGCTGCATGGGAATCGTGGTTCCCACCCTTGTATAAACTGATCTCTTTAAATTCTTGTGACACCCTTGAGAATGCAACTTCGTGTTGATAAGTGAATATTGGTTCACCCAAACACGAGACACGCCGCAACAATCAATTAATCCTTTTATTGCTGAAATATACGGTGAAAATGATATACCGTTGGTGTAATGATTATACAGCAATGTGTAGAGCGATGACACTAATATGTATGTAGTGACAATTCCTTCGTCCATAACTTTATGACTTAAAAGATCCAGTGTTCGATTTTACATCAAAATGGTCAACAGTTAAAGTTCCGCTTATCAAGCAAATAAAAAAATACCTCAAATAACTATCATGTCTTTGAAAAAACAAACAAAAATGAGAACGCTCTTTATAAGTGAGCGAGGCTGTAGTTTGGATGGGAACGATTGGAAATAATGGCTTTCTGAGAATTGGAATTATATAATACTAGCAGGTTAGCCCGCCACCGGCGGCTTGTCCGAAACATGACATTTTTTTAATATATATTTTTAATTTTTAGCTCCACGCGTTTCAATAAGAAAAATTTGTACCCGGTAGCTCCACCCGTTTCCGAGATCTGGTCTGCGCATGCGCGAAGCTGGCGTCGCACGGGCTCGGCGATCCGATAAAATTTGTACCCGGCGCAAGATACATTCACATAGAAAATTTCAAGTCGATAGCTCCATCCGTTTCCGAGATCTCGTCTGCGCATGCGCTGCACGGGCGTCGCATGGGCTCGGCGACCCGATAAAATTTGTACCCGGCGCAAGATACATTCACATAGCAAATTTCAAGTCGATAGCTCCACCCGTTTCCGAGATCTCGTCTGCGCATGCGCTGCACAGGCGTCGCACGGGCTCGGCGACCCGATACAATTTGTACCCGGCGCAAGATACATTCACATAGCAAATTTCAAGTCGATAGCTCCACCCGTTTCCGAGATCTCGTCTGCGCATGCGCTGCACGGGCGTCGCACGGGTTCGCCAATACGACAACGACCACCGCCTGGTCAAACTACACACACGTACCAAGTTTCGTCCCGATCGGTCGAGAATGGTAGATTTGTATGAAGTACAACACACACACAAACATAAATATATAAGAGAGATATGTAAATTAGATAGATTGTATCAAAATATATAGGAGATATATGTAAATGATATACACACCATTACTGGTGTTTGTCAAAGTTTAGTGGGGTATATCAATACTCATTCACGATCTTCCGTATATCTCTCTGCAGATGCAAATAGCGTTGAATGGCAAACAGACGCTCTTTATAGAGATGCGTCAAAAACAAACGCTCATTAAATAATCACTTGATTAACCCACGCCGTGCCTTTGCGGTGATTTGAGATTGGAGAACGGGTGCTCTGAGCTTTTCTAAACTGCGACCACGGTCGTGTCGGTGTTATTTGACACTTACATAGGAAGTTTGAGCTCAATCTGTACACGCGTTTTGGATTCTATGAAGTACACACATACACACATACACACATATATACGAAGTCTCAAAATATATAGTATAGATAGATAGAAGATAGAAGAAGAAGATAATCTGAGTAATGCGTGATATGGAGGCAGACAAGAAGGAAGAGGATAGTGATCTGGATAACAGGAGACAGATAAATAAAGAAGAAAAAGATGAGAAACAATAAAACGATAGTGGGACATCTGAGGTGGTGAGAAGATGTAAAATCGGACAAGAATCTTTAAAGTCATAAAGATAGGGACAAATGAATGGTCACTTCATTTATCTCAGAGATCCACGATTGCCATCGTGTTTGATAAGCGCCGACTGATATACACATCAGTTTATATAGAGGATCTCACATGAGTTTCTATTTTATACGGAATTTATCAACCGAGTTCACTAAATTCGATTTGAGCCGAGGTTTACCGAGGCTCAAATAGAATTTAGAGGACGAGGTTGATAAATTACGTATAAAATAGGACGAGTGTGAGATACCTTTTATCACATGATCAAATAAACCAGAAGCAACGCGAAATATTCATCGAAAACAACAATCATAAACTACAGCGATCGCAAGTTATTTGAAGAACGCCGTGACGTCATCGCACGCGCTGATATTAAACGTGTCTATTATATATATACCGATAATTATGAAACTGCTTTTATGGCCAAATTATGTGATAAAATCGGTTCTCAAATAAATTGTTATCAAAACACAGATTTATGGCCGCTGATATTAGCGGATTAAGTGTGATGTAATTTATACAGGTACTTCACAAGTTGGTTTTATATCGCCATTCGATATGAAAGGAGCACATTTAAACAGATAAGTTTCATTTTCGTCGGACACGCGCGCCGACAAAGCCGGAGGTTATAGAAGGGCGAATTGATTGTCGCCGCTTTCGGCTGTCTGGAAGTTAATTATTCCCAAACACATGCAGTCAGATGCTCGTAGCCTGTTTATATATAACCATGGGTATATTCGAGAAATACACAACGAAAACACACTCCACAGTTCGGATCGATAAGCCTTGTCCTGTGTTTTTTTATGTTGCGTTTTTTGACAATCGGTCTTCCGTATCATTTCTACTACACAATTATAGTCTCACTTGCAGCACGACGTTATCGTGTGATCACCACGGAAGCGTTTTCATTCAGAGTATGGTCAATATATTGCCGCCGGTGAAGTGTATTTTCGGATAAAAAGCAGAAACTAAGTTGCGAGGGGAACCGCTAGTTGAGTCTGGAAAATTTGGCACTCGGGACTTGGCTAAAGGGTTTTCGTTGGTACTAGACGGTAGCCTATTATAAATGGACCAGTAGTCTTGTGGCCACTGGTCATGCAAGGGGGGGGGGGGGTGAAAAGGATGGTTCGGCCCAGTATGAGATAATAAAAATCCTAACATCTAGTGGTATAACGCCAGACAAATTTACACCCCAATTTATTTTTTCTTAAATTAATTAGAAAGTAACTACTGGCAAGGACACAGAACACACGGGTCGGCCTATGGTTAGACCGATGTGAGAACATTTTGAAAATATGAAAATGAAAATTTGACAATCCTAGCATCTAGACTGGCCTCAAACTTTCCAATTCGGGGAAATTATTAACCTGACACTCACCCTTAGGTTTGAAAATTGCCAACTGATGGCCATTTCAGTGCATAATTTTGCCAATGAAATGGAAATATGCAACTGTTGGTCTAAAAACAACAAATTCGTCACTAAGAAATTGTTGGATAATCAAACTACGAGAACAATTTCAACCTAATTTTGGTGTGAATTTTTTAATTAATGTTGCATTAGATTTGACTACAGTTTGGGGGGGGGTAAGACCCCTGCATAACCACCCCGTCGACACGTCCCTGCTTGGCACCCCATGATAAGAGCGCGGTCTTGCATTCACTGAAGACAAGAAATCATCGATACTAAATAATGTTGGGTGGCACCCGGTGAGGAGTCAGAGAGCTACAAGCCTACAACCCCACCATGTCGGGGAGGGATAGTCACCCCCCATCGGTGAGATCTGCAATGGTCAACCCGGTACGGTAGCTAAAGCCCGGCCCACCTGTCGGGGAATCGTATAGCCCCTGCGTCGGGGATATATTGGAGACCAAAGACATCCCAATAAATCCAAATTGGATGCAATCGCATATAGTATATATATGGTATCGTTCTGTTTGCCTCTATATAATCATATAAATACTTTTTCTAAAAACCCTTAAACCAACTCAACGTGCGAGTTCCCTGCTCTCCTGTTGCGAAAATTCTAGTATAAAAAGTGCGTCTATTTCAGAAAAGTTCAAACAGTAATTATGACCAGACAAGACAAAGTAACCGCTAATCTCATTACCAATCTAACAACACCAGTCGAACATGATTACCTTTCAAAGCAATAACACCGGGCACTAGGTTACGGACAACCACAGACACACACACCATGGATAAATACACGGTCAACAGAACGGCGTTGTTGTTTTTGTAGGGTTATATCTGGCATATACCCATGGTTATATATAAACGGGCTACGAGCATCTGACTGATGGTAGTCATTTATGATATATCAACATGTCTAGGTTACACTGGTGTAAATGTTTCCATAGGCCTCAGTGCTAACGTTTTAGCGCATAGTGTTGGCAATATAAATGTTGGGTCCAAAATGTTCTTTAAATCTGAAAAATTGACATTTTGGGAAACTTTTTACACAAAAAAATCATGTCTGTCCAGCAGGGAATTCGCCTTTAAATCTTATGTTTTCGTAACTAGTGTCAGAATCGCATAAAAAAATACAGTCATATTTTAGACCACACCAAAAAATTCAAACTCCACTACAAAGGGTTAATTCCTGTGCCAATGGTTATTTTACCTATGGGACATCATAGGGAAGAGGTGTGATGATTTTTTTATGTGAAAAGCACACAAGGCTATTGACCAATCAGGGCCCAGTGTCTATTTTATTCTCTCCTATATATTCCTCCCACATCCGCCAGATGTCGCTCGGAACCTTATTTACACCAGTGTAACCTAAAGCGATAGCCCGCTTTTTCGCGGAATAATTGTAACTCCCTACATTTCTTCAGAATTGCCCATCAATGGAAAAAATGTGTTCAAAAACAATATCACTTCTGTGGTTCTTTATTTATCACACACAATTTAACCCCACCCCCTTTAACAAATTATTCATCAAAAAAGCACAATTTTCCACCACCAGTCATGTTCAAGCCCCATTTTCACTCAGTTTTAGGGGTCTGGTGTTGCAAACTTGGATCAGCTATGGAAGACTGTACAATATTCTTTCCATGAGAGAACTTCTGGTGATGTGAGGTCATTGAGTCCAGATCTGATCAGCTGAGCATCAAGCGCATGACTTTATCAGCACATTGAAGAATAAAATATGACATTTTCAGGTCTGCAAGGGTGATCCAAGATAACTGGATGTGGGTGTATATTGAATTAGTTGAATAAAGATATGCTCTCTTTGAATTGCTGAATCATTTTCTTAAATGTGTCCAAGTTTTAGTGCTATTAACCTTCAAATGACCATACCCACCAATGGAAATGACACACTTTTATGATATATATCTGTATATCACTGGCTATAAAATCCAAAATACTTGTTAGATTAGGTTCTTATAACAATTGATATATGTGTCGTTGACATGCTCATGTTATGGGTCATTTGCATTATCATGTGACTATTACCACCTTGAAAAAAATTGAAAATACCTTGAAAAATTGGCATTTTTTATGAAAAATCTTACTATTTTTTTGGCTGATGTAAGTGAAATAAGACATCAGCAGCAAGAATAGCCACACCAAGCATGAGGTATTCATTGGACTGAAAGACCAGGCTCTGTAAAATGCATTAAAATGCTTTAAAGTGACTCCCAGGAATCAAAAATGATAAAAAGCTATATTTTCCCTTTAGGTTACACTGGTGTAAATGTTTTCCATAGGCCTCAGTGCTAACGTTTTAGCGCATAGTGTTGGCAATATAAATGTTGGGTCCAAAATTTTCTTTAAATCTGAAAAATTGACATTTTGGGAAACTTTTGACACAAACAAATCATGTCTGTCTAGCAGGGAATTCGCCTTTAAATCTTATGTTTTCGTAACTAGTGTCAGAATCGCATAAAAAAATACAGTCATATTTTAGATCACACCAAAAAATTCAAACTCCACTACAAAGGGTTAATTCCTGAGCCAATGGTTATTTTACCTATGGAAAATCATAGGGAAGAGGTGTGATGATTTTGTTATGTGAAAAGCACACAAGGCTATTGACCAATCAGGGCCCAGTGTCTATTTTATTCTCTCCTATATATTCCTCCCGCATCCGCCAGATGTCGCTCGGAACCTTATTTACACCAGTGTAACCTAAAGCGATAGCCCGCTTTTTCGCGGAATAATTGTAACTCCCTACATTTCTTCAGAATTGCCCATCAATGGAAAAAATGTGTTCAAAAACAATATCACTTCTGTGGTTCTTTATTTATCACACACAATTTAACCCCACCCCTTTAACAAATTATTCATCAAAAAAGCACAATTTTCCACCACCAGTCATGTTCAAGCCCCATTTTCACTCAGTTTTAGGGGTCTGGTGTTGCAAACTTGGATCAACTATGGAAGAATGTACAATATTCTTTCCATGAGAGAACTTCTGGTGATGTGAGGTCATTGAGTCCAGATCTGATCAGCTGAGCATCAAGCGCATGACTTTATCAGCACATTGAAGAATAAAATATGACATTTTCAGGTCTGCAAGGGTGATCCAAGATAACTGGATGTGGGTGTATATTGAATTAGTTGAATAAAGATATGCTCTCTTTGAATTGCTGAATCATTTTCTTAAATGTGTCCAAGTTTTAGTGCTATTAACCTTCAAATGACCATACCCACCAATGGAAATGACACACTTTTATGATATATATCTGTATATCACTGGCTATAAAATCCAAAATACTTGTTAGATTAGGTTCTTATAACAATTGATATATGTGTCGTTGACATGCTCATGTTATGGGTCATTTGCATTATCATGTGAATATTACGACCTTGAAAAAAATTGAAAATACCTTGAAAAATTGGCATTTTTTATGAAAAATCTTACTATTTGTTTGGCTGATGTAAGTGAAATAAGACATCAGCAGCAAGAATAGCCACACCAAGCATGAGGTATTCATTGGACTGAAAGACCAGGCTCTGTAAAATGCATTAAAATGCTTTAAAGTGACTCCCAGGAATCAAAAATGATAAAAAGCTATATTTTCCCTTTAGGTTACACTGGTGTAAATGTTTTCCATAGGCCTCAGTGCTAACGTTTTAGCGCATAGTGTTGGCAATATAAATGTTGGGTCCAAAATTTTCTTTAAATCTGAAAAATTGACATTTTGGGAAACTTTTGACACAAACAAATCATGTCTGTCTAGCAGGGAATTCGCCTTTAAATCTTATGTTTTCGTAACTAGTGTCAGAATCGCATAAAAAAATACAGTCATATTTTAGATCACACCAAAAAATTCAAACTCCACTACAAAGGGTTAATTCCTGAGCCAATGGTTATTTTACCTATGGAAAATCATAGGGAAGAGGTGTGATGATTTTGTTATGTGAAAAGCACACAAGGCTATTGACCAATCAGGGCCCAGTGTCTATTTTATTCTCTCCTATATATTCCTCCCGCATCCGCCAGATGTCGCTCGGAACCTTATTTACACCAGTGTAACCTAAAGCGATAGCCCGCTTTTTCGCGGAATAATTGTAACTCCCTACATTTCTTCAGAATTGCCCATCAATGGAAAAAATGTGTTCAAAAACAATATCACTTCTGTGGTTCTTTATTTATCACAAACAATTTAACCCCACCCCTTTAACAAATTATTCATCAAAAAAGCACAATTTTCCACCACCAGTCATGTTCAAGCCCCATTTTCACTCAGTTTTAGGGGTCTGGTGTTGCAAACTTGGATAAATTATGGAAGACTGTACAATATTCTTTCCATGAGAGAACTTCTGGTGATGTGAGGTCATTGAGTCCAGATCTGATCAGCTGAGCATCAAGCGCATGACTTTATCAGCACATTGAAGAATAAAATATGACATTTTCAGGTCTGCAAGGGTGATCCAAGATAACTGGATGTGGGTGTATATTGAATTAGTTGAATAAAGATATGCTCTCTTTGAATTGCTGAATCATTTTCTTAAATGTGTCCAAGTTTTAGTGCTATTAACCTTCAAATGACCATACCCACCAATGGAAATGACACACTTTTATGATATATATCTGTATATCACTGGCTATAAAATCCAAAATACTTGTTAGATTAGGTTCTTATAACAATTGATATATGTGTCGTTGACATGCTCATGTTATGGGTCATTTGCATTATCATGTGACTATTACCACCTTGAAAAAAATTGAAAATACCTTGAAAAATTGGCATTTTTTATGAAAAATCTTACTATTTTTTTGGCTGATGTAAGTGAAATAAGACATCAGCAGCAAGAATAGCCACACCAAGCATGAGGTATTCATTGGACTGAAAGACCAGGCTCTGTAAAATGCATTAAAATGCTTTAAAGTGACTCCCAGGAATCAAAAATGATAAAAAGCTATATTTTCCCTTTAGGTTACACTGGTGTAAATGTTTTTCATAGGCCTCAGTGCTAACGTTTTAGCGCATAGTGTTGGCAATATAAATGTTGGGTCCAAAATTTTCTTTAAATCTGAAAAATTGACATTTTGGGAAACTTTTGACACAAACAAATCATGTCTGTCTAGCAGGGAATTCGCCTTTAAATCTTATGTTTTCGTAACTAGTGTCAGAATCGCATAAAAAAATACAGTCATATTTTAGATCACACCAAAAAATTCAAACTCCACTACAAAGGGTTAATTCCTGAGCCAATGGTTATTTTACCTATGGAAAATCATAGGGAAGAGGTGTGATGATTTTGTTATGTGAAAAGCACACAAGGCTATTGACCAATCAGGGCCCAGTGTCTATTTTATTCTCTCCTATATATTCCTCCCGCATCCGCCAGATGTCGCTCGGAACCTTATTTACACCAGTGTAACCTAAAGCGATAGCCCGCTTTTTCGCGGAATAATTGTAACTCCCTACATTTCTTCAGAATTGCCCATCAATGGAAAAAATGTGTTCAAAAACAATATCACTTCTGTGGTTCTTTATTTATCACACACAATTTAACCCCACCCCTTTAACAAATTATTCATCAAAAAAGCACAATTTTCCACCACCAGTCATGTTCAAGCCCCATTTTCACTCAGTTTTAGGGGTCTGGTGTTGCAAACTTGGATCAACTATGGAAGAATGTACAATATTCTTTCCATGAGAGAACTTCTGGTGATGTGAGGTCATTGAGTCCAGATCTGATCAGCTGAGCATCAAGCGCATGACTTTATCAGCACATTGAAGAATAAAATATGACATTTTCAGGTCTGCAAGGGTGATCCAAGATAACTGGATGTGGGTGTATATTGAATTAGTTGAATAAAGATATGCTCTCTTTGAATTGCTGAATCATTTTCTTAAATGTGTCCAAGTTTTAGTGCTATTAACCTTCAAATGACCATACCCACCAATGGAAATGACACACTTTTATGATATATATCTGTATATCACTGGCTATAAAATCCAAAATACTTGTTAGATTAGGTTCTTATAACAATTGATATATGTGTCGTTGACATGCTCATGTTATGGGTCATTTGCATTATCATGTGAATATTACGACCTTGAAAAAAATTGAAAATACCTTGAAAAATTGGCATTTTTTATGAAAAATCTTACTATTTGTTTGGCTGATGTAAGTGAAATAAGACATCAGCAGCAAGAATAGCCACACCAAGCATGAGGTATTCATTGGACTGAAAGACCAGGCTCTGTAAAATGCATTAAAATGCTTTAAAGTGACTCCCAGGAATCAAAAATGATAAAAAGCTATATTTTCCCTTTAGGTTACACTGGTGTAAATGTTTTCCATAGGCCTCAGTGCTAACGTTTTAGCGCATAGTGTTGGCAATATAAATGTTGGGTCCAAAATTTTCTTTAAATCTGAAAAATTGACATTTTGGGAAACTTTTGACACAAACAAATCATGTCTGTCTAGCAGGGAATTCGCCTTTAAATCTTATGTTTTCGTAACTAGTGTCAGAATCGCATAAAAAAATACAGTCATATTTTAGATCACACCAAAAAATTCAAACTCCACTACAAAGGGTTAATTCCTGAGCCAATGGTTATTTTACCTATGGAAAATCATAGGGAAGAGGTGTGATGATTTTGTTATGTGAAAAGCACACAAGGCTATTGACCAATCAGGGCCCAGTGTCTATTTTATTCTCTCCTATATATTCCTCCCGCATCCGCCAGATGTCGCTCGGAACCTTATTTACACCAGTGTAACCTAAAGCGATAGCCCGCTTTTTCGCGGAATAATTGTAACTCCCTACATTTCTTCAGAATTGCCCATCAATGGAAAAAATGTGTTCAAAAACAATATCACTTCTGTGGTTCTTTATTTATCACACACAATTTAACCCCACCCCTTTAACAAATTATTCATCAAAAAAGCACAATTTTCCACCACCAGTCATGTTCAAGCCCCATTTTCACTCAGTTTTAGGGGTCTGGTGTTGCAAACTTGGATCAACTATGGAAGAATGTACAATATTCTTTCCATGAGAGAACTTCTGGTGATGTGAGGTCATTGAGTCCAGATCTGATCAGCTGAGCATCAAGCGCATGACTTTATCAGCACATTGAAGAATAAAATATGACATTTTCAGGTCTGCAAGGGTGATCCAAGATAACTGGATGTGGGTGTATATTGAATTAGTTGAATAAAGATATGCTCTCTTTGAATTGCTGAATCATTTTCTTAAATGTGTCCAAGTTGTAGTGCTATTAACCTTTAAATGACCATACCCACCAATGGAAATGACACACTTTTATGATATATATCTGTATATCACTGGCTATAAAATCCAAAATACTTGTTAGATTAGGTTCTTATAACAATTGATATATGTGTCGTTGACATGCTCATGGTATGGGTCATTTGCATTATCATGTGAATATTACGACCTTGAAAAAAATTGAAAATACCTTGAAAAATTGGCATTTTTTATGAAAAATCTTACTATTTTTTTGGCTGATGTAAGTGAAATAAGACATCAGCAGCAAGAATAGCCACACCAAGCATGAGGTATTCATTGGACTGAAAGACCAGGCTCTGTAAAATGCATTAAAATGCTTTAAAGTGACTCCCAGGAATCAAAAATGATAAAAAGCTATATTTTCCCTTTAGGTTACACTGGTGTAAATGTTTTCCATAGGCCTCAGTGCTAACGTTTTAGCGCATAGTGTTGGCAATATAAATGTTGGGTCCAAAATTTTCTTTAAATCTGAAAAATTGACATTTTGGGAAACTTTTGACACAAACAAATCATGTCTGTCTAGCAGGGAATTCGCCTTTAAATCTTATGTTTTCGTAACTAGTGTCAGAATCGCATAAAAAAATACAGTCATATTTTAGATCACACCAAAAAATTCAAACTCCACTACAAAGGGTTAATTCCTGAGCCAATGGTTATTTTACCTATGGAAAATCATAGGGAAGAGGTGTGATGATTTTGTTATGTGAAAAGCACACAAGGCTATTGACCAATCAGGGCCCAGTGTCTATTTTATTCTCTCCTATATATTCCTCCCGCATCCGCCAGATGTCGCTCGGAACCTTATTTACACCAGTGTAACCTAAAGCGATAGCCCGCTTTTTCGCGGAATAATTGTAACTCCCTACATTTCTTCAGAATTGCCCATCAATGGAAAAAATGTGTTCAAAAACAATATCACTTCTGTGGTTCTTTATTTATCACACACAATTTAACCCCACCCCTTTAACAAATTATTCATCAAAAAAGCACAATTTTCCACCACCAGTCATGTTCAAGCCCCATTTTCACTCAGTTTTAGGGGTCTGGTGTTGCAAACTTGGATCAACTATGGAAGAATGTACAATATTCTTTCCATGAGAGAACTTCTGGTGATGTGAGGTCATTGAGTCCAGATCTGATCAGCTGAGCATCAAGCGCATGACTTTATCAGCACATTGAAGAATAAAATATGACATTTTCAGGTCTGCAAGGGTGATCCAAGATAACTGGATGTGGGTGTATATTGAATTAGTTGAATAAAGATATGCTCTCTTTGAATTGCTGAATCATTTTCTTAAATGTGTCCAAGTTTTAGTGCTATTAACCTTCAAATGACCATACCCACCAATGGAAATGACACACTTTTATGATATATATCTGTATATCACTGGCTATAAAATCCAAAATACTTGTTAGATTAGGTTCTTATAACAATTGATATATGTGTCGTTGACATGCTCATGGTATGGGTCATTTGCATTATCATGTGAATATTACGACCTTGAAAAAAATTGAAAATACCTTGAAAAATTGGCATTTTTTATGAAAAATCTTACTATTTTTTTGGCTGATGTAAGTGAAATAAGACATCAGCAGCAAGAATAGCCACACCAAGCATGAGGTATTCATTGGACTGAAAGACCAGGCTCTGTAAAATGCATTAAAATGCTTTAAAGTGACTCCCAGGAATCAAAAATGATAAAAAGCTATATTTTCCCTTTAGGTTACACTGGTGTAAATGTTTTCCATAGGCCTCAGTGCTAACGTTTTAGCGCATAGTGTTGGCAATATAAATGTTGGGTCCAAAATTTTCTTTAAATCTGAAAAATTGACATTTTGGGAAACTTTTGACACAAACAAATCATGTCTGTCTAGCAGGGAATTCGCCTTTAAATCTTATGTTTTCGTAACTAGTGTCAGAATCGCATAAAAAAATACAGTCATATTTTAGATCACACCAAAAAATTCAAACTCCACTACAAAGGGTTAATTCCTGAGCCAATGGTTATTTTACCTATGGAAAATCATAGGGAAGAGGTGTGATGATTTTGTTATGTGAAAAGCACACAAGGCTATTGACCAATCAGGGCCCAGTGTCTATTTTATTCTCTCCTATATATTCCTCCCGCATCCGCCAGATGTCGCTCGGAACCTTATTTACACCAGTGTAACCTAAAGCGATAGCCCGCTTTTTCGCGGAATAATTGTAACTCCCTACATTTCTTCAGAATTGCCCATCAATGGAAAAAATGTGTTCAAAAACAATATCACTTCTGTGGTTCTTTATTTATCACAAACAATTTAACCCCACCCTTTAACAAATTATTCATCAAAAAAGCACAATTTTCCACCACCAGTCATGTTCAAGCCCCATTTTCACTCAGTTTTAGGGGTCTGGTGTTGCAAACTTGGATAAATTATGGAAGACTGTACAATATTCTTTCCATGAGAGAACTTCTGGTGATGTGAGGTCATTGAGTCCAGATCTGATCAGCTGAGCATCAAGCGCATGACTTTATCAGCACATTGAAGAATAAAATATGACATTTTCAGGTCTGCAAGGGTGATCCAAGATAACTGGATGTGGGTGTATATTGAATTAGTTGAATAAAGATATGCTCTCTTTGAATTGCTGAATCATTTTCTTAAATGTGTCCAAGTTTTAGTGCTATTAACCTTCAAATGACCATACCCACCAATGGAAATGACACACTTTTATGATATATATCTGTATATCACTGGCTATAAAATCCAAAATACTTGTTAGATTAGGTTCTTATAACAATTGATATATGTGTCGTTGACATGCTCATGTTATGGGTCATTTGCATTATCATGTGAATATTACGACCTTGAAAAAAATTGAAAATACCTTGAAAAATTGGCATTTTTTATGAAAAATCTTACTATTTGTTTGGCTGATGTAAGTGAAATAAGACATCAGCAGCAAGAATAGCCACACCAAGCATGAGGTATTCATTGGACTGAAAGACCAGGCTCTGTAAAATGCATTAAAATGCTTTAAAGTGACTCCCAGGAATCAAAAATGATAAAAAGCTATATTTTCCCTTTAAAGCGATAGCCCGCTTTTTCGCGGAATAATTGTAACTCCCTACATTTCTTCAGAATTGCCCATCAATGGAAAAAATGTGTTCAAAAACAATATCACTTCTGTGGTTCTTTATTTATCACACACAATTTAACCCCACCCCCTTTAACAAATTATTCATCAAAAAAGCACAATTTTCCACCACCAGTCATGTTCAAGCCCCATTTTCACTCAGTTTTAGGGGTCTGGTGTTGCAAACTTGGATCAGCTATGGAAGACTGTACAATATTCTTTCCATGAGAGAACTTCTGGTGATGTGAGGTCATTGAGTCCAGATCTGATCAGCTGAGCATCAAGCGCATGACTTTATCAGCACATTGAAGAATAAAATATGACATTTTCAGGTCTGCAAGGGTGATCCAAGATAACTGGATGTGGGTGTATATTGAATTAGTTGAATAAAGATATGCTCTCTTTGAATTGCTGAATCATTTTCTTAAATGTGTCCAAGTTTTAGTGCTATTAACCTTCAAATGACCATACCCACCAATGGAAATGACACACTTTTATGATATATATCTGTATATCACTGGCTATAAAATCCAAAATACTTGTTAGATTAGGTTCTTATAACAATTGATATATGTGTCGTTGACATGCTCATGTTATGGGTCATTTGCATTATCATGTGACTATTACCACCTTGAAAAAAATTGAAAATACCTTGAAAAATTGGCATTTTTTATGAAAAATCTTACTATTTTTTTGGCTGATGTAAGTGAAATAAGACATCAGCAGCAAGAAAAGCCACACCAAGCATGAGGTATTCATTGGACTGAAAGACCAGGCTCTGTAAAATGCATTAAAATGCTTTAAAGTGACTCCCAGGAATCAAAAATGATAAAAAGCTATATTTTCCCTTTAGGTTACACTGGTGTAAATGTTTTCCATAGGCCTCAGTGCTAACGTTTTAGCGCATAGTGTTGGCAATATAAATGTTGGGTCCAAAATTTTCTTTAAATCTGAAAAATTGACATTTTGGGAAACTTTTGACACAAACAAATCATGTCTGTCTAGCAGGGAATTCGCCTTTAAATCTTATGTTTTCGTAACTAGTGTCAGAATCGCATAAAAAAATACAGTCATATTTTAGATCACACCAAAAAATTCAAACTCCACTACAAAGGGTTAATTCCTGAGCCAATGGTTATTTTACCTATGGAAAATCATAGGGAAGAGGTGTGATGATTTTGTTATGTGAAAAGCACACAAGGCTATTGACCAATCAGGGCCCAGTGTCTATTTTATTCTCTCCTATATATTCCTCCCGCATCCGCCAGATGTCGCTCGGAACCTTATTTACACCAGTGTAACCTAAAGCGATAGCCCGCTTTTTCGCGGAATAATTGTAACTCCCTACATTTCTTCAGAATTGCCCATCAATGGAAAAAATGTGTTCAAAAACAATATCACTTCTGTGGTTCTTTATTTATCACACACAATTTAACCCCACCCCTTTAACAAATTATTCATCAAAAAAGCACAATTTTCCACCACCAGTCATGTTCAAGCCCCATTTTCACTCAGTTTTAGGGGTCTGGTGTTGCAAACTTGGATCAACTATGGAAGAATGTACAATATTCTTTCCATGAGAGAACTTCTGGTGATGTGAGGTCATTGAGTCCAGATCTGATCAGCTGAGCATCAAGCGCATGACTTTATCAGCACATTGAAGAATAAAATATGACATTTTCAGGTCTGCAAGGGTGATCCAAGATAACTGGATGTGGGTGTATATTGAATTAGTTGAATAAAGATATGCTCTCTTTGAATTGCTGAATCATTTTCTTAAATGTGTCCAAGTTTTAGTGCTATTAACCTTCAAATGACCATACCCACCAATGGAAATGACACACTTTTATGATATATATCTGTATATCACTGGCTATAAAATCCAAAATACTTGTTAGATTAGGTTCTTATAACAATTGATATATGTGTCGTTGACATGCTCATGTTATGGGTCATTTGCATTATCATGTGAATATTACGACCTTGAAAAAAATTGAAAATACCTTGAAAAATTGGCATTTTTTATGAAAAATCTTACTATTTGTTTGGCTGATGTAAGTGAAATAAGACATCAGCAGCAAGAATAGCCACACCAAGCATGAGGTATTCATTGGACTGAAAGACCAGGCTCTGTAAAATGCATTAAAATGCTTTAAAGTGACTCCCAGGAATCAAAAATGATAAAAAGCTATATTTTCCCTTTAAAGCGATAGCCCGCTTTTTCGCGGAATAATTGTAACTCCCTACATTTCTTCAGAATTGCCCATCAATGGAAAAAATGTGTTCAAAAACAATATCACTTCTGTGGTTCTTTATTTATCACACACAATTTAACCCCACCCCCTTTAACAAATTATTCATCAAAAAAGCACAATTTTCCACCACCAGTCATGTTCAAGCCCCATTTTCACTCAGTTTTAGGGGTCTGGTGTTGCAAACTTGGATCAGCTATGGAAGACTGTACAATATTCTTTCCATGAGAGAACTTCTGGTGATGTGAGGTCATTGAGTCCAGATCTGATCAGCTGAGCATCAAGCGCATGACTTTATCAGCACATTGAAGAATAAAATATGACATTTTCAGGTCTGCAAGGGTGATCCAAGATAACTGGATGTGGGTGTATATTGAATTAGTTGAATAAAGATATGCTCTCTTTGAATTGCTGAATCATTTTCTTAAATGTGTCCAAGTTTTAGTGCTATTAACCTTCAAATGACCATACCCACCAATGGAAATGACACACTTTTATGATATATATCTGTATATCACTGGCTATAAAATCCAAAATACTTGTTAGATTAGGTTCTTATAACAATTGATATATGTGTCGTTGACATGCTCATGTTATGGGTCATTTGCATTATCATGTGACTATTACCACCTTGAAAAAAATTGAAAATACCTTGAAAAATTGGCATTTTTTATGAAAAATCTTACTATTTTTTTGGCTGATGTAAGTGAAATAAGACATCAGCAGCAAGAATAGCCACACCAAGCATGAGGTATTCATTGGACTGAAAGACCAGGCTCTGTAAAATGCATTAAAATGCTTTAAAGTGACTCCCAGGAATCAAAAATGATAAAAAGCTATATTTTCCCTTTAGGTTACACTGGTGTAAATGTTTTCCATAGGCCTCAGTGCTAACGTTTTAGCGCATAGTGTTGGCAATATAAATGTTGGGTCCAAAATTTTCTTTAAATCTGAAAAATTGACATTTTGGGAAACTTTTGACACAAACAAATCATGTCTGTCTAGCAGGGAATTCGCCTTTAAATCTTATGTTTTCGTAACTAGTGTCAGAATCGCATAAAAAAATACAGTCATATTTTAGATCACACCAAAAAATTCAAACTCCACTACAAAGGGTTAATTCCTGAGCCAATGGTTATTTTACCTATGGAAAATCATAGGGAAGAGGTGTGATGATTTTGTTATGTGAAAAGCACACAAGGCTATTGACCAATCAGGGCCCAGTGTCTATTTTATTCTCTCCTATATATTCCTCCCGCATCCGCCAGATGTCGCTCGGAACCTTATTTACACCAGTGTAACCTAAAGCGATAGCCCGCTTTTTCGCGGAATAATTGTAACTCCCTACATTTCTTCAGAATTGCCCATCAATGGAAAAAATGTGTTCAAAAACAATATCACTTCTGTGGTTCTTTATTTATCACACACAATTTAACCCCACCCCTTTAACAAATTATTCATCAAAAAAGCACAATTTTCCACCACCAGTCATGTTCAAGCCCCATTTTCACTCAGTTTTAGGGGTCTGGTGTTGCAAACTTGGATCAACTATGGAAGAATGTACAATATTCTTTCCATGAGAGAACTTCTGGTGATGTGAGGTCATTGAGTCCAGATCTGATCAGCTGAGCATCAAGCGCATGACTTTATCAGCACATTGAAGAATAAAATATGACATTTTCAGGTCTGCAAGGGTGATCCAAGATAACTGGATGTGGGTGTATATTGAATTAGTTGAATAAAGATATGCTCTCTTTGAATTGCTGAATCATTTTCTTAAATGTGTCCAAGTTTTAGTGCTATTAACCTTCAAATGACCATACCCACCAATGGAAATGACACACTTTTATGATATATATCTGTATATCACTGGCTATAAAATCCAAAATACTTGTTAGATTAGGTTCTTATAACAATTGATATATGTGTCGTTGACATGCTCATGTTATGGGTCATTTGCATTATCATGTGAATATTACGACCTTGAAAAAAATTGAAAATACCTTGAAAAATTGGCATTTTTTATGAAAAATCTTACTATTTGTTTGGCTGATGTAAGTGAAATAAGACATCAGCAGCAAGAATAGCCACACCAAGCATGAGGTATTCATTGGACTGAAAGACCAGGCTCTGTAAAATGCATTAAAATGCTTTAAAGTGACTCCCAGGAATCAAAAATGATAAAAAGCTATATTTTCCCTTTAAAGCGATAGCCCGCTTTTTCGCGGAATAATTGTAACTCCCTACATTTCTTCAGAATTGCCCATCAATGGAAAAAATGTGTTCAAAAACAATATCACTTCTGTGGTTCTTTATTTATCACACACAATTTAACCCCACCCCCTTTAACAAATTATTCATCAAAAAAGCACAATTTTCCACCACCAGTCATGTTCAAGCCCCATTTTCACTCAGTTTTAGGGGTCTGGTGTTGCAAACTTGGATCAGCTATGGAAGACTGTACAATATTCTTTCCATGAGAGAACTTCTGGTGATGTGAGGTCATTGAGTCCAGATCTGATCAGCTGAGCATCAAGCGCATGACTTTATCAGCACATTGAAGAATAAAATATGACATTTTCAGGTCTGCAAGGGTGATCCAAGATAACTGGATGTGGGTGTATATTGAATTAGTTGAATAAAGATATGCTCTCTTTGAATTGCTGAATCATTTTCTTAAATGTGTCCAAGTTTTAGTGCTATTAACCTTCAAATGACCATACCCACCAATGGAAATGACACACTTTTATGATATATATCTGTATATCACTGGCTATAAAATCCAAAATACTTGTTAGATTAGGTTCTTATAACAATTGATATATGTGTCGTTGACATGCTCATGTTATGGGTCATTTGCATTATCATGTGACTATTACCACCTTGAAAAAAATTGAAAATACCTTGAAAAATTGGCATTTTTTATGAAAAATCTTACTATTTTTTTGGCTGATGTAAGTGAAATAAGACATCAGCAGCAAGAATAGCCACACCAAGCATGAGGTATTCATTGGACTGAAAGACCAGGCTCTGTAAAATGCATTAAAATGCTTTAAAGTGACTCCCAGGAATCAAAAATGATAAAAAGCTATATTTTCCCTTTAGGTTACACTGGTGTAAATGTTTTCCATAGGCCTCAGTGCTAACGTTTTAGCGCATAGTGTTGGCAATATAAATGTTGGGTCCAAAATTTTCTTTAAATCTGAAAAATTGACATTTTGGGAAACTTTTGACACAAACAAATCATGTCTGTCTAGCAGGGAATTCGCCTTTAAATCTTATGTTTTCGTAACTAGTGTCAGAATCGCATAAAAAAATACAGTCATATTTTAGATCACACCAAAAAATTCAAACTCCACTACAAAGGGTTAATTCCTGAGCCAATGGTTATTTTACCTATGGAAAATCATAGGGAAGAGGTGTGATGATTTTGTTATGTGAAAAGCACACAAGGCTATTGACCAATCAGGGCCCAGTGTCTATTTTATTCTCTCCTATATATTCCTCCCGCATCCGCCAGATGTCGCTCGGAACCTTATTTACACCAGTGTAACCTAAAGCGATAGCCCGCTTTTTCGCGGAATAATTGTAACTCCCTACATTTCTTCAGAATTGCCCATCAATGGAAAAAATGTGTTCAAAAACAATATCACTTCTGTGGTTCTTTATTTATCACAAACAATTTAACCCCACCCCTTTAACAAATTATTCATCAAAAAAGCACAATTTTCCACCACCAGTCATGTTCAAGCCCCATTTCACTCAGTTTTAGGGGTCTGGTGTTGCAAACTTGGATCAACTATGGAAGACTGTACAATATTCTTTCCATGAGAGAACTTCTGGTGATGTGAGGTCATTGAGTCCAGATCTGATCAGCTGAGCATCAAGCGCATGACTTTATCAGCACATTGAAGAATAAAATATGACATTTTCAGGTCTGCAAGGGTGATCCAAGATAACTGGATGTGGGTGTATATTGAATTAGTTGAATAAAGATATGCTCTCTTTGAATTGCTGAATCATTTTCTTAAATGTGTCCAAGTTTTAGTGCTATTAACCTTCAAATGACCATACCCACCAATGGAAATGACACACTTTTATGATATATATCTGTATATCACTGGCTATAAAATCCAAAATACTTGTTAGATTAGGTTCTTATAACAATTGATATATGTGTCGTTGACATGCTCATGTTATGGGTCATTTGCATTATCATGTGAATATTACGACCTTGAAAAAAATTGAAAATACCTTGAAAAATTGGCATTTTTTATGAAAAATCTTACTATTTGTTTGGCTGATGTAAGTGAAATAAGACATCAGCAGCAAGAATAGCCACACCAAGCATGAGGTATTCATTGGACTGAAAGACCAGGCTCTGTAAAATGCATTAAAATGCTTTAAAGTGACTCCCAGGAATCAAAAATGATAAAAAGCTATATTTTCCCTTTAAAGCGATAGCCCGCTTTTTCGCGGAATAATTGTAACTCCCTACATTTCTTCAGAATTGCCCATCAATGGAAAAAATGTGTTCAAAAACAATATCACTTCTGTGGTTCTTTATTTATCACACACAATTTAACCCCACCCCCTTTAACAAATTATTCATCAAAAAAGCACAATTTTCCACCACCAGTCATGTTCAAGCCCCATTTTCACTCAGTTTTAGGGGTCTGGTGTTGCAAACTTGGATCAGCTATGGAAGACTGTACAATATTCTTTCCATGAGAGAACTTCTGGTGATGTGAGGTCATTGAGTCCAGATCTGATCAGCTGAGCATCAAGCGCATGACTTTATCAGCACATTGAAGAATAAAATATGACATTTTCAGGTCTGCAAGGGTGATCCAAGATAACTGGATGTGGGTGTATATTGAATTAGTTGAATAAAGATATGCTCTCTTTGAATTGCTGAATCATTTTCTTAAATGTGTCCAAGTTTTAGTGCTATTAACCTTCAAATGACCATACCCACCAATGGAAATGACACACTTTTATGATATATATCTGTATATCACTGGCTATAAAATCCAAAATACTTGTTAGATTAGGTTCTTATAACAATTGATATATGTGTCGTTGACATGCTCATGTTATGGGTCATTTGCATTATCATGTGACTATTACCACCTTGAAAAAAATTGAAAATACCTTGAAAAATTGGCATTTTTTATGAAAAATCTTACTATTTTTTTGGCTGATGTAAGTGAAATAAGACATCAGCAGCAAGAATAGCCACACCAAGCATGAGGTATTCATTGGACTGAAAGACCAGGCTCTGTAAAATGCATTAAAATGCTTTAAAGTGACTCCCAGGAATCAAAAATGATAAAAAGCTATATTTTCCCTTTAGGTTACACTGGTGTAAATGTTTTCCATAGGCCTCAGTGCTAACGTTTTAGCGCATAGTGTTGGCAATATAAATGTTGGGTCCAAAATTTTCTTTAAATCTGAAAAATTGACATTTTGGGAAACTTTTTACACAAACAAATCATGTCTGTCTAGCAGGGAATTCGCCTTTAAATCTTATGTTTTCGTAACTAGTGTCAGAATCGCATAAAAAAATACAGTCATATTTTAGACCACACCAAAAAATTCAAACTCCACTACAAAGGGTTAATTCCTGTGCCAATGGTTATTTTACCTATGGGAAATCATAGGGAAGAGGTGTGATGATTTTTTTATGTGAAAAGCACACAAGGCTATTGACCAATCAGGGCCCAGTGTCTATCTTATTCTCTCCTATATATTCCTCCCGCATCCGCCAGATGTCGCTCGGAACCTTATTTACACCAGTGTAACCTCTATGTTCGCCCTATGTTCTCTGAACAATTGGTTTAAATTTCACAAATAAAACTATTTTATTGGGCGTTTTCTATGGAGCCCCGGAGGTGACATCCGAATGTTTTTTTTTAAGTCGTGGCCACGAGAATAAAGTCGTGGCCACGAGAATATGAAGTCGTGGCCACGAGCATATGAAGTCGTGGCCACGAGAATATGAAGTCGTGGCCACGAGAATATGAAGTCGTGGCCACGAGAATAAGGTCGTGGCCACGAGAATAAAGTCGTGGGCACGAGAATAAAGTCGTGGGCACGAGAATAAAGTCGTGGCCACGAGCATAAAGACGTGGCCACGAGAATATGGTCGTGGCCACGAGAATATGGTCGTGGCCACGAGAATGAGAAGTCGTGGCCACGAGACTATGAAGTCGTGGCCACGAGAATATGAAGTCGTGGCCACGAGAATATGGTCGTGGCCACGAGAATAAAGTCGTGGGCACGAGAATAAAGTCGTGGGCACGAGAATAAAGTCGTGGCCACGAGAATATGGTCGTGGCCACGATAATAAAGTCGTGGCCACGAGAATAATGTCGTGGCCACGAGAATATGGTCGTGGCCACGACATTATTCTCGTGCCCACGACATTATTATCGTGCCCACGACTTTATTCTCGTGCCCACGACCATATTCTCGTGGCCACGACTTTATTCTCGTGCCCACGACTTTATTCTCGTGGCCACGACCATATTCTCGTGGCCACGACTTCATAGTCTCGTGGCCACGACTTCTCATTCTCGTGGCCACGACTATATTCTCGTGGCCACGACCATATTCTCGTGGCCACGACCATATTCTCGTGGCCACGACTTTATTGTCGTGTCCACGACTTTATTCTCGTGCCCACGACTTTATTCTCGTGGCCACGACTTTATTCTCGTGGCCACGACCTTATTCTCGTGGCCACGACTTCATATTCTCGTGGCCACGACTTCATATTCTCGTGGCCACGACTATATTCTCGTGGCCACGACCATATTCTCGTGGCCACGACTTTATGCTCGTGGCCACGACTTTATGCTCGTGGGCACGACTTTATTCTCGTGCCCACGACTTTATTCTCGTGGCCACGACTTTATTCTCGTGGCCACGACTTCATATTCTCGTGGCCACGACTTTATTCTCGTGGCCACGACTTAAAAAAAAACATTCGGATGTCACCTCCGGGGCTCCATAGTTTTCTAACACCGCAAAACATTGAATTGTTAGCGCAGTTTTCTGAATTTTCCGACTCTTTTGTCGCATATAATTAAGAAAAATACGATGAGAAACTGTAAATGTTTTTAACATTCTGGAAGAAGTATATGTCCCTGATACAAAAAATATGAAAGATTACAAACTTATTAATAGAGAAAATAAAGAAAGGCGTGTGAGTCCTGAACGACGCTGTCCACTTCAGAATCCCCCTAGATGCGAATTTTCCAACTGGAGCTCCAATGGGTGGCAATTTTGGTTCCACTCCCTCGAAAAATTAGATACCTATTGAAATTGTCATAGTTTTAAGCATAGTGTATATTGGATAAAATCAGATGGGACAATTCCACCTGTAGGACCTGGCAATTATAAACATTGGCTGTCGTGTTTAAAAACAAAGATAATGTTTAGCGAAATTTCAAAAAGGTGGGTTCCCAAATGTAAATTGGTATAAAATTTCGTCGAAATCTGTCCGTTTTACCCGATTTGACTTTGAATTGACCATTTTGAAGGTCAAGGTCAGGTCGAGGTCACGATTTGACCCGTCCAAAACACTCCCCGACAAAAGTACCCCTAGCTATCAAATTTCGTCGAAATCCGTCTGGCAGTTTTCCCGGCCATAGCTAACAGACTAACAGACAGACAGACAAACAGAAGTCCCAAAATATATATTAGATCTACCCCATAACGTAATATCATGTGATTGGTCGGTAAGCAATCGAAGCAAATAAAATGCACGGGTTTCCAGAATCACAAATACTCTCTTCGTCATCTTGATCGTTATTGTCTAGCATCAAGAAGATTATGGGATTACGATCATTTTCGATTGCAATAAAAACACGGAAACCTCATCGCAAATCTCCACTGTTGTCACGAGCTTCCCTGTTCGTCTTCCCCAAGTGTTATGAAAACACATTTTCTGTTTAAATCCGCCAATATCTCTTCTAATTATTATGAAGTTGTCAATGTATACAATACCCATATAAAAATGTACCTGGGTAAATCCACCCAGGTTTTTTGGGCCGAAACCCAGGTAAAAATCTATCTACCAACCATTAAGACCCCGCGAAACCTGGGTTTTACCATGATTTACCCACCTGAAACTGGATAAAAACCCTGGTATGGGTAAACCTGGGTGTAATTACCCAGGTGACCACACCCAGGTGTACCCTACCTGGGTGTTTCCCACCCAGGTCTACCCTGGTGTTTCCTACCTGGGTGTTTCCCCACCCAGGTGTACCATGGTGTTATTTACCCAGGTGTACCCTGGTGTTTCCTACCTGGGTGTTTTCCATCCAGGTTACCTTGGTGTTATTCACCCAGGTGTACCCTGGTGTTTCCTACCTGGGTGTTTCCCACCCAGGTGTACCTTGGTGTTATTCACCCAGGTGTACCCTGGTGTTTCCTACCTGGGTGTTTCCCACCCAGGTGTACCTTGGTGTTATTCACCCAGGTGTACCCTGGTATTTCCTACCTGGGTGTTCCCCACCCAGGTGTACCTTGATGTTTCCAACCCAGGTATACCTTGGTGTTTTTTTTACGCCGGTGTACCTTGGTGTTTTCTTACCCAGGTGGATTTCCCATTGGGATGCACCTGGGTTAGAAAACCCCAAGGTACACCCAGGTAAGGAAACACCAAGGTACACCTGGGCAGGAAAACACCAAGGTACACCTGGGTAAGAAAACACCAAGGTACACCTGGGTAAGAAAACACCAAGGTACACATGGGTAGGAAACACCAAGGAACACCTGGGTGAATAACACCAAGGTACACCTGGGTGGGGATACCAAAGTGAAATGATGAGGATGGCAATGAAGTAGATTTTGATGGGATGCAGGGGTATTGTTATCAATGGAGTTGTTTTAGTATAATAGAACATTAAGGAAACTGATTGTGCAGCAATACAAGTTTATTCAAGGACAACAAACTAACTAAAGATAAAATACATGTATAGAAACACATGTAATATATAAATATATAAACTCATTAAACTGCATGGGTTAAAACTTACTGACAACAAGAGTTGGGTTAACATTTTGATTAAAAAACACTTGCAAAGTCCCTCTTCATACATGTATATGGTATGTTAGGCAAGTTACATGTACATGTAGTTGCAATGTATACTAGTACCGGTACATGACATACCGGTGGACACAAAAATCATTATTTTAGTTCCAATGTCATTTACTAGAATACATGTACATGTTGTACCTTGCAACTACATCTACAGTGAGGTAGTTTTGTCTCATTTAAACTTTCTAAATGGGTTTCTCCCTTTGAATGACATAAACTAATGTGAGTATACACATGAGCTGTGGTGTGAAATACACACCAAAAAATTATTTCTTAGTCTGAGGACATGTTTCCTGTCATTATCTTACTGCTTACAAATATAGATTTGTAATAATGTGCTGTAATGCTCCAGAAATAGTCATATTTTGTCCTGGTTCATAAGAACATATTATTTCTTAGTGTTAGAAGGACATGTTGTCTGATATTATTTGACTCATAAACCCCCAAATGTACATGTAAACAGAACATTCGGGAAAGAGACACACAATCTTTATCCTGTTTTATATCAGTACTAAGTTAAAGTAGCAATATTGATCAGATAGCAAAATATGCTATAAATAGATTTCAGATGGTAGAGATTAAACAATCACATTAATTGCACCAACTCGAAACAGTTAGCATACCCTGTAGAATACAGACTATGATCAAGGAGGGTGTCACACACACCCCCACCCCGCTTTGGTATGTGATATTCAAGCCATTTTCAGGTGGTATGCTATATACATGTACATACCCAATGTTATCTGGTACTAGGATTTCACACGGCAATATAACCGGCATTCACGATTCAGCAAAAAGGCTAGTATGCAGATATAATAGCAGAAAATTATACAAATTTTGAGTATTTTCCAGCTTAAACAGACCCAAGTGATATATTTTTATCTAATTCAGTCTAATGGCTCTTGATATGTTGATGTTTTGGATACTATTTCAGCAAATGTGAGAAAAGGTGGCTTCTTTGGGGCATCAGCTTGTCTGAAAAATATATCAAGGTCCCCTAAATCCGATACTACATTTCAGAACAATCCAACCAGTGTCCCATGAAATGGTGGATAATAAACTATCATACCAAATTTGATTCAGATTTGATCACACAAACTAAAATTATGATGCGGAAACCAGAAATTAACACGATTCTAAGTCGAAAAAGGGCCATAACTCTCGCAAAAATGAGCGGAGCACACCTATATTCGAACTTGACCTGTATTTTGGTCTGATAAACTTACATACCACATTTGGTTCAGATATGATCACACAAACTGAAGTTATCATCCGGAAACCTACAATTTTCAAAGTTTAAATGTCTATTAGGCGACACCAATTTTTAAGTCTGGTTTACGAACATGTGGGCTGATGTGGGGAGAAAAAAAGTAGATGCAGGAGGGGAATAAAATAAAAATAAAAAAAATTGTCCCCCCCCCCCCCCCCCAATTTATATCAAGTAAATCTTGAAATTTTACATAAATTTTACAAAAATTGTGAAAAAAAAATTTTCGAATGAAATTCTGAACCAAACAAGACATTTCTTGTCATGAAATACATGAAAATATGGATCTGCAAATGATCATAAGCAGAACCGGATGCGACAGTTAAAAATTGGTGTCGCCTTATGTGTATATAACTCATATAGCTAACTATTAAAGGTGCTCAATCAGATTCGATGGTCCCCATATAATTAGATTCCAACAACAACATTTTTTTTAGAAATGCTGCTTCAGTAATATCAGAATCGATTAATTGCCCAAAAATAATGCTAACCACTGTCAACTACATGTATAGTATAAAATCGCCTGATACGTTATATTTATCAACATGCTGTTCGACGAAGTTTGACCTTATTATCAACACAAAGCCTCTTCATTTTAGAGTTATCCATCTTCATCAGCAATTTGGTCTGAGACCGTCGGCTCGTCAAATTTGTCTGGGCCACTATTAAGTATCGATGGTGATAAATATTAAAATTTCAAAAATTTATATCTAATAACTCTGAGCTTTGATACATGTAGGTGGGTCCCTCGACTTGATTAAAATATTTTTACCCCCCCCCCCCGATTCCATATACATGTATATGTAAATAGCAAATGAGGGGCACTTAATCGGATTATGCATCTTTAAACTGTATTTGAATTTAAAGATGCATAATCTGATTAAGGGCCCCCTGAATTAATGCTTGCACATTACTCTTTATTTGGACTTGGGGGGTAAAAGATATTTGGTACGAGTCGAGGAACCCACCACCTATCAAAGCTCAGAGTTATTAGATATCAATTTTTGAAATATACTATTTTTCACGATCAAGAATTAATAGTGGCCCACGGTCTCGGACCAAATTTCAGATGAAGATGGATAACTCTAAAATCAAGAGGCTTTCTGTTGATAATAAGGCCAAATTTTGTAGAACAACATGTTGATAAATAACATATGTCAGGCAATTGTATACTTTAGTTGACAGTGGTTAGCATTATTTTAGGGCAATTAATCAATTCTGATAACGTAACTGAAGCAGCCTTTCTAAATACAAATGTATGATGTTGGAATCTGATTATATGGGTATCATCGAACCGGATTGAGTACCTTTAAAATGAACTGTATCCAGTATAAACATGTTAAACCTGATAATTAATTAGAGCATGCGGTCCCTGTTGACATGCGGTATCCGCTGGTAATCTTACCACAGTAATATGTGTTAACTGTGATAACCAAGTTAATTGTTTTTACCACAAACATTCTGAATTCTATCTAGACATTTTGAAACAATAAAAAAAAATTCTGGTGTGATTACAATGTCAACTTTAAAACAAAATTCATATAAACATCGCATGAAAAATACAGCCTAACTGCAAATGTGAGGTGGACCACATTCTGCGGCGGTATAACTGACTGCGGTTGATCGCATGAACACGCCTGAATACTGCAGTAATACCCGAGTAATATAAGGCGAGTTGATTAATTAAAGCATAGCTGTAATTTTACATGTATGTTCTATAGACTTTGTTGGGAAAGAGAACATAGCTGTGCGACAATGTTAATCCTGATGAGCTAAGTTAGAAATTTTTCAATCGAAACCTCATAAAAAAAAATATAAATTCAGTTCTCAATTTTCGAACACTTCTAGGAAATTGTTCAAAAATATTGTTAAAAGATGCCCATTCGATTTGACACTGTAAATATACCCTGTTCAAGTGTTCCTGCTAATGTGCTATGATGCGGTTGGGTCCTGCTTAATTGCTATGAATTGCACTACCCACATCATAGCAATTCAGCAGGACCACCAGCATCATAGCATATTAGCAGGACCACTTGGCCAGTGGTAAAATAGTTTGTTTTCCATACGGATATGTGTTTTCAAATAATCATGTAATGATATCTAACATACATGTATATGATCCCATTTATAGGTTTTATTCATCACGGCCAGATAAACTTTGTATACAGACAGTTTTACCAAACTTAGAATTTTTATTAGGTGCTTTCATTGTAGCTGTCATTACTAGTATTAAAAGAGTGCTCAATAAAGTTTGTTCTATCATTTATGCTCATTTGGAATTTGGATGCTATTTAATTCTGTTTATCTATATAATTGGATGCACTGCTAAATTTTGACTCATTTCAGTCATTTGATGTCAGTACATGTAGTTGTCCATCGAAATGGCGAACACAACCAAAGACAAATTACAAGAGGAAAGACAACAAATACATTTGATGTGCACTAAAACAGATACAGTAGTGCCCTAAGAAATCGACCCCTTAACCACAGCAGAATTATGTGTAACTTTCAGGATTTAGTCGGATATATGGCTTGTTGCCATTCATCGGAAAGCTCTCCCCGAGTTTAATACCCGTAATTCTGCTGTGGTTAAGGAGTCGATTAATTAGAGCATTACTGTAGTTACAAATGTATGTCTAGCCTCCTGTTGTGTCACTAATAAGATCTTTAATTCACATACGGTACACATGTACATGTACATGTACTATATACCCGTTCAAGCGTTTACAAGTGTCAGTCATCGAGAAACTGACCAAAAGTTTTGGTAGTATATAATATAGGCTAGCACTGCACTTGGGCTACATGTACATGTACTGTAAGTGATTATAATGTACTATTTTTATATTCTGCTGTGAAAGTGTTGCTGAATGAAATTTAAGTTTACCCCCGATATTCTAAGTCCGCTCGACTAAGATGGGTTTTTTCTCGAAAACTGATATCTGAATATACATGACTTTTTGTACGTCTTCAACTGGTTGGTATTCCCTCTAAAATGACTAATTTTAACTGATTAGATTAGCCCTGGTATGGAAAACTCTAACTGTTATAGCCCGATGAGCGGTTTACTGCCAACAGCGGTGATGATATGATGACCAGCGTTGTGCATGGCATATGTTGATCCAGGTAAGAATGCTACCATACATTCCAAACATTCATTAAATATCTTATTAATAGTAACCCAAACTACACAAGAGACTAGTATAACTAAGATTGGGCTCGATTAATGATGTGACACTTTCAGTACTTCATTTACTAGTAGCCTGGTACTGGTGGGCCTGGCTACAGATACTTGTTTGGCGTGTTTGAGGCCTGTGGCACAAGGGCAGCAGAATCAATTAAAATTTCTCTTATTGTAGTGTAGTACATGTACATGAATAGTACCGGTAGTACAGCACACAAAGAGGTATATAGTACCGGCACATGTACATGTATTCTCTCTGTTTTCACACATGTTTTTTTTCAATTTAACAACATGAGTCTTTTATGACACATACATGTACTAAAGTGAAAGTAGGCCTACATGTATATAATGTGCACCCAGTATACCGGTACATGTACTGATATATTACATTGCAATACAGTCCGAGTACAATGATATAGCAAAATTATGCATAGTAGAATAACAACCTTTTGTACAAACAGTCCTGACAATGATATACCGGGATATCATGGTGATAGTTCATACATTTGGAATTACCGAATACCTGAGTTTGTGGATAGACCGCTTCATGCGATGTTTATGTGAATTTTTATTTTTAAGTCGGCATTGCATACGGTAGTCCTATAAACCACACCAGAGAATAGCAATTGTCGGTCAGTGACCAACTTCTTATGTTTATGCAATCGATACAATCCGGTTCTGCTTTTGATGTCCAGTTCGATATTTGTGGTGTGTTCTTGTGCAAAAATATAATTCTAACTAATGTGCCAAAAATCAGGTTTATAAATTTATCCATTCTTGAGCAAGAGCAACTCGTAAAACTTGTATGGTATAACATTCCAAACTGAGTATTTCTGCTATCAAACCATATGATAATAATGTTGAACCGGACATCGAAATCTGAACCGCATTTATGGATTGCAGCACGTGATGTTGAATAAACAGTTATAGAGGATATACAGTAATGCTCTAATTAATCGACTCCTTAACTACAGCAGAATTATGGGTAACTTTTCAGGATTTAGTCGGAAATATGGGTTGATGCCATTCATCGGAAAGCTCTCGGTGAGAGCTTTCCGATGAATGGCAACAAGCCATATTTCGGACTAAATCCTGAAAAGTTACCCATAATTCTGCTGTAGTTAAGGAGTCGATTAATTAGCTCTAGAATTACTGTAACATGGTTTATAATATACAAATGTATACTGTATGGGAAACATCAGAGGTTTACAAAGTAATAAAAACAGTTGATTTGTTCTTTATTCTTGTGGTTATATACACGTACATACATGTATTCTAAAAATAAATGTCCTTTACAACGTGGATCAATGAAATGCGGTTGTTGCATTTAAAATGCATTGAGGGTGCATTGTGTCACGCCACTTTGTAAATGCCTTAATGACAGCATTTAAATTAAATGCACTGCATTGGGAATAATCGCAGTCGCATTGAAATTACCGATCATTGCGCCGAAAAAGTATACTAGTATGAACACCCAAATAACGATACGATAGTGTATTTTGCAATTTTAGTTATAATTTTGTTTAATTTAAATTCACATCTGAATAATTCTGTGTTATTTTCCCACTCCTGGTGTACATGTATATGTTCGGAATCGGACATTCATGATGTAGTTTTCCATTCAAAATGGAATAAACATAAATAAACACTGTTGACATTAATTGTTTTATAATCAGAATCTGAGAATCATGATTCTCATTTTGATTCTAGTAAAAAGTCTTGATTCCCTGTAGAAAGTGAAACACTAACATTTTGATTATTGCCAAAAATCTGATGGATTTTAAGGCCTGCATCAAGACATTTGTTTGTGAATAAATCAAGGTAAATGTGTTAAAATATGAACGCATTTACAAATGCGTTGCTCCAAAATCGCAAAGTAGATTCGAACATGTGGTCGCTTTTCTAAGAAATTTGTGAGTGGTCTGTACATGTACATACATGTAAGTTACTTGACCAATTACACAAGGAGTCGAGGGACACAATCAATGAGGACGTTTGTACTAAAAAATATTTTTTTACGCAAGGAACGAACACAAGGCCACTTTCTTAATTTATATTATGAGCCAACAAGACAGATCGTAAATCGCTGTTATATGACAATATATGTGGCCATCATAATTAATGGTCGACAGGCATGACGCCAACAAAAACCAATCTGTCAGGCCAATATAAAGAAGTCGCGACTTATTGCTGGTGGAACCTATTAAAGGCATCGTTCCATTTCGTTAATAACAACTTACATGTAACATTCACCTCCACCTCTTGACTCTTGGGCTCCAAATAAATATGCATGCACCAGCTGCATCCACGTTTATTATTTTTCTTGGGAAATCCCCCCCCCCCTGCACAGTGCTTATTTGGGTCTGCACGTTTATTAATATTTTGAAGCTATGAAAATTTAAATCAGCACAAATTCAAGATTTCTATATGATTCAGATGTAAAAATGATCAACACGTCTACATTAGTTACTAGCTAAACAAGACATTTTGTCATATATGTTTATACTTTACTGTGAAATTGCGTTTCTTCCGTTCTCCATGAACGGATTCTCAAAATGTTTGGTTTTCCAAAAAACAAGGATTCAAACTGTCTGAACTGAACTCCATGCGTTTGTTTAAATAGATGAATAAATAATGGGAAAGACATACAATCCTAGTTCATAATGAATTTAAGTATATAAATATAAATAATAAACGGCGGATTCAACGTGGTCATGGGTTTTGACCGCGTTAAAAAAATCAGCAAACTCTGCATGAACCCCGAAGTTTGCTGATTTTTTCTCGCGGTCAAAACCCCATGACCGCATTGAAACCGCCGTTCATTTCTTATATGAATAACACAATTTAAGATTGGTGAATTATTTCTTTTGGTTAATTTAATAAACGTACAGGACCAAATAACGATCGTACAGGTGGGAATTTTACCTCGATTTTAATAATCGTACATTAGGCACTCAAGAGTACATATTCAAGTATGTGGCAAACCAAAAAAACACCACATGATACATATATGTACCATTGTACCTGTACTACATGTTGACTCGTATACCTGAACCTGCTATAAAAATTATTTGGTTAACCACAGTTGATGTTTTGCTCAGAGTTCCCCCTGCACTATTATTTGGGTCTGTACTTTTATTAACTTTCAATGGAATTTCCCCCCCCCCGCACTATTATTTGGGCCTGCACTTTTATTTGGAGCCTGAGAGTAAGTTGCATTGACATTTATTTTCACGAATTACCATGCTAAAGGCCAAAGAAAAAAGATTGTATGTTTCCGGTAAAAAAATTTAGGGTACTAGTAGGTAGGTAGGGAATTTTTTTTATTTTATTTTATTTTGATATTTTTTATCCAGCTGCAGAAATATTGAACTACCTCGACCAAAGTGACATAAAATGCCAACCCGTGCCATGGGGAAAGTATTACTTGATCAACACAGTGGAAATATACATTAAGATTGATAAAAAATCAAACTTACTTCATGCTTACGTATGTTTTTTATTATATCTAATACCACATTTTCATAAATTTGGCTATAAACTTGGTACAAAATTGATGTCACTAACTTTTTATAAGAATTTTACCAATAATACCGCCATTATACCGTACATGTATTGTGACGATTACATCCCATTGTCTGGAGGTAGCCAGTACACCCACCGAGCATGCCTGGTTTTTGGAAACAGTAGCTACTAGTACATGTATACCCCTAATATATGCAGTGATAACCTCTTTACATGTATATATACAGATACACACCCACCATGTCTGTTGATAGTGTTCCATAAGTCCCAAACAAGACATAAAGCAGACAGGAGATCCACTCTCAGGAAATTAAAATTGCGAAAATTTTGACTTTTTCTCAAAATATCAATAAAAAGTTTAGGGTCGGCGGGTTATTTTTAGGGTCGGTCGATGTACGGAAACATAGTATCTTTTTTCTTTGGCCTAAGGAACATTGCAACTGGTTTGAAGTAACATGACCGCGTTGCGTCAACACTGGAACTGCATTGATGGTAATTTTCAACATGGTCTCACTGAGGTTCTATCAAATATAAATACTAGTATGGTTGAGGCCAACTTGAGGGAGACAATTATTTTGAGAATATGTGATCCTGTGTTAACATGAGCCTAAGGCGACACCAATTTTTAAGTCTGGTTTACGAACACCTCCTACAACTTTGTTTCCATTTCATGAAATTTTTTTTTAATTTTTTTGTCCCAAAATATTTTACACGCGTACTGATTTTCATGTGCTGTCGCATCCGGTTCTGCTTATGATCATTTACAGATCCATATTTTCATGTATTTCATGACAAGATATGTCTTGTTTGGTTTGAACAGAATTTCATTCAAAAACATTTTTTCACAATTTTTGTAAAATTTATGTAAAATTCCACGATTTACTTGATATAAATTGGAGGGACAATCTTTTTTATTTTTATTTTTTTCCCTCCTGCATCTACTTTTTTTCTCCCCACATCGTAAATCAGACTTAAAAATTGGTGTCGCTTAAATATCATCTGATGGAGTCAAAATCATTGAACCGTCACTTATGCATGCACATGTTGTCTTGATGTTGAGTCGGGCTTTCATCATTTTCATTAGTTTTACTGTTAATATCCACCAAAGGTTGAGGTGTTATGGAACAACTGTATGGCATCGTATACTGTTATCTTCCGAGTAAATATGGAGTCTCTAATTCTTTTATCAGTCACGCATCTACTCATCAAATAGTATAATCCTTAAATATTTGTAGTCCAGGTGATCTCGACTGCACAGTACATGTATAAACATTCATCTGTGCACAGTGTGTTTTAAATTTCTTTGCCGTGTAACAACTGTTGTCCCAAGTTTCAATGCCTTGTCCTCCTGGTATGTAGGGATTACCAATTTACCATTGCCGTGTTTTAATTTGCAATTTTGATGATGACGCTCACTAAGCTTGTTGATAATTTTCTTTGTCGTGTAACAACTGTTGTACCAAGTTTCTACGCCGCGTCCTCCTGGTATTTAGGGATTACCGGTGCCTTTAATAGCGTCAGATGCATCATTGCCAGTTAATGTACATTAGAGTGGAACTGAATTAACAATGTCACATTGACACAGTACTCAGTTAAGACCAGTAAAACAGCAAAAGTAGTATTATTGTACAGCAGGCTTATCACTATCAGTACTTACTACATGTACTGACCCCTTACTATCGTGGATCAATCTGAATTTGAATGGTTACGCTGCAGATCCCAATTATGGTAATTTCGCAGCGGGCGAGAGAGTCTCAGATCTTTTCGTTCAGCGCACTCTTGAAGGAATCCACAGGCTGTTGTTGTAGGATTAAGGATTCCTCCAGCTGATTCCAGTCGCATATAGTTCGAACAAATGTGGAATTAGCGAACTGAGCTGACACATATGATATAGCCTCGTAGCACTGACTGTTGTTCCTTTAAATTAGGTGCCGAGGAATTTGGCTGGTGACGTAGCCTGTCAGAACTTTGCTCTGCGATCTAAGACGCTTGTTTCGGGTGTAAAGTATTGATTAGGTGGTATAGCCGGGACCAATCCACCCACCACCTTACTCATGAATCCCAGCCGATTTATTTTCCGCCGTTTCTGCAATGTTGGTAAATCTAGCTCGTAGAGGATCTTGGTCATATATCCATCTTCTTTGCTCTTATAGTCTCTTTTAATGAAACGGGCTGCTCTACGCTGGATTCTTTCCAGTTTGTCGATGTGATTTTGTTGGTAGGGGTCCCAGATGGTGTCTGCGTAGTCCATCATACCATGATCTTCAAACTTCTCAATTCTTCTTCTTCTGGACAGGTGCATTATGAGCAGGCCACTGGCACTACATCATGATTGTACCGGTACCACAAATTCAATTTTGAGAAAATATTCTGGTTATGGCCAGGTAGCTGAGGTACTGTTCAATATAATAGTTGATCCGTTTCGTTATCGTAGCTTAATTCTTACTGTTCCGGGAATTGAAATATTTTTTGTCACATGAAATTCAGTCTTTTTCGATATTTGCGCACATCCATGGGGAGAAATCGGCGAATCTTATATATAAGTCCACAGTTTATCCGTTTGTAGCCAATACACCATTTCCTTCTGTCAATCCGCGTTGATTCGCGACAAAATTAACTCAAAATACCACAAGGATTTATCCGCGCTTCATTTTGAAGAACGATAACTAAAAGTTAAGATTGTAATTTGGCTGCAGAAACGAAACGAAACGAATTTTGAAACACAATAATTGTATTCACTAATATTTTTCTGTTGGTATATGGTCTACTATAGTATATGCAATCATTTATTTGAAATAATAAGTATCACTTAGAGAATAATTCTTACTGATAATTAGAAATCTCTTTATTTTGTATCCCTTTAATATTAAATAATGGCCCTGAAAATTGTCTGTTTGTCAGTTTAATGTTCACTAATTATAGCTAGGCTGTTAGATAAAGTATGATATTGCTTCATTTGTCCGGGGTAGTGTATTGTCATACTGTCATAATAAACTTCAAGTAATAAGGTAACTACTCGTCAATGATGCTTGAATACATAAATGATTAATAAGGTAACAACTACCCGTCAATGATCGACGTCTTAATATAGAAAGGTTTTATAAGGTAACTAACTACACGGCAATGATACTTATTATAGAAGGTTAATAATTTAACTTCTTGTCAATGATGCTTTAATATAGAAAGGGTTAATAAGGTAACTACCCGTCAATAATGCTTTAGTGTAGAAATTGTTACTAAGGTAACTACATGTCAATGATGCTTTAATAAAGAAAGGGTTAATAAGATAAAGTTCTACACGTCAATGATGCTTAAATATAGAAAGGGCTAATAGGGTAACTACACGTCAATGATGTTTTAATATAGAAAGGGTTAATATGGTAATTACACGCCAATGGTGCTTTAATATAGAAAGGGTTAATATGGTAACTACCGTCCATGATGCTTTAATATATAACTGGCTACTATGATAACTACATGTCAATGATGCTTTATTGTAGAAAGGGTTAATAATGTAACTAATCACCAATGATACTCATTATAAAAAGGGTTAATAAGGTAACTGCCTGTCAATTATTGCTTCAACGTAGAAAGGGTTAATAAGGTAATTACACGCCAATGGTGCTTTAATATAGAAAGGGTTAATATGGTAACTATCAGTCAATGATGCTTTAATATAGAAAGTGTTATAATATGGTAACTGCACGTCAATGATGCTTTGATACAAAAATGGTTAATAAGGTAATTACCCGTCAATGGCGCTTTAATATAGAAATGGTTTATAATGTAACTACTCACCAATGATACTTAGTATAGAAAGGGTTGTTTAATGTAACTACCTGTCAATTAATGCTTTAATATAGAAAAGGTTAATAAGGTAACTACACGCCAATGATACTTTAGTATATAGAGGGTTAATTAGGCAACTACCCGTCAACGATGCTTTAATATAGAAAGGGTTAACATGGTAACTACACGTCAATGATATTTTAATAAAGAAAGGGCTAATAAGGTAACTACATGTCAATGCTGCTTTAATACAGAAATGGTTAATAAGGTAACTTCACGTCAATGATGCTTTAATATAGAAAGGGTTAATACTGTAACTACTCACCAATGATACTTAGTATAGAACGGGTTAATAAGATAACTACCCAGCAATAATGATGCTTTAATATAGAGAGGGTTATAATAAGGTAACTACACGTCAATGATGCTTTAATACATAAATGGTTAATAAGGTAACTACCCGCCAATGGCGCTTTAATATAGAAAGGGTTAATAATGCAACTACTCACCAATGATACTTAGTATAGAAAGGGTTAATAAGGTAACTACCTGTCAATTAATGCTTTAATATAGAAAGGGTTAATAAGGTAACTACACGCCAACGGTACTTAGTATAGAAAGGGTTAATAAGGTAACTATATACGACAATGATACTTTGATATATACAGAGTTAAGGAGCCAACTACCCGTCAATGATGCTATACTATAGAAAGGGTTAACATTGTAACTACACATCAATGATATTTTAATATAGAAAGGGTTAATAAGGTAACTACGCGTCAATGATGCTTTAATAAAGAAAGGGTTAATAAGGTAACTTCACATCAATGGTGCTTTAATATAGAAAGGGTTAATAATGTAACTACTCACCAATGTTACTTAGTATAGAAAGGGTTAATAAGGTAACTACCTGTCAATTAATGATTTAATATAGAATGGTTAATAAGGTAACTACACGCCAATGGTGCTGTAATATAGAAAGGGTTAATAAGGTGACTTCAATGCAGATTATACAGTTTAACAAAATACCACAGGTGTATATATCCGGGTGAACACTGTAGTAAATACCCGGGCGAAACCCTGGTGTAAATACCTGGGTGTAAATACCTGGTGTAAATACCTGGGTGTAAATCCGTAAAAACCCGGGTAAACTGGGGTTTATACCTAACATATATAGAAAACACCTGGGTAAATCTATATAAATCCCTGATTTACCTGGGTGTAACCTGGTTGTGACCTGGGTGGAACCAGGGTAAAACCTATATGTACCGGGGTATACCTAGGTAAACACCAAGATTTACCCAGGTACATTTTTATATGGGTATAACAATAGCGATACCGTTTTATTGCTAATTGATACTAAAACTTTCTCCCATTATCTGCCGCGGCTCTCTTCAGACAAGCAGTTGCTGACGAAATCAACATAATTATACCCGTTCGTGTCAAAATATAACAATTATAGGTGTAAAGTTATTAATTTTCATTGAAAACCTTAACAAAAATTTGCGATATTGACTTGTTTTTTCTTGAAACATATTTTATTTGTATAATATACAAAAGGGATTGAGGCACAAGTTTTTACAACTTACGAAGCCCCTCTCCCGATACAATAATATAACATACATGTGATCAAGATGACGGTATATAAGCGTATTTACATGATGATCAGTTTAGAGATATATAATTTGTATTGCCTTCCAGAGGTTGTGTAGATTTGTGTTTAAAACAACGAGGCTACATTGTGAATATGTGGCACGATAAACGATTGCTAATATAATCTATTGGTGTAAATATTTTCGGAGGTTAGGAAAAAATAATAATAGTAGACAGTCATGAACTAGGTTTTAGTTTTTGTAGCGCTCTGGAAGGCAGTACCGACAATTGATAAGAACGTGCATGTTTGTGGGGGAGGTTTGTCCATTTGTGAGAATAAATGCCACATAAAAAATTGAAATTTCGGAAGCACCTTTAAGTATATTCAGAAGTGATATACTTATGTATGTACATACACCTACATATACACAGTACACACATATGGATCCATATGGACACACATACATACATATAATATAAAATCTTTTAGGGGTCGAAACGTTTAGTCGCGGCAATGTATTGCTGTGTGATGTCAAATAGTCTCATATTATTTTGGGACGAGATATTAGGTATTCCACACATGAGTTCTGCAATATTGCTTATTATGAGATTTTCACGGGTTAGTTTCTCAGAAAATTCTGAGCGCTCTCTTTGGTACAATGGGCACATGAAGAAATAATGATATGCGTCTTCATACCGGTTTCCACACGAACATGCGGGGCTGTCAGCGATATAGTTGTTGAACATATCAGATCGGAGTTCACTACACAAGTTACGTAGGCGACAGTGAAAAATATTGTATTTTCTGAGTCCAACGTAGAAATGTCGAGGGGGACTGGGCGTTGGATCTATATGTTGCAAGTTGGTTTTAAAGGTAGACATTTGGTCAGCGTCAGTGATTAATTTTGGAAGTTTATTCCATTCCATGGCCATCTTTGGGAAAAATGACTGTTTGAAGTGTTCAGTATTGCAGTAATATGAATAAAATTTACTGGGGCGTCTCCAATTATAGTCTGCAACTTCGTGAGATCTGGGATGGAGGTGTAGCGGATAGATATGATGGTGCTAAATTGTTGACGATTTTATAGAGTGCCTGAAATTTATGTATTTGGCGTCTTTTATTTAGTGAAGGCCATCCAACTTCCTGTAATACCGTATCACCCGAGGCAGAACGGGTGATACCGCTGACTATCCGGCCAGCATCGATATGAAGCCGGTCAAGCTTTTCTAACATATAGTTAGAGGCATTGTCCCAAACGGCATCTGAATAATCAAACAGTGGTAAAATGTATGTTTTGTAAATAATTTCGATGGTTTTCCTGTTTAGTTGATATTTGATGCGACGAAGTTGAGATAGGCGCGATGCAATCTTTTTGACAGAGCCATCGATGTGGGCGTTCCATTTGAGATTTGATTGGAGTTCCAGACCTAAATGTTTATGCTTGTCCACAAAGTCGATTGAATTTCCCACGAATTTGAGGTTCGGATTCTCTGTAGATGGAGCAACTAATGAGAAGGACATTCCAACTGTTTTAATTGGATTAAAGCTGACCAGCGAGTTTTTGGACCACGCTGTAATTTTGTCTAAGTCGCTGTTCATAGTACCTTCAAGTATATTAATATCAAAGTGGCTGTTCGTGAGGCAAGTGTCATCAGTGTACATTCTCGTTACCGATTCAATACCGTCGGCTAGATCATTTATATAGACAAGGAACAAGAAAAGTCCCAGGATAGATCCCTGGGGCACTCCTGCTGGGATGACCTCATATTTTGAAAATATATCATTGACTAGGAATCTTTGCGTCTGGTTATCTAGGTAGTCTTCTATCCAATTTAAGGTCGTTCCTTTTAATCCATAAGCTTTCAATTTATGTATCAGTCCCCTGTGCCAAACCCTTTCAAAAGCTTTGGATATATCACAGAATATGGAACACGTAAATAGTCCTTTATCGAGGGTTTGGCACAAGTTGTGGTATAGGTCTAATAGTTGGTATGTTGTACTGTGACCTGGGAGAAAACCGGATTGATGGAAATACAAGAGGTCATTTTCGATGAAAAACTTACTAATCTGTTTCAGAACAACTTTCTCAAAAATTTTAGATACACATGGTAAAAGGGATATTGGTCGATAATTTTTGGCGTCAGCTGGATCATCTTTTTTGAAAATCGGGATCACGTTTGCGGATTTCCAGGAGTTTGGGAATTTCTCTGTATTGATAGATTTCCTGAATAGAAGGACCAGTGGGTGAGCTATCGATTTTGCTGTTTCGCTGAGCATTCTAACGCTAATCCCATCGTGCCCGTGGGCTTTGTTAAGTTTAAAAGATTTGATGGCTGTTTCAACCTCGGTTTCTGTGAAGACAAAGTCAGGCATGGTGTTTGCAGTGCGTTTCGGAAAATTAGGCAGGTTATTATTAGCACCATTAATTGTAGAATTTGCAATGAAGCTGTCGTTTAAAATTTTTGCTTTTTCATTATCATCTATTACATATGTCTTATTGTTAGCAGAGATAGTACCGGAGGAGCTGTATAGTGGGGGGATATTTTTTGTTCGTTTCTTGTTTAGTAGGTAATGCATTATTCGCCAAAAGTCTCGTGGGTTGGACGCTTCTCTTATTCGTTCTTCTAGGTTTTCTTCAAATTTAATTTTCGCGTGCTTCTTCATGTTATTGACTTTGTTTCTTATATTTTTGTATTTTCTCCAGATTTCAGGGTTTTCTTTTTTCATGTTTTTTTCTCCCTAACTCTGTCACGTTTTCGTATCTCAAAACGGATGTCCGAGTTGAACCAGATTTTATCAGAAGTTCTTACTGTAATGTACGACTGTGGAATTGTTTTCGCCATTATGGACAGAAATTCTAATTGAAAGTTATTGGCAGCTGTGTTCACATCCGATGCATGTGTTATGAAGTCATCCCAGTCGACATTAGCAAGTAGGTTATTTGCATAGGAAAAGTTAGCTTTTCTGTAGTTCCACACTTGTCTTAGAAATGACGCTGCGGTCGTGTTTTCAAATGTTATTGTAGCATATACACCTAAGTGGTCTGAAACTCCGAGATCTAGGACATCGGCATCTATTACACGGAGAGAGTTTGAAGTAATAATTGGGTCAAGTAACGTGCTTGAGGTGCAGGTCACTCTCGTGGGGACCATTATTGAATTTTTCATGCTGAAACCATCCGTTATTGCGATATTGACGATCAGAGATGAATATTTAGGCCTATGTTGATACGGTATTTACCCATTATGTGGGGTTAATAACATCGGCCGTCGACGCGTCAGCGAGTCAATATTTGGAAGTCACACTCAGGTGGTATTGCACTAGCACGCATCACAAAACATATACTGTCCGAAAACACACGAAGACACCCGGGCTCCCCCGGGCTCTCGTAGCCAATATCATCATTTGCGGGGTTAATAACACCGGCCGGAGACGAGCGAGCTTGTAAAATGTTCTAGGTTGACCTCGTGGGTATGTCGCTACGTTATAACGTCGATATATAGTGTCCACGAGCCCATGGAAGCGCCCGGGTGGTTCCGGGCGTCCCGGGCTCTTTTTGTTTATATAGTATTTTACCGGATTTGGAGGGGTTAATAACATCGGCCGTGGACGCGTCAACGAGTCAATATATGGAATTAACAATCAGGTATATTGCACTACCACGCATCACAAAAATATACTGTCCGAAAACACACGAAAACACCCGTAATCACACGGGCTCTCTTAGCTAATATCGGCATTTGAGGGGTTAATAACACCGGCCTGAGTCGACCGAGCGAGTAAAATATTCTAGGTTGACCTCGTGGGGTATGTTGCTACGTTATAACGTCGACATATAATGTCCACGAACCTATGGGAGCCCCCGGGCGATCCCGGGCTCTGTTTGTTTATATAGTATTTTACCGGATTTTGAGGGGTTAATAACATCGGCCGTGGACGCGTCAACGAGTCAATATATGGAATTAACACTCAGGTGTATTGCAATATCACGCATCACCAAAATATACTGTCCGAAAACACAAGAAGACACCCGTAATCACCCGTGCTCTCTTATCCAATATCGGCATTTGAGGGGTTAAAAACACTGGTCGGAGTCGAGGGTGCGAGTAAAATGTTCTATGTTGACCTCGTGGGGTATGTCGCTACGTTATAACGTCGAGATATAGTGTCCACGGGCGGTCCCGGGCGTTAATTAGTCACACCCATTATAGTGAATGAAGTTCATAAATTTCCTATTAAATTGTGGTTATCTCGAGATCTATTTCATCCCATTACCAAACTAATTAGTTTTCACTACTATCGCTGCAAAAACGGCATCTTCGATGTGTGAATAGCCACGACATGGCGTCATTATGTCTCGAATTATATGTATGCAGTCGGATATTAGAGTTAAATGTTTGATAAATTCATTTATTGGTTTTAATATTTCGCTGATATAGATAACCATACATGTAATTAAAAGCAAAATATAGATATAATTATTTCGAATTATAGATATACGTAACTAATATATGTATCGAATTTACGTGGTTGACGTGAGTTATTGATATCCATAAATCAAATAATAGAAATCCATATATCAAATGGGCCTTGAATATAATTTCTCCAAACGGCCATGGACCGTGCCCTTGACCCTTTAGTGTAATAATATTTTATTAATCCCAAAAAGAACGAGTATACAGCAAATTACCATACATACATGTATACAATGTTATGGTTGAGGTTGAGATTAAACGGATCCTTAATAACATGAACATATACTGTAATGACCTTCGGGTCCATAATTCTTACCTATTTGCTCGTTCAAATGTGCGTAGTAATGTTATATCACGAAGTTAGGAAACAGTAAAAATTCAGTCACCCGTAGCTTCATTTAAACTCCATCAAATGTCATACTTTCATTTATTACATATTCCGTAACCTTCAATTCATACGTCTGTAAAATCTCACCTCGCCACATACAGTCATTCTTCCTTTCAGGTATCATAAAATGCATTTACGCACTTTTCACAATTCGATTTCACCGGAAATCGAGCTCGCGGCTCGCTCGTTACACATTCAATTTAATCATTTTTCATTCCCATATTGCACAAGAAAATCCTACGGGGTCATAGGCTGGGACCAGTATTATCCCGGCAAGAATGTATATTATATAGCCTCATTGTGTGCGTAAATGACTCTTCTATACGATAAATGTATAAAAGCAATCTGCTTACATACTTATGGCAATCATGTGATGACGCCGATCACGTGACTTCGTCTGCATCACAAACTATTCGGCTAACTTTGGAATTTTGTTTAATCGTTATAAATCATGTAATCAAATGCGGTAAAATATAATAGAGCAAAGTTGACATTTTAAATAAATATCGGTATATTGAAATAAAATACTCATATTTTTGTCGTTTAATAAAATCTCACCTTTGTGAAGCCGAATGCACCCCATTCCCTCATGAACAACCCTCGGAATATATCGTGGCATTCCGTGGTGCAGATGAATGATTCGTCGCTGAACTTTCCCCAGAAATTTATGCCAGTTCCATTTCGTGCACTGAACACCAGCTTCCATGCACCTGTAAAACACAGAAGCCGGAAAGGCTGTTCTCTGATACCTTCTATACTTCAGATTGTGCGGTATTGATATTAAACCGGATCGAGAATTACTAGCACTGATTAACTGCACATTACATTCTTGCGCATACCCATGAATGTACTATTATAAAACTTGTGTGGGGGAGGGGTAGCTAATATCCAGTATCTCGTAAACCGTTCAAAATTTCTGTTAACTTTTTTTTACATAATAATGCCTGTCCGATAACACTACACCATATGGGTTAAATATTTCGGCAGTGCAAAATCCGTTTGAATGATAATTGTTTAAAAATATATATTTCTGAGAAAGAGAGCGATTTTTCAACAACAAAAAATGTTTCGGTTCCAAATGGCAGGAAAATCCAAATTAACCAACACTGTTTTCCTATCAAGTAGAGATATGGTATGATGTAATAATTTTGACTCCAACAATGTTGGCAAATAAGTTAGTACTTAGCCACAGGGCTCGCCTTACCAAAATCGTTAATTTAAAAAAAAAGTCACCAGTCATTGGGTATCACTCGTCGTCAATAAGACAATAGCCACAACCGATTCCCTTATTTTTTCACTATCATTTTCGTGAACAATATATATTTCTCCAAAAAAATTATAGGGTTTCAAATTGTTCTACCATGATGGGTATAAACATCTTACTTCAATAATAAAACTCAATTGAAATGTATATAAATTCTCCAACCAAAATGCACATGCGATGTCATTTTCTGTCAACATACTTACACTGAAATTTCCCGACATCTTATAACAATAAAATTGGGACTGACTTCGAAGACATATATACGTTATGCACTGGTGGCTAGCCAATTCGATTCCAGATTCGATTCGATGTCGACATCGGCTTCCCGATTCATTATCGGAATTGGAATCTGCGGAAAAGTGCCGATTCGCAGGGGCCTCAATAATTTGGTAACCAGTGACTGATGTAAAACTCTCAGAGGGCAAGATTATATTTGCAAATATTTGGTTATAATTTTATACTATTGACATGCAGGTGTTACATTTTGTCTTTCAAAATATGTTTATGTTTTATATATGTAACCCTGCTGGTAATGCTTATTGACTTGAATGTCGACTAGCAGAATAAGACCTTGATAGCCACTGCCTGAAGTACATGTAATAGTATTGAGATGGAATATAGGCTCAACAATATCATTTAATACATGTGCCGTCCATGTACGTAAATAAAATGATAAGAAATTGTTGCTTGAAGTAGCTTTAAAAAATCAGTCAACGCATTCGCTACACAACTGAGCTACAGCATGGGCCGGTTAAACATAATCATCAGTGTCCAACCCGGTAACAATACAATGTCCTCTAGTTACTAATATGGTCATATCATACCCAGAAATTGTCGCCATAGTTAAACACAGTACAAAACTATAAGTGATATAATTGCAATATATTAATGTTTCCTAATTAATCTTTGATAAATATGTTGATTGGAAAAAAATTGCATCATATTTTTTTTCCTACCTCGAATCACCCACATACCCCCTGTGTCTGGACTTTTTCTGTAGACTACCCCCCCCTAGCTATATATGTGGCGACTCAACCGCTGTATATGAATCGCCTGATAGTCTGCATCGCTTTACTGGCAGATGTTGAATTGGCTGAAATCACGTAATGCTTGCTGGCAGTAATGGAAAACCCACCTAATTTATTCAGACTCGGAATAACGCGGAGCTGTTTGAAAGTATGATTTTAATCGGGGTACGGAGATATAATCTGTTCACTGAAATATTAGTTTGCCAGCCATGGGAATTGGTGTGATTTACCAAAACTACAATATATATATACATCAACAGGGCGAACGGAAGGCGGTGGCAATAGTAACACATGCATTGTTTGAATTATTTATTAACTAGTAGAATAATTACATTTATTAGAATTATTCCACAAAACTAATCCAGTTCCGAAAATATTCACAGGTACTCAGGACCACTAATCCAACGATGAAACTAAACGAATTAACATTTACATTTAGAACCACTAAATAGTGATATATCCAATACTCCAACAGAATCACCACTTCACAATATTGCGCTCCACATATCCGATATAACTAACAACAGAACTTGTATCTGGAGAATCTGGAGGAACCAATGGAGTATTAATAGTAATTTCGAAAAAAGTTTTCTAGTAAAGGCGACACGTTTGTCACATAATAATGATGAGCAGCATTACCTTTGGCAAAAAGTAAGTTGGTTGTTGGTTACATGTCCAAATTCCTTATCATTATTCTGGCAGACAGACTTCTTCGGAATTCATGATCCACTTATACAATGTATATAATGTAATAGTAAGACACAATCATGCGACTGCCACATTTGACTTTCCAAACACATCTGCGAGTGACTTGGTTTTTGTGAAAACGGGTCACCCGTTAATCGCGTGCATGGGACCAGTCCGTGTCGTTTCGGACATATTTATTCACATTCAACGGCGATCATTGCATGGTTAATCGGATTGATAGGCGTGGCTAACGGGCTATTGTGTTGAATCTCGGCGAGCGCATGCATTTCGCGTCGTGGTCAACACATGCTCAACGGCGCATTTCCATGCAGTTAATTGCATTATGTGGGGTCAATTGTACTCTAAGTCGGTCAGAGCACGTGAATAGTTCTTTACCAGAATAAATATCGTCTTCGACTCGGTTGATTCTGGTAAAGAACTATTCGTGTGCTCTAACCATTACTAAAATATCAGCCGTGCGAATAGACTCATGCGGCTTTTGTGAAAAACGCAATAACCAATTACTTGAGCATACACTGGATTGACCGGCCCAGTTTGTACGACAAATCAAACTGCACAGTTATTAACTCGTGTATAAGGGGCCGAACCACGTTTTGCATAAATCTACAAGGACTTTGCAGAAGAAAGAAGAAAAAATTTCATAAAATATGCATTAAACAATAGGAAAGGGGCGACACCTTGAATGTGGCACCCAAAACCGCCGTAGCGTGTAATTTCGGACATACTACACCGATTGTGGTCGGGTAAACGCCATTATCGCGTATATTTCGACTACCGAATGTGACAGAGGTTTCCTTAACTTGTTAAAAAATCTGCAGAATATCCATATAAACTTTGAGGGGGATACAAATCACCGTGGCGAACCGTTAGTATGCAGGGGAAATACCCCGATCTATCATACCACAAGAGGTCTCTCAGAATAGGTCACTTTATAAGGTGGTGTATACAAGAAATGATAACATTTTAACCACGAAAGTAAAGTAAATGAGGCTATAATTTCCAACGGGTCAATGGCTCTTAAATGTTGTGTCAACAATCGAATGTATTAAGTTTCACAAAGAAATCCCAGACATATTTTGAGAAAATCCCTTTTGAAATAACAGGAAATGATTGAAAAACGTGCGTCTGACCCTTAACTGCCATACAATCCTGAACGAACTTCGATAAATATATTTATGTTCTAACTCGCCGGGCTCGACTGAACATAAAGTATTTATCGAATGACGACGAAGAATTTATGGAACGGTACATATAAACTTTGATGGCAAATCTGGATGCGAAAATAGATTCACAAAGTTGGGGGATGTGATATATGCAATCCAAACCTTGATTCGCCTAAACCGACGTTTATAAATTTCTGTAAAACCATTTCTATTGCATGAGTTAGTATATATGTTAACGTCTTAGTCTCTTTAACCCTTTACCCAACAAACCGGCCAAAACCGGCCAAATAAAGCTTCAACAGCCTAAAATATCTTCGGTCTGTCTCAATAAAACCATACAAATATGGATATCATTGGAACCGGCTCATTGACCACATTGTGGTGGTTACAGTTATACCCTGTGCCAATGCATTCTCTTATATATGCGAGTCGACCATAGGTCGCCTCGCATATATAAGAGAATGCATTGGCCTAAAAAAAATCTTTTTTAAACACTTTTTACCATTTTTTCTTACATTCTTTAACAATTTTATAATTTTTAATGTGTTAAGCCAATGCATTCTCTTATATATGCGAGGCGACCTATGGTCGACTCGCATATATAAGAGAATGCATTGGCACAGGGCCGTTCTGTTGGGTAAAGGGTTAAGGGTTTTGTAAAGCCAATTTTACCAACATTTTATGAATTCAAAATGAAGGGTTCTGATCACTTTTATTAGCAATCATAGCAACCAATGCAATTATAGATGTGCCATTGTAATAATAATAATAATAATAATAATAATAATAATAATAATAATTTATAATGGCTTATTTTAGAAATATAAAATGTGAACTTAATATAGAGGTTTTTGATTTTCGAGCCCAAATTCAACAAACAGAAACTTTGCTCGAGGTTCATGAACTAGAGGGTCCATACGGCATGTAACCAGACCACCATTTATATGTGGGTATGCAGTTTACTCAGACTGGACAGCTGGTGAACTCAGTGTCACCTTCAGGAAGTTGACATAATTATTCACTCACCTGGCACGTACAGTACGTCACAGTCTGTATTGTGCGTTGTCTGTGCGAATTTGTTTGTCTTGATGTCGCATGATTGAGTCGAGCGACAATGGGCAGCCCCCACACAACCCGGGGTACTTTGGCAGAGGATAGTGCATTCAGTCAGCCCATATGCTCCGTTTAAAGGAGTCTCCGAGACCCATCCCAAGTTTGGAACGATTTCGAACCGTGTTACTGTGACAACACTGGCAGATACCAAAGTCATAAAAAGTGAAACCAATCCCAACTGCAGACCAGCTTCCATGTATACAAGTCCAGATTTGCCGAATAGAGCAGGTCGTTTACAAAATTTACAAAACGTATTATGTGGTAATATGTTCATTGTTTCAAACTGATCGGCCATGAAGTACACAGGTATGACACGGTCACGATAGTCATTTCCAACTACTTTTGCTGAAAAGACAAACGATATATCCACTGTACAGTTTCAAATAACACCGCTTTAAAGTCCGAATGTTAATATTGACCAGTTCAGTCGGGCCGAATTAATCACATACAACCTCAGAACACGAGCCCAACGACATCCACTGCACCATGAATGATAATGACGTGTATTGTGGTGCAGTGCTTACGGAGATCACTGCACTGCACACGATGATCAGAGTTCTGTTTACAATCTGATTTTCCCAAAGAGCGTTACAAGACAGGTTGGTCTCCAATAGTTACGCTTGCAGGGTTGTCTTGTTACTTCCATCAATGTTTCTATACGAATTATCGAGTATGTACCGCGTAAATACCATTCAATGGCGCCGCGATGTTATATTTTATCACGTGACTCAATATAATATTGCGGACGCTAAAAATATACAAGAAAACTAAGATGCATGCATCAGGTCGGCCGTGAACTATCTACCATAGAATTGTTGTAGCTATCGATTATACATTTTGAAACACCTGTCTGTATGTATGTATGTGTGTATGCGTGAATGCATGTGTGTATGTGTTATAGACTCTAACACTGCTCGAATTTGGTATTTAACATGTCAACTTGACCTCGCTCATAGGCATGTTTCTGGACCTTGACCGATCCGACTAAAAATTTGTGTGTAGGACTACTTCGATCCCGGGAGCAATATGGACGGGTCCAATTTCACGTGGGACCATGTTCTCGAACGTGCTGATATAGGCATGTTTCTGGACCAATTGAACAATAGTTTGGCCAGACGCTGTATATACTGGGTACTGTCCAGATGGAGGCGATCACAAAAAAAATCCCTAACTAGCCCGAACGAAGTCGAGTACATCAGCTAGTTTAATATATATTTTGGACATTTGTCTGTCTGTTTGTCTGTTAGCTATGGCCGGGAAAACTGCCGGACAGATTTGACGAAATTTGATACCTAGGGGAAATTATTTCCAGGGAGTATTTTGGACGCGTCAAATCTTGATCCCGACCTGACTTTGACATTCAAAAAGATCAATTCAAGGTCAAATCTGGTAAAACGGAAGTATTTCAACGAAATTTGATACCTACTGTTACTTTTGTCCCAGGAGTGTTTCGGGTGGGTCAAATCATGACCCTGACCTGATCTTGACATTCAAAATTGTCAATTCAAAGTCAAATCGGGTATAAAGCCGGGCGGATTTCGACGGGTACTTTTGTCGTGACTTTTGTCCGGGGAGTGTTTTGGACGGGTCAAATCGTGACCCCGACATGACCTTCACCTTTAAAATAGTCAATTCAAGGTTAAATCGCGCATTTCTCCGAAAATCAGAGGGGAACATCCCGGACGAAGTGGGGTCCACGAGCTACTATTATATATTTCTAGATTTAGTTACAAACTAAATACCTGTATATTGTACAAAGAAATGTTTGACAAATATATCTGTATCAATATTACCATACGGGTCATTAAAATAGATACGACGAAACAAATTTTGAAGGGTGCATGTATCAGGTAAATTTTTATATTTCAAATGATGACAGGAATGCAGAAAGTTGAAGTACCTACGTAATACTGGCTATCCGCATGAAGAGATATACATGTATATAAAAACCAAATGAGGGATATGTCTGTACAGTTGCTAAACAATTCAGTCATGCAAAAGAGGATCAAAGAGTAAGATACCAAATTGCTGCCTGTGGTAATGTTTTTTAACGAAATTCGGGAAAATTAGATTACTCTCACCCTGGTTATCCAGAAGATAATTGTGGAATCTGATGACGATCGGACAAGGGTGTCGTCTGTAGGATCAACCAAATTATTTAGCCATAAAAATAGTAAAATTGAAGATCACCGCTGGCAGTGATGTCTTCACAAGGACAGTTTGAGAACAAAATATGGCTCACATCTAGCGGTGACCCAAAATATCCACATAAGAAAAAGTTCTCCAATAAAAGCTGGCTGCAGGGTGCGCCAGTTGATTCAAATTCGAAATTTAGCAGGGTGTACTGCTTGTGGCCATGTTTTCCCCGCAAATTTGATAGACTGATGGACAAAACCACTGAATCCGTTGAATCAATATACATGTATACATGGATTAATTTATATGCATTGTTATACACAGTACTGGTATATAAAGGTACTGAAAATAACTATATTACTAGTATACACAAAATAAACCATATATCATGGCTATGGGTTCTAATATCCGAACATGACAGCTGAGAACTTGGTGTGAATTAAAGAGTGGTGGTTTATCAAGCATATCTAACCCTCCACGTTAGAAACATGCCATTAAATGTCATAAGTATAATCTAGCTTGAGGACAGAAGTGATCCATAAAACCCCCCTTAATTCAACCAGGTCCTCGCGCGATGTATGATCGATCACATGATGATCTAGGGGGATTAGAATTGATGTATAAAAACAGCACTGCATGTAAATATAAAATAAAATAGTGCTACATCTTATTACAGATTATTGCCATATATAATCAGTGATTATACAGACAGTCTGACAACATAAAGTTTCAGTGACACTCTATCCGAAGAGGGGAATAATTTCATCTGTTACAGTCAATGGAGCAATTATGAATCTGGAAAGGTGAAATTTCTAAGTAATACTAGATATCGACATGACGCGATAAAATATAACGTAAATGCAATATGGCCGCTGGGGACCATTTTTTCCTATGAAATTAAAAAAATATTTGATAGCTCTCATCTGATAGATCAATATCAAGATAAATATGAAGTTTGGTGATGATCGGATGAGTGAAGTGGACTGTGGTCTGTGCTAAACGGTTTAGTAATGCTTAAAAAGATTCTTACCTTAATATTTTTATGTTCACTTTATAAACTTCACTGAGTCATCTTTGTCATGTATTGAGTTTGATATCTTTTGTTAACAGTTTATAAATCATGTATGTCTCATGTTTGTTATTTTAATTTATGTGTTTATTATCATTAAATAAAGTTGCATTCCTTAAAAAGATTCTTACCTCAATGTTTTTATGTTCACTTTATAAAGTCCACTGAGTCATCTTTGTCATGTATTGAATTTGATATCTTTTGTTAACAGTTTATAAATTATGTATGTCTCGTGTTCGTTATTATATTATATACACTTTATAGTGTGTTTTCAGAACGAAAAAAAATTGAATAAAATCAACAAATTTGTAAATTTAAAAACAATTCAAACGTTGTTGTATTCCATGTCCCAGCCCGGACATATACACCAAATTTCATTGAGAAACAACGGACCAAACGCTATATAACACCCGTATACAACTTTTATTCCATTCGGACTCGGGGTACATGTTATAGTAGGTACCGAATTGACACACGTCGACTGGGCGAGTTGGCCATGGGGCGATTAGGCCGATTCCGGCACATTCTATAATTTACCGTATGTATCCGTTTACGCGTAGTTTACTTTAGAAAGTTCCGCAATTAATACCGTAAATAGAGCGACCTTATTTGACAGAGAATGCCTCTGTTATTGATTATCAAGTTGCTGTACATTAAAAACGACAAATTCACATGCTCGTTCAAGCGCAGTAGTCTATTTTCCCCATGTTAAAGGATATCCACAAATACTAAATAACGCTAACCTACTGCCGAATGTTTGACACGACAACTGTTAACATATTTGGGCTGAATTCATCTAACGCGGTATTATTCCTCAAAATAAACAACAAAACCATCGTTACTTGGAAATGTAGTTTGGGCTAACATTTACATAAATCCTCCAGATCAATTATCCGACACACACGTCAGATGAAAAAGTCACATGAAGTAACCGGCCAAATTGGCCGAAATAAATAATACGAAAGTTCATATGCTCACACTTACCATTTTTATGCCTCATATCACGCTTCAACTAAACAGTAAGGTCTCATCTCATGACAACATCACATTTTCACGTATTTTGTCAACAATTATTTTGTCAATTCTATTCACACAAATCTGAAAGCAAGGTCACGTAATCACTATTTTGCAGCGGCGTACTAACTTGCTTGGTAAAATAGCAGGCGGCTAACAAATATCAATAAACTTTGTTCATTCATCATATTAATGAGTACATGATATTGTGTTTATCATTGTTGATAATTGTGCATTTGCATTCGTATTTGTATTTTTAATCATAATTGTTGTTAGGGAACTATTTCGTCGCACGTGCGTAGGGTATTTGTTTACTGCGTAATACGCCGTAAATTACAAATTATCTCAGTTGTACGTTTCAAATACCTCGGGAGCGATTTTTGGTTACTTAAGTTTCTGCTGACCTTTTAACATCTAGCAATAAAATAGAAATTGTTCTGAAGAACGCTCTCGTGGGATTTTCACCGCACAACACTCATTTTGCACATTTCTGGTGCAAACTAAATATTTGCAAATATTCAACTCACTTTTTCTTATGCAAATTCCTGCTAATCTCCGATAGACTAAAGGAGCGATTTTTCATGCGAGGATCAATTTCGTCTTCATACATATCATTTTAAAGCTTATATCCTCCCATCGAAAACGCTCCCTTTAGTTAATCTGAGCTTAGCTTAATATTAAAGTTATCCTATATTTTCTAAAACTTTCAAATCCTCTTAAAGTTTTACTTTTCTCTAAACTTGGGGACATGTCATTTTCTGGCCTTTTCATTGGTCAATTTGCGTCAAGTCCGGCCCGCGCCTCTTATATAAAAGGGATGCTGTCGCCAGTGTCTCAGTTGGTCATTATCATTACAATCAGTATTGTCGACATTAACTTTCCAAGTTTCTTATCAATTAAATCTTAGATCCGATTAACTTTACCTTCACTATGGTGAGTGCAGGGAGCAGGCATATAGATTGGTGGAGAAGTGGTTAAATGTGATTTAGCCAGTTAGGGCCTAGGCTGAAAGTTAATTGGGGCTCATGAGATAGGCCTACTTAGTACTTGTGTCATTATTATGAATATATGAATCATTGGATTATTGAGTATGGGAGAACTCGCAGAATTCATTGTGTATACTATAGATATGCTGATTAAAGAATCTGGATTCTGGTCCTAAACCTTAATGAGAATTTCAGCGTTACATATGCCCAACCACGAGGTCGATTCCTGTTACTATGGTGTCAGAAGCTAGGGATTTGTTATACTGATAAATCCAAGAACCCACAGCTGAACTAGAATAATAACTCCAGATCCAGAGAAACCAAGGCATAGCTTAGGCCTAGCTACCAGTACCGATAATACACAGCCTATATATACATAAGGGGGCATTCATAATGACAGAGTCACCAGATCCCGAGATAACGCTTGGTGGTGGAGATGCACCCAATGACAAATTAAACGGAATGGATAGCACAATTAGTTACAGAGACCCCAATACAGTGAAATCAAAGGTTGTAATGCGGAATATGGCCCTAGGGGAAATACAAATGACCATCCCAGAACTCATCGAGAAGGGGAACACTAGTATGGGTAGCAGTTTATATCCTGAACGCCACCAGAATAATATCTTGTATGATAGGGAGATGCCTAGAGATCAATACGGCGCACAAGAAATGCACGAATCCAGACCCACCAACACCTATGGAACTACAAGTAGGGGATTTGAGTCTACACCACTCGGATATGCACAGGGGCATATAAGAGATCACGACTATGAGGGGCCCAGGCATAATAGGGTAAGATAACCCGAAAGACATAACGGAAACCATAGATCTGCTCCATTCCCAGTCAAACCAGAAATATATGATGGAACTGGTGATTGGCCAGAATATATATCATTATTTGAAGATTGTGCCAGGCTTGGGCGATGGAACGCGAGCGACAAAGGCCTAGCTTTAGCAGCGAGCCTCCGAGGGGCTGCTCGGACATTTTATGTCAGTATACCAGGACAGTACAGACAAGATTTTGAGTACCTTACCCTGAAATTGGGGCAGAGATTTGGCAGCATGCATCAGCATGCAAGCTGGTTAGCCAAAGTGGAAGCCAGAAAGAGACAACCAGGAGAACATATCGCAGCTTTTGCAGATGAATTACAACTCCTGGCTAGCAGGGCATATAGCAACTTAGGGCTAGATGCACAGGAAGCATTCGCACTGAACCAATTATACAAATCAATGTCAGCTGAAGCCAGATATGAGTGTATGAATAGAGGCTGTAAAAATGTAATGGAGGCAGTCCCAGTGATAGAGAGGTATGAGGCCATATTTGGAGAAACCATGTACAAACGACACATGGCCAGGATGGCTGATAATGTGCCCGCTCCACCGACAAAACCAATAGAGGCGGAAAATCATGCAATGATGAGAGATATCATTAAAAGATTAGAGAGACTGGAAAATGGAAAAACATATATGGAAGAGAGAGGCAAGCCTAGGTTCCAGAGGGATGACAATAGGGGCTGTTTCAACTGCGGATCGCTCCAGCATAGATGTAAAGACTGCACCAATAGGCGAATGGTAGATACAGGCCCAGGCACATTTAAGCAATCACCCAGAATGATGGGACAGAATAATCCAAGGACAAATATGACTGGTCCGGGAAACTTCAAACCGGCAAGTCGATAGGCCAAGATTTGCCGGATACTGAGACAAGGCCTCAGGTGACATCAAATAGACTTGGACACATTGGAAAGGGCGACAATGGCTTCTATATTAGGTGCCATATATTAGAGGCAGTATTTGATTTATTAGTCGATAGCGGAGCTACGACATCAATTTTATCACAGAAAAAGATGCGAGAAATTAAAGGGCCCGTGAATATAGAAAGATGTGAAGAGAACATCCATAACGTAAATGGAACCTTGATAGACTTACGAGGTACTGTAGAGGCCGATATGGAAATAGGTGACATGAAATTCAAGCATCGGATGAGAATCTGTGATGTAACGCCAGATGGAATTCTGGGACAAGATTTCTTAACGAGGTATGCATCCAACCTGGACTATCAAACCAGAACCTTACATACCCAGGAAGGCGAAATTAAGTGCCACACAGGAGCAATAGAAAATATGATATGCAGAGTCGAAGTAAAGGAACGCATCACCTTACCCGCCCGCTCTATCAGCACTGTGATGATATCCGTGCCAGAGATGGAAAATATAGAATCCAGCGAAATGAATGCGTACGTAGAAGCCAAAGGCCCAAATAATAAAAGAGTATGCCTAGTAAGAGGCGTCGTCAACGCACAGGCTGAGAACAAGGCTGTCCAAGTAATTAACATGGAACAAGATCCCATTGATTTATACCCAAAGATGACAATATGTACGTGTGAGCTCGTCAAAGATCCAGATATGGGGGTGCAATCAGAGCCATTAGAAATAGACGAAATAATGCCAAACAAGAGTGAAGGGATACCAGAGCACCTACAGGATCTGTACGAGAGAAGTTCTAAACACCTCAAAGATGGAGAGAAACATAATCTGGCAGCCCTGTTGACAGCCTACCCCGACGTATTTGCCAAATCACCTGAGGACTTGGGGCGATGTAACCGAGTGTTGCACCAAATTGATACCGGCGACGCCAAACCCATCATGCAGCGCCCGAGGAGGCTTCCGATAGGAAAAAGAGAGGTAGAGAAGGAAGAAATGCAGAAAATGTTAGATAGAGGAATTATAAAAGAATCAAAATCAGCGTGGGCCTCACCCGTAGTCCTAGTTTTCCGCGAAAATAAGTCACCACGATTTTGCTTAGACTACCGGTTGCTGAACGATGTAACAGTTAAAGATTCATACCCCATCCCGCGAATGGACGATGTGCTAGAATCGCTCTCAGGAGCGAAATGGCTGAGCTCTGGAGACCTAGCTAGCGGATATTGGCAGATCGGCATGCATCCGAATGACCAAGAAAAAACTTCTTTCGTGTCATCATCATCAGGTCTATATGAGATGACTGTTATGCCATATGGATGCGTTAATTCCGGCCGGACATTTGTACGCCTGATGGAAGATATTATGCGAGGACTCCTGTGGGACGAGGTTATTTTATACGTAGACGATCTGATGATCCCGAGCAAGACGGTAGACCAGGGACTTGAGCTCTTGTCGCATGTATTTGACAGACTGCGGGACGCATACCTTAAACTAAAGCCAGAAAAATGTACATTTTTCCAGAAGTCAGCCAAATTCTTGGGGCACATAGTATCGGAAGATGGGATCGCGACAGATCCAGACAAAATTAAAGCAGTCACAGAATGGCCTGTCCCGACCCGGGCGAAACAAGTCAAAGCATTTCTCGGACTATGTGGGTACTATAGGAAATTCATCAAGCGATTTTCCCAGATAGCAAAACCACTGAACAAACTCGGAGAGAAGGGGGCGAAATTTAAATGGACGCTGGAATGCGAAGATGCCTTTAATGAATTAAAGAAAGCCATGACAACGACAGATGTACTAGCTTACCCGAAGCCAGGGGTACCGTTCGTATTGGACTGTGATGCCTCAGATTGGTGCTCCGGATCTGTCCTATCCCAGGTGCAGGATGGGAAAGAGCGTCCTATCGCGTTCATGAGCAAAACGACGAACAAACACGAAATGCGGTACTGTGTAACAAGAAAGGAGCTGTTAGCGCTAGTCAAATCGCTACGTCACTTCCACTCATACCTATACGGTCAAGAAGTACTCGTCAGAACTGACAATGCGGCAGTGAGCTGGATAAAGCGACTGAAAAACCCCACAGGGCAGGTCGCGAGTAGGCTTCAAGAGGTAGAGACGTACCATTTAAAGATCACCCACCGAAGCGGTATACAACACCGAAATGCCGATGCCATGAGTAGGAGACCGTGCAACGTATGCAAACGACAGGAAGAATTGAACCAAGAAAACGAGGTTGGCAATTCAGAGCAAGTGAGAGCAATCACAAGGCAGCAGATTGGAAAAGGCTGCACAGATGTGCCGAATCAAATGATCCTGGAGGAATGGGACCTATCTGCCATTAGAGAAACTCAGTTGCGAGACGACAATATGTCAGAAATACTGACAAAATTAGAAGACGAAAAAACTAAGCCGGAATGGTCAGAAAAATGCAGTAACTCAGCTGAGATGAAGACACTGTGGGGCCAATGGGAGAATCTGACCGTGGAAAATGGAATACTTTGCCGAAATTGGCATCGGGCCAGTGACGAAAGACCGACATTGCAAATTGTGGTCCCAGACCAGAAAAGGCATGAAGTACTCAGATACTATCACGACGTACCAACGGCAGGTCACCTGGGGGCAGACAAAATGCTGAGCAGGGTAAAACAGGCTTTCTATTGGCCAAACGTGAAGAGGGCTGTCAAAGAATACTGTGCCTCCTGCCATCAGTGCGGCGCTCGAAAGCAACTCAAAGCCAAGAAAGCACCCCTTGGGAAATACATAGTGGGAGAACCCCTAGAAAGGGTTGCTATGGATATCATGGGCCCTCTGCCACTTACTGACAAAGGTAACCGATACATCACAGTGATAGGGTGTTATTTCACAAAATGGGTAGAGGCGTATGCCCTGCCAAACCACCAAGCTGCCACAATCGCTGAGGTATTTGTCAACGAGTTTGTCGCAAGATGGGGAACACCCATGCAGGTACACACCGATCAGGGGGCCGATTTTGCGTCCAAATTGCTTGCAGAAGTGTGCAAATTACTGCACATAGAGAAGACGCATACGTCAGGCTATAGACCGTGCAGCAATGGCATGATAGAACGCGCAAACAGGACAGTAGGAGCCATACCTACCCCAAGTTATGGCGGCATATCGCGCTTCGATACATGCGACCACAGGCAAAACTCCCAACATGATGATGTTGGGGCGCGAAGCAACGATGCCAATGCAAGCATTCATACCAGTCCCCAACAGACGCGAGGAGATTTCAGTTAGCGAACACACGAAGCAATTGGGAGAAAAACTAGAAAATGCACATGCCGTTGCCCGAAAACATCTGAAAACAGCATTTGAACATAATCGCAGACTGTACGATGCAAAAGCCAAGAAACGAACATTAGTTCCGGGCAGGCAGTTTGGTTGTTCGACCCAAGTCGCCGAAAAGGGGTCAGTCCGAAATTAGCTATCAAATGGAAGGGGCCCTATATCATTAGACGCAAGATCTCAGATTCGTTGTATGAAGTTAGCAAGAGCAACAGTAAAAGCGGTAAGGTTGTCCATATCGACAGATTAACGGCTTATAAGGGGAGGACGCTACCCGGATGGATAGTGAAGGCACAGAGAAAACTCGGAACCGAACGTCAGTAACAATAAGGGGGGACATCAAGATCAAGGGCGCGATATGGGGAAGTAGTTCCTGGAACAGTCATTACCACAGATGATAGGAATATGAGCAAATCACAGGAAAAGGAGATTTTTCACAAGGGGTGAACTACTCAATATCATAGGTACCCGAGGCCATGGGAGAGAGCGCACATTAGGCGATCATGAAACACTGTTACAAAGAAATTAATAGGGTGTGATCTATGTGGCAATTATTTTCTCCCAGTCTCTTTGACAGTTACAGCTACATCCCCATCGAAATGCCTCATGACTGAGACAAATCTTTTTATTTTTTGCATGCGGCAACAAGTGAACTAGAATGCTGGCTGTGTGCTGATGTGATGCCCACCCGGAAAGAGCTGAGGAACCATCTCGCTTCAGCCCTCCATAAGGTGTTTCAGGTAGAGTGCCCGTGGTGCAGCGAGGAGAGGTCCTTGTTCCGTAGAACGGCTGATTTGAAGAAACATGCTAAGGCGGAACACGTGCCCGAGACAATCAGCATCTCAGATGATTTCTTCAACGAAGCAAATGGATTCTGGCTGGCCACCGATTCCATTAACTACGCCAAATTCACAACCCGCACCGACAGAGTATCCAAAGCAGCAGTGGAAGCGACGATGCTTATGTTATCGAAGATCGCCGCTAGCCCAGATGAACGCCAAAGATCGAGAGAGACGTGGGTGCAGGGCTGGAGGACCTTATCGGAAATGAAGACGGAGAGTAATGTTAAAGAATTGCATGAGAAGAAAGCCACATAATTACCCGAGAAAGAAGTTATTAAAGAATCGCCGCACCCGGAGAGGACTCAAAGTGAATCAGAGCTATCGTGTATAGTTGAGAAAAGTGAACTTGACGCCATCATCAATATGACCGACAACTATGACCCTGCCCAGCCTGGGATAACTGACAGAAAAATCGCCCTCTTGAAGATCGATCTGCCAAAATACGAGGTTTACTTCCGCCAGGATGGGGAGATTCAGTACGCGTGGTTAGAGGACACAAATTGCGACTACGACGCCAAAGCCACAGAAACACTATCCCGTAAAGCCAATATCTACAAGGGCGGCGCAGGAGAATTACCTGAAAGGAAGAGGACATATCCAAGGGGTTTGCAGCCAAGGACGAAACACCTGTTAAGTGTGGCGCTGAATGTTCCGATACGCTGCATTCGGGATATATGGGAAACCGAGAAAGTGGTGGAGGAAGGTAACATCATGGAGAAGGTCAGATCGGTGAAGGTGATAGAGGAAAGTGCGAGCGAGGTTTCAGAGAAGAAAGTTCGGTCAGAGGTTCACGTTATAGAGGGGGAGAAGAAGAGAGAGAGGGAAGCTGTGGAAGAGGTAGAGGAACGAAAAGATAGAAAGAGAACAGAAGCCAACAACAAGGTTAGTGACACAGCTCAACGGGCGCAGAAATTACTGTCAACCGGGGCTATGCCAACATTTCAACCAGCTCGGCGTGAATGGGGTGATAGAAAGATTACGCTCCCCGGAGGGATGGAGTGGCCACCCAAGGGTTGGAGGGGTTATACGAGTAAACAGAAGCTGCATGTATTCAAGGTAATGGCGGGACACTTGGAAATAAACAGCGGTAAAGAAATTAACCCAGAAGAAACTGAGCTGCTCGATCGTTACAATATGTTGGCGCTGCCAGGCACAAAATTGTTGTCATTGGAGGGAGATGCCAAAATACAAAAATCATTTAATAAACTGCGGTACTACAATTATTCCATGTTAAGGGCAGTAGCAAACGGGGAACTTTCAGGTGGACAGGTAGACACATTCGTGCGACAAATGGAAGCGGTCGCAAGGTACCGGGACAGTGAGCCTGCGGATGTGCTGAGAGCGGTGCGTGACATCCCGTTGCAGCTGACGCCAGATGCCGAGTGAAGAAGAAGATGATCTCAGAAGAAGATGATCTCCCTCTCAGAAGAAGATGATCTCAGAAGACGATGATCTTAGAAGAAGATGTCAAATTCCAGGAGAAATTTATATATTTGGGTGGGGGATGTGTAATGACCTTCGGGTCCATAATTCTTAACTATTTGCTCGTTCAAATGTGCGTAGTAATGTTATATCACGAAGTTAGGAAACAGTAAAAATTCAGTCACCCGTAGCTTCATTTAAACTCCATCAAATGTCATACTTTCATTTATTACATATTCCGTAACCTTCAATTCATACGTCTGTAAAATCTCACCTCGCCATATACAGTCATTCTTCCTTTCAGGTATCATAAAATGCATTTACGCACTTTTCACAATTCGATTTCACCGGAAATCGAGCTCGCGGCTCGCTCGTTACACATTCAATTTCATCATTTTTCATTCCCATATTGCATAAATAATACGAAAGTTCATATGCTCACACTTACCATTTTTATGCCTCATATCACGCTTCAACTAAACAGTAAGGTCTCATCTCATGACAACATCACATTTTCACGTATTTTGTCAACATTTATTTTGTCAATTCTATTCACACAAATCTGAATGCAAGGTCACGTAATCACTATTTTGCAGCGGCGTACTAACTTGCTTGGTAAAATAGCAGGCGGCTAACAAATATCAATAAACTTTGTTCATTCATCATATTAATGAGTACATGATATTGTGTTTATCATTGTTGATAATTGTGCATTTGCATTCGTATTTGATTTGTATTTTTAATCATAATTGTTGTTAGGGAACTATTTCGTCGCACGTGCGTAGGGTATTTGTTTACTGCGAAATACGCCGTAAATTACAAATTATCTCAGTTGTGCGTTTCAAATACCTTGGGAGCGATTTTTGGTTACTTAAGTTTCTGCTGACCTTTTAACATCTAGCAATAAAATAGAAATTGTTCTGAAGAACGCTCTCGTGGGATTTTCACCGCACAACACTCATTTTGCACATTTCAGGTGCAAACTAAATATTTGCAAATATTCAACTCACTTTTTCTTATGCAAATTCCTGCTAATCTCCGATAGACTAAAGGAGCGATTTTTCATGCGAGGATCAATTTCGTCTTCATACATATCATTTTAAAGCTTATATCCTCCCATCGAAAACGCTCCCTTTAGTTAATCTGAGCTTAGCTTAATATTAAAGTTATCCTATATTTTCTAAAACTTTCAAATCCTCTTAAAGTTTTACTTTTCTCTAAACTTGGGGACTTGTCATTTTCTGGCCTTTTCATTGGTCAATTAGCGTCAAGTCCGGCCCGCGCCTCTTATATAAAAGGGATGCTGTCGCCAGTGTCTCAGTTGGTCATTATCATTACAATCAGTATTGTCGACATTAACTTTCCAAGTTTCTTATCAATTAAATCTTAGATCCGATTAACTTTACCTTCACTATGGTGAGTGCAGGGAGCAGGCAAATAGATTGGTGGAGAAGTGGTTAATTGTGATTTAGTGAGTTAGGGCTTAGGCTGAAAGTTAATTGGGGCTCATGAGATAGGCCTACTTAGTACTTGTGTCATTATTATGAATATATGAATCATTGGATTATTGAGTATGGGAGAACTCGCAGAATTCATTGTGTATACTATAGATATGCTGATTAAAGAATCTGGATTCTGGTCCTAAACCTTAATGAGAATTTCAGCGTTACATATGCCCAACCACGAGGTCGATTCCTGTTACAATACTATTAGGGGAGACGGAAGGCCCCGCTTACTATTGATCTTACTTGAACCTAACGTGACAACATTTTCGTTCAATAAACGTTCTATAAAGTATGTTTATTTGTCAATTTCGTCAATTGTACGGGAATTTCGGTGCGTTGAAATTACATGTATCATTGTATCTTGCTGAATGTATTCATTGTGCCAGCGAACACATATAAAATAGTTAAACGCACGTGCGGCCTTAATTGTCGAAAATATTCATTTTTGTTCCAAACACCGTAAACAGAAAAACAGTAAAACGCATAATACAGCTCCGTTCACATATACCATGACCATCGCATAAACAGCATGTTATCATAGAGACCTACTATATTTTACCTAAGAAGAGACTGATTGTGTTACAGAAGACAACACAATGCTACTGGCTAATCACACACAAATGGCATAAACGCTCTTTATTAGTTCCATATTAGGTATTCACCAACAAAGAACGCTCTTTATGTTTACCATCATATTATAAACAAACACCAGAAAAGTAACTTTTTATGCTTTTGTTTACATAGCAATGGTCAAACATATGACCATAACATACTGTTTATGCGATATTTCTTAGTTGTATACGGACAAAGTCTATCTACATTTTGATGTTCTTTCTGTTTGTGGTGGTTTTTGACGGGTGGAGATATTTTCACAGGATACCCACCGCCAAGGCCAACCGTGTCTTTAATTTAGATTTACCTCATATCTCGTTCTGTGCCTGGCATAGTTTGTTCACATTGCCGGCATTTCCCTCGAGGAAAAGGGGTTGTCTGAAGCATCCAGGAGCAAAATGGTATCTGTATTCTTTGAATTATTGCTGTACCTGGCATGAGATTGTAATGAGATAGGCATCTCAATTGGGTGCTATCAGTGTGGCCATTGAAGTCAGAGGTCGTAAATTTCCAATCAATCTGCCATTGCCAGATGTTTGACGGTTATCTATTACTGTCTTCCAATTGAACATATCAATACAATCATGCATATAACTGGAATTTTAGCATCTTGTGTTTGTTAAATTGTTTGAGTAGACTCAATGGATATTTTGATGAACATTTGATGCTGTCCTCATTCATTACTGCAGGCTACTTTTATGGTTCAGCCTAACATGCTATTTGGATAAAATTTCCAAATAAACCTGCGAATATTCCTGAGTATGCTCAAAGTGTAAATAATGCAGTCGCATTCTGTCTTTGTAGTATATTCAGTTATTAGTGAGGACTGTACATATGGCATTTTAGATAGCATGTCCATATCAGTTATCGGTATTATATGTCTTATTGTGTAACCATGTAGGTCAATTCGATAGTATACGCATGCCATCCCTTGATGCCGTCATGTGCATGTTGATTGGTGTTCTATGGTTGAAGCCAGTAAAGTGATTGTGATTTTATACTCGAGGTTTTGTCGGCGCAAGTACAGTATGATGACACATCGCCTGGAGTATTATGCATATCGACTTGCTATTTCAAAGTTTGTCGGTTTTATAGCTACTTTGTGCCCGCATATATCTGAATCTTAGTTTTAACTCCGATGTGTGTTATTATCGGGCATATATGCATTGCATGTGTAGTCACTGGATGTATATTGATATGAAATACTAGATATGCCATGGCACTGACAAAGGACATATCACGATGCCGTCGTGCATGTGCCTGGATGTGTAATATTAAAGCCATTTGCAACATTTTGAATTTTTAAATCATCTGTCAGCTTTAAAATTAAAGATATTTGGTCGGATTTTTTCCACCGACTTCCATGATTTGTTCTTACAAGGACTTGCTTGGTTAGCCCTATTAAGTGTGTTTGCTTTATAGACGTTGGCGATTTGTATCTATTCGCATCAATCGCTTGTCACGCATGCTTGAGCCTTGAATCGATTGTGCCTGAAAGTAATGTTTCGCAATGTTTATAGATTGCATGTATTGTGACTAGATATATAATAATATGAAATGCTGGATAAACCAAGACACTGTCAAAGTACATATAGGGATGCGGTCATGCATTTGCAGGGATGTTTACTAGTGAAGCCATTTGCGATATTTAGATTTTTCAAATGATCTGTCAGCTTTAAAATTAAGGAGTTGCTTATTTCTCCTTAACTTTGTTTGTTTTGAATTCTTTGTTGATTTTGGAACGAGTCACATTTGTTTGAACCTATTGTTCTATAGCCTCGTATGATAGTGTATATATAAGCCCAGACTTATCACTGTTTACTCCATTGCATTGCAATATATGTCTTTAATTTGGTCATACCACAGTTTTAGTTTCCCGTTTATAATATGTTACGCATATTACGATATCTTAATCTATGCTTTCAACAATTTCTTCACAATTTATTGGATGATCCTAATGATTATGACATTGGAATACTTGTATTATCATCTTAATATATATAAATGCGAATGTCTGTGTGTGTATGTGTGTTCCCTATACACTTTGTGGTTTCTCGACCGATCGCCTCGAAATTTTGTATCTAGGCGTAACTTGACCCGGGGAAGGACATGGGCTGGGTACTGTTTGCGCCAGACGTGGCGTTTTCATGTTACGGGATCATTTTAATCTGTAACCATGTATTCATTTTTACCGTTACGTCATAGTTAAACGTTCAGTACAGAGGGCAATTACGCCGCTTCCGCGCATAAGTCAATTCGTTAAGCAACACATTAGCGGACATAATTAATTGCTCTTGCACTTTTTCGTCTATTTAGTAATGCCGCCGAAAAAAAAAGAAACTTAACTTGGCTCGCATTTCACAAAAAACGAGGCGGAATCGGGCGACCAGACAGCGGGAATCCCCAGAGCAGCAGCGTAATAGTGTTTTTTTTTTTTTACATTTTCGGCAACTTTTATTCGAATTATCGTTACTCAACTGAATAAAGTGTGTTTTTAATACACCACAGGAGTTCACCTTCTGTCAAATGTATTTTAAAATAAACACGCGGGGTGAATAAGTACGAGGGAGGTTATGGACACCCTCTTATAATGTGCCGTTATAAAATGTAACGCCCAAAATAATGTGTGTGTTCTTACATGAAGTAGCCTATCTTTATTTGTTAAAATCTCTATTTTCCCCCGAGCATCGCCGAGTCCATCCTCTAGTCTATTATATATTTTTGGAAGATCTGTGTGTGTGTGTGATCGCGATGAACTCGAAAAGGGCCGAGCCGATTTCCATGAAACTTGGTATGTGGGGATACTTTCGGTCGGGAAGTGACATAGGCCTATTAATTTTTCCGTGCGACGTGACCTTGACCTTGAAATCGGGTTATTTCAAGGTCAAACACCCGAATATCACGGGATTTCGATGAAACTTGGTATGTGGGGGTACTTTCGGCCGGGGAGTGGCATATGCCTATTATATTGCCCGTGCGATGTGACATTGACCTTGAGAGCGGGTCATTTCAATGTCAAACGCCCGAGTATCGCGGGATTTCGATGAAAATTAGTGATATAGGGATACTTTATATGGGGAGTCTCATAAGCATATTCGTTTGCCCGTGCGACGTGACATTGAAATCGGGTCAATTCAAGGTCAAATCGCCAATTTTGATAGGATTTCGACGAAATTTTATACATAGGGTTACTTTTGTCCACTGAGTGTTTTGGACGGGTCACATCGTGACCCCGACCTGACCTTCAAAATGATCAATTCAAGGTCAAATCGGGTAAAACCGGATGGATTTCGACGGGTACGTTTGTCGGGTACTTTTGTCCGGGCAGTGTTTTGGACGGGTCAAATCGTGACCTGACATTGACCTTCAAAATGGACAATTCAAGGTCAAATCGCGCAATTCGCCGAAAAGCAGAGGGGAAACAGCCCGGACGAAGTCGGGTCCACCTTCTAGTATATTATATATTGGTTAGCTGTTTGATAGTCATAATTTTAATGTCAAATAAGTATTCATAAATCTATCTGTTTAGCATATCGAATCGTTAATATCTGCTAAATGTATGTTGTTTCAAATTGTCTGGATATGCGACATATGAGTTATTGTTTCGGTAAATTCATCGTTTTAAGAGTCTATAATTATCTTGTGTTGAACACAATCACTCGTGTCGCTTATACTCACGTGCGTCACTCGCATCGTAACCGCTTGTTTACAGACGGATTGAGTTTGGTCTGACGTCCACCAATATGATATTACAACAACTCCAATACTAACATATTGGACGGTTGTGGCAACATATTTGACAGTTTGTATAAACATATTATAGCGTGCCGATACAATAGGCCAGATATTGTACTGGCAGAACAATAGACTGACGTCACAGTGGTTATTTGGGTATCGGATAGATACTCTCAACGAGTTTTTTCATAATTAAAAAGGGTGGCGTGCGTCGTGTTTTGGGAGTTATTAACTCTATACACGAGCGCGAGTGAGTCTAGGGTTAATAGTTCCCAATCACGACGCACGCCACCCATCTTAATTCTGAAGACACAGGTGAGATGATCTATCCAATTTTGAGGATGAATATATGAACTCAGTGATAACGTTTATTATTTAATGTAAATATTTAATTTGTCGCACGGAATTAATATGAACTCGCTGGTGTACAAGTTATTCTGTCGAAAGGAAACTCCTGGACGGTCTACAGGAAGAGAGCTGACCCATGCATATCATAATTGCGATGAAGGTTGCGATGAGCAAAGTTATAATTAAAACGTATTTACAGGGACGCGTCTAGAATGTTTCCATTGTAGTGTAATACTTGAAATGTATAGCTGCACCTTCTTTGAACCAGAATAAATTCCCAACTTGGGAAATTCTATTTGCACCCTCTCTGCACAGAACCATAAGGTTAGAAATTTCCAACTGATGGCAGTTTATCCACAACCAATTCACACTATAAATAATTTTCGTTGTTCAAAAATTAAACTAGGAAACCATTTGCTATTTATTTTCGATGCGAAATTCCAACTGATGGTATGTTAAGCATGACACTTACAACCACATGTCACATATTGTTTTTTACCAAAGTTAGGGTTCGTTTTAGAACTAATTTCGTCAACGTTACTTTTGATTTCTCCCGTCGCGGACTCACAGCATAAGTTGCATGGGGGCTCACTTGCAATATTGTTCAGCTCAATAGAAAACCATCATGGAAATTTAATAGTATTTGTATTAATGTATGCGCGAGAAAACGAAGTAACATTGACGAAATTAGTTCTATATTCAGCATTTTCATCAAAATTCATTTGATTTTGTTCGACCCCCCCCCCCCCCATCTCCGCAAACAAATGCAATTGCAACAATTTCATGTATTGGTTAAGGGTACGTTCATACGCTGGCAAGTTTGCACAGTATGTTTTGTGAGGGCATTTCGTCATAGGAAACCACATGGTGACAGAATATGAACTGAAACATGCACATAACATGCATATTTACCAAAGAAAACAACATGAGAAGTAAAATTTATGTAGTTCCACTTGTAACGGTGCTACTGTAATTTGCCTTCGAATACCTGTATGATTTATTCTTGCGAGATAATTGCATGCTATTTACAGGCAAATTCCGGCATATACTATATAGGTGTAACTACATGTAGATTTTACTTCGCACGTAGTTAGCTGTGGTACAGATGCATCTTATATGCTTGTTTCGTTTTCTACGACAAAATGCCTGCAAACCATACCGTGCAAATTTGCCACCGTATGAACGTACCCTAAGGCAGTCACGCAGCAACCAACAGGCAACCTGATAATTCGAGCGTTTGCACAACTCGCACCTACTTTGCGATGGTTGTTCAATGCTCGAATTCTGGTTAGATGAGTTCTTGGTAAGACAACACAAGCGCAGTATCTTAGCTATAAACAGTCACATTTTGGAGACCCTATAAAAGCCCAGCTGGGCGGCCCAGCTGGGCGATTTTGAAAAAATAGTATAAAAGTCCCTGCTGGGCGGGCCAGCTGGGCGGTATTAGAATAAACTCCAAATTAATGGATATTTTGGACGCATGCAATAGTGATTGATTATTACTTTTGGACAACTAATATATATATTTCATTGCGAATATCCCGAAAACTTGCCATCAGAAAGCTTTCGGAGCGAATATAGCAGTCCGAAGCATCGACGGGTGACCGAAGTAAATTTTCGCTAATTTTCACTCAGTTTTCGCCAAATTTTCGCTAATTTCTAATTCTATGCATCAATACAAAGATGTTTCCATGTTGGAACACAACAAGTGACCATTTTTAAACATACATATTAAAGGGTTTTTGTAAGTACATCTTTTAAAACGAGTTGTAGACGATATCTATCGAATAACGTGGAACCGCCCAGCTGGGCACTTTCGATTAATATTGTCTTCGCAGATGTTTGCAAATTTCTACACTTTTACACCAATTCTGGTGCGCCCTGGGGTACAAACATAAAACATGATTATATTTTGTTGCACACACCAACGTGTTATTAAAATTTAAATCATTTTAAACGAGTATTTAGATGATTTTGATGAGTGTTCGTTGAACCGCGCTCACGAAATATTATGATCAACGTTTTTTAACGATTTCTTCGTTTTCACACCAACTCTAGTGCATCCGTGTGTTAAAAAATAACAAATAACCACACATTGTTTGTAAACGCTGAGATTTTGTTCTTTTGGATCATTTAGAACCAGTCTTTAAACGATTTTCTAACTCCCACTGAACCGCTCAGCTGGGCGGTTACGAACATGACTGGGCGGGTACGAACATGGCTGGGCGGTTACGAACTATCATGTTTAAAAGATAATGTTACTTGTGTGCATGAGACGAAAACCGGGGGTTGATGTATATATGTGATGTCTGTCTTTATTTTTTGCTGTCTATCTTTTGTAACAAACTACTTTTTTATTTCTCAATGTCCATATATTATATCTTGGATCAGAGAATAAAGCATATAAAAACCGTGCCATTATATCCTTTACACAGAACCTTGCAGTGAGGATTTTGGCGAATAATACATTACTTGCTAAACAAGAAAGAAACAAAAAATACCCCCCCCCCCCACTATACAGCTCATCTGGTAGTATCTCTGCCAACAATAAGACATATGCAATCGATGATAGTAAAAAAGCAAAAATTTTAAACTACAGCTTTATTGCGAATTCTACCATTAATTATGCTAATCATAACCTGCCCAATTTTCCGAAACGCACTGCAAACACCATGCCAGATTTGTTCTTCACAGAAACCGAGGTTGAAACAGCCATAAAATCTTTTAAACTTAACAAAGCCCACGGGCACGATGGGATTAGCGTTAGAATGCTCCGCGAAACAGCAAAATCGATAGCTCACACACTGGTCCTTCTATTCAGGAAATCGATCACTACAGAGAAATTCCCAAAGTCCTGGAAATCAGCAAACGTGATCCCGATTTTCAAAAAAGACGATCCAGCTGACGCCAAAAATTATCGACCAATATCCCTTCTACCATGTATATCTAAAAGTTTTGAGAAAGTGGTTCTGAAACAGATTAGTAATTTTGTCATCGAAAATGAACTCTTGTATTTCCATCAATCCGGTTTTCTCTCAGGTCACAGTACAACATACCACATATTAGACCTATACCACAACTTGTGCCAAACCCTCGATAAAAGGCTATTTACATGTTCTATAGTCTGTGATATATCCAAACCATTTTAAGGGTTTGGCACAGGGGACTGATACATAAATTGAAAGCTTATGGATTAAAAGGAACGATTTTAAGTTGGATAGAAGACTACCTAGATAACCGGACGCAAAGAGTTCTAGTCAATGATATATTTTCAACATATTTTTGTTCCTCGTCTATATGAATGATATTTTTGTTCCTCGTCTTTATAAATGATTTCGCCGACGGCATTGAATCGGTAATGAGATTGTACGCTGGTGACACTTGCCTCACGAACAGCCACTTTGATCGTAATATACTTAAACATACTATGAACAGCGACTTAGACAAAATTACATCGTGGTCCAAAAACGGGTTGATCAGCTTTAATCCAATTAAGACAGTTGGAATGTCCTTCTCATTAGTTGCTCCATCTACAGAGAATCCGAACCTCAATTTCGTTGGAAATTCAATCAACTTTGTGGACGAGCATAAACATTTAGGTCTGGAACTCCAATCAAATCTCAAATGGAACGCCCACATTGAAGGCTCTGTCAAAAAGATTGCCTCGTGCCTATCTCAACTCCGTCGGATCAAATATCAACCAAACCGGAAAACCATCGAAATTATCTACAAAACATACATTTTACCACCATTTGATTATTCAGATGCTGTATGGGACAATGCCTCTAACTATATGTTAGAAATAGTAGAGTCGCTTATGTACTTTCGTGGGAATTTTTTTAACAAATGTAGAGACTATGATATTATGATAGGGTATCACTTACTTTGTCGGAAAATGTTTGTTAGACTTCATAGGTCCGCGACTGGAGAGAATTATGACGTCACAAAGATGATGTCATTTTCAGTTCAGTTTAGATGTAGGGTTGTCCTGAGAACTGACGAATTATGCGCATATTTCTTAATTGTTATACATTTTTTTTCAGTTAGGACAATTCATCAATAGTAGTTCTCAAAGTACAGTACCCAGATTTACGGGAAAATGTTATTCCAGTCAAAGATGGCTGCCAAAATGGCACCTGAAAATCAAAACTTTTGCGATTTTCAAGAATATCATATAACTGTCCTTCCCTTTGTTAGCGACTGCGAATTGTGACAATTATGTGTTTACTTATTGCGTCAGTAATGACGTGTACCAATTGTATTGTATAAAACATGTTCGATCTGTCAAAAATCCACTTTAGACAACCGAATTATAGCTTCTTGTCAAAAATCAATTCCGATATTGTAGCAATAGATTTAAAGAAATGAGTGGAATTCAGTGATCGGAAAGAAATATTCGTGCCACATACGGAATTGTTGTCACATTTCAACAGTACTGTTCAATTTCACCCAAGATGGCTACCAAAATGGCAGTCAAAATACAAAAGTCAGTGTTCGTTACACAACCAAATATCGCCCTGGCATTCAATCATGGGGAATAAGTTAATCGGCTACTTTTAGGTAAATGCGCATAACTTTAATTTCTTATACAAATTAGCGATCTCCAATACGGCATACGTGTCATTTCTTTAAATTTCCTGAAATTTAGTGAGGAGGGTGTTGAAGAGAAAATCCAACTCACTATGTGAAATTAGAAAGTATCTTAGACCGCCATCTTAGCTTGGGGGACAAGTGTTACCATCCCAATGTCTAGCCTTATGTGCTATACATGTACTCTAAGCCAGAGTACTAATTGAGAAATATTTGTGGTTACCTTATCAAATGGTAATTTATTATGCAGATAAGCGTTGGTGTCAGTTCTTGTCGTGACATATCAGTAGAAAATGCATAAATATAGATGATCATATAAGGTAGCAATACACAATTGTTTATTGTGATAGCTATGATGTGGGATTGTACTCAGCTATACCACGAATCATGGCAAGCAAGAAACAACACATCCTTGTTTATAAAACACAAACAATAGTAGAATTAATTATATGGCTGTCATTTGGCCTGCTTGTCTTACTGTTGGTTGCGCTGTAAGCTTTAATTAAATTTGCACGGTAACACAATTTGAACCTCGTTTAATTTATCTTAGCAGGTTTCAATCGCATTGATAATAACGGCAGATTAAAATATATCCGTATAAGGGGTAGCGTCCCGTATCAAGGTTAAAGCGATATATTGTGAATACCAGGTTCTTAAATCTGGATGATGGTATTCAGCAAAGTAGTTCAACCACTTTCATAGCATATGTGGAGTTTTGAGACGTTACTATAAGTTGTTGACTTCCCATGACATATTTATTGAGTTGAAATTAACATTATCATACACCAGACTAGATCCCCGAAAACAGGCGAAATGGTGTGTCTGGTTCTTGGCTTTCCTCGTGCTTAGTTAATTGGTGATAGCCACACAAAGTGATTCGCCCAATATACGAAAGCTGCATTGGCATGAACACAGTAGGCTGGTATGGACCAGTTATAGTATACAGCCAAATAATATCCCAAATTGATTTCTATGATTTAGGCATGTGAAGAGTTTAGTGAGACAATGCATTTTATTTTTGCATCAGTTCAATAGGAAAGTGGTTCTTGGCAATGGTTAATATCGCGTTGCCGGTCGCACTTGATTGGTGATTATTTTGCGCAACTGCTCTGCATGTCCAACCATTCAGCTTAGATGACGAAAGAGTGCGAATGGTAGACGCAATAGATATGATCCAAAATTGGACAGGCGATACTTATGATAATACTAATTCCTGTATGTTGACGAACTGTATGACCACACAGTGGAAAACGGGTGAGGCGGTGGGAAACGAGTGGGGCATCATTTGGTAGTGACGGGTCTTCTGGTGTCATGTCATCAGTTTTATTTAGTATGTCCAATATACTCTGGAATCCAGGCTCTGAATACTGAAAGACATTGTGGGCAACGCAGTCCACTAACTTCTTACAGCATAATGTGAAGTACTAGTTGGAGTTAATAACAGCTCGTGACGTGCCATGTTGATTCTGGGTTAGAACGGGTCTTCTGGTGTCATCAGTTTTATTTACTATGTCCAATATACTCTGGAATCCAGGCTCTGAATACTGAATAAAATTGTGGGCAACGCAGTCCACTAACTTCTTACAGCATAATGTGAAGTACTAGTTGGAGTTAATAACAGCTAGTGACGTGCCATGTTGATTCTGTGTTAGAACGTTATCATGAGAACGTTATCAAATGAAATGCGGAAATGAACGAAGTTAAATTAGCACGCGTAGCTACGGAGGTGGCCATGGTTTACTCTAATAATAAGGCCATCTTTCAGATCATATTATATAGGCCGATTCATATATATCCTAATGCCCCAAACTGTTCCAATTATATTCGACTAGGAGTTATCAGATCAGTCTGGCTATATCCCACAAATTGTATACCATGCAGCATTCATGCATCATGATAATCTACCCCAACCAAGTGGCATATAAGAAATGAACGGCGGTTTCAATGTTGTCATGGGATTTTGTCCGCGAGAAAAATTCAGCAAACTGCATGAACCCCGAATTTTTATCGCGGTCGGTCAAAACCCATGACCACGTTGAATCCGCATTTATTATTTATTATACTAAATTCATTATGAACTAGGATTGTCTGTCTTTCCCACTGTTTATTCAACTTTAAATGAACGCATGGAGTTCATTTCGGAAAGTTCGAATCCTCGCTTTTTAGAAAACCAAAAATTGTGAGAATCCGTTGACGGAGAACGGAAAAACGCAATTTCACAGTAAAGTATACACATATGACGAAATGTCTTGTTCAGCTTGTAATGAATGTAGACGACTCGTGTTGATTTCAAGAATGATAAAATATGAAACTAACAATTAAGTTTTGGCTTTGGATAAGAAATTGGCAACACGCCGTTCTACCTTAATGATACATTTGTGAGGTCGTGGGAATATTTTTAGCGGCAAGGGAAATGATCAAACTCTACTGAAAGGCGCTGTCATTTGAACATCAACGCTTAGTAACACGAAACGTATTGTATGGTCGCTCGGTTGTGTATTTGTCTGCGGTATTTCAATATTAGCTGCAATATAATGCTATTGTGCAAATATGTGGTCCACGGTGCTCATGTAAGAATACCCAATATGAACATTACACCATAAAACGAATTTACGTCGGTCGCAACACTATACACGCAGATCGTATTTCAATTGCAAATTATGCACATGAGCAAACACCATTGTTCGCGAGGTTTCGAAAGCTTTGGGGGTTATAAACAGAGTGTCACCTTTATATTACAACATAGCTGTGATGTGAGAGATCTCCGCACGTTTTATTCCCATTGCAACAATTGTCTAGACGTGGGTTGTGTACTCAGAGGAGATGAGTTTTAGGTGCAGGTAGGTAACAACACTGATTACAGACCAAAACAAATTGCTTGCCAAATCCGGACGTTCTGAATACTCAAGCAGTCGTTCATGTCAGACAATCCCCGGTGGTTTCCGGGATAAATGTCTTCATAAACATATGAACGACATTGAAAGTGACGTCACGCTACGTTCATATGTTTATGAACACATTGACTCAGGGGGCGTGTCTACCGTAACGCTATGGGGAAATAGGAAGCGATATCAGGTGTATGTAAATATATATATATTAACTTCAGCAGAACACGGTCATGGTGATGCTATTGTTCGAAGAGTTCCATACATGTTCACGTGATAAGCAATCCAGTTTGATCAGATAGACTTTAGTTTAAACAGTATTTATTCCATGAATAATACAGCAACAATATGTATATGTGTAATCGTAGACCGGATTCGACATCAACTGTGCATGCTTATGTGAGTCATTTCCGGGAATTATTTTACATTCACACCACCTAACGACAGCGTCCATATACGCATTAGTGGTACTTGTATATGAGACAAATTAATTATATACACACATGTAGTTATACAAAAATATGCTAATATCGCTGTAATACAAGTAAATATATTGCTTGTTTGCCAGAATGGTGGAAGGGGGTGTCTAATCATTTGTGTCGATTGTCCATTCCAATGACCAAGAGTACCCATACCAGGATTGATTTTAGGAAGACTTTTATGAATATTATGTCAGAAAACGTGCGTGTTACTACGGAAAACTAATCAACCTCGTTCATTTACCAAACACATACCGGCGATATACATGTACCATGGTGAAATGAAAAAGAATGAAGTATAGCTATAATATCCAGGCGATTTATGGTTTATATTTAAAATTTCAGGCTTCAAAAGCCAGCCACTGTTAGCTATATACAGTAATCTGATGGAGACCGGCCCTAGACCTTTTAGTATACGAGTAGATATACTCAATCGTTATCGATATGCAAGAACGTATGGCGATCACATGCATCATTTGAGCGTTGGTAGCTGACAGCGCCTGAAGTTGGCAAATTCACTATTCTCTCCACATACCATGTTGGTCTCTATTAAAATATTGATATATCATAATCGAATTTGGAACAAATACATGTACTTAACGTGCTTACACATATATTTCGGTTTTATGTACCGAAAGCCCATGCATGGTGGTAATATCCATATGTGTCATTCTTACATACTGGGATATATTGCGGAAATATATGTATTTTAATGTCAAATTTCGACATTTCCGCCACATCGGCCATCTCGATTACAATAAGATATTAATAACTCCTGATTATCTAAATTGGAGCACATTCATACATTCATTCATATATCTAACACCGAGATATCGTTCTCCTGTGGTGGACATGTTATTTGACGTATACATGTACAAATATAATGTTTGGCGAATTTTCACGATGCTTATTTGAACAATAATTGTCATATGAACTCGCATTTTGAGTCAATGTGGTAAGACAACTAATAGGAATGTGTCATAAAATGTCGATTATTTATTTGGAAGTAGCCAATTAGTCTGCTACATTCACCTTCTATATGACAGAAACGCAATAGGCTGAAATAGGGTAAAATTTGCGTATTATCGTATTTTGGCCGCCATGTTGGAAGCCATCTTGGATTAAGTTGACATATTCTGGATCCAGTTAGATGTAGATATCTTATGTAATGATCCTACTAATTTCTATCATCGATTAATACTAAATTTCTATAAGGAAATCGTTAGAAAATAAAAAATATATATTTTGGCGAAAATTCATACCAGTTCCTTTAAATCATCGCATTTAGAGAAGACAATCAAGGTTATGATTCAAGATATCAACTAATGTGATGCCTAAGTGATTTGTTATTATGATTTAAGAGAAGTATTTTCCCTAATCGTCACCAGTTCGATACAATCGGAAATGATGTAGGCTACATGTATGGAAAATCTTTAATTTTCACACTTCCGGTCGCCATTTTGGCAGCCATCTTTGATCGAAAGGAAAATTTGTTATATAAAAATATAACATGGCGTCCCACCATACACTGTACAAAAGGATAGTCATATATTTTATATCAGAATTATATTTTTATATTTGAAATCAAACAATAGCGAACTTAACAACATTAGCATGGTGGCCATCTTTGTGACGTCATCATACCACCCAGTCGCGACCCCAGGGGGTCTAACTAAATTTGTTCTGAAGTAGAAACCATATACTGGCTCATAAACATGGTCTCTATATTTGTTCATGAATTTCCCACGGGAGCCAAAAATCGGACATAAGCGACTCTACTAAAAAGCTTCACCGGCTTCATATCGATGCTGGCCGGATAGTCAGTGGTATCACTCGTTCTGCTTCGGACAACACGGTATTACAGGAAGTTGGATGGCCTTCACTCAATAAAAGACGCCAAATACATAAATTGCAGGCACTCAATAAAAATAGTCAACAATTTAGCACCATCATATCTAACCACTATACCCCCCCCCCCCCCCCAGATCGCATGAAGTTGTAGACTATAATTGGAGACGCCCCAGTAAATTTTATTCATATTACTGCAATACTGAACATTTCAAACAGTCATTTTCTCCAAAGATGGTCATGGAATGGAATAAACTTCCCAAATTAATCACTAACGCTGATCAATTTTCTACCTTTAAATCCAACTTGCAACATATAGATCCCACGCCCAGTCCCCCTCGAAATTTCTACGTTGGACTCAGAAAATAGCGAGTTTGCGATTTCAAACCGGTACGGGTACGGATACGGGTAGCTACCCGTACCGGTACACGTTTTGAAATCGCAAACTGTTTTACCGGTAGAATTCATCACATCGACTGGTAATGTATGGTGAACCAACTGCAACAAAAAAGATATTATGATATAGATTGTTATTCGCGTTATTGGCCGATGTTATACTTAGCGTTATGGGTTGTTGGAATTTTGTATTTAGATTAGATGAGCCCCAGGATAAGCAGTTGCTTTCATCAAGGACGAGCTATAGGTGGCAGTTGGAAGAGGACGTTGATTTTCTTTCACTCATATTGGTAACATTTTCAACAATTGGATTCTACAAGTCATAGACCAATCGAGTGTTGACAATAAATCGGTTGGAATTTTTAAACTTAGAAAATAGATTATGATAGCTCAAATATACAATTACGTTATATATAGTTAAAATGTCCAACCAATATTCGGTGTAAAATGTATTGATTTAGACCAAGGGTCTAATATTGTCCTACATGTACTTTCAGTTCGATATAATACCGCATTTGTCCATTATTTTAGTTGGGGAGTATTTAGTCATATTAAAGATGCATAATCCGAATTAACGCTCCCAAGTTACTATTTTTTTGGCTTCGGGGGTAAAACAAAATATTTGATTCGAATCGAGGAACCCACCATCAAAGCGCAGAGTGATCAGATATCGATTTTTGAAGATTGTTATTTCTTGAATTATGTAATTATTTGTGGCCCAGTAATGAGTCATCAAACCGACGGTCTCGGGCAAAATTGCGGATGAAGATGCTTAACTCTAAAATCAAGTGGCAATGCGGCCAAAATTGTATACTATAATTGACAGCAGTTAGCATTATTTTGTTGTAATTAATCGATTCTGATAACAAAAGCGTATTTTGAAGAAATGTTCTTGTTGTAACGTTATGATATGGGGACCGTCTGATCGGTTTGAGTAGCTTTAAGAAAACCTTTGTTTGAAATCTTTCAACAGATCGAAGGGTCGGCCCGTCGGGGCAAGGGAATATTTATCCCAATAATTGGGATTGTTGTCGGGATCTAAACCCGGAGGTAGGTTGAAATGTTTAACTTGGTAACAAAAAAGGTGTCAAATTGTAGTCTGTTTATTATACGGATTGAATAAAGAGCGTTTGCGTCACTTCTTTGCGAAACACAGAAAACAGCTGAAACTCGCTCTGCTTATGCTTAGATTTTGTAGAGTATGTATAGGTATTTCGTGTATTTGGCGACCTATATTACCCCCACTACAGTATACACCAGTATTGTGGTTCAAATGCGCCATGTCCGTTCAGATAGTAAATATATATTAAAATGAGAAATCAGTCCCCACCTACACACGATAAGGTAACTGAACGGTAATTGTATTCAAATGAGCAATGCATAGATAAATCCACGATATATTTATGTCCTTGTACAATGGGTTGAGACAGGGACGTGACGACATGGGTGTCTCAACCCCCTCTCCCAACTTTGGTCAAATGTTCAACGTTTGGAAATTTGATATACCTGACACAACATTTGTTGGAAATTTCACACAAACAATAGGTTGAAATTGTTTTCGTAGTTTGATTTTCTAACAATTTATTAGTGGATAATTTGTAGTTTTTAGACCAACATTTGCATATTTCCCTATTTTTGGTAACACAATTTGGATTGAAATGGCGGTCAGAAACAGTTGGAAATTGTTCAAGCTTTAGGGGGGGGGGTGTCGGGTCTAAAATATTCCAACAATTGGAAAGTTTGATGCCAGCCAAGGGGAGGGGTGGATTTACGCGCAAACTTGTGAATTTGATATGGTTCGAGATGTGTAGTTAGACAATCGAAGGTGGACACCCTTCCTAACGCGCAGACCATCTATAGCCATGTCCCTGCAATGGACCGAGACTGCGTCTATAGCACCATCTAATCACAAGCTGTCATTAATGCAGTGAACAAATTTGTTAGTGAACAAAATCGGCCTTCCGTATTTATCTACGTGATAGAAGCCGCCTCGAGAATTTGAACACAAATCCTGGGTTAAAATGACAACTTTATCAATAATATTTGCCCATGAAATCTTTCAATAAATAGGTTAACGCATAGCTGACTGGAATTTCATGGAATTCATGGACCTTTGAGTGAGAAAATCGTAGTGAAATGCTACCGGTCAATGGGACAAATCTACCCGTTTCAATTCGCTATCGCTTTATGTGCTGCATTGAAAGTACCCAAGTGACCGTGACGATGTTCACAGATTTACCCGTACCCGTTCCCGTCGGACGGGTATCGCAAACTCGCTAATACAACATTTTTCATTGTCGCCTACGTAATTTGTGTAGTGAACTCCGATCTGATATGTTCAACGACTATATTGCTGACAGCCCCGCATGTTCGTGTGGAAACCGGTATGAAGACGCATATCATTATTTCTTCATGTGCCCATTGTACCAAAGAGAGCGCTCAGAATTTTCTGAGAAACTTACCCGTGAAAATCTCATAATAAGCAGCATTGCGAATACCTCATATCTCGTCCCAAAAAACTATGAGACTATATTTTACATTACACAGCAATATATTGCGGCGACTAAGCGTTTCGACCGCTAAAAGATTAAATGTATATATGTATGTATGTGTATGTATATACATATGCATATTACTTTTGAATACGCTTAAAGGTGCTTCCGGAATTTAAATTTTGTATCTGGCAGTTATCTCACACATGGACCAACATCCCCCACAAACATGCACGTTCATATTACTTGTCAGTACTGTCTTCCAGAGCGCTACAAAAAAACAAAACCGAGTATATAACTGTGTACTATTACTTTTTTTCTAACTTCCGAACATACACCCCAATAGATTATATTAGCACTCGTTTATCGTGCCAAATATTCATAATGTATACAGCCACATTGTTTTAAACTCAAATCTCCACAACCTCTGGAAGGCAATACAAATTATGTATCTCAAAACTGATCATCATGTAAATACGTTTATACCGTCATCTTTATTACATGTATGTTATTATTGTATCGGGAGAGGGACTTCATAAGTTGTAAAAAATTGTGCCCCAATCCCTTTTGTATATTATGCAAATAAAATATGTTTCAAGTCAAGTCTACTCGAGGGGTGGCATAGTCAGACTAGACCGTCTTCTTGTCACCCCGTAGTTAACCTATCTAAATATATCAATCTGAATAAGAAATTCATTTCAGTTATTATGACATTAAATAATTGTACAGTTTACCGACTGATGGACCCCCGATATATTGTTTCTTTAACCACTGCCCATGTGTATACAATTGTATACAGTTTACCCGCTGACTTACCGCCGATATATTGTATCTTTAACCACTGTCCATGTGTATACAGATATATACAGTTTACAGGCTGATTGACCCCCAATACATGTATATTCTACCCTTCGCGAATATCCCTGTCGGATCGGAGTATAAGGGGTTACTGTGTATACTGCGCAGTCCGATGTGTGAATAACGATGGGTAAAAGTCATTTCTAATATTGTGTTCGCGATTGTGCTGTGGAATGCAATATAAACCACTCGCCTATGCAACTGACATCTCATAATACATTCGCAACACACCAAACGTAACTATTGATGCAAGATTGAAGTACATTACCAGCGAGGAGAGCTTTCTTGACTCATTATGGTGTGTTCCATGGAGTTCACGGATGTCCAATGTATCTAAATGAAATTAAAGAATTGTACCGACGATTTGACCACGATGTATTGTAGATATACCTTTAGTTAACTGCTGGCATTGTCTGGTTTTGGGTTATAATGCGTTAACTGTATATACTGCGCAGTATGTCGTGGGGAATAGTGATGAATGTGCTGCTTTCAAATCTTTTGTTAACGGTTGCATTGTGTATGTAATAGACACCACCGTCCTATTGATATCTGAAACTACATTCATAACACACCAACCGTAACTATTGATGCACGTACCCTATCAGTGAGACCAGCTTTCATGATTCATTCATATAGACTTGTCTCGAGCCAAGGAGACAAGCTGTACCTGCCATGACCTTTTGTGGGCGGAGTTAACGGGGATGAGTTTAACAAATCATCAACAACAATGGCGGCTGGCATCTATTAAGTTGTATTTCACAGTTCGATAAAGTCAAATAGTTCTAATATCAACATTAGCTTGTTCGTAAAACAACATGATTTAACATAAATTTGTTTAAAGACTAATACAGTGCTATACTAATATTGTATATAGACCTTAAAGTACTTTTAAATATAGTTCACCTCGATCAACACGTGGTCGTGAAGAGGTCTGCCGTTCATGTAAATCGAGGTACAGTCTGTGCCCGTACATTTCTGCCTTCAATCTTTGTTGAGCAGCTTGCAGTAATTTGCTGACTATTATAATACGTTGTACATGTACCGTACGTTAGAAAAACACTAATCGCATTAAGAACACTGCCCAGGTTAGGCCATTTGAGGTTATATTGCCGGTGATGGTCATTTTTTGAATTTTTTTTACCCAAAACCAATGGTCTGTTGTGTCTCCTTCGAGTCCTAACAATAATTTGTCATTCTAGGATGATAATTATGGTTTATTTTGATTCACAGGCATGATGTGAGTTGCAAAAACACTTAGCCATGCAGAAAGATCTCACCATCCTGGATGAATGGGCCGACACATGGGGAATGAAATTTAACACAAAAAAATGCTTCATAATGTCATCCCGGAAATCACCGACTTTTACTACAGACTGAAAGGAGACATACTTAAGGAAGTACAAGAACACCCGTAACTTGGCCTAACTTTAAGCAATACCATGACATGGGACGCCCACATTAGAAATGTTTCCAGGAAAGCAGCATGCACTCTTGGCTTTCTGCGAAGAAACATATACGACACTGTTCAAAGGACTGCAGAAAAATGGGGTACATATCGCTGGTCAGATCCATCATGGACTACGCAGACACCATCTGGGACCCCTACCAACAAAATCACATCGACAAGTTGGAAAGAATCCAGCGTAGAGCAGCCCGTTTAATCAAAAGAGACTACAAGAGCAAAGAAGAGGGATATATGACCAAGATCCTCGACGAGCTAGATTTACCAACATTGCAGAAACGGCGGAAAATAAATCGGCTGGGATTCATGAGTAAGGTGGTGGGCGGATTGGTCCCGGCTATACCCCCAAATCAATACTTTACACCCGAAACAAGGCGTCTTATATCGCAGAGCAAAGTTCTGACAGGCTACGTCACGAGCCAAATTCCTCGGCACCTAATAAGGAACAACAGACAGTGCTACGAGGCTATACCATACGTGTCAGTTCAGTTCGCTAATTCCACATTAGTTCGAACTATATGCGACTGCAATCAGCTGGAGGAATCCTTAATCCAACAACAACAGCCTGTGGATTCCTTCAAGAGTGCGCTGAAGGAAAAGATCTGAGACTCTGTCTCTCCCGCTGCGAAATTACCAGAATTGGGATCTGCAGCGTATCCATTCAGATTCAGAACACTGATCGCACATGAAAAGACAGCCCGGGTTAGGCCATTTGAGGTTATATTATTGGTGCTGGCCATTTTTTTTTATCATTTTTTACCCAAAACCAATGGTCTGTTGTGTCTCCTAACAATTATTTGTCGTTATAGGATGATGATTATGGTTTATTTTTATTCACAAGCATGCTGTGAGTTGGAGAAACACTGATCGCACATGAAAAGACCGTCCAGGTTAGGCCATTTAAGGTTATATTATTGGTGCTGGTCATTTTTTTGATAATTTAAAACCCAAAACCAATGGTCTGTTGTGTCTCCTAACAATACTTTGTCATTCTAGGATGATAATTATGGTTTATTTTGATTCACAGGCATGATGTGAGTTGGAAAAACACTGATCGCAACGATGAAGACAACCCGGGTAAGGCCACTTGAGGTTATATTGTCGGTTATGGTCATTTTGTTTATAATTTTCGACCCAAAACCAATGGTCTGTTGTGTCTCCTAACAATTATTTGTCATTCTAGGATGATAATAATGGTTTATTTTGATTCACAGGCATGATGTGAGTTGCAAAAACACTGATCACACATGAAAATACAGCCCGGGTTAGGCCACTTAAGGTTATATTATTGGTGCTGGTCATTTTTTTGATAATTTTTCACCCAAAACCAATGGTCTGTTGTGTCTCCTAACAATTATTTGTCGTTATAGGATGATGATTATGGTTTATTTTTATTCACAAGCATGCTGTGAGTTGGAAAAACACTGATCGCACATGAAAAGACCGTCCAGGTTTGGCCATTTGAGGTTATATTGCCGGTAATGGTCATATTTTTCATAATTTTCGACCCAAAACCAATGGTCTGTTGTGTCTCCTAACAATCATTTGTCATTCTAGGATGATAATTATGGTTTATTGTGATTCACAGGCATGATGTGAGTTGGAAAAACACTGATCGCACATGAAAAGACAGCCCGGGTTAGGCCATTTGAGGTTATATTGCCGGTAGTGGTAATTTTTTTGATAATTTTCTACCCAAAACCAATGGTCTGTTGTGTCTCCTAACAATTATTTGTCATTCTAGGATGATAATTATGGTTTATTTTGATTCACAGGCATGATGTGAGTTGGAAAAAAACTGATCGCACATGAAAAGACAGCCCGGGTTAGGCCACTTAAGGTTATATTATTGGTGCTGGTCATTTTTTTGATAATTTTTCACCCAAAACCAATGGTCTGTTGTGTCTCCTAAAAATTATTTGTCGTTATAGGATGATGATAATGGTTTATTTTTATGCTGGAAACAACATTATTATAGTTGGAAATTTCACAACAATTATAGGTTGAATTTGTTCTTGAAATTTTATTTATAAATTGGTACATTAATTAGTGTGGAATTTGTTTTTTTAGACCAAAATTTGCTTATTTTCCTACATTTGGTCCAAAATTTGGCTGAAATGGCCATCAGTCGGAAATGTTCCAACTCCACGCATGGGGTGTTACCGCGGTAAGTCGGACATTTACAGCACTTGAGAAGCTTGTGTCATGAGTATCTCGTGATGACCGTGGCCAGTCAAAAACTGTTAATTAGTTCAAGAAAACATTATTTTCCTATAATTTTGTTCAAAATTGTGAACTTATATTGTCAACAGTTATAAATTTTACAACGTTATTATGCTTATATAGTGCATGGGGGTGTCAGATTTTCACGTTTTTTTAGTTTAAAGATATTTATTAAGCTAAACTCAGCTTAAGGCATCGGAGCACACGTTGCAAAACTTACAGTTGGTATTGTCCCTACAAATGATAGAAATACATGCAGTAGATGAAATTTACAGCACAATACAAATACCGTACAATCAAAGTAAATGAATTCGGAGAAAAATGGACTCTCTACCGCATATATATGACATATATCCAGCTGATATATGAAAGCTCCATTCGAGGTTTTAATGTACCATTAAAGGTCATTCTTGGAATATTTTGGTAGCATTGGCGTGTGAGGGTCCCCATATAAACAACAACAACAACAACAACAACATTATTTTTTTCAAAATACGCTTTAGTTTTTCCAAACGATGGTTGATAAATAGGCCTACCCGCATACACATTTGTCACAATCGCGTAAGTGGTTTTCACGAAGGTCACGATTTAGATTACTACATTTGAGTCTTAAACGGGCATGCAATATTTGAGTTTTGTGATTAAAACATTAATCAAAAATATAGTGCTACGCGTGGCTCCTGACACAATCCTTGCTGCTCCTAGTTGAATTTTTTCAAGTCGTGTGCTCAATTCGCATGTACAATTGTCCTATACTGGTGCAGCATATTCTATGATTAGACGAATGTAAGAAAATATATTTTTGAAGGGTCTTTCTATTCAGCGAAAATATATGAATTCGCATTATATTAATTTTCTTCCAAGCTCTATATATGTGATATCATTTATGTGGGCAGCCCATTTCGCTTGGTCGTGAAATGTTAATCTATACTATATATTTTGAGACTTCGTATATGTGTGTGTGTGTGTGTGTGTGTGTGTGTGTGTGTGGGTGTGTACTTCATAGAATCCAAAACGCGTGTACAGATTGAGATCAAACTTCCGTTCTCCAATCTCAAATCACCGCAAAGGCACGGCGGGGGTTAATCAAGTGATTATTTAATGAGCGTTTGTTTTTGACGCATCTCTATAAAGAGCGTCTGTTTCCCATTCAACGTTATTCGCATCTGCAGAGTTATACGGGAACGCAAACGTTATCGCTCGAAATTTATTCCCTGCGAGCACGGATGGCGCGCTTTGATTTTACAGTATATACCTTCGGTATATACCGAAATCATCCCAGATAATCACGAATATAGCATCAGATTTCTCCCCAGATATACCGTTATAAAGCTACTGGAATCTGCCAATCTACGGGAAATTCCAGGGAATGCCGATTGAGCTCAAACTTGCTACCTACGGGAAGTGTCATATATATGAGTGTGTCCTTTATAGACTCTAACCGATTGAGCTCAAACTTGCTAAATAAGAAAATAGCCCCCAAGCCGTAAATATCAACAACAACGATATTACTAAATAGACGTTTTCGGCAATGTGAGAGTTTTCGGGGAGCCGTGATGCCAACAACGACCCGAAGACAGATTTCCCGACGGGAAGCGTTTGTTTTAAATTCAATGCAATGTTATCGTAGAGAGATTTCACGAAACAAAGAATGCGTTGTCTGTCGTTCCTAGGAAGGGGGGATTTCTACGGGTAAATTTTTCCGCCAGAAACAAAAAATTTAATTAAAACAATTTAAAATTTAATTTCAATTCAATGCAATGTTATCGTAGAGAGATTTCACGAAACAAAGAATGCGTTGTCTGTCGTTCCTAGGAAGGGGCGATTTCTACGGGTAAATTTTTCCGCCAGAAACAAAAAATTAAATTTAAAAAACATTAAATTCAAATTAAAAAATAAAAAACAAAAATAAATAAAAACAAAATAATTACAAAAATGTCATGTTTCTGAAACAAAGCCATGGGACGAATGCCGCCAGTGGCGGGCTAACCTGCTAGTACTATATATAAGTGGTCATGCGAACTAACTTCTAATAACAGGCCTATAGTTAGACATTTTACTCTTGTCATCTTTTTATGAATTGGCACAACATTTGACTGTTTCCATTCAAGGAGGAATATGATTCGTTGAGATAGCGGTTGAATATGTTAGGGCTTCATAAGTTGTAAAAACTTGTGCCCCAATACCTTTTGTATATTATGCAAATAAAATGTTTCAAGTAAAGTCAATATGTTGGTGGGCGGATAACACAATGAGTGCAGCGCACTGTTTTGATATTTTGGGATGTATTTGGTATGGCCCAGAAGCCTTCGTGGGATTGACCGATTTGAGGGCCTCTCGCAGTTCATCAGCGGTTAATTTTATTTGAGAAAGAGTTTCTCTCCATGTGTCAAAACATATGGGGGAAGAGTAGCACCATCATCATTTACAGAATGATGTTATGCTATAGAAAAAATCATTAAAGCAGGTTGCTAATTTGTCATGAGGAGATACGTGTTTATTGGTTCCATCAGTTATCGGCGGGGATACTTTTTTACCTCGAGAACAATACTATATTTGAAGTGTTTTCCACCACGTAGAAGCGTCACATGCGTTATCATTTAGTTTCTTGTTTAATTTGGAATTTTCGATTTCCTGATCACTGATATGACCTCATTTCGCTCAGGCCCTGTGTCTTCAAAATAGGACATCGAAAGACCATGCAGAAAAATTGTAATGGAACCGCGAAAGGAAATTGTTGTTTCAGAATACTCGGAAAAGTGGCAAAACCTCGTTAGAATTAACCGCGAAAAATTATGTACTTCGGTGATGTCGTATATAAAAGCATAATTCCTCCATATTTCTTAATTTGATTAATCAAAATGACCATAAAAGCACATCAGAGCTTTGGGTGACAATATATAACATTCGTATGTCCGTTAATCTCGAAGAAGAAAATCTAATACGTGTGTTATTCAGTTTTGTGTATGTCCTGTAAAATTTTGTTTTGGCGGCAAATGCGGTTTTACGACGTGTTTGAACGTCACCGACGATATGTGATTGATTAGCAATATAAAAGAATTGTAGCATTTCTGTTTCAGACCCAGTAAATATTATTAGGCCATCATGTTTCAAACGTTTGTGAAGAATAATCTTCTAATTCTGTTCAAAGACAGATATAATTTGATTTATGTACCTGCATATTGCCAGATCACACACTTACGGTGAAGGCGTGCACCACCCCTTGTGGTGCGCCACAGGTTTGTCTGATATATTATTAAATGTAAACTCGTTGTTCTCAAGTAACAGACTAACAGTTTAGCTATTTTGGACAAGTTCATAAGTTTTCGGACGAGGGTTTTCATATACTAAATTTGAGCTGGTGTCCAAGAAGTGTCGTCTTTGGGTACCAATGTTTCATTGATTATATTTGTATAAGGTGAGGAGTGATACTTATATAAGTGTCCTGTCTGCAAACTATGAGCTTAAGGAAGTAATCCAAGAAACGCCCTATTTTTTCCGTGGGCCCAGAACATAGCCTTGTTCAATTTTGTTGAATTTAAAGGTAGGATTTGGATAAAGATATGTCTTCTACTTCATTTTATTTTTATTTTGCGTTCGTTTCGTTTGACAGAATGTGCTGGTTGTGATATATGCAATATATCCTGACCGTTTAGAAGTATAAGTGTTATATAGCGTGGCATATTTAGAGCCGATGTGAGCGATTGTAGTTAATTTAGATTAACTTAGGGACTGACTGAACTTAGAATATAACTGACATTTGGGGAACTTGAGTCAGAAGATTTCGATTAATTACAACAAAATAGTTTGTGGTTTGTAATAAGCCCTTATATATAATACCGAACTGGAAAAGGAAAGATAATTTGTAACATATGTATTTACAAGTGCTTGCGACAGCCCTTAAAAACTGATTATATAATGCACGACGACATCACAGATGTCGGAACTGCTGATGAGGGGAGTAATTAAAACTTTCCAATTTAATGGTTGGACTTTCGGCACGATTTCTGAGCGATAATCTGACTCTGGGCGTTTGATTAATAACGGCACCATGTAGACATGTTGTCCCGCTTAACGAATGCCTAGAGTTATGGTCTGAGAACGATACAAATGGCACGCGCTGATGTGCCGAAATGGGCCGTGTTTGTAGGCTCAAATGGCCACATGTAGGGGAGACCGGGGTATGTTGGAACGTTTTTAATTCAATCACACATACAGGGAAATGTGAGCATGGGCCCTTCCTTTTTTCAACTATTATTATAAAGTATATAAAAGACATTAAATATGGCATATGAATATATATGATCTATTTCGCTTTTACATAGAAAAGTCGAAAATAAATTCGTTCCAACATGCCCCGGGTTTTTGGAAACCAGGGGCAAATTGGAACATCGGCCGGGGTAAGTCAGAACAATGATGATTTAAGGCACATATGAAATCAATGTAAAGATCAAGGTAAAACCACTAATATATATATTCCAAGAACTATATTAAATTGCTCGTATAAAACATAATAGCTGAGTCCGGGAAATAAAGTATGTTCGATAAATGGTCATCATTGGAAAACGCAAGTAATATAGGCTTCGTAATAATTGGGAATAATATGGATGGATAGCCCAATTTCACTTCTTTTTTGATCACGATATCAGTGACGATAAAATCTTCGTTACTGTGATTAACATTACAAGCTGATCCACATTAACATAGAAAACAATGTGAAATTGTTCAAGCTGGCCCGGCTGGCCCAGGCTGGCCTTCAATTTATTTGTTAAGATTTTGTTTTACGTTGTCAAAAGTCTATTTTATTCCATTATTTATTATATCTTTATTTCCAAGTCACATATGGTCAAGTGTGCTTTCATTTTATTGCTTATTTTCAGCTGAGTTCTGCATAGTTATTCTTATTTTGTTGTATCAGTAGATTGAATCCTGATTAAATTTTATTTTTCCAATAGCGCAGTGTCTAGTTCTATCAAGTTGAATTTGGGTTATTCTTGGCCATTGTGCAACTGATCCAACTTCTGATAACCTCTATATGTAGTATAGCATTAGTATTAACTATATATGACCTGTTTCTGTTCAAAACACATCAAAATAAGACTCAATAGCAGGAATGGAGAAAAAAAATTGGCATATGGAAAAAACTGTTTTTTGGACCCAAGAGACACCCACCCACCCCATCATACGTGCCTGGAATTTTTTTCCGACCCCCCCCCCCGCCGAAAACGGAAAAAAATTGGCGGTGGGGGTGGGTGGGTACAAAAAATGATCGAAAGGGTAAAAATGCCATACGTGCCAGTACGTGCCTGAAATTTTTTTCCGACCCCCCCCCTGACCTTCGTGGGGGTTTCAGGTTGGAAATTGTCACCACTTGGAAAGCTTGAGGCCAGTCTAATGCTATATAGGTTTTTGCGGTTTTCATGTTCAAAGTTTTCTTCCGCTGTGCCTAACTATGATCGGATTTTCAGGTTCAGATCTCTGATTTTTCTTCTATTGGTAGAACCATCGTTCGCCCAGTGCATGATCACAAGTCTATTAATCCAATCAGAATAGGATATTATCCAGGCATGTGAAGGAACAGCCAAGGGGATGCAAATTGAATTACGCAAATTTATTAGCCCCCCCCCCCCAACCGAGACCCTATATAGCCGTACGTCCCTGCCCGCCATGGTTATTTTACCACGTGGTTTTAGATAGGCATACTGACGAGATATATAGTGATATAGCGCGTTGACCTCAACTTGCTATTAAATTGTTAAAACGGTACAACGTTTTCGTATAAAAATAAACTGGACCTGATTTCTTTCAGACAAGTTCAAAGCAAAATATCACCTAAAGAATCATGTCCGACCTAAAATATGTATCAAATACCTACGAAATAGCGATATAAAACCAATAATTTCCACTCCTCAGAATAGTAACATTAATTTCGTCGCTTGGAAGTCAAAAGCCACATTTTCTCACTAAATATTACGTTTTAGAATTGATATAAAACTTCCTATTTTAGCCGTTTTGACGAAAACCCTTATGAACGCTTTATGCCATTTTAAGAAATCATTTAGATTGGTCTTGAATTAAATGCGACGTTTGGTTCAACAGACGAATTATGAATTAAACTCGAGTCTAATTATAATTGAATTAGATTCGTCGGTAGTGCGACGTTTGTTCCAAGGGTTACGTCGTCGAAACACTATAATATTATATAACGTCAGGCGCCTCGGTCGGGGCTATTTAACGTTCAGGGCGTCGGGTTCAAAGGGTGGGTTCCTAGACTCGAATCAAATATTGTTTTTACCCCCGAATAATTTTTTTTTAGTAATTTAGGAGCATTAAGTCGGATTGATTACCTTTAAATATATTGATTTTTAAGTTAATTGTTTCACTTGTTTCTAGCCCAGAAACTCGTGTTCAAACAGGTTCAAACGGAGGTTCTGGCAGATAAAGATAGATAACTCTAAAATCAAGTGGTATTAATAACCACTTAAATTTAGAGTTATCCGTCTTTATGTGCCAAAACCTCCGTTTGAACTTGTTTGAACACGAGATTCTGAGCTAGAAACATTTGAACTAATTAACTTCAAAAATCGATATCTGATCACTCGCGATCTGACCTTCGACGGGTAGGTTCCTTGACTAGATTCAAATATTGTTTACCCCCGAAGCCAAAGAAATAGTAATTTAGGAGCGTCTGGTCGGATTGAGTACCTTTAACGATAATATAAGACACAACTCAAATCCCAACTACAATCCCCCCCGGACCAGTATACGGACTCGGACTACAACATTTAGTGTGTCCCTATACGATAGAGTTATTTCCCTCAACGAATACCGGATAGCGGAAAGGGCGTTTACACAAAATGATTGACATAATGATTGACAACCTGTGGCGTGTCGCGGGTTGTCTCCTTGTCTCGAGACAAGTGCTTCTCAGATTCCACTGTATGTGTTATTCAGATAATATTACATACCACTATTAAGTGGTATAATTATTGTTCTGCCGGTAGTGTGGATTCCACACATAGAAAATTCTCTGTGACAGGTGAGCATAATTAATTAGAGGAATAGCAAGGGCTGGGCGCCCAGTTGATCGAGTAAATACGTTTGATGTTCGGGTCTCAATCCAACCGAGCATGCTCTGTGTACCAGAAGTGACTGGTCCTGATCTACATTCTAGTTCATGACTGATAGTGTAGAACACTCCTTAGTGCCACACCCAAAGGGGCTAATCAAGTTGAAGGACTCACTCATATGTTATTCAACAATAGTAATGTTAGTTACATTGTAAATGGTTTATTGTTATTCCAAAAAATATTGTAAGTGCTCTGTTTAAGTAAAAATAATTAAATTCAATTAGACCAGTTCACAGGAGGCAGTGCAGAACCCTGGTACAAAATTTACTATCTGTATTAGGTGTTGTTCCAGTACAGAAAGATTCAGTAAGTCATGCCTCATTAATTGTTATTTTATGGTAAGATATATTACTGATTATAAAACTCGGTACACTGTAAGACAGGTAACTGTGGATTATTTATTATGGTCTGCACTAAATGTTTTATTCATTGGCATGTAAGTGTGCCAATTTAAATGTATATTTGTCCAGTCTTGACATACAATGGTCTCACAAGTTCACTCTCATATTTCATTAACTTATATTTGTGATACTCATTTCATCACAAGTTTCGTTTTTCACAAATAGTTCTAAATAACTAGTTGCTTAGCAGGCAATTAAGCTAAGTCATAACCTGGGTGCAAAACATAATTGTAAAAACTTCTTGCGTGGTTAGTTAGTAGTTAAACGAAGCCATAAATAAATATGATTACTCTTAGGAAATTCAGTTGACATATTTGAAGTTTCAAAACTAAAGTAAGTCATTGTTTTCACTTAGTACGTGAAACTTATCTAAATGCTAAGTATATCAGTTCACATAAAGAGTATACATGTCTTAATATTCAGTCATATTAAGCCATAACCACTTTTCATAATAAACGTTTTTGTAGTGGTATTCTAGCAGGTGCCATACATAATCCACATGATCGTCGTCATTAGTACTTCGTGATTTCCGCTTTGGCGACAACCTTCACTCTATAGTTCGGCATGCAATGTTATTCTGCATTCGGAAACCTCCATTTTGCTGTTTGGGCAAACATATTATTTCACAACTTGTGATTGTTTGACTGTACCATCTCTGACATTTCAGTTACAAATATTGATATTCCAATACCATAATGAATAATTATCATAATCAGAATCAGATTATTTTAGATGTTAGTGCTCATACAAGTTAGTGTTTAGCGATATTCACTTGTCTTACAGATAAATTGTTAAATTGTGTCTAGGTTGTAAATACGTTTTGATGAGTGTTCGTTGAACCGCGCTCACGAAATATTATTATCAACGTTTTTTTTAACGATTTCTTCGTTTTCACACCAACTCTAGTAACATTATCTTTTAGTGTAACTTCAGACGACCACGATACAATCGTAAGTGGAGGAATCGGGCCCGACGAGATCGTAGATAGTTTGTTCAGACGATTTCGATGTCACGTGCATTATGATATCGTAGGTTGTTCTAAAGCATGTGATTGACTACCCTACGATCATTCCCAGCTACGATTTTTACGTACACACGGCTGCGATTACGTCGCAAGTGGAGGTATCCAAGGAAACGCCACGATTTCGCATCTAAAATCAAACAGTGTCTGATATTATTTTATGACCTACGATTTTGACGTCCAGCTACCGGTTACTTCCTACGACGGAAATCTTTCCACTTACGATTGTATCGTGATCGTCTGAAGGTACACTTAAGCATTAGTTAACACAAGAAAACTAAGATGCATGCATCAGGTCACCCATGAACTATTTAGCAATAGAATAATTCAGTTCGGTTGCGGTTTCACAACGTTACAACTGACATACGATTACACAAGACACACCTTGAATGTGGAACTGTGTAAGAGTGAATATTAATGTTCTAAATCCCATGTTTCACCTTTAGTTGTGATTGGGGAGGGGTCTTACTTTATTAACACGCAAGTGGTGTAATTAAGTACGGGTAATTAGAAGTAACAAATCGTTTAGTTTCTATCGTATCGACTGAAAGGGGTGAGCAGATTGTTGGTGATGAACGTTCTCGTTAGCTGTCAATATAATATGCATATTTGCCCCGTTACGTTTATACACTGTAGCATTGGCGGGCCAGAGTGTGTTGACATGTTAATTGTTTGGTTCATTAATAACAGATCAGCGGGGATTTGTCGTGAAAACGTACACGTATACGTGGAAATATGCTACGGTTACGGTTAAATTAATGGTTGTTCTATTACACCACCGTGTATACTCGGTTTAAATAGGTATATTATATAGGGACGTGTGCTCAATTTTGGTGTGGACCGATGATCGAAAAAACTAAATCGGAGGTAAATGTCGCAGGCCGGAGGGCCATTTTTTCAATAATTTTTAAAGAAATTGAGCAGTTGCAGCAGAAGCAGCAAAAAAGGGTGTACAATTGGCAAATGATGAGGGGCGGTGTGACGTGTAACTAGGATTGAAATTAGATATGCAATTTGGAGATTATTGGATGAGGGATGTTATATTAATTATATTAAAGGGACGAGAGGGTTTAGTTGTCGAAAATATTTGTTCCAAACACCGTAAACATATCAATATTAAAACGCATACATTTTGGTTCAAATATACGATCACTATCCCTTAAACATCATGCTTACATAAAGACCTACTAAATTTTACCTAAACAAGAGTCTGATTGTGTTATAGAAGGCAGCATAATGCTACTGGCTAATCACACACAAATGGTATAAACGCTCTTTATTATTTCCAAATAAGGAATTGAGCAACAAAGAACGCTCTTTATGTTTACCATCATAATATAAAGAAACACCAGGAAAGTAACTTTTTATGCTTTGTTTACATAACAGTCGGCAAATTTACGACTATAACATAATGTTTATGAGATATTTCTCATTTGTATATTAACAAAGTCTGTCTATATTTGAATATTATTTCGTTTGTAGCGGTTTTTGACAGGTGGAAATATGTTCACATGATACCCACCAAGGCCTTCATACCTTTAAGGTATACTACAACTGTTTTTCTTTTCAATAGCAGAATACAGAATGCTATTAAGAAGTGACACAAAACACAGAACATTTGTTTTAATTATAAGTATTAAGCAGTGAGAGATATGTGAGTCAAGGAAACCAGTAACGAAAGGCAATATTAACATGATTTCTGTCAGAGAATAATTGTTTACGTTCCAATGAATATGTACTGGAAACAAACTGTCTGTACCAGACTTTCATAAACACAAATTATGTATTAATGATCATTAATGGTGTAACGACATATTTCGTTCTTTAATGTCTCAAATGAAAGTGTCAATGACACTGTAGCTCAACTTTGAGAAGAAGTTAAATTTGTGTGATGAGCAATGAATGGAAAGATTTATAATTGAATTTGGAAATCCAAGATGGCCGCTGGCAGCCATGTTTTTTTGTCGGAATGTCCCCAAAATGACTCATTCTCATCTACATTCCAATTTCAACAGCCATGAAAAATTTCATGATGATCAGACTAAAGGTACGACCTGTAGCCCGTGCTAAAGGATTTAGTCATACAAAGAGTAAAATCCAATATGGCTGCTGGCGGCCATGTTTTTTGGCCGAATGACTCCAAAATGACTCGTTCCCATCTACATGTCATTATTAACATTCTTGACAAATTTTATGATGATCAGACTAAAAGTACGACCTGTAGCCTGTGATAAAGAATTTAGTCATACAAAGAGTAAAATACAAGATGGCTGCTGGCGGCCATGTTTTTGGGTCAAATGATCCCAAAATGACTCGTTCCCATCTACATGTCATTATTAACATTCTTGACAAATTTTATGATGATCAGACTGAAAGTACGACCTGTAGCCCGTGCTAAAGAATTTAGTCATACAAAGAGTAAAATCCAAGATGGCTGCTGGCGGCCATGTTTTTGGGTCAAATGACCCCAAAATGACTCGTTCCCATCTACATGTCATTATTAACATTCTTGACAAATTTTATGATGATCAGACTGAAAGTACGACCTGTAGCCCGTGCTAAAGAATTTAGTCATACAAAGAGTAAAATTCAAGATGGCTGCTGGCGGCCATGTTTTTTGGCCGAATAACCCCAAAATTACTCGTTCCCATCTACATGTCAATATTATCATCCATGACAAATTTCATGATGATCAGACGAACAGTACCACCTGTGGACCGTGCTAATGGATTAAATTTTGAAATCCAAGATGGCCACTGGCGGCCATGTTTTTTGTCTGAATGACCCCAAAATGACTCGTTCTCATCTACATTCCAATTTCAACAGCCATGACAAATTTTATGATGATCAGACTAAAGGTAAGACCTGTAGCCCGTGCTAAAGATTTAGTCATACAAAGAGTAAAATCCAAAATGGCTGCTGCGGCCATGTTTTTTGGCCGAATGACCCCAAAATGACTCGTTCCCATCTACATGGCATTATTAACATTCTTGACAAATTTCATGATGATCAGACAAACAGTACGACCTGTAGCCCGTGCTAATGGATTGAATTTTGAAATCCAAGATGGCCACTGGCGGCCATGTTTTTTTTCCGAATGATCCCAAAATTAATAATCTGGTCTAAATGTTGATGTCAACAGCTATGACAAATTTCATAATGATCCGACCAAAGGTACGACCTGTAGCCTGCATTGTTGACGCCTTACGTTCACACATACACACGGACGACAAAGCCATGGCAATAGCTCAAACTTTACAAAGTAAAGTTGAGCTAAAAATAGGAGTGGGGATGTTTGGATCTCTAGTTTAACGACATTTTTCGGTATTGCAATTTAACGACATTTTCGGTCTTTAACAGTTTAATGGGGGCCCCCGGTGGTCCAGTCGGTAGAGTGCCAGGTAAATTTCGTCGTCCCAGTCCGTCCAGCGCTGACGAAGCTGGTTCGAACCCCCACCATAGGGAGGGTGGCCGGAATCGTGTATCTGGGCAAGTTTGTCAATTGCTTTCCGGGGGTCGGTGGTTTCTACACGCAGTGGAACAACTTCCCGGTGAAATTGAGCCTCTGCGTGGTCTTTCCTCCACCCGTAAATTTGACAACGTCGTGTGTGGCCTAGCGGCTAGAATGACGATAAACCCTAATAAACAACAGCAACAACAATTAATAGTTTAATGACATTTTTCGGTCTTTATAATATCTCAAGATATAGGGGGTATTTGGATCTCTAGTTTAACGACATTTTTCGGTCTTTATAGTTTAACGACATTTTTCGGTCTTTAATATCTCAATGTCATGCGACGATGATACCCACCTCACAAGCAAATGGCACGAAAGACAATTATTCCCACAATAAAGCAACACACAATTCTGACTATAATGTGCTCAAACAAATTCAACGCTACTACGTCGGTGGTATCGTGCCCGGAACCACCAGAGATACAATTAGTAGATACCTAACTGACCGCGGCGTGGTTCCGACTTACCTCAAACTGATGACAAGTGCGCGCACGGGTATGGTCTGTGCACAACTCAATGTAATTAAGGACCACAGATATCCATTAATAGACACTGGTTTCTGGCCAATAGGTGCCTACTGTCGCCCATGGCACAAACGCGCTCGTTAAAATACTATCCATGGTTACAATTTCTGAAATTGGAATTTTCACGTGGAATGCCACAGGGATAAAAGGTAGCGCTTCATATTTATCTGACATTCTTAAACGTGAGAGCTATCAAATTGTTGGCGTATCAGAACACTGGCTAGACTCAGAAAACTTGTGTTTTTTACACACTTTAAGTGACAAATATATATACACAGCCAAGCCAGGAACTGTAATTAAAACAAAAACAGGTGGAAAGTTCACAAGAGACGGTGTTGGATTGCTTATTCACAATTCCCTTCAACATAAATGCACAGCAATCAGTATCGACGAGAATAGATTCGTTGGTGTCCAGTTGATATTGGACAAACACATTCTGACAATTATTCAAGTCTACCTCCCTAACACAAATCACGGAGATGACTATTTTAGTGAATGCCTCGAATCTTTAGTGGAACTATGTGCGATGTACTCTGCAGAAGGAAGTGTGATAATAATGGGGGACTTTAACGCTCACATACCGAAAGGGTCGTTAAACACTGCGCCCATTGATCTCAATGATCGTTCCGAATTATTTCTTCAGTTTTTGGATAATTGTGAACTGATTTCCACAACAGCAAGCAACGCGTGCGGCGGTAATGAATTCTCTCACATACCATATTGTTTAACAAACAAGCCCTCTCTCATTGATCATATTTTGGTGTCTTCACGTGATAGAGACTTAATACAAAATAGCTGGATTCTGTCTGACAATGCAGTCAATACTTCGAATCATATGCCAGTCACATGCAAGATGACACTCCCGGACATTTCTAATAATATTCAGCCAACGCAAACAAAAATAGCTTACTTGTGGAGCCGTATGGACACAATTTTGTATAAAAACACTTTGGATGTGAGATGCGCTGATCTGTGTAATCGCGTGATCCATTCCAAGCACGATATCGCATTTTTCTATGACGACATTGTAGACGCATTGCATGCAGCTGCATCTTCTGCCGTTCCAGTTAGATCTACACGACAACACAGAAAGCCCTATTGGAATTCCGAACTAGATAATCTTAAAAAACACTCAATTTCCATGTATCGTGCGTGGACAGAAGACGGCAAGCCACGTAGCGCATGCAAACGGACGTATGTGGATCACAAACAAGCAAAGCGTGATTTTAGGCGGGTACATAGGCATGCAGTTCGAAATTACCAAGGAAACTTAAGCTACACACTTGAGTCACATGCAAGAAACAACCATAAGTTATTCTGGCGTTCATTGCGACCACAAAAAGGAGCATCACCGGCAATCTGTTCTGCTATGGAATTCAGCGGTCAGGTCTGTAGAAACCATGCTGACATTCTTTATGGCTGGGCCGCATATTTCGAAGACCTGTACAGTTCCCCAGCACACGAAGACACGTTATTTGAAGCCTATGTAGAGAGGGAAGTATCTGAATGTTTGAAAAGCGGGCATAAAACATGTCCTTTGTTTGGAATTCCCATAACTTCGGCTGAAATTGAAAATGTTATAAGGAAACTAAAATCTGGCAAAGCAAGCGGTCATGATGGTATAACCAACGAACACGTGCGACATGGAACGGATCTCTTGTTATTATGTTTGTGCAAGTTGTTCAACGCATTTCTTGATTTTGAATATATTCCAGAGACGTTAAAAGCGGGTATTATCGTGCCATTATACAAGGGAGAACCTAAACCTGCAACTCTCCCGGACAGTTACCGAGCGATATCATTACTACCCGTGTTATACAAAATATTTGAAGCCATACTTCTCAAACGATTCATGGATAGTGACATACTGGCTGCATTCCCACATGACCTTCAGAATGGATTTCAATCTAGGGTAGGCTGTAACATGACAACTTTCGTCCTTCAAGAGGCCATATCGTACGCACATGAAAACAGTTCCAAACTTTATGTTGCATTTTTAGACTCTAAAAAAGCTTTCGACAAAGTATGGCACACCGGACTGTTATTCAAGTTTCTTCGCCTTGGTTTTTCAAGAAAAGCCATTTGCATGTTACAGTGCATATACAGTGACATCACAAGCCAAGTTCGTTATAACGGATGTCTGTCAAACTCCTTTGTGATTAGCCAAGGAACAAGGCAAGGAGGTATCCTCTCACCTTTTTGCTACTTAGTGTACATAAATGACCTTCTTGAAATCCTAACGACCACACGAATGGGACTCTCCATAAATAATAGTTCATGCGCGGCACCTACTACGGCGGACGATATAACACTTATATCCCTCTCTAAAATTGGCCTCGACAGTTTAATCGACATGTGTTATCAATACAGCATCAGGTGGCGATTTTCTTTCTCTTGTACTAAAAGCAACATTATTGTATTTAACGAGTCAAAAAGTGGCCACTCCAAAGCTCACAGAACATGGCATTTAGGCCCGAACACCATTCCAGAGAAAACAGAGAGCACGCACTTAGGAATTGTACAAGATAAATTCGCTACAGGAAAATCACATGGACACTTAGTTTCTCTGAAAATGCGCAAAACATTTTTCTCAATTGCTAAGAGACAGTTAACTGCATCTTTGACTCCTGTTTCACTGAGGCAGATCCTAAAATGTGTTGTTCTGCCGAAAGCATTATACGGATGCGAACTCTTACCCATGCAATATACCTCTGGTCTCATGATAATGGAAAGATCACTCCGAACATGTATCAAGAGTATCCAGTCACTACCGAAAAGGGCAAGCACTAGACTGTCCCTTGGATTACTTGGATTGATGCCCATTGAACAGGAAATTCATACCCGAAAATTATGCTTTCTTGGAAACCTATCCATTTACCACTTCACCACCAAACTCCTCTGAGACTGTTCCTACTCAAAGCGCACCAGCAACGTCTGTTTAGAAGATCATCTTCCGGCTATGTTCATGATATATTTCAAATTCTCGCAAAATACAATCTAAAATGTTATCTCCTAGAATATCTCGATGAAGGTCTGTTCCCAGCAAAAGAAGTGTGGAAGAGGATTGCTAAAACAGCTGTGCAAAATTATTATATTAACTCATGGCGTTGCGCGTATGTGCTGTACATTCTGATCCAAATTTAATTGTTCTATCAAAAGTTCACCATAATCCATTAGACTGTTGGTCAATATGGACTCGAGTACACGCCCAAGCACATTTATCATCCAAATATGTCAACTTGTGCCGGTTACTGAATAGGACAGCATTCAACAACAATACTCTCTGTAACCTTTGCTCTGTTCGCTTTAACAGTGAGATAACGCATATCATGTTCTCGTGTCAATCGGGCATATTGATTCATGCGCGAAACATATACTGGGATTTCATAACGAACAGATTCGGAATTCCAATATACATGTTCATGGCTTCGCTTACCGTTGACGACTTGTGTGCCATGCTTTTAGGTTCAAGATGTAACATATTAAATATATCGGATTTTCCTCTGGATTTCATCGTCGACTCGACCGCAACATTCCTTCTGCATGCGAGCAAGGCTGTCAACGTTCTACGATCTACACCCGATGGTCTCGGCTGATGGACAATTCGAAGCTTTCTATAAATAATTTGTTTTTGCTATAATGATTCACACAAGAAACCTCTATATATACACACGTACATTGTGGTCGATAGTTCAAAGATAATTAATGCATGATCACCAGCAATCGGCAACACGCCTATTGTCACATCAAAACTGTTTTCATGCAGCTGGGCCATTTGCGTGTTACATAGTATCCATCATACACGCACATTCACATTATACCTGACATACATGTATGTCTTAAATAGGCCATTTTCATGCTACTTTCTGAATTCGATGTCTGAAATCTTTGTCTAATTTCACCCGATACGGTGATATGACGAAACAAATTCTCAATTTCTTATACTCAACTTTGATGTTGACTAAATATTTTATTTGGAAGTTTTATTTCGCTCGATCACACGCATGTGATTTTGCTAATTTATTTCCAGAAACGCTCATCAACTTTCACTCGACAAGTTAATATGACGACTCACATTCGAAAGTTCCAATACTCAACTTTGATCTGCAATAAATATTTTATTCGGAAATTTTATTTCGCTAAATCACACGCATGCGATATTGCTAATCAGGTTTGGTTTTGTTTTTTGTTTTTTTGTTTTTTGTTTTGTTTTTTGTGTTGTTGTTGTTGTTGACAGCTGGCATTTCTATATTAGATTATCACCGACCACCTTAACACATGGAATTTGAAAATATCAGACCTGGCCGCATGCGTGTGACATGGCATAAACACTGTTATATTAATATTGTGACTAGTATTACATTTGCATGCATATTTATGTAACTTGTATATAATTGTCATTTGTATATATGCTCTCCTAAATTGAGGAGGTTAACAATAAACTTACTATTTCCGGGGGTCGGTGGTTTCTACGCACAGTGGAACAACTTCCCGGTGAAATTGAGCCTCTGCGTGGTCTTTCCTCCACCCGTAAAATTGACAACGTCGTGTGTGGCCTAGCGGCTAGAATGACGATAAACCCTAATAAACAACAGCAACAACAATTAATAGTTTAATGACATTTTTCGGTCTTTATAATATCTCAAGATATAGGGGGTATTTGGATCTCTAGTTTAACGACATTTTTCGGTCTTTATAGTTTAACGACATTTTTCGGTCTTTAATATGTCAAGATAGAGGGGCCCTTAGGGGGTATTTGGATCTCTAGTTTAACGACATTTTTCGGTCTTTGATAGCAAAATGGAAGAAGTACATATTTGGAAGATGTGGTGGCCTAAAAAGGAAAGTTGTTTGGTGGTCTTGAAATGCAGTTTTTCTTAACAGTCTTCCTTGATTAAAGTGATGTGAAACACTCCGGCAGACACCGGGCAGAGTGATCAAATAAATAGAAATTAAGAATAATCTTTCTCAAAGTAGTTATTTGTTACGAATATTAATCCAAATGGATGTTACACAACGTCATTCTTATATATTAGTTAAATGCAATGACTCTCGATGGCAAAATGATTTTTGTTTAATTACAGCCGATAGTTGCGCCCCGAATCGAGATGTAAATATTTACAATTTGGAGTAGTTCAGACGATGTTCTATATGAAGTGGTGTGGTAGATCTTTTTGGAAATTTTCAGTGATGTTAGTAGAATGATAACATTCCCCACGTTGGAAAAGTGCCTGAGCACTAACTTATCAATTTCTCGCTCCCGAAAAAGTCCATAATATGTCTTTAAACATATATATAAATCTCCGAAAACAAAAATTCTAAAGCATTAAACGATTTGCTATATTTCCACTAGGGCATATATTTCATCTGATTTTGCGAGAATCCATATATACTTTTTCATGAGAATCCAGGGTAATTTTCGAGAATCTAGATTTGGATTCTCGCCGAAATATAAGCCCAGATTTCACTCTGAAGTGTGCCTAAATGGCATAAATTGTACCTTGGTTCCCATGTTCGCTATAAACTAGCTTGAAATTCGCAAACCAATGAATTTTTTTTCTTCAGAAAATTTACATTTTTATGACTCGCGACATAAATTGTCACCAATAAAAACAAATTTTATTCATCGTGGAAGTTAGTCGGTGACTATAAATAATGTCACCATTCAACTGAATGTTGTTGAATTCTATTGAGATGTGGAGCAGACAATATATTGGGAGGCTCGGAGGCTCCATAGCATGAGGCCCCCACCCCCTTTTTCGTATGCCGTATTCCATGCCCTGTTATGAGGTACGCCGTATTCCGGCCCCTCTGTTAGGAGGTATTCGGTATTCCAAAAATACCGGTATTCGTACGCCGACCTTCCAAAAAAATTTCATATATTTTTATGTATTCCATATGGTATTCCGTATTCCAACTTCTGTGTTAAGTGGTATTCCGTATTCCATGGGGGGTGGGGGCCTCTAGCATCTGCTCCTCAATCCTTACCAGATGTCAGTAAAAGTTTCCCATTTCATTATTTCAGTTCTTTAGCAATCTTAATCATTATATGTAATGCCCTGACCATGCTCAATACTAGCTTGAAATTGGCGAAACAATGAATTTTTTTTCTTCAGAAAATTTACATTTTTATGACTCGCGACATAATTGTCATCAATAAAAACAAATTTTATTCATCGTGGAAGTTAGTCGGTGACTATAAATAATGTCACCATTCAACTGAATGTTGTTGAGCATATTTCAACCAATTTTGGAAGTTTAAATGAATATTTTCTTCACACTCAAAGTCAATTGACAAATTTCAGGATTTTAGCCTGCTTCGTTGGGACCAAATATTTGTTGTGCACACTGAAGGAACGTCTACCATCACTCGATAGGCCAGATTATGCCCTGACCATGCTATAAAGTATTAAACTAGCTTGAAATTGGCAAAACTATGAATTTTTTTGGTTGAACAAATTTACATGGGAATCTCCATAGAAAACGGTTATATTTCGATAAAAACGAAAGTAATGCGAAATGAAAGTCGGCACTGGCCAGCATTGTGCAGAATAACATATGAGTCAAGTTATATCCGAATATTTGACCTCATTCGATTAAATAGTCTCGTATTTAAGGAATCAATGGCGCTCGAACATGTGGAAATTTTTTCCGTCGCACTCGCAGACTGTACTCAGGTACCACCAGAATAAGGCGGAATTGTGAAATGTAAACACGCATTACCTTTTGTGAGAATAACACAAGCGCAGACTTGATCAAAGTAATGCAATACACAACAACAAATAGGATAAAACGGATATAAACACGGTATAAGTGAGAAAAAACGTGGAAACAGTTGACAACATTTCTTCGGTTATTCGGCAAAACGGAAGGTATAGATTTATGGTCACTAAAAAGTGTACTCCGGCCCCGGCTCGACTCGGAGAAAATGTGTGAAATACCAAGCAATAATCTTAACATAAAAGTCAGAAATATTTTCATGATCGAACTGCGGACCTGATAATTATCGAAATATGTAGTCGAAATAATGTTTAAGTAGTTAATCACACGATTTAGACATTAACACACTCTTAAAGACGAAATACACGACCATCTAATGTCATTATTTAACTGCGTCGGTGTTTGTTGTTATCAATCGTTTATTGCTTCGTTTTTAGTAAGACCATTGTATCTGTTTTGCGCATGCGCAAGTCACTTTCCATATTTGGAATTTCCATATATGGGATTTGTGTTAACCTGAATACCGATCAATCCATTACAAACAAATTACCACGCAATTATCTTAGCATAAAAATATATTGTAATTTATGCAACTACGACCCTGGTAACTCTGATAACTAATAAAATATACCGGGCAATTCATTTTAAGATCGTTATTTGACTTTGCTTTAGGTATATATACACTCTTAAACGCACATAAACGACCCATTGGCGTTAAATTAAATATACTCGGTATTTATTCTATTAATTTTTTATTGCTCAGAATAGAGTTAGACCCTTGACACCTGTCAATATATTTGGGCTGAATTCATATGATGCGGTATTATTCCTCGAAATAAACAACAAAGCCGTCGTTACTTCGAAATGTCGTTTGGGCTAACATTTACACAAATCCTCCGTGTGTTCTCCTCAATTGACACACAGGTTCTCAGTCGACACAGGTTATCCCAGAAACAGGTGTGAAATAAACACCCAAGGTTTGGGTGAAATGATAGTTCGTAACCGCCCAGCCATGTTCGTACCCGCCCAGTCATGTTCGTAACCGCCCAGCCCGGAGGTTCGTAACCAGTCTTTAAACGATTTTCTAACTCCCACTGAACCGCCCAGTGGGAGTTAGAAAATCGTTTAAAGACTGGTTCTAAATTATCAAAAAGAACAAACTCTCAGCGTTTACAAACAATATGTGGTTATTTGTTATTTTTGAACACACGGATGCACTAGAGTTGGTGTGAAAACGAAGAAATCGTTAAAAAACGTTGATCATAATATTTCGTGAGCGCGGTTCACCGAACACTCATCAAAATCATCTAAATACTCGTTTCAAATAATTTAAATTTTAATAACACGTTGGTGTGTGCAACAAAATATGATCATTTGTTATGTTTGTACTCCAGGGCGCACCAGAATTGGTGTAAACGTGTTGAAATTTGCAAAAATCTGCGAAGACAATATTTATCGAAAGTGCCCAGCTGGGCGGTTTCATGTTATTCGATAGATATCGTCTCAAAACTCGTTTTAAAAGATGTACTTACAAAAACCCTTTAATATGTATGTTTAAAAATGGTCACTTGTTGTGTTACAACATGGAAACATCTTTGTATTGATGTATAGAATTAGAATCGGGATATTCGCAAAGAAATATATATATTAGTTGTCCAAAAGTAATAATCAATCACTATTGCGTCCAAAATATCCTTTAATTTGGAGTTTAGTCTAATACCGCCCAGCTGGGCCGCCCAGCAGGGGCTTTTATACTATTTATACTATTATACCAGCTGGGCTTTTATAGGGTCTCCACATTATGAACAAAATAACTTAGGGTCTGTATCGTCTAATATTTTATTGTGTACTGCCTTTGTACCCACAACACATAACATAAATTATCATATGTTTATATACACGTATGTACTCTGTATATCAACATGATGATGATATGAATAAAATAAAAAAATGTAACACGCATGGCACATACCAATATTATGTACAAACAGCTGACATATCCAGCACACATGATGATTACTGATTTTGTGGCAACATTTAATCTTAATTTCGATACATTGGACTTCGACCCCACTCAGTTCTATCATGCAGCATGACATTACAATGGGATATGCAAGAACAAGATATGCTACCAAAGGATGAAATGTACTGTTTCTATAATATTCACAATTGAGAAAGACCAGATTTGCGATCAGGGGTGGGGTCGGGTGTCTCACCCCTCCAATGTTGGTCCAAAAATCAAACAGTTGGAAATTCGGAGCCTCCAGTAGGATCCAGTTGGAAATGTCGGACTTTTAACTTGTATTCGGGTTAAATTTGATGTTTTCAACAGTAGTGTACCATATTTGTTAAGCTTTCCAATGGGAATCTAGCATTTTCACATTTATCGGAACTCCAGTTAGAAATGTTTCACCCTCAATTGTAAAATTCAAAATCAAGGGAAGGGTTGCAAACCAAATGTCCCACATTCTGGAGGTCCAGTTTGAATATATCAAACCAAGTGAAGGTAAAAATAAAATTTCCCTCCAGTCGAAAAATAGGGACCCAAAAGGGAGGGGTGGAACCGGAAATCGCGAAGGGACGCCTCCACACAGGACCCCTTCGGCACGTCCCTGGCTGGAATTGTCAAACGACCTAACGAGTCAGAATTTAACGAGTCAGAAATTTGGTTTGAACCTCTCCTTTGACAAATTGTTATGAATACCGATTTCAAAGTTTAAAATGTGTGCTAAATTTCATTTGGAAACATCAAGTTTCAACGAAATTCTACAAGTTTACAACATATCATTTCCATGAAATTTCCAAATGGAGGCAGTTGGAATTTTGAAACAAACTTGTGGCTATTCCCTGGCGCATTGACATTGATCCATCAAGTGGTATACTCAGAGTATGATTTTCAATGGATACTAATATAGTATGTGCATGGTTATATAGTAATTTGATGAGGAATTTTCATATTCTACTCATGGAAGGCCCTTCTTTCATATGGGAAACGCCTGCTATTACTTTGTGTCATAATAAAAAGGAATAAATTTATGTACGTCACCCAATCTCTAATATTGTGATATTGCCAGTGTTGTGCACTAAGCTGCTTCTGTTTATGCAAACTTGTTTTTTTTTTTAAATATATAAGTATTAGTTTTTCATTATGTTTAATTAAAATTTCCAGACTCTTCACGCAAATCACATCTCTTCTACCCTCATATATGTTGGGAGGGCTCAATGTATTTAGCCACAACAGAATAAATGAAATAAATCCGTTCAACTCTATCGTAAGTGGATATATAGTCGGCGTCGTAATCAACTGCATTTAATTTAGATATAGGCACTGCTATTCATCGGTCGGATGTTCTGTCTACATTATCAACGTGCATTTGAACGTGGCATTAAATGGATAATAGTTTGTGTAACTATGGAACCGTAAATGTGGCTGAATTGGTCACTGTCATCCCCTGTCGTTCAGTTGGGTATACCCAGCCTTTCCAATTTGCAGTTGGGTCAGCTTTTATAAAATTTACATTTGGCTTTTTAAAATTTCGCTACACATTATCTTTGTTTAAACACGACAGCCAATGTTTATAATTGTCAGGTGCCACAGGTTGAATTGTCCCATCTTATTTGATCCAATATACACTATGCTTAAAACTATGACCATTTGAATAGGTATCTATAATTTTTCGAGGGAGTGGAACCAAAATTGCCACCCGTTGGAGCTCCAGTTGGAAAATTCCCATCTGGGGGGATTCTGAAGTGGACATCGTCGTTCAGGACTCACACGCCTTTCTTGGTTTTCTCTATTAATAACTTGTAATCTTTCATATTGTTTGTGTCAGGGACATATACTTCTTCCAGAATGTTAAAAACATTTACAGTTTCTCATCTTATTTTTATTAATTTTATGCCACAAAATAGTCGGAAAATTGAACTAACAACTCAATGTTTTGCGGCGTTAGAAAACGCCCGATAAAAATAGTTCTATTTGTGAACTTTAAACCAATTGTTCAGAGAACATAGAGCGAACATAGACATGTTGATATATCATAAATGACTACCATGTGTTTAGGAATAAATAACATACAGACAGCCGAATGCGGCGACAATCAATTCGCTCTTCAATAACCTCCGGCTTAAATGTCCTTCTTTCATTTCGGCCAATTTGGCCGTTTACTTCATGGCTGCTTTTCATCTGACGTGTGTGTCGGAATAATGATGTGGAGGATTTGTGTAAATGTTAGCCCAAACTACATTTCCAAGTAACGATGGTTTTGTTGTTTATTTTGAGGAATAATACCGCATCAGATGAATTCAGCCCAAATATGTTAACAGTTGTCGTGTAAAACATTCGGCAGTAGGTTAGCGTTATTTAGTATTTGTGGATGTCCTTTAACATGGGGAAAATAGACTACTGCGCTTGAACGAGCATGTGAATTTGTCGTTTTTAATGTATAGCAACTTTATAATCAATAACAGAGGCATTCTCTGTCAAATAAGGTCGCTATATTTACGATACCAATTGGGGAACTTTGTAAATTAAATTACGCGTAAACCAACGTAAAAGTATACCTGCTGCAAATAGAAAAGGTGCCGGAATCGGCGTACTCGCCCCAGGGCTAACTCGCCCCAATCGACGCGTGCCAACTCGGAATAAAAGGCCAACTCGGAATAAAAGATGTATACGGGGTGTTATATGGCGTTTGGTCCGTTGTTTCTCAATGAATATTATTGAAATTTGGTGTATATGTCCGGGCTGGGACATGGAATACAACAACGTTTGAATTGTTTTTAAATTTACAAATTTGTTGATTTTATTCATTTTTTTTTTCGTTCTGAAACACACTATAAAGTGTATATAATATAATAACGAACACGAGACATACATAATTTATAAACTGTTAACAAAAGATATCAAATTCAAAGATGACTCAGTGGAGTTTATAAAGTGAACATAAAAACATTGAGGTAAGAATCTTTTTAAGGAATGCAACTTTATTTAATGATAATAAACACATAAATTAAAATAACAAACATGAGACATACATGATTTATAAACTGTTAACCCAAGATATCAAACTCAATACATGACAAAGATGACTCAGTGAAGTTTATAAAGTGAACATAAAAATATTAAGGTAAGAATCTTTTTAAGCATTACTAAACCGTTTAGCACAGTCCACTTCACTCTTCCGATCATCACCAAACTTCATATTTATCTTGATATTGATCTATCAGATGAGAGCTATCAAATATTTTTTTAATTTTATAGGATAAAATGGTCGCCAGCGGCCATATTGCATTTACGTTATATGTTATCGCGTCATGTCGATATCTAGTATTACTTAGAAATTTCACCTTTCCAGATTCATAATTGCTCCATTGACTGTAACAGATGGAATTATTCCCCTCTTCGGATAGAGTGTCACTGAAACTATATTTTGTCAGACTGTCTGTATAGTCACTGATTATATATGGCAATAATCTGTAATAAGATGTAGCACTATTTTATTTTATATTTACATGCAGTGCTGTTTTTATACAACAATTCTAATCCCCCCTAGATCATCATGTGATCGACCATACGTCGCGCGAGGACCTGGTTGAATTAAGGGGGGTTTTATTGATAACTTCTGTCCTCAAGCTAGATTATACTTATGACATTTAATGACATGTTTCTAACGTGGAGGGTTAGATATGCTTGAGACACCACCACTCTTCAATTCACACCAAGTTCTCAGCTGTCATATTCGGATATTAGAACCCATAGCCATGATATATGGTTTATTTTGTGTATACTAGTAATATAGTTATTTTCAGTACCTTTATATACCAGTACTGTGTATAACAATGCATATAAATTAATCCATGTATACATGTATATTGATTCAACGGATTCAGTGGTTTTGTCCATCAGTCTATCAAATTTACGGGGAAAACATGGCCACAAGCAGTACACCCGGCTAAATTTCGAATTTGAATCAATTGGCGCACCCTGCAGCCAGCTTTTATTGGAGAACTTTTTCTCATGTGGATAGTTTGGGTCACCGCTAGATGTGAGCCATGTTTTGTTCTCAAGCTGTCCTTGTGAAGACATCACTGCCAGCGGTGATCTTGAATTTTACTATTTTTATGGCTAAATAATTTGGTTGATCCTACAGACGACACCCCTTGTCCGATCGTCACCAGATTCCACAATGATCTTCTGGATAACCAGGGTGCATGAGAGTAATCTAATTTTCCCGAATTTCGTTAAAAAACATTACCACAGGCAGCAATTTGGTATCTTACTGTTTGATCCTCTTTTGCATGACTGAATTGTTTAGCAACTGTACAGACATATCCCTCATCTGATAGTCACCACACTTTATATTGATCTTCGGGCTGACAACTAGATGGGAGCTATCGAATGCTTTGAATTTTTTTGGAAAACATTGTCGCCAGCAGTCATCTTCTATTTTGGTTTTTATATACATGTATATCTCTTCATTCGGATAGCCAGTATTACGTAGGTACTTCAACTTTCCGCATTCCTGCCATCATTTGAAATATAAATATTTACCTGATACATGCACCCTTCAAAATTTGTTTCGTCGTATCTATTTTAATGACCCGTATGGTAATATTGATACAGATATATTTGTCAAACATTTCTTTGTACAATATACAGGTATTTAGTTTGTAACTAAATCTAGAAATATATAATAGTAGCTGGTGGACCCTACTTCGTCCGGGATGTTCCCCTCTGATTTTCGGAGAATTGCGCGATTTAACCTTGAATTGACCATTTTAAAGGTGAACGTCATGTCGGGTCACGATTTGACCCGTCCAAAACACTCCCCGGAAAGTCACGACAAAAGTACCCGTCGAAATCCGCCCGGCTTTACCCGATTTGACCTTGAATTGACAATTTTGAATGTCAAGATCAGGTCAGGGTCATGATTTGACCCACCCGAAACACTCCTGGGACAAAAGTAACAGTAGGTATTATATTTCGTTGAAATACTTCCGTTTTACCAGATTTGACCTTGAATTGATCTTTTTGAACGTCAAAGTCAGGTCGGGATCAAGATTTGACCCGTCCAAAATACTCCCTGGAAATAATTTCCCCTAGGTATCAAATGTCGTCAAATCTGTCCGGCAGTTTTCCCGGCCATAGCTAACAGACAAACAGACAGACAAATGTCCAAAATATATATTAAACTAGCTGATGTACTCGACTTCGTTCGGGCTATTTAGGGATTTACCTGATCGATGCATTCAAACCGTAGATCGGCTTGACAGCTACTATGACGAGATTGTGTCAGTCATAAGAAATGCCACACAACAAGTCATACCGTCTAGGAGGTTCAATCGCCACCTCAGACCTTTTTGGAATGATACCTTAAAAGAACTGCATCATAATATGGCATCAATGCGACAAGTGTGGATATCTGCCGGGAGACCACGGGAGGAATCACACATTGCATATAGAGCATACAAAGACGCAAAATGTCTATTTCGTGCACAATTCCGCAAATCGAACGAGCTCTATCTCCAAGAAATGGATGACAAGCTAGACAAAATGGCCGAACTTGACATAAACAGCTTTTTTAGGGCTTTCAACAAAAGGAAAGTTCAACGGCAAACCGCATCAAACTGTTTATTTGAAGTAAACGGTTCCACACTTAGAGACCCACAGGCGGTAATTGAAGCTTGGTCATCTTATTATGAGAACCTCTATTCCCCATTACAATCTAACGATTTTGACGAAAAACACTTTTCATATGTTAACGCGGAAATTGAGAACATACGCTCGTCGCACGGGTATAGCGACATTGATGCAGATTTATGTTTCAATGTGTCTATTGATGAAGTAAAATATGTACTGCAAAATGCCAAGAAAGGCAAGGCGCCTGGTTTAGACACCTTATGTTATGAACATATAATTTATGGTGGAGAGCGCCTGCAGAGCTCAGTTGCAACATTGATGTCCAAAATGGTTGAACTCAACCACGTCCCAGCACGAGCCAAAATAGGCCTTATGGTACCGCTCTTCAAAGGCGGCAATAAATCCAAAATACAATTTGATAATTATCGTGCTATCACATTGCTCCCTGTTTTATATAAAATATTTGAGAAAATTATTTTGAACCGTCTTGAAAACTTTTCAACAGATCTCATCAAAGTACACCCACTGCAACATGGATTTCAAAAAGGGGTTAGCTGCCTCGCGTCGTCCTTCATAATCCAGGAAAGTATCGCCTTCACGGCCGAAAATCACAGCCCACTGTTTGCTTGTTTTTTAGATGTCCGTAAAGCTTTTGACACAGTTTGGATTCACGGTCTCCTGCTCAAACTCTATCAACGTGGATTCACTGGTAAAATATGGCATATAATCAGTTCTCTGTTAAGTGGAATAAAATGCTCTGTTCAATGTAATGGTTCGATTTCGCGATACGTCGATATACAACAGGGAACACGTCAAGGAATATACTCGCCCCCTTATTTTACATGATCTTCATCGATGAACTAATTTTCCAACTTGAAAACAGTCACCATGGTTTCCCCGTCGGTTCTGCGTGTTGCGCATCGCCAACTCAAGCCGACGATATGACTCTCTTGTCTCTAACTTCTTCTGGTCTCCAAACTTTGTGTGACCTATGCAGCTCATACAGTAAAAAATGGAGATTTAAATACAACCAGGATAAATGCAAAGTAGTCATTTTTAATGAACCATCTTCCTTACAAAGGTCCCGAGAAACAGTAGTTTGGATTGTAAATGATGAACCCGTGTCGGTATCAGATCAGGTCACACACCTTGGAATCCCATTACAAAACATTAACATGGGCAACCGTCTGACTGACCACATATGCACCAAAATACGCTCTACGTATCTCATGTTAAGTAACGCTGGTATGTATGCCGGTGGCATAACGCCCCTCAGCTCAAACACTTTGTACAACACTGTAGTTTTACCCAAAGGCCTATACGGGTCTGAATTCCTTTGCGGCATATGTTTGACAAATGAAAACTCGTTGGAAAAAGTTCACAGGTTTTGCTTAAAACAAATTCAAAGACTCCCTTATAGAGCGCGCACAGATGTGGTACAAGGCTTACTTGGACTATGCCCTCTATCAGCAGTTATCGACAAGAGAAAACTTAGTCTGCTTGGGTCTCTTTGCAGGACGGCACATGAAAAGACATCGAAAACGATTTTCATGTTCCGTCTTAAGAGTCACCTTCAACAATCTAATTGTAATGCATCGTTTATTTCAGAAATCATTAAAATTCTTGACAACTATATAACCTCACATCCTATCTAACATCGTTTCTAGAAGAAGGACACTTCCCATCCAAGGAGGCATGGAAATCCCTCATAGTAACAGAAATCAAACAAGCAAACGAGCAGCAGTCATGGCAGACACGATTACGCAATGAACATGCCCTAGTCCCATTCGCAAATAATCATAGTTCACTGTCAATTTCACCTCTTTGGCTAGCATGTAGAAGCTATCCTCAACATAAGCTTGAATTTCTAGAAATAGCCAAAATCCTGGCCCGGGCCTTGTCCCCAGCACACGGAAAGTGTCAGATATGTCATAAACTCTTTGAAAACGAAATCGAACATGCAATCCTCTTATGTTCCGCCTTTGCCGAGACAAGAATCGAAATATGGTTCAATGTCATAGAGGACTTCGGTATACCTTGTTTCTTATATATTGACAACTTGAGCCCCGTAGATCAGTTGATGATATTTCTTGCTTGCATTCCGCCACCCATGCGGGACCTCGTAAATGATATTAAGCAATTTACCATGTTTCTTGTTCGAAATTCATTTAAACTGTGGAAATTGTATACGGATCTGATCCGGTTAGAATCTATCGACTAAATGGATCACTTGTAAACCGCTCACGAACCGCTCTGCTCGAAGACAGAAACAAGAAATACATAATTAATTTGTAATTAGTAGCATCTAACTAAACATGATATACACATGTACTTTATAACGAAAATAAAGCTATATCGCAGACAACTCAGTCTCGCTCCATTCGACAGATACTCGTATAATTATCCAGTTGAAGTGTTTCGTGAAATCAGAAATACACGAGGCTTACAGGTGTAATGCTTATACCTCATTGAATTTGTATTGCGCATATTTTGTGTATAAAACCATGTGATATATTGATGTTTATTTTTTGTCAACTATGTTGAAACACTAATCTTGTGTATGATGCATAATGTTTAAACTCTCCGTTTGCGGAGGAAATAAAGGTATATATATATATGTCCCACTATTGTTTTATTGTTTCTGTCATTTTCTCCTTAATTTATCTGTCTCATGTTGTCCTGATCACTTGCCTCTTCCTTCTTTTCTGCCTCCATATCACGCAATACTCAGATTATATTATATAATCTCCAATTATCAGAATGCCATTATTTCCAATCGTTCCCGCCCGAACTACAGCCTCGCTCACTTATAAAGAGCGTTCTCTTCAAAGACATGATAGTTATTTGAGGTATTGTTTTCTCTTTTTTATTTGCTTGATAAGCGGAACTTTTGACCAATTTGATGTAAAATCGAACACTGGATCTTTAAGTCATACAGTTATGTAAGAAGGAATTGTCACTACATACATCATAGTGAAATCGCTCTACAAATTAATGTATAACCATTACACCAACGGTATATTCTTTTCACCGTGTATTTCCGCAATGAAGGAAATAATTGATTGTTGCGGCGTGTTTGGGTGAACGAATATTCACTTATAAACACGATGTGCATTTTGTGGCTCAAATAAAGTGTTATCAAAACACAGATTCATGGCCGCGGTAATTAGCGGATTAATTGTGATATAATTTATCCATATACTTAACAAGTGGGATTTCTATCATAATTCGATACGAAAAGGGGACATTTTAGCAGATGAGTTTCATTTCGTCGGATACGGGAGTGGAGCGAGGCGGACAGAATTGCTTTGTCCGTATTAGTTCCTCTCGGTCAGACATTGAGCACGGGTGAGTTGTGTGGCCGCGCCCTCGGGTGCAGCTGCCCTCGTGCTTAACGCCAGTGAGACGGTTTTGGATTAGGATTATGGACTTAATCCCTGAAGCTGTGTTGGCCGCAGTGCAAACGTGTCGGGTAGTGGACATTGCTAACTGGACTCTCCAGTCTAGCAGGGGCTACCTGACCCTTTGCCTGGAGTTTCGGACTGAAGATGCTGTTACCCAGAGATCTCAGGACCGGGACGCCAACCCCAGAACAACCCGATGTCAAATGAAGCAAGGGGGAAAGAAGGGACCAATTAAGAAGACGCCTTCTAGAAGAAAAAGGGACGCTGATAGACGGGCGAAATGGAAACAGAAGAAGGGGGTGACCGTTGATCTGCCGGTCACTCCTCCCCGTGTGGTCCAGTCGTCAAGTGTCACAGCCAGTAGGTCGGAGTTGTCTGAGAGACGCCCAGACATCCCGACCTGCTTGGAGACAGACATCACTACAGCTAGCAGGGATTCCGTTGATCTGCCGGAAGTCCCTGCTGTCGTCATCGAGGCGAGCGGAGAAAGGGAACAGGATACTACCCCTGTTGTTCCTGCCGCCAGCTTCGACGTGGAGTTGGACAGTCTACCACACCGGACACCGGAATTCCATCTCATCCCGGTGTCCCCAGCTCTATGGGCAGCAACAGCGCTAACACCTCCACGGGAGCATCTCACTTTGCCGACGGCTATTGTTTCCGGGGACTATTGTTGCACGAGGTGGCAATAATCCCTTACTTCAATCATTTGCCGCTTATAGTCTATTCCTCTTTTCTTTTGGTGTTTTAATGGTTTGTCCTCTCTTTTTGTAGGTTTTTAATGATTTGTCAATTTGGGAACGAGGGTTTTGGAACCTTTGGTGCTGATTCAATGTTGATGTCAGGAAATAATCTATGTCATGTTTTATTTATTTATTGATACAAAATAATTAATAAAATACATACAAGGAGATAACAAACATATAACAAATACACGAGAATACTTTAACAAACAGCTCAATGGCGAACTAATTTAGCGATTGAATCTAAGTATTCTACAACGTCGATCTCGTTTTCCCTGAATATTCTCTTGAAATGTACAAGAGACGCGTTGACCGCCCGATATTGTCTTCTCTGTGGTGAACTCTGCCGCCACCAATCAGTTGAAGTATCGTCGATTCTGTATAGGATTGCGCTTTTTTAATGTGTTCGATCATGTCGAATATATTTGGTTTTGAAGCTGCTATATAACCTTGAAGTTTTCTGTGCCATACTTCGACATGGTTTGTGGTCCGGGGGCCGGTTGTATTATAGTGATTCCACATGGTACGGCCTTCGTCACCTTCAATCCACTGCATAGTCACATAATCGGAAAACTTTGTCACGCGGTCGTCGATTGGGCGGTCTGTTGTTTCCATATATTCTTCCCATTCTTCTAGTACATTGAGCCAAGCATCGCTCAACTGGTCGACGGGGACGAATGGTAAGGCGATGGCACGTCGAATTAAGTTCCTTATCTCTGAATATGGTTCGTCATACTCTGCCTTCATATGACACGTGACTGTAGCATACTTATATATGCACTGCCTGTAGTAAAACATGCACCCTTTGAGTAGCGTTGTTGGAAAAATGTCTTTAATCGCGTTCTGTGCCGCTTTCTCGTAGTCTGTGAACACGGTTGGTGGATTAAGCTGGATGTTGAAATCGTTGGCCTTTTGTTTTAGTGTCTGGAAGAATCTGGTGTATGTCGCCTGATTCTTGTTCGACGGGAATCCATACACAAGTGGCAGCATCTTGTTGTCGACGAACGCATGTATCGTGTACATATAAATTTATATTTATAAATTAGAACGCTCTTTATTGTCTGGCATTTTGGTTAGAGAAGAATGGATGCTCTTTATAAGAAATTGAAATAAGAAAATGCATGTGTCGTACCTGGTCAGAATCGGCTAGATGATTGTGTTGACTCGTTGAAGAACTAACTATCTCGTTCTTTGTGTTGATGGTGGCACCACAGCCATTCTTACAACACACCCAGTGGACATTCTCGGATGGACGTGATTTGATGCGGAATTTGAAGTCGTTGAAGACCAGGTGTTTGCCTCCTCGATCGTTGGCGATGAAGAATACATTTACTTGAGAACTTGCCATGATGAAGATAGAACAATGAATATGATCAACTTTGGAGAGACATGGGGTTTTTATAGCTCAATACGATCGCTCAATACGAATAACAGTTTACTACTATTTCACTGATTGAACCAGCTGAGTGAACATGAAATCGCTCATCTGATGAAGACTCATGTGAAATTCGTTTAGCGACATGCTAAAACAACATTGCAAACGGAAGCCGGGAAAACTGTTATTTAATTAATACAGACTATAGGCGCGACGATCACACATTGCCGGCGATATTTTTTCAGGCTCGTCGGCAAAGTGAGAATAAGCCACCTCCACCTTCAGTATGACTACAGAAGATAGAGACGCCCTCTGTGCCAAACTCGACAAATTGCAGGCACAGGCGGATGCAGCACTGGCATTATGTGCAAAGACCCGCGAGGACTACCCGTCACCACCACCGTCTCCACCTCCGTCATCAGGAAAAAAGAATCCCGCCAAAAGAAGGAAAAAGAAACGATCAAAATTTCTGAACAAAAATGCTCCTTTTTTGTGTCCTTAAAATAAATCTACATAAAAATGAGGGGTGAAGGAATTCGACCATCCCGGGGTTAGCCCCCCAAATCACATTCCCTGCTCGTCGTATAAATAAATTGACCATGACCATGTCGGAAATAATTGTCGAGTACCAACTGAAAGATACCGACAACACGCATAATTATGTCATTGCATGAAAGCCAGGTATACATGAACTCAAGCTACGATTCAAAGGTACACCATTGTAATGACCAACATAGCAAGTAAATTCAATTCAGTACTGTTTCACTAGTTCACGACTTTACATTTGCTTATCACTGATATCAGTATTTTTGCTACTATATACACAACCTCTTTTGTTATGTCAAATTGTTATATTATATTATATATTTCGTGATAGCATCATGTACACGGCACACGTATATTGCGACAGTGGCTTTCTTCACTTGATTCAACGGCCATGTGAGTCGGCCATGTAAGTCGTGGTGTTTTCTGATTACCAAATCTGGAATAAATTTTTTACAAATAAACCTGTTGAGTATGAGTATAACCCAATTTGCATGGCTCGTATTGATCAAACTTACAGTATAACAAAGATCGTAGCGGAGATATGTAAGATTAATGTCAAATATTATTTTGCTACCATGTTTTCCATAAAACATACACGACGAATTTTAGAAACTCTTCCGATTCCGTGCTTCTGTTCGACTGTTTCCACCGAACAGGCAATACTAAAAACCGTAACGTGACACCGGCTTCGATTGATCAGCTGATTCGGATCTGTGTACATAATAGCTATTGCATATAACAATGTTATTTTTATTGTAAATGTTGTATATATTATATCTCAATACTCATGAAAATGTAATATGAGTTTAAGAGAATAAACTAATTGAATTGAATTGAATTGAATACGCCGATATAGCCTGAGGTGCGAAGAAATAATTGATTGTCACCGCTTTCGGCTGTCTGGATGTTAGTAATACTGCTATATATAGGACTATGTTAACTCTATATTCTCTGAACAATTGGTGTAAAAAATCCTAATAGAACTATTTTTATCGGGCGTTTTCTAACACCGCAAAACTTTCAACAGTCTCCGTTGGAGGGTGTCCATATTCGAAATGCTTACTGCATCCCCCCCCCCCCCCCCCTTAATCGGACCAACACAAGTTTTGCATAGTTGAATTTGCACCCATTGCAATTAATGCTCAGGCCTAATGGCCGAAAAATAGTTCTATATACCCAGTATGAAAACAATTAAGATATTATAACCTTAAAATTGCATAAATACCATGGTTCGACCCCGTGTGAGAAAATTTTGAAAAACGCAAGAAAATCGCAAAATCCTGGCATCTAGACTGGCCTCAAGATTTCCAAGTGTTGGGAATTTAAACCTCATACTCACCATTAAGTTGGAAAATTTCCAATGACCATTTCAGTCCACAATTTTGACCATATGTTGTAAAATATTGTTTTCTTAAACAAATTAGCATTTTTTTTAATTGGCAACGGGAGAGGGACCAGGACACACCGGGCCGACAATGGTTCGGCACGCTGTGTGAATTTTTTAAAATCTGAACAAGAAAATCGCAAAATCGTAGAGATATAATGCCCGCATTACTATGGGTGGTATGAACATAGGGGTGTGCTAAATCTGAAGTTATATGGGGGTGTATAACCTATACAAAGTTTTTTTGTGCAAATTTGTGTTGACTTCTGTTTACAACATTTGTTTGTTAAAACAATCACTTAAACCCCTCTCTTACAGAACAACACATATTTTCATTTTTTGTACTTATGAACATATTTGTTTTGCCAATAATCATCTACTTATTGGTCTGGCCAAATAGGCCCGAACGCATTTTAATGACCAGACCGTTTAAAATTCCACATACACAATGTTGACACGTGAAACAACAGCGCAAGTGCAATTCACAATTCTAGTCATCTGTCAGGGACATGGGAACCTTGTTCCTTGTTGGAGATGAAAAAGCAATTTATACCAAATAGCTTGCAATAAGACACTTACTTGTACATATGCCAATTATGTGCATATTTCCACAGTAATAATAGGCAGTATATATAATGCCCACATCTACGGCTCTCTATAGGTTTGTTATATACTGCCCGTAGAATCACGTAGATGCCGAAATTGTAAAGTTAACGTCACCGGTGTATAATATGTTTATGAAAATATGATAAATCGTATCGATAGAGTCTGGACAGGCTGAAATTGTAAACTTAAAGTCACCGGTGTAATAATATGTTGTTGAAAATATAAATAATTTGATAGACTGAAAATAATATATAACCCATTGGGAGCCCCTAATGTATTCTTGAACATTTTGTTTTGTACCATTACTCAATCGTACCGATAGAATCACGTAGATGCCGAAATTGTAAATGGTTCGGCACGCTGTGTGAATTTTTTTAAATCTGAACAAGAAAATCGCAAAATCGTAGAGATATAATGCCCGCATTACTATGGGTGGTATGAACATAGGGGTGTGCTAAATCTGAAGTTATATGGGGGTGTATAACCTAGACAAAGTTTTTTTGTGCAAATTTGTGTTGACTTCTGTTTACAACATTTGTTTGTTAAAACAATCACTTAAACCCCTCTCTTACAGAACAACACATATTTTCATTTTTTGTACTTATGAACATATTTGTTTTGCCAATAATCATCTACTTATTGGTCTGGCCAAATAGGCCCGAACGCATTTTAATGACCAGACCGTTTAAAATTCCACATACACAATGTTGACACGTGAAACAACAGCGCAAGTGCAATTCACAATTCTAGTCATCTGTCAGGGACATGGGAACCTTGTTCCTTGTTGGAGATGAAAAAGCAATTTATACCAAATAGCTTGCAATAAGACACTTACTTGCACATATGCCAATTATGTGCATATTTCCACAGTAATAATAGGCAGTATATATAATGCCTACATCTACGGCTCTCTATAGGTTTGTTATATACTGCCCGTAGAATCACGTAGATGCCGAAATTGTAAAGTTAACGTCACCGGTGTATAATATGTTTATGAAAATATGATAAATCGTATCGATAGAGTCTGGACAGGCTGAAATTGTAAACTTAAAGTCACCGGTGTAATAATATGTTGTTGAAAATATAAATAATTTGATAGACTGAAAATAATATATAACCCATTGGGAGCCCCTAATGTATTCTTGAACATTTTGTTTTGTACCATTACTCAATCGTACCGATAGAATCACGTAGATGCCGAAATTGTAAAGTTAACGCCACCGGTGTATAATATGTTTATGAAAATATGATAAATCGTATCGATAGAGTCAGGATAGTCTGAAATTGTAAGCTTAAAGTCACTTGTTGTTGAAAATATAAATAATTTGATAGACTGAAAATAATGGGTAACCCATTGCGACCCCCCCCCATGGTGTAGTGAAGTGAATGTGGGTAGTTTCATTGTGAATATTCTCCGCCATCTTTATTTTCTGGAATTTTCACAAAGATTTCTCCATTCTATTCTCTTAAAGTCATTAGCTTCACTCCCGGTGGGTATATATTTCATGTCAGACAGAACTGTATCCGATATACCATAAGAAAGGTCATAAAAAACTAGAAATAAAACCCCAAGGTTGCATATTATTGATGCGGTATTCGCCCCGTATTAAATTGTTGAAAACTGCGGTCAGAGTAAGAAATCTTCTCAGATACAACCACATTTTCGGCGCGAATCATCGCGTGGAGGTCATGGAATTATATTCGGAAGAAATCGGAACCGCCCGAAAAACGACGATCGGCTGGCACGCACGGTTAAGAGAACAGCCAAAACAATAGCCGACATGTCGATAACCGAAAGTAGATTCAACAAAACACAAACTAGATAATGTGATTATGTCTTGATTTTTGCATCGATATCTCATGTTTTCTAATTGAAATGTCGAGAATTAATTGGCAACTAACAAAGTGTACACACTGTGTATATGTTATATATGGATTGTTTGCAAATTTAGGCGTGAATGGGTATTCACAGCATGCAAAATACGATTGGCACACCTCCGAACCGATCAGCTGATCCAGGTCGTCATGCTTCTCATCGATTGAAAATAAACAAATCGGGGAATTCCTGCCCTTCTTATCAAACGTCAACACATTTGGTCGAATTTAAGATGAAGTTATCTGCAATGGCATTATTGACTTATGTAAATGGAAATTATTAGCAATATTTCAAACGCAGAGAGTGCATGAACCACCGATCGATTTATAAATTATAATAGCCCAATCGGACTGAACTAGATCGATTGGTCTTCCTGGCATAGTGGTTGCTGCTGTAAGAGAGGGAACTCTAAATTTCTTAAATATTAAAATTTTGTTTGTTTTCAGATTTGTACAAGTTTATAATGAATATTACTAGTAAACAAATATACCATTGTCTTTCATTAGTTTCAAAATAAATGAGAATTTTTTTTAATTGGTAGAAACAGCTGGTCGAAAGAACAATTTAGAGTACTCCCCTTATCCCAGATTCACTTTATAGTAGCTAATTACACTTAAGCATAAATTATTTATGCTTAAGCATAATTAACTTACGATCAGCGTAATACATTTGAATTACGCTTGAGCGTAATTGGGTTCATCAGCTATCTCACCTCTATGGGAGGAAGCCAAATTAACATTTAATAAATAATTGAGCTAAAGCCCCCCCCCCCAAATCAAGGAATCTCTAATTACACTTAAGTGCAATAAGAATATTTCTTATCGCGCTTAAGTGCAATAAGAAGATTCCTTATTGCGCTTAGAGATTCCTTATTGCGCTTAAGTGCAATACGATATTCCTTTTTGTGCTTAAGTGCAATAAGATATTCCTTATTGTGCTAAGCGCAATTAGATATTTCCTTATTGAACTTAATCGCAATTATATCTTCCCTTATTATATCGCTTAAGCTCAATTATATCGCTTAAGCTCTATTATTTATTAAATGTTAATTTGGCTCCCCATATACCTCATGTATATTGGTATAACCTGATGTAGGTTACTGGCATTAGTAATGCGGTTGCATCCATTTCAGCTTGAGGGGAGTTCAATGAGAGTGTATATGAATTACGTTTAAGCGTACTTCATTTACGCTTAAGTGCGGAACTCATTTACACATAAGCATAATTAATATGAATAATGCTTAAGCAAATACCTAACTCCAACTGATTTCCTCTGTCTGAATAATTGAGTCCATCTCATAGTATATGGGGGAGTCTAAACCGATGTTTGATTGATGTCTTATTGCCAGAGTAAATTTGAGTTTAGAGGAAATCGCATGGGAGACAGCCTTTTCAAATATATTATTTATTAGTGTAAATCATTTGCGCTCAAGCGCAAAAAATATGTGTCTAATAATATATTTGCGCTTTAGCATAAAATTGCCATAAATGTGATCTATTATATGGGAGGCCCTTTTCACATTTATTATTTATTTACGCTTAAGCGCAAATAACCTCTATCATTTGCAATTAAGCAAATAGATCATATTTGCGCTTAAGCGCAAATCATTTGCACTTAAGCACAAATAAAAATCAATATGCAATGATCCCCCCTGAATTAATTTTACATGGCACAGGCCTAAACACATCACTAAAATTGATATAGCCCCACCATATGAGGGAAACAATCCCCCAGAAACCCCAAGATCTGTTTTATGACCATGGAAATGATATAGATCTGTGTAGGATATGTCTCTTTTATAAAATATACTATATCTCTGGGATGGCGACACAAATTCTTGGGGACAGGGATGCTGATATTATGAAAATAGGGGTTTTTCCCCAACTTCAAGTCAATGAGTACACCATATGAGGGAAGCAAACCCCAGTAACCCCTAATTCCCTATTTATGGCCATGGAAATGGTATATATCTGTGCAGGAGATAATAAAATATACATGAGCTCTGGGAGTGAGGCACCAAATCTTGGGACACCAGGGACAGAGATGCTGATATGTATATGGAAATATGTTTTTTCTTCAACTTCGAGTCTGTATGGGGCTATTACTATGGGCCCATGCTAATATAATATGAGATGGACTCAATCATTCACATCAGAGGGATGTAATGGAGTGTTAGGTATTTGCGCTTAAGCGCAAATAAATTGATAGACACATATTTGTGCTTAAGCGCAAATGATTTACGCTTAAGCACAAATATTTGTGCTTATTGATTTATGCTTAAGCACAAATATTTGCGCTTAAGCGCAAATAAATAATAAATGTGAAAAGGGCCTCCCATACTATTTCCGCTAAAGCGCATATGATTTGTATTTAAGTATAAATGATTTGCTCTTAAGTGCAAATGATTTACACTTAAGCGTAAATGATTTGCGATTAAGCAGAATCAGAATAAATGTGAAAACGGCTTCTCGTATAATCGCTTAAGCATAATTCATTTATGATTAAGTGTAATTAATCTATCAATGAAAATAAATGACCAGTGAGCTTAATTGTAAATCAATTACGCTTAAGCACACTTTAATCAATTACGCTTAAGCACGTACACTAGTCATAATTCTATTACTCATAGGAGTAATGCTTTATCTACATCATATGGTTAAGCGTAAGTGAAGTACGCTTTATATGTGTGCATTACACCTGAGTGTAATACATTACGCTTAATTGTAATTCACTTACGCTAATGTGCAATTAGCTAATACATGTGAAAAAGGCTTTCCATTATAGTTATCATCCATCAGAATGAATAGTGCTTACTAAAGCTTGACAACAGAATTTGCCATTAAAAACATTTCATGGCCAATGAGCTAACAAATGTTCTGTACTGGCATATTGAATACCAATTATTTGTACTATTGTACAGGTATAATGTAATTAAACAGTTTTGAGTTACAAAAGTAAGACAACTCTTTCTGAACGGTACTGTGCTTGCGGCCAGATTGATGTAAAAATTCGGTCAATGCGCTTACAATTTTCTATAAATAGTAACATTTTGGAATTATTACCTCTCGATCACTGTTCGATTATAATCTTTGCCACTAACTCGGCCAATGTTCTTCCGTTTGTGATTTCACGCAACAATTCCCTTTCTATTCCTTCCCTGTCGAATTGACTACCGATTGCGATGTCAATTTGTTTTTCGCTTTAATATTCTGATGTGCATGACGCTATTCCAGCGAACGGTCATCCTCCCTAGAAGCCATTTCTGAGAACGAAACCCGATTCAATCCCAATCGAGTCGGAAGTGCTCGGGCATTTCCGTGACTGCACAAGACAACGCATCGGTTTGTATTTTCGTGTTATTATGGTGAGATTAATCGGGACGATTGATGAATATAAATAGTTAGCCGAATGGCCGTATAATGTGTACAAACTGACTTCAGGATGGGGGATTTCGTGTATCGGAGTTATTTTATTCACTCTTCCCACAGAATGACGCAGGGAACTCAATTGTGAGGTTCAATTTACGTTTCACATCACTTTAAACTACACCCGAATCGGTCAAATTCTTTTGATAATTCTATCTAAATACATCTTAGCTACTATTCGGATATGCTGTCCCGGTCTAAAAAGGGATAGTTTGACCAAAACGACTATTGACCAAAACTTTGTTTACAAATTGAGCGCACTCGATGACCGGGTTGACCGGAATGACCCGTCCACGCTGCAAATTTATTATCGAAAACAAATTCAATTTCTTCCATCTAAAACATAATTACGCACTGGACTGGTCATTTTAGGAATATATATGTATCCCACGCACATACACCAAGTTTCAGCTTAAAGTTTTGAAACATGACAGTTTTATTGACATAAATCAATTTTAATGGCAAATGCCATGTTAAATTTTATCATTGAAAACAATTCATTTCTTCCAGCTAAAACATAATTACGTGCTGTACTCTGTAATTTTAGGAATATATAACTATCCCACGCACAAACTCCAAGTCTCAGCTTAAAATTTTGAAAAATGACAGTTTTATTGACATAAATCGATTTTAATGGCAAATGCCATGTTAAATAAATTTTTGGGCCCTGCAAATATTTTCTGAGCTGTTCCATATTGGCACTAGAGTCCATATTTGACCGGTTACACCTGATAATTGTGCGACAGTACAGTCGCGTTACTTTATACATCAACATTGGTCATTATCACCCGACAATTTTATTTTGGTCTATCGTATCAACCCCTATTTTCTCCCGCATAGCCTGACTAAGTGTCAACATTGGTCTTTATCGCTCCACTAATTTGTATCGTTTCATCGGTATGAATTCCATATCCAATTATCCACATATAGCCAACCCAACCTCTAATCCCGGTCCAATTTATTTATTTCTTTCATCGGTATAGTCACGTTACGTAATATTGTATCGCGTGATACTTGTACTTATATGTCTATGGTATTACTATAGTATACCGTATACGTATATCAATTGCTATTCCTTTCTATATAATCCTGGTGCCATCTATAGACATAGAGATAATTTCAGACCCCCCCCCCCCCAATTTTATATCATTGCTGCTTTAGTACAGTCGCGATATATTACATGGCAACATCGCTCCACTAATTTATGTCAGTTCATCGGTACAAACCCCTTTTTCTCCGAGTCCATATAACCAACCCAACATCTTATAGAAGTCCATAAATGACTATTATGGCACTATATAGAGATGACTAAAATTCTGACACCCCCTATTTTACAGCCTTGTTGCAATGTTCAGTAGAGTTGAGATGCATAATATGTCAACATTGGTCATTATCGCTCTATAAATTTATATCGGTTCAACCCTTAGTTCCCTGTATCGCCCACTCCTCCCTGAATTTATTTTTTCATTTGTATTATAGTCTCGTTACGTACACATTTTATCTCTTGTAACTTTTGCTTCAATGCGTCGAGTTCCGCTGCAGGGAATACAAAACTGACAACATTTTGAAATGTTAGCAGGCTTCAAACTCATCTTATCCAAGAAAAACTCTGGTTACATAAGAAATTTGTGTATATGGTGTACGCGCATTTGTTGAGTTAAAAACCAAAGGTCCCAAGTCAAGGTCCAAATCCCCAACACTTTGTTGTGAGGTTTGACTCCATCTACAAACAGTAATGTCCAAAGTAATTGATCACTTAACCACAGCAAAATTATGGGTATTTTTTCATGATTTTAAATCCTGAAAAATTACCCATAATTATGCTGTGGTTAAGTGGTCAATTACTTTGGGCATTACTGTAACCAATATAAGGATTTGAGGTTTAATGATAACTCAATCCTCATACAGTAATGTTCAAAGTAATTGACCACTTAAGCACAGCAGAATAATGGGTAATTTATCAGGATTTTAAATGCTGAAAAAATACCCATAATTCTGCTGTGGTTAAGTGGTAAATTACTTTGGGCATTACTGTAACCAATATAAGGATTTGAGGTTTAATGATAACTCAATCCTCATACAGTAATGTTCAAAGTAATTGACCACTTAACCAGAGCAGAATTATTTGTAATTTTTCAGGATTTTAAATCCTGAAAAATTACCAATAAGTCTGATCTGGTTAAGTGGTCAATTACTTTGGGCATTACTGTAACCAATATAAGGATGTGAGGTTTAATGAGAACTCCATCCACATAACTAATAAATATGTGTGAAAATCAAAACAAAATAAATTCCATGACCACAATTCTTTCCCTCCATAGTAAATCTTAAAACAACTTCTAAAGAATTATTAATTTACCTTATATTTGGTATGGAGCGTCCTTGGTTTACTGGAGTTCAGATTTGTTAACACCACGTTAATTACTTGCGAAGCCACAGCCATAACTATTTCCCTCCATAGTAATTCTCAAAACAACTTCTTAAGAACAATTGACCAGGTCAGTCGCGCAATTATTGGAATAGCCACGGTCAATCATTTTTTAAAAACCAAATGCTACATTTAAATTATTGCTTTATTTAACCAACAAAAAAAATGAGAAAATTAACTTTTACTACTTGCTAAATTTTATCTTTTAATTATTTCATTTAAATTTTAGTATTTACAGCATACTAAGTCCAAGTCTTTATAATCTGTTGAGTGACCCCACAGTCGTTTACTTGCTTTGTTAGTAATAATTTGAAGGATTACTTGTTTAAACACAATTGTTATCAAAATATTTTATGTATTTTTTATAATTTCTATTTATATGTAATACTATAATCTTGGTGGCGTTACCATTTCTGACTATGGTTTTCTTGTGTTGTATTGTTCATGGAATAAATACTGTTTAAACTAAGCTCGTTTTGTGTTTGGTGGTGAATGCAGTCGGGCTTCCGACAACAGAACTTCGGCTGGGGCATCCGACCCAAGAATATCAAAGGATTCGTCTATCTGAAATATATAAATGGGGCGTATATATAGATTCAACGACACGTCGAAATGAGGTCCACCAGAAGCATCGGGAAACAAGGGGAAGGTCTACATAAAAGGGCACTTTATATGAATGTTATGGACTATAACCAATGGAATACACACACGCCAGTTTAATATATAAGTATATAACTCAACAGCTCCCTGAATATTCCTTCAATTTTACATGGATTGCATACAGTATGCTGACAAAAGGCCAATCCGTGGTACATATCGCCATCCCTAGACCGAGGTCACATGTTCCATCCGCATCCTCGCATCCTGTGCCCCTGGTCCCGTTTGATGGCATGACCCTCCCCTTGAAATATAGGGAATATCCATGTATTTGTACTCTTTGGGATCCAATTGCTCGACTATAATCAACTCATCCCCAAAATATCCGACTACCGTTTCGAATTTGATTGTCACCATTAAGTTGTAATTTTTCAACTAGGCTATAAATAAAAAATGCTAATTTAGACTGAAAATCCATGTTGTAAATAGTGTATATATGTTCACATTCATCTCTAATTTAATGTTAATTCATGATTGGGTAAATAAAGCATTACAAGAGATCAAGATTCTACTTGTTTAATGTCTGAATTGTCCAACTGCTTGATGGTAAATTGGAGTGCTAAAATTTCCAACTATTAGTAGTATTTGATCAATTGGGATGGGGGTACAAGCACATCCATGTTCATTATATCTATTTCGGTGTTCAGAACACCATGCCACTCCATATAAAACCCTATTTTAGCACATTTTTGGCACCAGCTGGAGGTAAAAATAAAAAGTTTTATTTGTCGAAACAAAGATTGTAGATTACGACCGTAATATGAATTCAATTATGATGGATGCTAAAAATAAATACCGATAAAACCAAAGCCATAATTTTTAGCAGAAAAAAGACCAATTATGCCAAATTTGATTTCAGATTATCAAACTCAAAACTTGATATCGTAGACTGTTACAAATATCTTGGATCACTATTTTATTACACTGGAAATTTACAATATGCAGCCAAGCATATGGCTGATAAAGCCCTAATAGCAATTTTCTCTCTTAAATACAAAATTCTGGACTTCAACATATCTAACATAGAACTTGCCACTCAACTTTTTGATACACTTATAAGACCCATTCTTGTCTATGGATCTGAAATATGGATTAGTGATTTCACAGAGAAAGCATTAATCAAAGACACAACCCCTTTTGAAAAGATTAATACAATATTCTGCAAATACACTTTATGTGATCACTCAGATCCAAGAGACACTACCCCACCAGTGACAGCCCTGCCACTACTGCATTGATCTTATCCCATGGAATATTTAAACGACAACACATGAGTGGGGTATGATCTCAGCCTTAATGCAACATTATAGGCTTGTCCTGCAGATAGCCCATACGCATGGAAACCAATTAAGCAGAGCCTTAGCTCTGATGAGAAGCCGAAGCAGAGAACGCTGAAGAAATACTTCTGTACAGCGCAGGCATGAGCATGGCCCGACGAGCAAGGTACGAATCGGAGCCGGGGCCCAAGAATTGCTATGAGGCGCCCTAAGCAATAAGCACACACGGCCAACAGGGAGAAGCCCAACGAGTGCGATGCAGGAATGGCAGTAGAGACCACTGGACAGCCCAACTCCTTATGGCTAAGCAACGGCGATGGGCGGGTAACACCACAGTTACCCTAGCTGCAGGACGCACCAAAGCTGGATCAATGGCACTGATGACACAGCACCTGAAAGTGAAAACAAACAGCAGCAACGAGATTTAAACAAACAGGGCCATAGGCCCAAAACAAAATAGGCATCACATAACAATGAAGATGGCGTGCCACGTCGGGACGCCGAGCAAAGCGGGGCATGGAGCTCCAAGGGGGGAGGGAGGGAGCGCGATACGTATAATTCCAAAGTGACTTGCTTTTTCCGTTACCGGAAGGAGGCAGCATTCCGGGCGGATGTAAAATGCGGACTTTAAGTTCGGCCGATACGGAACGGATCGTACCGAAAAACCGGAATGTCTGCCGGATGACAGGATCAAAGAACCACATAAATCACCCCGAACCTTATCGGCCCTGGGTGCATTATGTGATCACTCAGATCCAAGAGACACTACCCCCACCATTGACAGCCCTGCCACTACTGCATTGATCTTATCACATGGAATATTTAAACGACAACACAGGAGTGGGGTATGATCTCAGCTTTAATGCAACATTATAAGCTTGTCCTGCAGATAGCCCATACGCATGGAAACCAATTAAGCAGAGCCTTAGCTCTGACGAGAAGCCGAAGCAGAGAATGCTGAAGAAATACTTCTGTACAGCGCAGGCATGAGCATGGCCCGACGAGCAAGGTACGAATCGGAGCCGGCGCCCAAGAATTGCTATGAGGCACCCTAAGCAATAAGCACACACGGCCAACAGGGAGAAGCCCAACGAGTGCGACACAGGAATGGCAGTAGAGACCACTGGACAGCCCAACTCCCTATGGCTAAGCAACGGCCTGGAATATTACACTCAGGCTACAGTTCGAGAGCACTCTCGAATAAGCATAAGATGACTGCGCAGTCATAAACATACTAACCTACTATTGATAAGCCACCCATCAAGGTTACCAGACAGGTTATAACGCTATGGCGACACTACCACTACTACTATCTGCAGGACCGCCATAGAGTGCGCAGCACTCCCCCAAACCAGGAGCTCCATGCCCAATGACATCAATGAAACAGTTAAACCACCGGGAAAACCATAGTGTCAGATGCCAGGAAGGTCCCCAGGGCGCCCTGGAGACTATTCAAGTAGAGAGCGTTGCCGACGGGGAAGAGATGGATCCCATCTGAGGTTGCCGAACCTGGGGCGTCATGACCAGCAGCCAAATGTTAGGGTCGATGGTCTCCCAAGGAGTAGCAGTATTCCCAACCCACTTCAACCGAAATTGGGTATCGTACACCCGCCAGGCAGATCCCCCACATTTAGCAGCCGCCCAACGAATTTTGCGCAGGTAACACAAAAGGGGCTGGGCCGACGATTCAGGTGAACGTCGAGGTACACCGAAACGAAAGTGAGAAAAGCATCGGTCCACGAGTCAACAGACGTTATTGGAGCAGCATGCCCGCTTGGCGCAACGCGGATTCGCCCGGAAGCAGAGACAACCAACTGACGGGGGTCAGCTGTATGAATAGATGAGGCGGGTTCCTGCAGTTGATCCAAATTGATAAAATCGCCCCGGAAAATTTTGTCGCGAATAGACCGGGAAACGTGAGAGCCAAAACGTCTGCGCCGTAGGAATCGGCAAGGGGGCGTCCCAATGGGAGACCAATGAGGATGGTAAGCTAAATAAGGGATTACCCGGATCAGTTCTGTCTCTTGCCGGAGCGTTCGGTCGGTGTATCACCGAAGCCACACGGGAATCCTCGCGGCGGCGGAGAGAAGTGGAGCTGTCGTCGGAACTGCTGTGTCGACGTGTCGACAAAGGAGACACTGATGGTGACCTGGATTCATAGCGCGGAAATTTGGGGCGCGGAGAACCATCCTGTCGGCGACGAGACCGACGACTGGGCTGACGACGAGGCTGACGAACAGGATCGCGGCCGCGTGAATGTGAAACCCGGCCACGGGAGGCGCGGCGTCCACGGCCAGAGCCACGGGCAGGCCTGCCGCGCGAATGCTGTCCACGGCCACGCACCCGTGAATCAGCCACAGATGACACACTTGCCGAAACCCGAGAAGAAGGCCTAACACGGTCACTGGAAGCAGGACTAGCACGAAACGAACTGGCAGATGCATCCTGTCGACTGCTACGAGACGAACGGGCGCGGGCCCGACCGCGAGATCCCGTACGAACCATATGAGAACTTTTTTAGTGCCACCGAACGACAAACACTGAAACAGGGAAACACGTGCGCGACCCACGAAAATAGGTAACGCCGACGGAACAGGACGCAGACAGAACGCACAAGGAACAAGATGATAGACGAATAAATGAAGGCTGGTGAAGAAACACGGTGACGGATGGAAACAGATAAGAATTGACGACACACAACCGAGCGCGATACGTATAATTCCAAAGTGACTTGCTTTTTCCGTTACCGGAAGGAGGCAGCATTCCGGGCGGATGTAAAATGCGGACTTTAAGTTCGGCCGATACGGAACGGATCGTACCGAAAAACCGGAATGTCTGCCGGATGACAGGATCAAAGAACCACACAAATCACCCCGAACCTTATCGGCCCTGGGCGCATTAGGTTTACATCGGAAAGCGTCTAATTTAGCTAGTCGATATGAACTTGGAAGGTCACCTATATATGTTTTCATTTCCAAGTTAACACTTAAGTATTATAAACGCCTAAAAATGCTTCCATCAAACCGTTTTCTCAAGGAGGTCTATGATCTTGACCAAGAACTCTTCTTGGGAGGCCACAAATCATGGTTCACAGCTGTTAATAACATTATTAAAATATTTGAAATGGATAACACCAATACACTGAATAGCAATAGCTTGGAAAAAGAAATTGATGACAACTATCTGAAATCCACTCAGAAAACTTTAAAGAGTATCGCCAACAAAGACTCAGACAATAAGCTTCAATTATTTGGAAAAATATATTCTAATTTTGATTGCCAGAAATACTTAAAATTTGGCATTTCCAAATCACAAACAAGGTTATTAACACCATTCAGACTAAGCACACACACATTGGCAATAGAAAGAGACCGATACAAACGACCTAAACCTGATAGAAAAGACAGAAAATGCTTGGCATGTGATATATTAGAAGATGAAGAACACTTTTTTCTATACTGCATAAAATATGTTCAACAACGTGATGTTTTATTGAACAAATTAAACATTAATTCTGCCCCTATTGCACACAATTCGTCTGAATCTTTTAAGATTCTAGAACAAATTCTGAATCCAACAAACCCTAGCTATACTAGATATATCTGCGATTACATTAAATCGTGTGCAGAATCAACCTAGAACTAAAAGGGACACTTTAAAACTCATTTAAAAAGAACTCAGTAGTACAGTAAACCCTAAACATGAAGCAAATATTTCCAAGCTAGATACTTCGATATTGATTATTTAGTTTGTTGGGGTTACCCATTCATTGTTCTGTACTAGTCACTTTGCATGTTACTATTATATTTTCAGCTTTTGTGTTTAAATTGTTATTATATAGTGTGTTGGGATTACCCATTCATTGTTTTGTACTAGTCACATTGCATGTTACTGTTATATTTTCAGCTTTTGTTTTTAAATTGTGTAGCTGACACCATTGTAATGGTTTGCTTCCAATAAATTCATTCATTCATTCATTGTGCCCACATGTGTTTGTCATTGATGGTCTATAGTCTAATTTAATACTAGCGATCGGCATCACTTCAGTTTTCACTCCAATATACATAAATCATTAAGTATATGGCATTTTACAGGGTGTAATCGAAAGTTTACCAGCCGTTCAATACAAATAATAAAAAAAATACCTGGCGTTCAATGCTTGTTTGTCAGATTTATACTGTATACAGTTTATACTGTGTTATATTGTGTTATTTTCTAGAACATGCCATCATGTGACTTATTTCCACTAAAACAAGATACAATTTGTCGTATTTTGGATCAATTATAGCACATTGTAAACTATAGTTAATCTATAGTTTTAAAATATAAAAGACTACCATTGACAAAAGAGTGTGGGATTTTCATGGTTACTCATGATAGTTAAAGTGCTAGTTAAGATAACAAACAAGGGAAATCTCAAACATTGGACATTCAATGACTATATGTAGGATGATCTAATGCATCTCATATCTTGACTGTGACATTTGACCATTTAATAAACAATTGTTAGCACAAGTAGCAATATTGGCTTTGGAAATGTTAAAATGTACATTTGTGGCATGTGAGAATCAAGTTAGAAACGTGCAATATAATGCTAACCGGCCGTAAAAGGCATTTTACAGGGTGTAATCGAAAGTTTACTGGACGTTCAATACAAATAATAAAATAAATACCGGGCGTTCAATGCTAGTTTTTCATATTTTACAGGACGTTCAATTATGTTAGAGCACCACGCTTTGAAATCGGGCTCGTATATCGAGAAAACACAGGAAACAGTGGCCAACCGTTAAGCGTGGCTTTCACTGGGATATTAAGGCATCCAAAACATGTCTTTGTTATTAAATACGACATCGTATAGTTTGAAAAATGTGCCTTTGATCGCAAACGTGACGTATTTTTAGCACGAAAATCAGGGGGGGGGGGAGGAAAAAATTTGCATACACAACGCTGAATTTTTTTTTGCAGCACTTTGGCCCCCACCCCCCCCCCCCTCTTTGTGCAAAAAAAATATTGTTTTCCACTCATGGTTTTGGGAACCCCCCCCCCCCTTCCAGTCACATTTGAATGAAATTTATCAAGCTGGAGAGCTATTATAGGCAAAAACATCAGGGTGTAGAATGTCCAGTGAAGGTGGCTGATGTTGAGAAACAGAGAATGGTTAAATTAGAATGAACATATATAATAATTATCAGTCATTCGTAATTTGACCATTCTGTTTTTTCAAGCATCATCCAACTTTGGTGTACTTTCGCCACCAGTTAAACTCAAATACTAATAAATTATAACTATGAGCACAAGCAATACACTCATGAGATTAAAAACATTTATCATGAAAAACTCAACACAACCAGCTGACACAACCAGTGAAACACCTTTTAAACAATATTTTATCTAATTATTTATTCCAGACTTTGCACTAGACACTTATCAAACTGTTTCTTGCCTGTTTTACAATATGCAGTGTACGTGGTTAGATGGATCATTTTAATATTAACAATAGCTAAATGGTTGTAGAATAGCGCATATAAATAAATAATATCTCATTATTTCACAAGTGAAAGACAGTCATGTTTTACTAAGAAAATGCTATTGAGACTGATAGAGATCCACGTGAATGTCTGTTCATTAATAATTGGGTATGTAACACTGTAGCACTTTTGTCTTTTATAGTATTAGTAACTTTGTGCCAGAAACATGTTTATAGATTAGAGAACAGGCATGTTCTACATTTATTTCACACATTATTTCAGTTTCATATCAGACTTGGAGAGTTGAATTTCAGTTTGATACCACAGATAGTGGTAATGTGATATTTTATTTTACTTACTGAAGTATATATGGTTTATTTGTCTTTAGAGTTCATTATAAAATATTTACATACCAAGTGGTTATCCAACCCAGGTGGGCCAGCGCAGTTAAAAATTTCACGAAGGTCTACTTAGTATTAGAAGGGACCAAATAATAAAAACATTCTGAGGCCAACCTGACCACAGATAATTGTACCTAGTATATCGTGTGTACACTACATGTGTTATTTAGATCATAACACATCAAAACAATCATTATATAGGCTAAACAGCTTGTAATTAGGTCAAAAAAGGGCAAAAGGAAAAAAATTGTAAGCACCAAAAAAACACCGGAAAAAACGTGTTTTCAGGAGCTGCGACCCCCACCCCCCCCCCACCCCGGCCTTGTGTCGGAATTATTTTGCAGGACCCCCCCCCCTGCGAAAATAGGAGGTTTAACCTTGATTTACGAGAGAACTAGACACGACACTGAAACGAAATTAGTACGAAAATATAGCGGAACATACCCCTCATCGAGGCAGATTGGCGCCCGGGTTGGGATTTTTACACAATTGGAGGGAAAGACGAAAATATGCGTTCCGTAGTCAGTCTGAGGTAAATGACTGATTACCACAAACCAGCGTTCACTTCCGTCCACACACATGTGGTTATCAGAGTCTATTAATTACCAAAAAGTAATGCTAACCATTGTCAATTCTAGTACAAAATTTTCCAAAACGTGTTATATGTCAACATTTTGTTCAACGTAATTTGGTAACGAGAGAATGTCGGTCGGCTCGTCGAATATTTGCCAGGCCCCCAAATATTCCAGGTGGTGAAAAATAACAGATTTCAAAAATCGATATCTGATAACTCTGATATTTGATGGGTGGGTTCATCGACTCGATTCAAATATTTTTGTTACCCCCGAAGCCAAAGTAATATAGTAATTTTGGAGCGTTAATTCGGATTATGTATCTTTAAGGTCCTTTGTTTTAATTTGGTTTCCATGGGTGGTATGAGATCTAAATTCAAGGGAGCCCGTGTTAATACATTTTATATTATTCTCTCAATGTGCAAAAAGTTTAGTACATTACCAGTGCACAGATAAGGCAAACTTGTACACTATAGCAAAATCTTCAACAAAGTCGGAAGTTAATTATGTGCATCATATATAGTGATATAATAACGTATTGTCACACACATGCTGTGAAGTCACATTGAAGTGGGAGACCTCGATCACGTGTCAGTTTGCAATGCATTGGCAAACAAGATTAGCCAAATGGGGCGGTTTGTTCCCTAATATTTTGGCACAGTCACGTGCATTAATTGGCATTTTCCACGAACGCACTATATAATAGGTATATAATGACGTATTGTCACACACATGCTGTGAAATCACATTGAAGTAGGAGACCTCGATCGTGTGTCAGTTTGCTTTGCATTGGCAAACAAGATTAGCCAATGGGGCGGATTGTTCCCTAATATCTTGTCACAGTCACGTGCATTAATGAATTGGCATTGTCCACGAACGCACTATTATAATAGAAAAACTTCCTGGTTATGTATAGACACTTGTTCCTTATTTGCCACCCAGTAACAATGGTCACACTAGACACTGTCTAGCTGGCGAAGTTCCACTGTGATATTCCGTGCCTCTTTTATATAGCGCACTTTACTTGCTCGAGTACATTTATTTTCCAAGTTAACGCATATATACAGCGCACACAATTCTGTTTGTTAAAAGTCGTATTAAAACCACATGGATGGTTCGCCCGCCGATCAACATCTGCTTTTCCATTGCATTTCAAATCAGTATCTTGAATGATTTGATTGGAACTATCGTTGTTGAACAATCTGCCGAAAAAGAAGCCGATTCGAACTGTCGAACCGACCTTATATAGTCTGCTGATGTTTGGCGTGCGAAGTTTGAAGTTATATACAACTATAAATGCCATTGCTATAGAGTTGAAAGATCAACTAATTTTTTGGCGCCAATCTGCGAGTTTAAATTGTCGACCTATAGTGATGTTGCCACCACATGCACTCCGTCCATGCTCAGTGGAGGTGACGTATGCCCTATGTTAAAAAGTGAATTAGGGAATATATTTGTGGCCAAATTTGTTAACGATATGCGCAGTATCGAATCATTATACAGAATCATATTCCCTAATCAGTCAATGAAATGGTTGGTTACAACCGCGTAAATTGCATTTCATTGTTTTGCAGTATTTAAACTGGCATTCCGCATGAAATCTCAGGGGATCACCAGCGTAAATTCTTGATTTTAACTGATAAAAGGATTAAGACGGTTTACTGAAGGAAGTCTTAGGCAATGGCATAGTCAAGTGACGTTGGTTACTCTTTTTTTTAGGAAATTATAGCAACACGCTTAAATTAAGGCTCACTTAATTTTTGAACCCCCAGATCAACATTATAAAATATATGCCATATTAAAGAGGAAGCTTCAAAACATTGTATTATCAACTTATCCGGTAATAAACTGTGAACATGTTGTTTGTTGAGTTACCGACGTGTTTTTGTCATCTATCTAGATTGTAGTAAAAGGTGTATTATTTTCAATGGAGGGGAACAACTCTATATTTTAATTATATAGAGTTATTACCCTTCCATTGAAAATACTTCTTTATTTTGAATTCTGTCGCATTCTGGGAGCCAAAACTGGGGAAATCTTTCTATGATTTCACCTCTTTTCTATTTCTCTATGGGCATCTTCTGATACACAGACGTTTGAAATGGTGATGAATTATAGTATTTTAATAATATTTTATGGCATAGATTGTTATTAAAACCGTAAATCAAGTCACTATAAAAAAAATCGGTGACTCGAAAATGAAGTGGGCCTTTAACATTACAAGAACCTTAATAATACCAGTCTACTTCCACGCCTAGAACATGATTTCGCACGTTATGAGTTTCATTTTAACCCACTATTTTCTGTGAGTTATAAAGCCACCACCCCTACCCACTCAAAGAACGATCTTCTTCTTGCAATTGAAGCATAACAGTCGGCACCTTCCGGGTGCACAAATGAACACAATACATTCACGACATTGAAATATGAAACTAAAGAAAATTGTCAGTTGAGGGAAATAAATTACGATATCTTCGTGTGAACAGTTGAAGTCACATTGTTAAAGCGTACCGGCCCATGCATTGTATGTCATAGGTTTTGTACTGCGGCCAAACGATATAGACCGATATAGGAATGATAGATTGACACTCTTCTGCATACTTATGCACTCAAGCCTCGTGCCATATGTGGATTGTGCACTAACACCACACTTCCTGGTACTGGTGTATATCAAATTCCATGCCATTTAAATATATGGGACTCCAGGGGGTTGGCATGCACCCGCATGCACGCTATTCTTCGCCGCTATATTGAAAATTAGTGACATTGAGAATTCATGAATGTATCACCAACGTCAGGTCCATGATTGTAGATTATTCTCTAAAGATCTAAATCAATCACGAATCTCTACTCTGGCTACGCCCATAGATATCACATATCCACCACACACACGCACACTTTGAACAATTTAAAGACATATTATGGACTTGTTCGTGTACATGAAACTAATAAGTTATTACTCAGGCGCAATGCCAACATGGAGAATAAAACATTCTACTAACATCGCCGAAAAGTTAAAAGAAATCGAGAATACCACTCCATAGAAAACATCGTGATTTCGCCATCGAGAGTCATTGCATTTAATTCAGATATCAGAATGACGGGTGTGTTGTCAATTTGGATTAATATTCGTAAAAATAACTACTTTGAGCAAGATTATTCTCCATTTCTATTTTATCACCCTTTAATGTAGGTAATATATGTCTTAGTTAATACATGTTCCTTATTAATATATTTCAGAGTAGGCGAAAGTCCCAGCTATAGATTGCATGATTTAGGTGACTCGTGTGAGCTGATGTCACGGTAAACATTGTATTTATGATAACCCATGTAAATATCACGATTGTAGAGACGCAGAGCAAAATAACATCACAATAGTCGCTTAATCATGCAAGCTCCAACTAGAACCTCCACATACTGTGAAAAGGGTATTATCTAAGAAATTGGTTGCCTGCGTTATTTTTAATGTTACAAAGTTCCCCGTCAGAACAGGCCAGAACTTCAAAAAGTTCCGAGGTTTTGACCAGTGGAATATGCTTTAAAAAGGGCGTAGCCAGAGTAGAGATTAATCGCATGATCTATATATCTATTTTTGCGAAAGCCTGTCTGTCCGCTATAGAAATTTACTCGTGCACATCTAAACGGCTCCAAAATGTGGTAACATTTACGAAGAAAGTAATGGTGCAGGTTAAATATTTCTAAAGTGACTCTGTCGGAGTCAGGAATGGAAAAGGGGAGGGGCACCGAAGTCGATTCAAATTATTTGTTGGGGCCCCACCATAATTAATTTAAAAAGAAAAACTTGTCGATTTCCACTAAAAGTATAAAGCATCTCCATATAACGTTGCAGTTTAAATTTGTTGAAGTGGTTTAGTTCGGGTCATGAAGTGGAGACGGAGGATCGGGGGGGGGAAAATATTGTTAAAACAATTTCGTTTATCGCCGATTTTCCTACACATGCCGGTATATACGGGTTTTTCTTTAGCACTGATCAATCTATATATATATTTGCGAATGTATGTCTGTCTGTCTCTCTCTCTCTGTCTGTCTGTGTTCCATAGAAATTCACAGGGGACCATCTATATGGCACCAAATGGGTCTACTAGGGGTATTTTTTTATGAGAAAGATAATGGTGCGGGTTAGGGTTTTCTAAAGTGACGCCGTTGTTGTCAGGGGCAGAAAAGGGGGAGGGGCAGAATTTGTTTTTGTCGCCGATTGCCCTTAAACTTATATATAATCATCCCCATGATATAAGGAATATGATGGTATGGTTTAAATACGTCAAAATTGGCGCCGTTCGAGTCAGGGATGCATGGAAGGGGAGAGGGGCACCAAAATTGATAAACTAAGTTTAGCGCCGAGGGACCATCTAGATGGCACCAAACGGGTCTACCAGGGGTAACTTTTTGCGAGAAAGACAATGGTGCGGCTTAGATTTTTCTAATGTGACGCCGTTGTCAGGGGCAGAACAGGGGAGGGGCAGAACAAATGTTTTCCGCCGATTGCCACGCAACTGTTATATAATCATTGCCACGATATGAGGAATCTAATGGTGTTGTTTAAATAATTATGTCAAACGTGGCGCCATTCGCGTCAGGGATGCACGGAAGGGGAGAGGGGCACCAAAATTGATAAAACTAATTTTAACGCCGATTTCCACCAAATTGATATATATTCTTCTCCATGATAAAAGGAATCTAATTGTGCGATTTAAAGACTCCAAATTGCTGTCGTTTGGATGAAAGATTGTGGAAGGGGCACTCAATTTGAATGGGTTTAGTCGCCGATTTCCACCACATTTATCCCTATCATCCCCATGGTATGAGGAGTCTAATGGAGTGGCTTAAATCTGTCAAAAGTGGCGTCATTCGAGTCAGAGAAAGGCAGAGGGGCACCAAAATTGATACACAATAAGTTTAGCGCCAATTTCCACAAAAGTGATACGCATTCTTATCCATAATACGGGGAGTCTGATCGTATGATTTCAAGACGCCATATTGGTGCTGTTTGGGTGAGAGATGGGGTTAGTGAGCACTAAATTTGATCAACATTGGTTTAGTCGCCGATTAGTACCAAACTTATCAATAATCATCTCCATGATATCGGGAGCCTAAGTGTGTGGCTTAAGGATGTCACAAGTGGGGGCCATTCGAGTCAGGATGCATGGAGGGTGAGAGGAACACAAAAAAAAAGGACAATATGTTTAGCGCCGATTTCCACCTGACTGATATACATGTATATTCTCCGTGAGGCGAGGAATCTAAACGTTTGGTACGCTAAATTGGTGCCGTTTTTGTTGAGGGATATGGGGGCCCTAAATTGTATACGAATTTGTATACTCACAATTTTATACAAAAACTTATACAAAATCATCCACACGGTATGATGAGTCTAACGGGGTGGCTTAAAGCTGTCAAAATTGGCGTCATTCGAGTCAGGGTGCACTGAAAGGGAGAGGGGCACGAACATTGATAAAAATAATTTTAGCGCCGATGTCCACCAAATTGATAAACATTCTTCTCCATGATACAAGGAATCTAACTGTGTTATTTAAAGACGCCAAATTGGTGTCGTTTGGATGTGAGGTGGGGGTGGCAGGCACTAACATTGATAAGAATTAGTTTAGTCACCGATTGCTACCAAAATTATAACAAATCCTTCACATAGTATGAGGAGTCTAATGGTGTGGCTTAAAACTGTTAAAAGTGGCGTCATTCGAGTCAGGGTGCACTGAAAAGGAGAGGGTCACCAGAATTGATACACAATAATTTTAGCGCCAATTTCCACCAAATTGACACATTCTTATCCATGATATGAGGAATCAAATCATGTGATTTAAAGACGCTATAATGGTGCTGTTTGTGTCAGATATGGTGTGGGGTGGGCACTAAATTTGATAAAAAAAATTGTTTAGTCGCCGATCAGCACTAAACTAAATAAATAATCATCTCCACGATATCATGCAGGAGTCTAATTGTGTGGTTTAAAGATGTCAAAAGTGGTGCCATTCGAGACAGGGGTCCACAGAGGGTGAGAGAGACACACCAATTGATAAACATTATGTTTAGCGCCGATTTCCACCAAACTGATACATATTCTTCTCCACGATTCAAGCCTGAGGAATCTAATCGTGGTTTAAATACGCCAAATTGGTGCCGTTTGGGTGAGAGATGTGGGGGCCCTAAATTTGATACGAATTTGTATACTCGCCAATGTTCAACAATTTTATATATATTCATCTCCATAATGAGTCTAAGTTTGGGGTTTAATGATGTCAAATGTGGTGCCGCTTGAGACCGAAATAGGGACGGCGGATCACCAAAACTGATAGAAATATGTTTGGTGCCAATTAGCATCAAATTCATACACGTTCTTCTCAAATGATACGAGGAATCAAATCGTGCGTGTTAAAAACGTCACATTAAATGTTGGTGCCTAGATATATATGCAAATATATGTCTGTCTGTATACATGTGTTCTATATATAACTTCACGGGATACAATCGAAATGGCACCAAGGCATTCTAAAAGTGGTAACTTTTTACGAGGAAGATAATGGTACATGTTAAAATATTAAAATAGCTCATGTTAATATTATAACACAATTGAGTCTGCCCATTCAATATAGTTTCCACACAAAAATTACAAGAGATATGGAAACGTATATAGAAGGCCCGTTCAACGATATTGATCACAGTGTGCCGTCACATATAATTTCTTCTGAGATAAAAGAAAACGGAGTCAGTGGAACATAACTTTTCAGGATCCTCCAATACTGACATCTGACAAGGTTATATCTGTCCGATATACAGAGGATATCTTTCATGTTTTAGAACAGACTCATCGCCTAACATAAACAACTCAAAATCTCGCTCTGAGTCGGGCACATGTAGCTGATATAATTCATAGCAACATTTCTTTAAAACTGAGGATAATTAGCCAGTATATAGCACCATGAACAGAGGAGCACCTGGATATTTCTTTAAAACATCTGTATCTTCATGGAGATATGATGATAACCAGGTGTCCTCAAAATCTTAGTCGAACCCACTAGATTGATTGATACATCTCTATGTAAAACCCAATTGTCGTCTTTTATTTTTGCGAACTAATGTGTTTATGATGTTCATGTTATAACGTCTGAAGTATACGCAGTTGTGTAAATAAATAAATAGTTCTGTATTGGTGGAATGGATTAATCGCGATAAACAAAATGACAATCTCTCCGATCCGACAAGGTGAGCTGACCGTTATACTTATGATTATATATATTCTAATACCATTACATGTATATATCACTTATGTATGCACAATGGTGAATGAATAAAGACTTACTTATATTCCGTGTGTAAGAGTCATGTTTTGTGATGCTATTTGGATATAAAATTTATGAGAATATGGGTAACGCTTTGAACAAGATTATCCTCTATTCCCACCATATATCCACAATATGCAGAGGGTTTCACATCACTTTAACCTTGGCAACGCCGGGTAACCCTGCTAGAATAATATATATAACTATTCACCCTATAACTCTTATGTACGCATGTTAACCTATGGGAAACAAATTCGGCTACTTTCTAATCCGGGAAAGATCGAGCAACAATGCTATAGTACAAATATAATCCATGGCTTGTGCTACTTGTTGAACGGTATGACGGGTCTTAACACTTTATGGATTCTCCCATTCTCCCATATAAAAGTATTCATTTCGAGGGGGTGTTTAGGAAAAATAAGCAGACGACAGACAAGCGAAAATAAAATTGCTTGCAAAATTTATGCCAAGTCGTTCGCAACCGGCAACACAACTATTTTCACTATCGAAACGTAATTTCATTCACCTCGGCCATTTGAGTGTGACATAGCAGTTTTCATACACGCACATTCACGTTACCCTGACTGAAGTTTTTATAAGAAATAGCTAAATTACCTTATCTTCTTCGTTTATTATATTGGGTGTGACTAAACACCACCCGGACCAGCCCAGACCAGACAGGGCCGCCCCTGTGATGTATAGGGGGGATTTTAGTGGCACTATATGTGCAGGGGTGTCACGGAAACCCACTCACACACGGACAGGGGTCGCGATCACACAGAAATGTCGCTATTAACCCTCAAAATACCGGCATCGGCGAATATGTTCGCCGCGAATGAAGCTAACAGCCCGGACCGCCCCTGTTGCGTCTAGGGTGATTTTAGTGGCCATATCTGTGTGTGGGTGCCACAAGGGCGGTCCGGGCTGATCCGGGGTTTTAGCTTCGTTGGTGGTAAACTTATTCGGCGACGGCGGCATTTTGGGGGTTAATTGCCCGGCTTTCGTTGGCGATTCGCCCTTTTTTCTCGTGGTGTAGTTGAGGGTAGTTCCGCAACATATATGTAAGGAGTTATTAGAAGTACGAGGGCGATACGGGGGTCCGGGCTTTGAGTATTTGTTATTGGGGGCCCAATTTTATAATTCTGGCTGAATCTCACAAGTTTAGGGGTTAATATCGGTACTTCTGTTTGGTCGTGACCACCCCCCGGGCGTATCTCACGTGGGTTTCGTTGACACCCGCACACAAGTAGGGCCACAAAAATCACCACTAGACGCGCAGGGGCGGTCCGGGCTGGTCCGGGATTTTAGCTTCGTTTGCGGTAAACTTATTCGGCGACGGCGGCATTTTGGGCGGTTAATTGCCCGGCTTTCGTTGGCGATTCGCCCTTGTTTCTTAGTGAGTGTAGTCGAGGGTAGTTCCGCAACATATATGTCAGGAGTTCTTAGCCGTACGAGGGCGACACGGGGGTCCGGGCTGTGAAATTCTTTTATTGGGGGCACACATTTATAATTCTGGCTGAATCTAGCAAGCTTAGGGATTAATATCGGTAATTCTGTTTGGTCGTGACCACCCTCCGTGTGTATTTGGGTTTCGCACCCACACATATATATCGCCACTAAAATCACCCCTATAGAGGCAACAGAGGCAGTCCGCGCTGTTGGCTTCACTCGCGGCGAAATTATTCGCCGATACCGGCATTTTGAGGGTTAATAGCGACACTTCTGTGTGATCACGACCCCTGTCCGTGCGTGAGTGGGTTTCCATTACACCCCTGCACATATATTGCCACTAAATTCAACCTTATACACCACAGGGGCGGTCCGGGTTGGTCCGGGCGGTGTTTAGTCACACCGTCGTTTTATTAACGCCACCGGTGTATACTGTTCTACAAATTTTAGAAATCTGTGGTCCTATGGGGATTTTATAAATAGATAATTGTTTTTTCCGGTTATTTTGGGACGCGTTAAAGTTGTACTGCGACCCCGAGTCGGTAAAAGCTGTAGTTTGAATGTCCAAGTTCGTGAAAGTTCTATTGACTATGCCGATGATTTGAGAAGCTTTATTGTTTTAGGATATTGTAGAAAGGCTAATCTGGCCGTGTCAAATTGAGCTATAGCGATGGGATATATCGCAGGACAACACATTTCGGGTTTTCGTGGGGTGTGTATTCGCTGGATTTCTTATAGTTGCAGTATATATGTAACTATTATGACCGCGTTAATTGCGTTCGATGTTTAGGTATGAACAATGGCTGGGCCATGCACACTTGAAGATTTTATGGCGGGAACACAATTTTTGGATCCGCATTTAGAAGCTTTCTGGTTTGGTGAATGAAAAACCTGCAGTAATAAGCCGTAGTGTTTTGTAATAATTTGAAGGATTAGTTCGTTTTAACGGAATTCTGAGGCGGTGCATTCATATAACCAATATATTTTATATTATAATTTATATTTATGGATAATAATATGATCTTGGGGGGCGTTACCATTTCTGACTATGGTTTTCTTGTTAGGATATCAAACGCTGTTTGAGGCGATTCACATGACAGCATTATCTGAAATCCCAGGCATATTTCATGTGGACAAAACATCGTAAATAAAATTATCCAATTATTAATGAACAGACATTCACATGGATCTCAATCAGTCTCAATAGCATTTTCTTAGTAAAACATGACTGTCTTTTACTTGTGTTAGTTTCGCAAGCAAATTCTTGAGTGCAAGCTGACACCCTTTGTATTGATGCAATACGACGAAGACGTTCAATATGTGGAGGGAGATATTTCTAATGAAATATTAGTTCAATTTTGTCATAGAACTAGAGATTTGTTTAACAATAGGTATGTCGAACAGCAAATTAAATTCACGGAAATACTCTTGTGTTGCAGTGGTTTTGCTACATTGGAGCTATAGTTCCAGCAATCAATTAAGTCAAAACCAGATGCCCCAACGGCAAGTATCAAAGCTATCATTATAAATAGTAAATGCACATGCGTGTGTGTAGAAGAAAGATAATTATCTTGTGTTCCATGCAGCTCTGACCATTAACGGTATGCCAATCGGAAGTTATCCATCAGTACACATCGATGTACTATATTTCAGTATTATGGGGGTATTAACAACTTGGAGTATAATGCCTACATTTGTAGTCATCGATAAGTTAATTCAGTCACACTTCAGTTTGTAAGCAAATGGCATAACTGCAACGACATGTCATATTTGTCATAGGTGTGCTTACAAAACGATGACGAATCTAGCCATATATACGGGCGAATGAATTTGTTTTGGGGGGCTTGAGACTTTTTTTCCGATTAGTTTTGCATGATATATTCATGGTTGTAACACTGTTTTTTTTTTCGTAGAATATACCTTGCATATCCACACAAATATAACAACATATATTCAAATTAAACTTAAATATGTATAATTCAGGCAGAAATTTGAAAATACTTTAATTTGCCACAATTTCCCCCTGAAATAACATTCAATTTGTCCGAAAAGTGCCCGAATTTGACCAAAAATATTTCAAATTTGACTGGAAAGGGGGGGGGGGGTCCCAAAACCATGAGTGGAAAAAAATCTTATTTTTGCACAAAGAGGGGTGGGGGTCCAAAGTGCTGCAAAAAAAAATATTCAGCGTTGTGTATGCAAACTTTTCCTGACACCCCCTGGTTTGGCCGCCAGTTTCTTGCTGCATGGTTTGTTACATCGACCCGAGATTTAACAGAAGTATTTTGACACCGGGAATGATTTTCAATGGATATTTATAAATACAAATTTTAGCACACGATCCTGCGAGGCCGCTTTTATGCATACAATATACATGATTTAAACATCCAGCATTATGTGGCAATGCAATATTAAAATAATAACAATCGAACAAATTAATAATATATGTCCAGGCAGTAACAACATCCTGTATATCACGGTGATACATGTACACATACAGTGGCCTTGATAAAGGTAATTCGCAGGCATATCGGAAAAAAATTACACTATTTGTAAAATGACGCAAAGTAACACTTAAGTGACGGAATATTAAGGACAGAGACATTAGATTAAGATAGACTCGCCACCACAAACCCATCAACAGATTAAACGCTATCAAACTGAAATAAAATGACCATTATGTCCAAGCGTTTAATGATACATGCGCCGTTAGAAACGCACGTCTGAGCACGCCTCTCTGTCAAAGCCATAACAATTTAATGAGGTTCCTCGTATAATTTAATTGAATTAAATGTAAGCTATTCAAAAGGCTAGATTGACTTTTCTGGCCAATGGGTGGGTAACTCTATCTTAGTACATATATAAATATTGCGTTGTGGGCAGTTGAGATTTTCGGTTGAGAACATCAACCAGTACTCAAGAAAGCATTTAGAACAATTCGAATTACGGGCAGTTTCCGAACTGCCCGGCCCATAATTCGACGAGCTGCCCGCAACGTTGGTTTCAGCATGACAAAACGGCCCACATCAACGGTATATATATATATATATATATATATATATATATATATATATGTGTGTGTGTGTGTGAGGGTGGGTTTGTTTACCTGGGGTTGGGAGGACATACACATGTTTGCACACCAACGTTGTGCGTACAATTTGGTTTATGAGGACATTCCAATGTCCTCACAATGATGTCATTGCAATGGTATCAAAACTAGATTCTGATTGTGTATTTCAATTTTAGGAACGGTCCCCATAACTCGGTTTGTATTCTGAACCCACACACACATACACAAAACTATTCCATTGGCGAATCGCGGGTCGCTTCGCACAAACAAACTATATTACACGAGTGTATAGATAGCCAATGAAAACGCTCGACTCTTCGGAGTACTAACATTTTTAACCAATCAAAGCGGTCCTTCCTGTGACGATGTGTGAGTCGTCCAATCAAAGGTATGTTGTTTCCGCTTCATTTCTAGTGCATTTAGCAGCCATTTAAAAAAAAAAGATCAGAAGTATTTTCTATCAAAGTAAGTATAGTTAGTATAATTATTTAAAGAAATAAAGTTAAATATATATATTCTCTCTAATCTAAATGAGTTTATCTAACCGATCATGTACTACTATTAGGGGCGAGCAGGGTATAAGTTTCGGGAAAACGCGATTGACCATATCAATTATCATGCATATGATTTTCATTTTTCGTGACTTGGAAATGTCTGTCGCAGCACCGTGTACAGCACATGTGATTGAACCAGAGAATACTTTTCAAACATTTATTAATTTAGTCAGCGAAGAGTGACTACAGAATCAAACAAACAAACATTGTCTGACTAAATTTCAGATTTTTTTTTTATTTAATTTTTAATATTATGCGAATCTGGATTGGTTTTTAGTAAATTTTACAAAAAATAATTATACTATTGGTTTTTACAAAAAATAATTTGCGAGGGACTACCATCACTACGGGCGCGTTTGTCACTCAATTTTGGTCCCCGTTCTCCGAGACCAGTTTATTACTATTTTACCTACAGTGCGAATTTTGTCATTCTCTGTTTTGCGATTGTGTGTGAAAGACGCCGAGATTTTAAACAAAAAACAGATCGCTGATTATTGACATACACGTACCTGTAACTTGTAAGCTAATCCAAATGTGCCCAAATTAGGTAATCGTCGAGTAAATATACGTCCAGGGGCTGTCCGGAATCCGGGAATGACGCAACTAGACTAGAGTGATTGTTCTATTTTTAAATTTTTGTCTGTCTTGACCTCATCTGCTCATGTAATTGTGTCATGATTGTGCTTGTCAGTAATGTCACCCAACCCAGATATTTGTGGGAAAGTATGTAAGATATTTCCAGTGTATTCTTTTCAGCAAACAGATTCATACGGTATTGTATGATATCTGTTTCCAAATTCCATTGTCCAGGGGCCTGTACTATGGAATTACAATTGCCGTGTTTCTCCACGTGGACAAACTGTCGAATACTATGGATACGATAATTTACAAGTGTGTGCGACCCCCCGTCATTTACAAGAACAGACAAAATCCAGTACTATGGATCTTCGTTTTCAACGCGTGGAGGCGAACGCTTGTTAATGGGTAAAGGGAACTTACTCTAATATTATACATAAATGGATATAGTAATGCCTATATATATTTGAGTCATTTGGCGAGTGGTTTAGTGGATGTATAAAGTCAATGTTATGATAGGCAATGGGGAACACGAAACTACTTGCGTGCACCATAATCCCAATGGCACAAGCATCGCGAAAATACACAAACGATTACAACATTTTACGCTGAACACGAGTACAAAATATCGTAAGCGAAAACGCTCTTTATAAGAGATAGATGTTTTATTGACCAACATCATAGAAGACAATATATAGCTTTTCATGACTTTGTATGTATGTACGAACACAAAGGGATAGAGACGGATAGAGTGATCACAAATAAACCCCATCGACAGAAAAACCTACACATGGTGATTATAGTGTCAGATTGAGCAAGGAAATTTTAACTGGTTGTCGTATACGTACGATTTCGATACCTGTACAAAGTAATTGAAAACAAACTGAATTGCCGGAGATAATAGACTGATAAAAATATTTCCAAGTTAAAAGGGTGAAAATATATATTTCAAGTATATTTTCCAAAGGGTCGGTGTAACTTTTTGTTTAAGTAGAAACTTAGATTTAACAACCAAAATTATACTGAATGTAGGAAAAAATCATACTAGCAGTATAAATTATAATTTGCAGTTACATCTGGAAAATTTAGTCATTGTAATGATTATAACCTATTCTCCAGTCTTAATTTTAAATTCAGTGCCATTTTCTACCATGGAATCGCGATAACATTCACGTAAAAGGTCTCCGCTGCCCGAGTACACCTCTTCCCTGAACCAGAAAACTATATTTGCACCCCATTCGGTTGAAATTCTGCAATGGTTACTCAAAATTTCCAACTGTTAGAAATCCCCAAACCAACTATTCCAACCGATCGAAACTTCTGAACTAATTGCCATTTACCCCATAAATCAATCATCACTAACTTTGGGACGAAGATTATTGTGATGCGCCAACACCCATTGAACGTCCCTGCGTGACATTCCCAATTGTAGAGTATTTTGATGAGAATCGCCCCCGTCACAACATAATTTATGTGCAAACCCTTATTTATCAAAGCCAATTTGTCTATGTTTATGAACCCCATCTCAAAATATATCTATCTACGCCCATGCGTAATTTGAACCCATCGTCTCAATATGACTACGATTTTATTGACCCGGTGAAACTTCGCACGTCGAGTAAGGGTTAATGCATGAGTGCGCAATACACAAAGCGATAATCCGACATATCGACATTCGCACGCGTTTCATTGCGATGACAACCACTAATTCAGCCTCGTATACTTGTAATGTTAACACCGTGTTCTACCCGATTTGTGTTATGTCTGTACTATGGAACTCCCTAAGTTGGTAATTTATCAGCCCGTCAAGCGAGTTCTTGTTTTTCCCCAAGTTAGACAATTCGAGTACTATAGAATAACAAAAAGATGCAGCGTTGGGACACTCCAAACACCACAAAAACCGAGCAGCTTGCTGCTGAAATGAATCCCAGTTACAGAATGGCTCTCCCAGAACATTATATAAGTCAGTTCACAACGATGTATGGTGTGAAAAAGGGTAATCGCCTATTGTTAAATTCCAATATCCAATGCAAGGAATTTACAAGAACACAAATTGCTCGAGTACTATAGAACACAAGTCTAGATTTACAAGACTGGGAAATTACCGACTAACGCTGTCCACGTGGAGAAACACGGCAATTGTAATTCCATAGTACAGGCCCCTGGCCTGGTGTTTATATCAAATTCATGGTGGCAGAAAATCGCTCCCTAATACTAATAGTTACTAATAGTAATACTTAGGAGGGCAAATCGCTCTCCTGAATATGTTGTGATTTTTGTATGTAATTCATTCCATTTTACATGAAAAGATAAATCACAATACTAGTACATGCTCAGTGGAGTATAAAATCAATCCACTTTTTTCAGAACAATTAATAAATTAGTTCAATGCAGTGCAGAAGATCTTGGAAAGACACATGACGATCTTGTCAACCAGAGCACGCAGCACTTATGTCATAACCTATCGCTATAAAATATATCGGGACACTGATTTACAAAAGTCGGAACTCATTGGTGTTTACAAATCAAAGCCTCGATGCTGCTCTGAACTCTATCCGAATACATGTGGTAACCGAAAGATGTCAACACGACTTCAAAGACTCGATGTCGCTGTATAATTTAACACCGCGCATGCAGTTTTGTTAGTAAATTGTTACCACTCTTGAGTGATCTTCTGTCTACTAGTTTGGTACTATATAAGTGGTGCCATGGTCATGGAATTGAATGTCGGTTTCACAAACACGATAAACCGCGTACTGGTACGTGGACTGCGCATAGTAACCCTGGTATGTGGACACAAAGTACAACTTACAAGGTTGTCCAATGCAATCCCGTCTGTCAATCAACCAAGGCACGTCTTGCCATCATAACATTATGACAGTTTTCATTCCGAAACAATGTTTGACGATCCGAGGTAGTGATCGGTGTTGGAACATCAAAGACTCGCCGCCGCCATGCCAGTGAAACATGGATAGTAACGATTCAGTGATCCACATTGAATTTATTCTCTGCCTTCATGGGGCATGAGTAATATCCCTCTCATATCCATACATGTGGCATTGTACAGTAATGAGAATGTCCTTGAAGTCCTTGAATTTTAAAGCTTAAATTTAGACTATGGGAACCTGTATGAACCCTGATTAGACCACTTGCCATGGTATAATTGGCTCAAAGGCTTCAGTGTATCCCGCCGACCACCCAATAATAGAACCTAATGACCATGTCCCTATCGAAGGCAAGTGATTCAAAAGCGATGTCATTCGACCTTGATCGAATTTGGCCATCAACTTCATGAACGTCGGTCATCTTCAAAGAACATGAAAGGCTTCTATGTTTTTGATGTTCATCGCTGATCGCCAACAGAATAAAGCCATGATTTGGTTGATTTATCGGTCACGAATTATGGTTTGTCTCTCATTCCCACCGTGAATCTGAACAAACTACTTAAATCGGTCCATACCCCTTCAAACATTATACAAAAATGTCATACAAACAGTCCTCATAGACGTCTCATCTTGGATCAAAATAAGTTTTGAAAAATGAATTGCGAATGATGCATTTTAGTGTTTGAACGGGAACGGACGGTAATGTTGACCACATAACATCGCTAAATGTGATTGAATTAGTGTAATCTTATCGTAATACTGCATTTATCGCAAATTGCGATTCGTTACCGGTTATTTCGATCCCTACGTCTCATTCATTCTACAGACATCCGATGTACACACAATGTCCTCATAAATAAAATTGTCCTCGCAATGTTGTTGTGCAAGCACATACATGTATGTGTCCTCCCAACGCAGGATATGCTTTATTCTCTCATCCAAATAAACACATGGAAATTACATGTAACGGATATTGAGAAACAGAGTTATATACAACGAAAACGAACACAATCACATATGTGGCATTTTGCCCGGCCTTTTAATGTTGATGCATGCTCAGTATAATCCGCTCACAGTCTAGATATATTAGCACTTCATCTGTTGTCACACTCAACTTTTACTTTATCTACCAGTTGATAATAATCCCTGTTAAGTATGAGAGAGTTAGTTATCTCCTTGTCAATAAATCTTGTCTTCTGGATTCGATAGACGTCTCATCTTGGATCAAAATGTTTTGAAAAATGAATCGCGAATTGCTATATACTTTCAAATGAACATGAGTGTTGGACGATTTTAGATTGAATAATTTTCCTATTAAGTTGGTTAATAAAAATATCACTGGATGTATTCACAAGTGTTTGTCACAAATTGTGCGACGAGTGTGAGGATTTCTCAAGTTTACACTCTCCTCTGGTAAATAATTCCTCCAATGCAGTTTTGAAATAAAGAAGATAGGTTCCATAGAATGGGAGAGTCCTAATGCATTTTAGTGTTTGAACGGGAACGGACGGGGATGTTGACCACATAACATCGCTAAATGTGATAGAATGAGTGTAATCTTATGATTGTTATCGTACTATAGTGCCTTTATTTATCGCAAATTGCGATTCGTTACCGATTATTTCGATACCTACGTCTCATTCATTCTACAGACATCCCATGTACACACAATGTCCTCATAACTAAAAAATTGTCCTCGCAATGTTGGTGTGCAAGAACATATGCATCCTCCCAACGCAACGAAAATGAACACAATCACATATGTGCCATTTTTCCCGGCTTCTTAATGTTGATGCATGTACAGTATAAACCGCTCACAGTCACTCAACTTTTACTTTATGTACCAGTTGATAATAGACCCTGTTACATGTACAGAGGCGGACTGGGCCAAAAAATCGGCCTGGGAAATGAATATAATACTGGCCCATCTGCAAAAGGCAGTTGCCGAGGTGCCGAGTGGAGGAGGTCTCTGTTCGGGGGGTGTCCACCTTGGAATTCCAACTGCACCCCCCCTCTTGAATCAAAATCAGACCAAATACATGTTTTTGCATAATTCCATTGCACCCCCCCCCCTTGCACCTCAGTGCTCTGGCCTAATATCCTATAAATTCATCAACCATGGTTCTATATATTCCCGGTATGAGACCATTCAGTTATTTTTACCTGAAAAAATTGCATAAATTCTTACATCTAGCGGTCTAACCTCAGACAAATGCACACGGCTACAGACAAGAGACCAGGACACACCGGACTGTCCATGGTTGTTTGGCCCGGGGTGAGAAAATTTTGAAAACTATACAAGAAAATCGCTAATCCTAGGTACTAGTAGCATCTAGACTGGCCTCAATTTTGGGGGGATTTACAGCTGGGAGTTACCGTTAATATCTCGAGATTAACTGGGTCTTTACATGGTGTTATATGATGCTGACAAGTTCATTTAATGACAAAATTATGATTAGCCAGTTAGGCTGGTCAAACAACACATGTGGCGGCCCACATCAGTTTCATTTGCGGCCCAACTACATATACCCCCCCCCAAACTGTAAAAAAAACCCTCAGATTCTCGCTTGATAGAAAATCACGTGGAATCAGAATTTTCCGGCCTCCGGCCCATCGGGAATTTACCTGGTCTCCCAATCGGCCAATCCACCTCGGTACATGTAGGTATCAGAGAGTTACTAGTAGTTATCTTGTCAATAAATCTTGTCTTCTGGATTTGATAGACATTATTTTATTTAGCTACCGGTACTATATGTCCCTCAGTGAACATACCTTTGAGTTATCTGAAATTCTGTACCATTCTTCATCAAATCTGCGGTCCGCTTAGGTACAACATAGATCATGGGCATTTTAATCAATAATCTATATAGAGTCCAATTTAGATTATGTTTCCGGTAGCCGTCATGTCCGAGCAATACTAATATTGTTTTGTTGCTTCAGAAGTTTTGATTAAGTGTAAACATTAAATATAACTTTCAAATCATTTATTTATTTATTCATTTGTTTTTCAGGCTGTGTTAGATGTTATATGTGGCAACTGTATCACAGATCATGAATTTGAAGAACAATGAGTTGGATGTTTTAGCTAACTTTATGGGACATGATATACGCACTCACAGAGAATATTACAGACTGCCGGAAAAGACCCTACAACTATGTAAATACAGTAAACTGCTTCGAGTGGTAGCGAAGGGGAATGTGCACAAGTATCAGGGCAAATCTTTGGATGAAATAGAAATGGATGCTGATTCAGAAGTTGGTAAGTAACTTTAGTTGTTATACATACACATTATCAATAAGTATAGTGATATAGTCTGCCATATCACGTCGAGTTGAAGTCAGATCTGTATCAAACGAGCTGTTTTTGGCAGTGAGGTTGAACTTGATACAGCAATCTGATCTCAATGAGACGCGATACTGCGATACTTATCACTACCCTGTATAGATAAAGCGTTTATTATATGACTACTGGCGTTCTGAGTTGCCAAAAGTTCAATGAAAAATGAGACTTTTCTCCCAACTTACTGGTATGTGTAGGTCGATTGATATTCTGACGATCAGCAAATAATAATTCCTCAAAGGTAATAGCTTGCGGATTACTATAACAAAAGAATATTCATGATATGGTTCAATTAATTACTAAATGAACATCTTTTAGTTCAGATCGTAACATATGTAGGCCTAGAAACGAATGAATCGATTTCTCGCTTCATTGATGATTCAGTATATGATGCTTACAAAATGACGACATCGATGACATGCTGAGTAGCATAAGAAATCGGAGAAAAAAACACTCTTGTTTTCTAATAGAAAAACTAGAACGCGTTTAAGCAAGATACGGGGAGAGAAAACTATAGTCATATAATAAATAACTTCAGTTGTTATACAGTCACTTGAAAGATATTGGTTTAAATTGTTACTGGATTATTTCTTGATTTTTAAGACCTTAATTAAAACAGCAAACTAATTTCTCAGAATATTAATTCTATTAGTTTCTGACATATGCCCCTTTAAGTTTATAACTTGGGTCAAAATAAGGCGCATGCTTTCTCTTAATCAGGTACACTCGTAAACTATTGGGCCTATATCAACAAAATTTGCTATCTAATGTATTTTGGGACTGGAAGGGTATAATTTGGGAATGCTGGCAAGATAATTTGCCCTTCCGATGTTCCTGTGACCTTGTGCATGACCAAGTGACTTTTAACTGTCTCAGGAACTACATTGCCCATAGAGATTAAGTTTGGTATATAGAGGTATGTTGGGGTGGGCAGTAACCTCATCATGTCTGTCTCAGTGTCTGCCCATCCTTCCATACAGGTACCCACAAATTACCTTTAACTTTATCTTGGAATCGATAATATATTTGGATAGACTTCACTTTGTGTATGCACTGTACAGAGTCATACTGCCCCTATCATATGACCTTGATGACATGAAATATACCGCGGAGTCAGCGGGCACATAGCTAGTATACTTATATTATGAAGAAGTGTTTGTCCTTTGTCTGTCATGCTTTGATGGTATCACCCCCCCCCCCTTCGGTACGCCGGATTCAGGGTGTTTTGAACCCGTACGCGGGATTCATACCCCCGAATTAACTGGTATTCAGGTTCAAGCAAAACATATTGGACGTAGGTTTTGATGGCGCAAAATAATATTTTTGTGCTAGTTATCTGTATGAATGAGTGGGTAGAATAGCTTCTTGGGCATATTCGACCACTATGCCATCATAAAGTATCATTAATCGTATCATAACGCCCATAATGTGACACCGGCGTCAATTTGTATGTCATTTATATCGCATATTATTTCTTAACATGTATTCAGGATTCACCCCCCCCCCCCCCAAAATTAACTGGTATTCAGGATTCACCCCCCCCCCAAATTAACTGGTATTCAGGATTCAGGGGGAGGGGGTGATACCCTCTTATATCACCTCTGTTATTAAATTAATCCAATTTTGGACTACATGCTGGTACACGATCTCAAAACATTGGCATCAATTTCCTCACTAGCAGATGGGCATAGCCTAAATATAGCCAGAGAATTCTAGACTGTTATATTTATGGGCACAACAAATTTTCTATATTCAGCCCAATTACGTTGCCAGGTATCCGGTAACCTAATCAATATTGGGCAGTAAACAACATTGTGACCAACATTGGGTCAAATTTCTGACAAGCTAAGCTTTTGCATTGGCTGTTTCATAGCTCAGTGCATATGTGTTAAGTAAGTAAAGTGATCAATCAACGCACATTTCTCTATTAGAGGGCATTCAGGGTGCGCAGTTGTCATCAGAATGTAAAATTACCTCTTTGATAAATTGACAGAATTTGGTGATGCAGAACAATCAGAAGATATACAAGACATACATGTGCAATCACAAGAAATACAGACGTCTTCTACAAAACAAAGAACTAATGACATCACACATGCCGCTTCTTCAGAACAACCAAAATAAAGACGGAGAAAATCAACCATCCGGAACAAATGGATTGATGAACAAAAGGCTGCTATCCATATTTAAAGCATCTAGGAAAGTATTTCACTTGTAATAGCCTACCAGGGAAATTTCAATGTCTGGAGCCTATGAGGAAGGCTCCTGTCCTTAGTGCTTGACCCTGGGACCAGATTAAGTTTTTCATAAAAAACAATAAGTAAATTGTATGTCCACAGCGAGGAAACTTAACCCTTTCAACCACAGGTCCCGGGAACAAAAATTTACCCCACCCCCAATAATACTTCATTCTATAGAGTGGGGTCAATTTTTGTTCTGGGGACCTGTGCTTTCAACCTGTAAGACGAGTATACCGGTCAGAAACTTAGGCTTAAAAAATAACCTTTTTATGTTTACCCATACCACAGTATGGTAAACATACATGTAGTGTCGTTGTATGGATTGACCACTTGTCGTTCGTCCGTCTGTCTGTCCATCCATAGACACTTTCCGCATAATGTGATAACTGAAACATTTCCAATCTTATCGCAACCAATTTTGGTATGTGAGTTTCCCAGCCTCAAATACAGATCAATTTCGAATATGGGTTTGATCCGACTAGTTTTCACTGAGTTGTGGCCCTTTTTCAAAAATAATATTCACTCTTAAAAAAAATAAAAAATATTTAGATCGATTTTCTTGCTCAATTTAACTACCAAAAACAAAAAAATTAATAAATAGAAAATATATAATAAAATATTTATTTTTTTGAAATAATTAACCACACCAAATTTGTTTAAATCGGTCCAAAATCTTGTGTTATGTACTGGTAAATTTGTTTGGAGCGACATTAAATCCAATTCACCAATTCCATCCCATACCTTTGGACTACTTAGCTAGTGATAAGGCTATGTTATTTTCTGATGTCTCTTATGCCAATTGATGTGCAAATAATCTGATAAAGAAAGCTATGGTATCTAATTTAAAATAAAGATTCAACAATAAACATCACATGATATTAACAGTAGACTCGGATATCTGCGCTGTAGAGTGATATCTTCAGATGTCTGAGGTCATTATAATTGTTATTGGTTTAATAGAGAGGTCAGTGTTCAACATAAACAATTCCTGTGATTTGTTGACGGCTCTGCTATATAATTGATATTAATGGGTCAGCAGTGAGGTGGCTAACCTGTATACTATATTGTTGGTATAATTTGATACAGTATTATTGTAAACTTAAATTGGACTCTCTTAACCCGAAGATTCCATGTCCAGGTCACCTTTCACATCTAACCCGAGGTTGTGGTGGTTTAGCTGTACCAATGCATTCTATTATTAAAATGCGAGTGACCCATAAATTCCAATAATTTGTGTTATGTACATTCTCTATAATAGTACATAACAGTATACTCTATAATTCAACACCAAAACTCCGATCATAGTAATTTATTATCGCCAAGGGATGGGTTAACATCTGCCGATCGTGATCGGCCTCATTGTTTCCTATTACCCTACCTACCTGGAAAAATTTGCGCTACCTCGAGAAATATTTAAATATATAGAAAAGTTAACTTATGGGACTGTCATTTGTATTGACTGTTCCAACATATATTTACCATAGAACACAACAGTTATGTTGCATTCTTCGATTTGTATTGTAGAAGTCTACATTTTAAATCTGGTCAATGTTCACTGATAAACATCGCCTCACAGGACATATTATTTTGAGGGAATTTCAATGATGCAATCATAATGGTAGCATTTTATTTCACCCATGGTAATTGCAGTCAATATTACCCGTAATTTTAGCGTGAAATTGAAAATAATGTTTTTTTTTAAATGCAAAATAAAGAAAAAAATTGACATACCTACCTGTACCTACCTGGATTTGTTTGGCCACATAACAGGAAACAAATGATTTTTTTGCCTTTGCTATATCCCGTAAGACAGGTATACCGGTCCGGTGGTAGTGTGTGTAGTTTTCTCCGTCTCCCTGCATATGTCGCCTATATTACTTGTCGTACCTTTTTGGAAAGGAAATAGCATGGGCTATATGCTAGGATAACTCCGATCTTGTGCCAAGGCAGGGCTGTGTTACAGTGTAAATACGTGCAGTTACGTCATTTTAAGTGAAATTCGAGACTAATGAAGCTTGGAATTCTCCAATAAGTTGAACGAAATGATGGTCGAAATCAATGTCGCATTGTTCATAAATGTTCATCCACGAGTGTCTCCAATGATAGGTTTGCCCATAAAAGCATCTGTTTGAGAGGGGGTCCTCGTAATAATAATGTATAGCATTTGTAAAGCGCCTTTCCCATGAGGCCCAAAGCGCTCAAAGTTTTACAGTTATTACCCTGATGAGCCTGAACATTCAGTAACCATCTACTGCTCCCCGGGGACAGGGGGAGGTACAGCCGGGAGTATGCGAGGATACCATATGGCTAGCATACTGACAAGATCTTTCACTGCTCATTATCAGGTACCCTTGTAATGCATGGGTGGTGCAAAGCAGACACAGTACGAGCGACCTTGCTCAAGGGTCACAACTTGGCGCGAGATTCAAACAGTGTACAATCCAACAATTGCACATCGCTCAAGTCGGCCAAGCCACTGCTGTGTGGAAACTCATAACAGACCGCCAGCCAGCCGCGAACTCGCCTCGCTGTGTTGACAGCGAAGACAAGTCCAACGCGCTAACCACTGGACCACGGAGTCATAATTTTGTAGGATTTCTGTTCAATGCTTGTTTGTGTGAAAAACTTCATATAGCTTTTTTCCATGGGACATAAACTCTATTTGTAGTTCCGCAAAGTATCACGCTACGGTAAAAAAAATTGAATACAGTGCTAATAGTCTACAAGCCGTATTACTAATTGGATCATTACCAAATTTCATATGCATGTTCAGATCAATGTCTAGACGAGAAAATCCTGTTTTGGTTCCTGTCGGCCACACAAAATGACCGCCATCATGGATTCCTTTTTCACAGTCTACAGAATTTATACATCAATTTTCTTTAAACTTTGAGTGACTCATTATGACCCCAGGATGAGAATGTCCCATTTTGGTTCCGGTTGGCCACCCCAAGATGGCCGCCATGGGGGCCATCTTGATTTTTTCTGCACTGTTGACAGGCTGCATTTATACATGAGTTTTCTCGAAACTTTTCATATTGACTCATCATGACCCCAAGATGCGAACAATCTATTTGGTTCCTGTTGGCCGCCATGGTGACCATCTTGGATTTCTTCCGCACAGTCTACATGCTGCATTTATGCTTATTATGGCTCTTAGATCCCAGTCAATTATCCTTAATGACCAACAAATTTGAATGTATACTGAATTTTAGTCATTATCAACTAGAATACAGCAGGTTCGTATTGGTGTTCGGAGCACATGCACATGTGTACACACCAGCGTTGTGAGGACAATTTGGTTTATGAGGACATTTCTCCTTAATGAAGTCGTCGAAATGGTTTTAAAGTTTCTAGTCAATAACAGTCTCTTTCGGGAAGGTGTTCACTGAATATTGATAATTAGTCATTTAAGGACCTAAATTAGATTATGCTGAATACATACGGCTGTTTAAAGGATCAATTGAATTGAAATAATCTGTGTGTATATCAATTTCTGATAACATGTGGTTTCAACGTGGTCCTGACCTGTTGTTTCTGACGTCAGTGCCGGACTTCCTTATTTGGTAAACCTTGAATTGTCGCACATGCAGCTAAGTATTTTCACTGCCCATTCTATATTGATAAAACATGGGGAATTGCAGGAAAGTTGATTTTGACTAAAAGAGCAGGTTACCTCAATAGAGTGAAAGAAATAATTCATATCTATCAATCAGAAAGGTTCTATCAGAACTTATTTAAGTGGCGAGCATTACGGTAGTGGTCATGTCATTGCCTGTCATGATTGCTACATTGTCATTGACACTTACTTTTAGTTAAAAGAAATCTTTCACCTAGATTTTACAACTAGGTCAAGTGCTTAAGTGCTAAATGAGCTGGGATTAAAATACAAACTACTTCTCAAATGGAAATACACAATCAATCAGAATGTGGTTTTAAGACCTTCGTGAAATAAAAAAAATTGTCCTCACAATGTTGGTGTGCAAATATGTGCATGTCCTCCCAATTCCATGCATACAAATGCAGATTTGAAATATTCTGAACTTGTCTGATAATTGTTAACACAAAGATGACACAAATAAACTAAATCCATGCTAATCATGAGTACACCCACAAGACGCTCTGTGTCGCTGACACATCTTCAAAGAATACCTCAATTGTCAAAAATTGTCTGGTGGCTGGGTGTCGTCGAATCAACCCGCACATATTCACTTGTCTTGGATGAGGGGGCGGTTGGAATTATATTCCACGAAGCGAATATATTTCGAGATGAATTATCAGTTTGAAAGAAACAATGACAATTGGAAACAGAAAAGGAAAGATTAAATTCCCATACATGTATGTAATAATGAATGAAATTTGCTAGCTTATTGTCCACTGCAGACCCTTCCAGACCGGATCTTGCTAAACTAACATTTGGAAAACTAAATGTTGTCATCTTCCTCTAACTGAGAGTCTCAATCTTGGTAGAGTGATTTTAATTTTGAGTCAGATGTTGATGTTTTGATATGTGCAATGCTTCAGCGAGGTGGGATGGCCTGATAATCGATATTTTAATTTTGTGTAGCATTGGCCTGAATTGATTTATTCTCATATGTCCAGATATGACCTTAGCTGTTGAAAGTGACATTTGACACTAATTGAACCTGCTTACAGTTAGGTGCCGGTGGGGCCTGATTTGACAATTTTATGAAGAAGCGAGAATGTTAAATAATGATAAGAGCACACAGGCCGGTTATATATCAAAACGCTCTGCATCCCACATAGATTCCATTTACCTAGGTCAGAACATCCATGCTGATTCACAGTCCTCAGGAATAGTTCCTGAAAGTCTGCTGGTGGGGTTGTTCAGCACGTACATGTACATGAGAACAAGAAAACTGCCACTGTGTCAGTGAATATTTTTGATACAATATGTGCCTCAGACATGCAGGTAGAATATGCTGTGTGAGTCATTTCAGACATCTAACTAGTTGATGAAATAAACTTGTTTTCATTTCAAGGTCAAATCATCGACATGTTTCAAATCAGTATATTTTTTTCACATGGTCATACTGTATCTGCATGTCTGGGACGCATTTTGAACCAAAAATATTCACTGATACAGTGCCAGTTAGGTTGTTCTCATGTACGTGCCATGATCCCACTAACAGACTTACAGGAGGTATTCTTCTGAATATTTAGCTCACATGGGTTACGTAGCGATTCTCCGAAGACCCATAACCCCGAAGGTCCGATTCTCCGACGCCCCGATTCTCCGAAAGCCCACAACTCCGAAGTCCCGATTCTCCGAAATCCCATAACTCCGAAGACCCATAACTCCGAAAACCCATAACTCCGAAGGCCTATAACTCCGAACGCCCATAACTCCGAAGGTCTATAACTCCGAAGGGCCGATTCTCCGAAGGTCCGATTCTCCGAAGATCATGTTTTATCGCTTATTAAATAGTGTACAGTCCAGTGACGGAGTCAATGGGGCCCTAAGGAAGACCGCCCCCCAAAAAACGTGTCAAATGTCATGTAAACGTCCGGAAATCCCTCGCGTATGGTTATATTTTGTATGGAACATGTACATGTAGATAATATATCCCCCCCTGGAATCAGGAATCCAGCTTCAAATTTACCATGGAATCCGGCCTCCAGCTTCAAATTGACACTGGAATCCGGCGTCCAGTTTCAAATTAACCCTGGAATCCGGCGTCCAGCTTCAAATTGACGTCTGGAATCCGGCGTACGGTCCAAAATGGGTGGAATCCGGCGTACGAAAAGGGGGGAAGGGGCCCTCATATATTGGAAACGTTAACTATGTATTATAATAAGGTGATATCTACACCACCAGTAGTGTGCGACAAGCCTTAATTTTCCACAGAATGCTTAAATTTATGTAAGAAATACAATTATTTTGCCACAATGTACGTCTTTATACAATTAATATGATTAAACTGTGCACATCCGACTGCATTGGGGTGATTTGATGCAATCAAGTTCATTTTATATATGAAAAAGGACAAGTTCTTCCCCGTTCACCCCTGTACATTTTACTCTGGCATCTCATGGGCCAACGTAACGTTATAGTATCTGGTGTATCATCAGTGGCGGGCCAGAATTCCCATTTAGGTGGGGGCAGTAGGAAAAGTTTGAATATGTTGATGCCCCATGAACGATTTCCGGGCGTTTACATGACATTGGACATGTTTTGGTAGGGGCCCATATTGTCTGAAATAGCAAGTAGAGGTTTAATGGGGGCAGTAGGAATTTTGGGACCCCTTGGCTTCGCCACTGGACTGTACACTATTTAGTAAACGATAATACCACGATAAAACAAAATCTTCGGAGAATCGGATCTTCGGAGTTATGGGCCGTCGGAGAATCGGGCCTTCGGAGTTATAGGTCTTCGGAGAATCGGCCCTTCGGAGTTATAGGTCTTCGGAGTTATAGGTCTTCGGAGAATCGGCCCTTCGGAGTTATGGGCTTTCGGAGAATCGGATCTTCGGAGTTATTGGCCGTCGGAGAATCGGGTCTTCGGAGTTGTGGGCCGTTGGAGAATCGGGTCTTCGGAGTTGTGGGCCTTCGTAGTAATAGGTCTTCGGAGAATCGGTCTGACACCCTCACATGTCTGTCGTAGCCACAACCATTGGGAGCTATATGAAATGCAGTTCATGTTGATAGTTAACTTTACTATGTAGTATGTATTTCACTTGCTGACAATTATTCTGACTGGGATAAAAATTACAAAAACTGTAAGATTCACAAGACCTCATCTGACCTTGACCTTAAATATATGTACATGTATACAAAGCTCCAAAGAGATGACAATTATTATCTTCTACACCAAATTTTGGCCTGATGTCATAGTATTCTGGGTGTCTGTATTATATCATATAAATTATGTCAATTCTACTTTAATAGTGATCATATAATTTATATGATCACTATTAAAGTAGAATTGACATAATTTGTATGAATTACTAGTGGTTCAGATTCATTTGTCATTTTGTTTAATATTATTTTTGTTTTAATGTACAATGTATGTATAATTTACATTAGCCCTTTTAATTGATGTGGGCATTACACTTTTCAATTGAGATGGCAAGACAAATTATAGCTACCATTTCACCATCAGTGAGTTTGGAAATTGAATATATATTTGCTATCTTCTATATTTATGTGCTGTGAAAATGCATACTTTGTTCAAATCAGAATGATAAATTAGTTACAATGCAGTGAAGTTTTATCACATGTCAGAACAAAATTGAGTTGTTTTAAAAGTTAGTGGAAAACTGACACCTAGCTGTAGATTGGCTTTATGGTTTCAATATGTCTAAATAATGTCTTCTGAGTATAAGAAGCATGTTTTTGTCACTTTTGCTATTTGTTTCATATTGTAATGACTGTTAATTTTATTTTACTCTGTTTTCTGTGAATAAAATTATGTTGAATCAATTTTTGTCATTCAATCTAACTCTATGAGATGGGCTTATTGGCACCTTAAATGTAGTCAACTTGACAGAGTTCCAGGTGTCATCAAATTGTGAATATCGGGCTGACTATTGATAATTTTTCGATAACATAAATTTGTCACAAATATGAAAATATGACATGACATTTTTAGTAAAATTATATGGTGCTATATATTTAATGGCTATAATGTACATGTGGGACCTCAAGCTGATGTTTATGACCACTGTTGGAGTTGGAAACTGCTACCATTTGGCTTAGCACTGCAATTTTGGTCATTTCAGTGCCCCTTGTGTGTACTACAGTACATATATTGAAAATGTTCCGTCTGATGATATGTTACACAACATGATTTCACTTGTTGTTGTAACTGTTGTGCTCAATGTGTTGTCCAAACAATTTCAGTCATGTTTCACAATCCTGGGTCACTTTTGGAGAAAACTCCTTAATTCATTTGTAGTAATCGATATAAACCATTGCATGTTGTAAATTTTTTACTGACTATTTGTAGATATCCTCAAAAATTGGTTATCTATGTTGATAGGTGTTTTATTTATTTTTTCCCACCTTATTGAAACTATTACGTTGGCCATCTTAAGTTGGAAGGAACACTTTTAACTCAACCTATTGTTACAAAATATTGTGATATATCACTGGGGATGAAATTACTCATATTCTGGTAGACCTCAATTGCTTCACTTCTATCAGCCAACTGCAGACACTGAAATGCCAAAACATTTTAACCTGTTTGATCCCAGGTAGTCACATTGTCTAGACGAAGGGTACAATTTCAGCACGAATATAAGTGTCCCCAGGCCCCAGCATCCATCTTTATGCCCATCAATCAAACTTCGTTGTCTGAATGATATATTTATCAATGGCATCAAATGTTGGTATGTGGTATAATTACAAGTAAACACATATCACATTTGGTCCGGCCCAACAACTACAGTAATGCTCTATTAATCAACCCCTTAACCACAGCAGAATTGTGGGTAACTTTTCAGGATTTAGTCGGAAATATGGCTTGTTGCCATTCATCGGAAAGCTCTCGGCGAGAGCTTTCCAATGAATGGCAACAAGCCATATTTCCGACTAAATCCTGAAAAGTTACCCATAATTCTGCTGTGGTGAAGGGGTCGATTAATTAGAGCATTATACTGTATTATTGACCGATGTAAGTACATTTTCAACTTATTTGAAGAATATGTAGTTTTTTGGGGGGTTATCCGATTGACAAGTGTAGTATTTATTAATCAATCACCTCCAAACTTGTTAGGTATCGTAATCAAAAGAGGACGTGACTAAATTTAGAAATTGGTTCCATTCAGACAATATTCAACTGAGTTATTGCCCTTTTTCAATATGGAATATTTTGTTTTTGAGTTGTTCAGATGATAACTTGAGTTCTATACAATGCACTGATTAAGTTCGAATTTGGGTCTGGCAATGTTCGAATTTCTGAAACTTCGCATAGGGTCATGGTAAGTATTAGTTTCCGACCGAGGTATGGGTCATGTATGGCGGCGAGAGACCTGTTGAAAAGCGATGGTACAACCGAGTCCCCCATAGGGAGATGAGGTTCCTCGCGAGAGACAGTTCTTCTTGCCGCCATACATGACCCACACCGAAGTCGGTAACGAACTTACAGACATTCTTTTCACATGTACACCACTTTAAAAGCTACATTAAATTGAATTTGAATATTCGAATGGACCCATCCGACAACCTATCTGATTTGCGATTCAGTCAGCTAGATAACAGCGATGATCATTTCCGTTTAATTCAGAATTGACGTTACAATGAAATTCTGGTGGAATTTGACGGATATATGATGTAATGCATTCGCATGCACTTTTGGTGTCATGTTGACACAATTTGTATCCAAAAAGTATTGATTCATCCCTTCAGATACTTCACATTTATTATTTATTTGCGCTTAATTAAGTGCAAATATGTGTCTCAATTTATTTGCGCTTAAGCGCAAATACTTACCACTCCCTTACTTCTCTCTGATTGTGAATGATTGAGTCCATCTCATAGTATATTATTATGGGCCCATAGTAATAGCCCCATACAGGCTCGAAAGTTGAAAAAAAACATATTTCCATATGCATATCAGCATCGCTGTCCCTGGTGTCCGAATAATTGGTTCCTCATTCCCAGAGCTCTAGTATATTTTATTAAAGGGACGTCTCCTGTACAGATATATACCATTTCCATGGCCATAAAAAGGGAATTAGGGGTTACTTCCCTTATATGGTGTACTTATTGACTTGAAATAGGGGGAAAAACCCTATTTTCATATTATCAGCATCCCTGTCTCCATCAATTTGTGTCTCCATCCCAGAGATCTAGTATATTTTATAAAAGAGACATACCCTGCACAGATCTACCATTTCCATGGTCATAAAAGGAATCTAGGGGTTACTGGGGGATTGCTTCCCTCACATGGTGGGCTTATATAGACTTGAGTGATGTGTTTAGGCCTGTGCCATTTAAAATTAATTCAGGGGGATCAATGAATATTAATTTTTATTTGCGCTTAAGGTAAATGATTTGCGCTTAAGCACAAATGATTTACGCTTAAGCGAAAATGATAGAGGTTATTTGCGCTTAAGCAAAGCGTAAATGAATAATAAATGTGAAAAGGGCCTCCCATAGGCGGCATTACATATGATTAACTCTGCGCGTCACATTGTTGATGTGTTCATGGATGTAAACAATAACCCGACTCTGTTATTGTTTAAATCCATGAAACACATGAAACATTGTCTGTCGCCGAGTTGATCCGGTGGTGGGGACCCGAGTCAAACAATATGGGAGGTGTGTAATAAATGGAACCATCTTTGTGAGTAGGTCCGTAATGTGACCCCATAACGTAACTAGTTTATGAAACAATCTGTGCTTGTGTGTTTCATTGTGGGGACATGCAAATGTCCTTACAATGTATGGACTTCCAGATGTTGTGCATAATAGTGAAGTAATGAATCGAAGAAGAATAGGGGTCTCGTTACTCTCACATCTAAAAATAGAATCTTTGGGTCTAAAATTGGTTGTACTAAAATATTCCCAAAATATCAAAACCCAAAAAAAAAAATTCAAAACTTCAAAAATTTATTTTTTCCAAAAATTATTTTTTCCAAAAAATTTCCAAACTTCCAAATTATCAAAACCCCAAAATTTCCAAACTTCCAAATTATCAAAACCCTCAAAATTATTTCTCCAAAAAAAGTTTAAATAAAAAATTTATAACGAGTTTTCTGTTTCTGATAATCTCGATATTAAAATGTCGAATGTTAAATCATTTGCGTGTAATATCTTTCGTTATTTTTTTTTTGTTCAAATATTTTTCATGAAATTATTAATCGATGTTTAGAAAATAGCTTTATTGGACATTGGGACCATCGATATGAATGCATACATTCCAGTGTTTTATCGGACGCAGTTCATATAATTGTCATACCTGAAAATAGACACTATTACTTTTACATAAATAATAAAGAGCGTTTATTCTTTACTTCTCTCTATATGAAGTTATTGAGTATATGACAGGTGTGTATTATCGTGAATTATTGGAAGTATTGAGACTAACGGTCGAAAATTGTAATGTGAAATTAGAACCCTCCAGAATGAATTGTTCGCTGTACACGCAATCACACACGCGACATTGGTCGTGTGTCACACCTTTGCTTTACCAAATGAATTATATTATTTCCTCGGTCACAGCTATATGGTATTCAGAAAACATATCGATTTGAGCAGAAATAGTTGTTTAACGGGTTAGTATCAATTAAGGTTGATAAACTGTGTCATTCACACGATAATTAGTTATCCAAAACATGCATACGTCCAGGACACTCAATTATAGAAATTGCTTTGATGACATTGTTATAACAACATTACGTAATAACCCCTTATCACTCCATTCACACTTACGACCATTTTGTATGCCGAAAACTCCAGGTAGCACCGATGATGTAACATTATATCACTGCTATTGTACCAATGATAGGTTCAGACATGTTCTATGTTTAGAAATAATACTCTTAGTTGTTCCAATAAAATAGTTATCAAATTCGATCACCAATAGATTTGACTGTGGAATGTAATGACCTTTAACTTATTTATCGATCTAAAGGGACACTCATTATGAATGAATGTTAACAATACAAGCGCACGAATGAAGAGCGTTGAACATATACGAAATTACTACACGAATGAATTGAACCTTGAAATTTATATTTTCACATCTTACCAACAACAGCTACAGACATAATCATAGTATTATACTGTCTTGCATGTACACACGCTATGACATCATTAAAGGCGGACAATCCACTCACGGTGTGACAACAGATACGGACATAGGCATAGTGTTATACAGTCTTCTATGTACCCACGCTATGACACCATTAACGTACATTGGATGTTAGGTCTATGACTCTTGAGTATGCACCAATCAATGAGCAAATGAGCAAGAAAGTGAGCAAATGAGCAAGAAAATGAGCAAATGAGCAAGAAAATGAGCAAATGAGCAAAAAAATGAGCAAATGAGCAATAAAAATGAGCAAATGAGCATAAAAATGAGCAAATGAGCAAGAAAATGAGCAAATGAGCAAGAAAATGAGCAAATGAGCAATAAAAATGAGCAAATGAGCAAAAAAATGAGCAAATGAGCAAGAAAATGAGCAAATGAGCAAGAAAATGAGCAAATGAGCAAGAAAATGAGCAAATAAATGAGCAAATGAGCAAATGAGCAAAAAATGAGCAAATGAGCAAGAAAATGAGCAAGAAAATGAGCAAATGAGCAATACAAATGAGCAAATGAGCATAAAAATGAGCAAATGAGCAAGAAAATGAGCAAATGAGCAAGAAAATGAGCAAATGAGCAAAAATGAGCAAATGAGCAAATAAATGAGCAAATGAGCAATAAAAATGAGCAAATGAGCAAATAAATGAGCAAATGAGCAAGAAAATGAGCAAATGAGCAAGAAAATGAGCAAATGAGCAATAAAAATGAGCAAATGAGCAAAAAAATGAGCAAATGAGCAAGAAAATGAGCAAATGAGCAATAAAAATGAGCAAATGAGCAAATAAATGAGCAAATGAGCAAATAAATGAGCAAATGAGCAAGAAAATGAGCAAATGAGCAAGAAAATGAGCAAATGAGCAATAAAAATGAGCAAATGAGCAAAAAAATGAGCAAATGAGCAAGAAAATGAGCAAATGAGCAATAAAAATGAGCAAATGAGCAAATAAATGAGCAAATGAGCAAAAAAATGAGCAATAAAATGAGCAAATGAGCAATAAAAATGAGCAAATGAGCAAAAAAAATGGGCATACCTGTATGTAGGCCTACCAGTGGATGAATAGTCTGTCGGAGAAGTACTGTGTAGACAGGTCTTGTCGGTAAGAAAGTCAGACGAGTAGTGAAGGCTCGGCTATTAAAACATAGTAATGCGATAGCGAACATCAAACGAGTCTGCGCACGCATATCTGTCAAAGGATACAAGGGCAGTCATTGGTCAATTTATCCCCGGTGTCAGCTCAGTACCCAATCGGGACGAAGCCGAAGGTCAACTCATTTTTTTTTGCTCATTATAGTACGTCACTTGGACATTTTATCAGTTTATCACGTGATCACTAAATGTGGCAATCGGGCATCCACCGATGCCTGCAATTTATTATTTATAATAATTGGACTCATTGATCTCACGTAAATAATACTCTTAGTTGTTCCAATAAAATAGTTATCAAATTCGATCACCAATAGATTTGACTGTGGAATATAATAACCTTTAACTTATTTATCGATCTATGTTAGAACATGGTCTTAACAAAAAACTTGACCATAACAAAAATTACCTTACATTTATGCATGAATCTAATTAGACCATGCGTAAATATTGTCAGCTTATCGTCTGATGAGCAAATCCGATGTTTATCAAAAATAGTACAACTTCCAGTTGGTAATTACTCTTACGAATGAAGAGCGTTGAACATATGCGAAATTACTACACGAATGAACTGAAATTTATATTTTCACATCTTACCAACAACAGATACAGACATAGTCATAGTGTTATACTATCTTACATGTACACACGCTATGACATCATTCGAAACTATCTTACATGTACACACGCTATGACATCATTCGAAGGGGCAATACACTCAAGGAGTTAAAGTGACACGAAACAAGGGACGTGATGTAATATTGGTGTTTGAATCTTAAAGGAACACAAGACACTCTAAAGGGACACTCATTATGAATGAATGTTAACAATACAAGCGCACGAATGAAGAGCGTTGAACATATACAAAATTACTACACGAATGAATTGAACCTTGAAATTTATATTTCACATCTTACCAACAACAGCTACAGGCATTATCATAGGGTTATACTGTCTTGCATGTACACACACTATGACATCATTAAAGGCGGACAATCCACTCACGGTGTGACAACAGATACAGACATAGGCATAGTGTTATACTATCTTACATGTACACACGCTATGACATCATTCGAAGGGGCAATACACTCAAGGAGTTAATGTGACACGAAACAAGGGACGTGATGTAATATTGGTGTTTGAATCTTAAAGGAACACAAGACACTCTAAAGGGACATGCATTATGAATGAATGTTAACAATACAAGCACACGGATGAAGAGCGTTGAACATATACAAAATTACAAGACACTCTAAAGGGACATTCATTATGAATGAATGTTAACAATACAAGCACACGAATGAAGAGCGTTGAACATATACGAAATTACTACACGAATGAACTGAAATTTATATTTCACATCTTACCAACAACAGATACAGACATAGTCATAGTGTTATACTATCTTACATGTACACACGCTATGACATCATTCGAAGGGTCAATACACTCAAGGAGTTAATGTGACACGAAACAAGGGACGTGATGTAATATTGGTGTTTGAATCTTAAAGGAACACAAGACACTCTAAAGGGACATTCATTATGAATGAATGTTAACAATACAAGCACACGAATGAAGAGCGTTGAACATATACAAAATTACAAGACACTCTAAAGGGACATGCATTATGAATGAATGTTAACAATACAAGCACACGAATGAAGAGCGTTGAACATATACGAAATTGCTACACGAATGAACTGAAATTTATATTTCACATCTTACCAACAACAGATACAGACATAGTCATAGTGTTATACTATCTTACATGTACACACGCTATGACATCATTCGAAGGGTCAATACACTCAAGGAGTTAATGTGACACGAAACAAGGGACGTGATGTAATATTGGTGTTTGAATCTTAAAGGAACACAAGACACTCTAAAGGGACATTCATTATGAATGAATGTTAACAATACAAGCACACGAATGAAGAGCGTTGAACATATACAAAATTACAAGACACTCTAAAGGGACATGCATTATGAATGAATGTTAACAATGCAAGCACACGAATGAAGAGCGTTGAACATATACGAAATTACTACACGAATGAATTGAACCTTAAAATTTATATTTCACATCTTACCAACAACCGCTACAGACATAATCATAGTGTTATACTGTCTTGCATGTACACACGCTATGAAATCATTAAAGGCGGACAATCCACTCAAGGAGTTAAAGTGACACGAAACAAGGGACGTGATGTAATATTGGTGGTTGAATCTTAAAGGAACACAAGACACTCTAAAGGGGCACTCATTATGAATGAATGTTAACAATACAAGCACACGAATGAAGAGCGTTGAACATATACAAAATTACTACACGAATGAACCTTGAAATTTATATTTCACATCTTACCAACAGCTACAGACATAATCATAGGGTTATACTGTCTTGCATGTACCATGCTATGACATCATTAAAGGGGGATAATACACGCACGGTGTGGAATGTTAAAGTGACACGAGATAGCGGGGGTAGCATCACCAAATTACCCTCTGGGGACCTCATTCTGCCATCTAAAAATAGAATCTTTGGGTCTAAAATTGGTTGTACTAAAATATTCCCAAAAACCCAAAACTTCAAAAATTTCAAAAACCCAAAACTTCAAAAATTTCAAAAAACTTCAAAAATTTCAAAAATTTCAAAAAACTTCAAAAATTTCAAAAAACTTCAAAAATTTCAAAAACTTCAAAAATAAGACCCCGGCGGTTTTTGGGAATATTTTAGTACAACCAATTTTAGACCCAAAGATTCTATTTTTAGATGGCAGAATGAGGTCCCCAGAGGGTAATTTGGTGATGCTACCCCCGCTATCTCGTGTCACTTTAACATTCCACACCGTGCGTGTATTATCCCCCTTTAATGATGTCATAGCATGGTACATGCAAGACAGTATAACCCTATGATTATGTCTGTAGCTGTTGGTAAGATGTGAAATATAAATTTCAAGGTTCATTCGTGTAGTAATTTTGTATATGTTCAACGCTCTTCATTCGTGTGCTTGTATTGTTAACATTCATTCATAATGAGTGCCCCTTTAGAGTGTCTTGTGTTCCTTTAAGATTCAAACACCAATATTACATCACGTCCCTTGTTTCGTGTCACTTTAACTCCTTGAGTGGATTGTCCGCCTTTAATGATTTCATAGCGTGTGTACATGCAAGACAGTATAACACTATGATTATGTCTGTAGCGGTTGTTGGTAAGATGTGAAATATAAATTTTAAGGTTCAATTCATTCGTGTAGTAATTTCGTATATGTTCAACGCTCTTCATTCGTGTGCTTGTATTGTTAACATTCATTCATAATGCATGTCCCTTTAGAGTGTCTTGTAATTTTGTATATGTTCAACGCTCTTCATTCGTGTGCTTGTATTGTTAACATTCATTCATAATGAATGTCCCTTTAGAGTGTCTTGTGTTCCTTTAAGATTCAAACACCAATATTACATCACGTCCCTTGTTTCGTGTCACATTAACTCCTTGAGTGTATTGACCCTTCGAATGATGTCATAGCGTGTGTACATGTAAGATAGTATAACACTATGACTATGTCTGTATCTGTTGTTGGTAAGATGTGAAATATAAATTTCAGTTCATTCGTGTAGTAATTTCGTATATGTTCAACGCTCTTCATTCGTGTGCTTGTATTGTTAACATTCATTCATAATGCATGTCCCTTTAGAGTGTCTTGTAATTTTGTATATGTTCAACGCTCTTCATTCGTGTGCTTGTATTGTTAACATTCATTCATAATGAATGTCCCTTTAGAGTGTCTTGTGTTCCTTTAAGATTCAAACACCAATATTACATCACGTCCCTTGTTTCGTGTCACATTAACTCCTTGAGTGTATTGACCCTTCGAATGATGTCATAGCGTGTGTACATGTAAGATAGTATAACACTATGACTATGTCTGTATCTGTTGTTGGTAAGATGTGAAATATAAATTTCAGTTCATTCGTGTAGTAATTTCGTATATGTTCAACGCTCTTCATTCGTGTGCTTGTATTGTTAACATTCATTCATAATGAATGTCCCTTTAGAGTGTCTTGTAATTTTGTATATGTTCAACGCTCTTCATCCGTGTGCTTGTATTGTTAACATTCATTCATAATGCATGTCCCTTTAGAGTGTCTTGTGTTCCTTTAAGATTCAAACACCAATATTACATCACGTCCCTTGTTTCGTGTCACATTAACTCCTTGAGTGTATTGCCCCTTCGAATGATGTCATAGCGTGTGTACATGTAAGATAGTATAACACTATGCCTATGTCTGTATCTGTTGTCACACCGTGAGTGGATTGTCCGCCTTTAATGATGTCATAGTGTGTGTACATGCAAGACAGTATAACCCTATGATAATGCCTGTAGCTGTTGTTGGTAAGATGTGAAATATAAATTTCAAGGTTCAATTCATTCGTGTAGTAATTTTGTATATGTTCAACGCTCTTCATTCGTGCGCTTGTATTGTTAACATTCATTCATAATGAGTGTCCCTTTAGAGTGTCTTGTGTTCCTTTAAGATTCAAACACCAATATTACATCACGTCCCTTGTTTCGTGTCACTTTAACTCCTTGAGTGTATTGCCCCTTCGAATGATGTCATAGCGTGTGTACATGTAAGATAGTTTCGAATGATGTCATAGCGTGTGTACATGTAAGATAGTATAACACTATGACTATGTCTGTATCTGTTGTTGGTAAGATGTGAAAATATAAATTTCAGTTCATTCGTGTAGTAATTTCGCATATGTTCAACGCTCTTCATTCGTAAGAGTAATTACCAACTGGAAGTTGTACTATTTTTGATAAACATCGGATTTGCTCATCAGACGATAAGCTGACAATATTTACGCATGGTCTAATTAGATTCATGCATAAATGTAAGGTAATTTTTGTTATGGTCAAGTTTTTTGTTAAGACCATGTTCTAACATAGATCGATAAATAAGTTAAAGGTTATTATATTCCACAGTCAAATCTATTGGTGATCGAATTTGATAACTATTTTATTGGAACAACTAAGAGTATTATTTACGTGAGATCAATGAGTCCAATTATTATAAATAATAAATTGCAGGCATCGGTGGATGCCCGATTGCCACATTTAGTGATCACGTGATAAACTGATAAAATGTCCAAGTGACGTACTATAATGAGCAAAAAAAAATGAGTTGACCTTCGGCTTCGTCCCGATTGGGTACTGAGCTGACACCGGGGATAAATTGACCAATGACTGCCCTTGTATCCTTTGACAGATATGCGTGCGCAGACTCGTTTGATGTTCGCTATCGCATTACTATGTTTTAATAGCCGAGCCTTCACTACTCGTCTGACTTTCTTACCGACAAGACCTGTCTACACAGTACTTCTCCGACAGACTATTCATCCACTGGTAGGCCTACATACAGGTATGCCCATTTTTTTTGCTCATTTGCTCATTTTTATTGCTCATTTGCTCATTTTATTGCTCATTTTTTTGCTCATTTGCTCATTTATTTGCTCATTTGCTCATTTGTATTGCTCATTTGCTCATTTTCTTGCTCATTTGCTCATTTTTTTGCTCATTTGCTCATTTTTATTGCTCATTTGCTCATTTTCTTGCTCATTTGCTCATTTTCTTGCTCATTTGCTCATTTATTTGCTCATTTGCTCATTTATTTGCTCATTTGCTCATTTTTATTGCTCATTTGCTCATTTTCTTTCTCATTTGCTCATTTTTTTGCTCATTTGCTCATTTTTATTGCTCATTTGCTCATTTTCTTGCTCATTTGCTCATTTTCTTGCTCATTTGCTCATTTATTTGCTCATTTGCTCATTTTTATTGCTCATTTGCTCATTTATTTGCTCATTTGCTCATTTTTTTGCTCATTTGCTCATTTTCTTGCTCATTTGCTCATTTTCTTGCTCATTTGCTCATTTTTATGCTCATTTGCTCATTTGTATTGCTCATTTGCTCATTTTCTTGCTCATTTTCTTGCTCATTTGCTCATTTTTTGCTCATTTGCTCATTTGTATTGCTCATTTGCTCATTTTCTTGCTCATTTGCTCATTTTCTTGCTCATTTGCTCATTTTCTTGCTCATTTGCTCATTTTTTTGCTCATTTGCTCATTTTTATTGCTCATTTGCTCATTTTCTTGCTCATTTGCTCATTTTCTTGCTCATTTGCTCATTTTTATGCTCATTTGCTCATTTTTATTGCTCATTTGCTCATTTTCTTGCTCATTTGCTCATTTTCTTGCTCATTTGCTCACTTTCTTGCTCATTTGCTCATTGATTGGTGCATACTCAAGAGTCATAGACCTAACATCCAATGTACGTTAATGGTGTCATAGCGTGGGTACATAGAAGACTGTATAACACTATGCCTATGTCCGTATCTGTTGTCACACCGTGAGTGGATTGTCCGCCTTTAATGATGTCATAGCGTGTGTACATGCAAGACAGTATAATACTATGATTATGTCTGTAGCTGTTGTTGGTAAGATGTGAAAATATAAATTTCAAGGTTCAATTCATTCGTGTAGTAATTTCGTATATGTTCAACGCTCTTCATTCGTGCGCTTGTATTGTTAACATTCATTCATAATGAGTGTCCCTTTAGATCGATAAATAAGTTAAAGGTCATTACATTCCACAGTCAAATCTATTGGTGATCGAATTTGATAACTATTTTATTGGAACAACTAAGAGTATTATTTCTAAACATAGAACATGTCTGAACCTATCATTGGTACAATAGCAGTGATATAATGTTACATCATCGGTGCTACCTGGAGTTTTCGGCATACAAAATGGTCGTAAGTGTGAATGGAGTGATAAGGGGTTATTACGTAATGTTGTTATAACAATGTCATCAAAGCAATTTCTATAATTGAGTGTCCTGGACGTATGCATGTTTTGGATAACTAATTATCGTGTGAATGACACAGTTTATCAACCTTAATTGATACTAACCCGTTAAACAACTATTTCTGCTCAAATCGATATGTTTTCTGAATACCATATAGCTGTGACCGAGGAAATAATATAATTCATTTGGTAAAGCAAAGGTGTGACACACGACCAATGTCGCGTGTGTGATTGTGTGTACAGCGAACAATTCATTCTGGAGGGTTCTAATTTCACATTACAATTTTCGACCGTTAGTCTCAATACTTCCAATAATTCACGATAATACACACCTGTCATATACTCAATAACTTCATATAGAGAGAAGTAAAGAATAAACGCTCTTTATTATCTATGTAAAAGTAATAGTGTCTATTTTCAGGTATGACAATTATATGAACTGCGTCCGATAAAACACTGGAATGTATGCATTCATATCGATGGTCCCAATGTCCAATAAAGCTATTTTCTAAACATCGATTAATAATTTCATGAAAAATATTTGAACAAAAAAAAAATAACGAAAGATATTACACGCAAATAATTTAACATTCGACATTTTAATATCGAGATTATCAGAAACCGAAAACTCGTTATAAATTTTTTATTTAAACTTTTTTTAGAGAAATAATTTTGAGGGTTTTGATAATTTGGAAGTTTGGAAATTTTTGGGTTTTGATAATTTGGAAGTTTGGAAATTTTTTGGAAAAAATAATTTTTGGAAAAAATAAATTTTTGAAGTTTTGAATTTTTTTTTTTGGGTTTTGATATTTTGGGAATATTTTAGTACAACCAATTTTAGACCCAAAGATTCTATTTTTAGATGTGAGAGTAACGAGACCCCTATTCTTCTAATCGAACCAGCCATATGAGGACGTCCTCACAATGTGTCCCCACAACTACGGTCCCTTTGAAAATATAGTTATAGAGCTAATTATACAATTTAGTACAATACCGAGACACTGTGCATCACTTGTGAATATATCAACCCTGTAGCTCCATGGGAAACATGTGTCCCCATAACGCTGGTTTCTGGTTGGTTTCTCATGGGGTCCCCGCAACGTAACCTATACAAACAAGGGTATACAGTTCTATACACGCATATATACTAGTGTAAACGTGTATATACAGACATGCACACAAAAAGAAATTGAGCAAAAATCGTATCCGGTATCAGTCACGGTCAACACCGAGGCATTGCGACAGAAAAATCGGACTTGATTAATCGTCACTGGGGTTGGTGTAGATGGGCTCAATCTTTGTTTTGTTCAACCCACGTATTCAAGATATTCCATGGTATCAGATGATTCGCGAAGGTGATCTCATTTAAGTACTTGGTATATGGTTGAGCAAACACCAGCGACATCTTTTGCATATTGCTGAATAAGAAATCTGAAACTCGCGGTTCGCAACCATTCAGAAGCCATGAATCGCAGAGTGACACACATTTTGATATGGCGTTGACCAACGCTTTTTTAAATTGGGCGTCGTGTTTCCTGCTTCTCGTAGACTCGACTCTACTCGGCTAAATCAGCTGATGCGGTACCAGGGACTTTTTTTTCCAACAGTTGCAAATTTCATACCCGACACAAATCGCACGGAAACAAATCATTCGTAAAATTCGAGAGGTAAGAAACGTCGGTGAAATGGTTCACAGGCACCAGTAACAGAACAAATCCCATTGTCAGTTGTGTTCGGGTTCCTGGTCGACACATTGTACTAATATTCATCTCGGCAAGCTTTCCCAGTCTCCCAGTCAGATGATATGCGAACCAAACAATTAAGCTTTTGTGCAGCCGGTAATACACGATACTGTGATAACGACGGTATTAGGAGCATTTCCCCAACTTTATAAACACCGAAAAAACACAGGTACATCTGCGTGGGCTCTATACAAGACACGCGACTATTGGAAATTTCGCAGTCTGAAACGGCTAGCTGAGCAAAGTTCCCAATCAAAACGAAATAGAGATATATGAGTGAAAATGCACTCCATTTCAGCGAAGCTAAGAAATCAGTGGTCAGACGAAGCATGCAATTTATGGGCATTCCAAACATACACGGATTATACATGAATGCCTTAAGGATACCAATTAGACAGGTATATGTATATGAGATGCCATGTCGTGGCCATCATCAAAGATAGAGACATGCTCAGTCTGAGTATTTTCAACACTCGGAAGAAACTTGCATAAATTGTTGCCTTGGCCCAAACATCCACATGACCAATGTCAAACGATTATATCTTGCATATGTACATGTACATGCACATTCGGCCGTGTTGTGTATGTAAGGAACATGTGTAGTATGATCAGTATAAATTTGAGTATGCGTAGTATGCCAATGGTGGACAATTAATGTATGCCAAGTGGAGTTTCAAGGCTATCGATGTCCATGGTGCGTGTTCACAACGGAAAAAAACATGAAGTGGCACACAAAACGTTAACATTGCTATTGGGGCAAATATGCGGACATCACTTTATAAAATTAGTGACTCACAACCATGATTTATGTGGCAGAAAACCATATAGATATATGATGACATCAACAGCACAAGGCAACGTGTGTATAACGTTTGAAAGAACGCAATCAGAGCGTCAAAATTGAACATGAATTGTCCCAAAATGAACCCAAACCATGCCTAGTTCAAGTAATACTCGTAACCGGCTCACATATAGTCATATGCAGGCATATATACATGAAGGTTGGATAATTCGTAACAAACCACCATGATTTCAGCTACGGTTTGGATAGCACCATACTAATATTCGCCAATCGCACGCCTGTGACATGCATGCGTTAATGACCCATGGCACAATTATGTATAAGTGAACCAGTGATATGCACTCATTTTGTCACATTAGTAAGAAATGGAAGAGAGTGAATGATGCAATACCGATTTACCTAATGCTATAACGAAACCATGCGATGGAATGAGCGCTAAAGCCAACCTCGCATATTTGTGCATATTCACAAATATCAGCCATGACAAAAATGACAATCTTCACACCGAACGTCCGGCAAATTTGATACCGGTTTTATCGGTTCTTGAACAGCATGTGAACCATAACCACACAATTATATATAACTAGGTACAAAATGTCCTTCCGATGCGAACTGAACATTATTGGCTGTCATTAATAACGATAAGGATAAGGATATACTAGTCGTGACGTAAAGTACAATACGTCATAATTGTAACAATCAGGCATCACTAAATAAAGCCCTTTAAAATCCACCTGAAACTGGTGAAGGCATTGAGCCCCATATAATGATCATAGGCTTTGGTACACTGCCGCTGTACCAGTATGCCGGGTTGTCGGTCGCAACTACAAATGTAAAAATAAAACCATCTGTCGACCAAGGTACTTGGCAATACCAATCACCGTCTATGAGTTCATTTACCGTTCATAGAAATAAAGAGTGTTTCAACTTGCGTAATCGCCAAAACCACCAATAACCTATAGGTGTAACTGACATGGCATGACAAGAATCATATGCGATATTGCGACGCGATAGCTGAGATCCGTCCGCGGATGTCTGCAAATACACAAATCAGCCAAACACAATTACAAGTGACTAGTGGCAAGGCGATCAAATGATACATAACCTTTCTCTCGTGTATGGCCGCTTCAAGATGAACAACGGCCAGGGACATCACCAGCTCGACATAACTGGTCTTTGCAACCATAACATTGAATATGGCGCATCGTGGTATCGGAGCATTGACATCGAAACCGTTATCACGCACAAATGCACACCGGAAACGTTATCGGGTTCCGTCTCGTGGCGAAAATGTAACCAAATATTTCTGTCACGAATGGTTCGGTGTGTCAGTAGAGATGTTAATAATCTCCTTAAAAACTCAGTCCTTGATGAGTTAACGAAGAACGTGCGTGCCCAAATATTGTCAATGAATCAAATGTTGAAGTAATACAACATTGATATGACAGAAAATATGTGTCCATCAGACCCAAAGTAGTTGAGCACAACTTTCCCTCAAAAGAGGGCACAATCAAGCTTTGTATGTTGGTTAGGATGCATCACATCACAACTATAGCGTATACATGTATAGGCGAACAAGAGCCGCAGAATGCTATGGTCGATTATATATAATCAAAAACCCCTGCATGTTTATGAACCACATGTGATATGTAAACCATTCAGACAATAGGACACACGGTCAAGCATTGGTTGACGTCGGAAAACGTGACGTATTTATATCGTGACACTTTCACATCTTATTTACAGTAACACCGACCGTCCACGTGAATCTACTATTTTTGTTGGTATGCAAAAAACCTCTACATGCGAAGCTTTATGAAAACTCTAAGACATACTTAGACGAAGTCATGAACACAGACTATGTACAACATAGCCTCCATATACGTGAACAGATCGGAAAACGCATTGACTTCTGCAATCGAAATCACGAGCGCATATATAGTGGATATACCTGATGTGTGTACAACAAAGCCTCCGTCATGAGCGAAGCGTTAAAACGCGCATGGAATTCGATCTGCGAAGTCATGCATGGCCACACACAATCATCCTGGACAACGTATCGGATATCTGTACATGTAGCACACAATGCTTCCCATTGACACTCGATGGTCCTGTCATTTTTGAGCCGTTGCAGTAACAACGCTCGACCTGATCGGCACATTAGCGAACCCAGCGCTATATAAAGGCAATGGAGTCCAGTCCATCAGGCCAAACGGCACCCGCCATGTTGAACTGATTGTCAACAATATGACAAGACAGCTTTATCAACGCTAACCCGTGCGTGACCGAAAATGGCCAACTACCGAGATTGCGAAACAAAAGTTACTCCATGATCAAGATCAATGGCAAAACTATGCACGTGGTGTTAGAGTCACGGTCGCTACAATCGCAACCGCATGCATGACCCAGATCGGTAAACAGCCGATGGAATGAGCCGAACAAATTTGATTCGAACTAATTCGCAGTTCCAGTGAACTGGAGCATTAAATAACTGACCACTTCTAGCGTGGCGTTATCAACATGATCAAGTCGCTACAGTCGCGACCGATTGTTGTTCAATGGCGCAGAAAATCTGTCACTGCGTGACAAGAAGCGCTAATCGGACAGCACGGATTTTGCCATGAAAAAATCAAGCAAGCCGTCAAAATGAAAGCAAATACAATAAAATATTGTTGCATTCATAAATAGGAACTGTCCGAGTCAACTAAAATACAAATCAGAAGCCGCTACAATCGTAGCCTCTGAAAAGTATTTACTGTGCAGAGCACATAAGAATAAGAATGCGTCTTCACACGACGCTTGCAGCGAAAACAATGAGGTGTTGTCGTGGACACATGCGCAGTGATGCTATCTCAGTTGACCCCGGAAGTGATTCTATAGTGAAATAGAATTAATGTATTACCCAGTTGTATTACCCGAATAATAGTAATAAAATAAAAAAACTGTATCACAAATACTACATGCTGAATACTCAATGATGACTAGATATTATTGACCCGATTGTTGCATAACATGAAATTGAAAAGGGTATCTCATAAATTTCTAATGTCTGAAATACTCTCTTGTTCTGGCATGCAATCAAATTCATTCCTTCTGGTTATTTCTCATCTTTTTAATGATTGCAAGTAATGTTAATTTGCAGCACTTATCCAAATAAAACTGAATTAGTTATGATGAATGGCCGTTACTGTTTATTGTTCAGACAATCCCAACTGAAGGTGACGCTATTCTCCTTGAATTTACGAACTTCATCTTGAAGCTTATATAATTAAATACTGCTCAACAAGACTAAACTACAATACTAATTGTATACTGTTATCGTTTACAAATAGATGAACTGAAATAATGTGATGCATTCAGATGCTTTGAGAAATGACATTCCTCAATGTCTTCAAAGTTCAAACTAAAATCAAGAATAAAGTCTGACTGAGACTATACTGCAGACTCTAGTGCACAAATATACATACAAATGGTTGAGTTATAATAATGCAAAATGTGTTTATATACGGATGGAACCAAGTTGGTAGCTCTGGTATGCATCGACAGGCAAAACCTGTGATATGCAGTAATATCTGCATACATCCTTCCCGTATCATTCAGATCTATCACCATACCAAACCACTTCAAAATTCGACAACCGACACTTCAACTTATATGGCAAAAACTTTGTACGGATTGAATTTCATAAACAGGGCCCATGGATAACTCTGGTAGGCATTGGTACTCACAATCCGTGATATTATACATATTCGTTCCCCATTTCTGGTCCGTCACATGTCATAGAGCATCAAAATATGACAACCGACTCTTGAGTTATGATGCAAAATGTTTGTACGGACGGACGCACGGACGGCTCGAGACGTCAACTATATACCCGCCGACTAATATCGAGGGTATAATAACCATATATCTATGTGTATACATAACCAAAACAATTCCCCTCCTCACCCACCCCGGTGGATAAGACTAAAGAGTTCTTTGATCATGCAAATAATTGTAGAACCCCTGACCTGTTTACCACTATTTACACTGGCCAGTGTTCTCTGTCAGACTAAACACGCTCGATATATTAAGGCTATAATGCGGTCTAGGGCAATTTGTGACATACAGTGTACCTACACAATGCTTTATTATTGTTGTTAGATACTGGAAACACCAGGAAACACCTGGAAATACAGTTTATTTTTCGTTTTTCTGACCTGTGCTTTACCGCGATTAAGGATGTTATTGCTTGAGTCTTAATTTTACACACTTTGCACCAAAAAAGGATAGTGGAATGGGATTGAATGGCAGTTAACACAGTTATTGAAGAACGGCTAAAAAACTCTGAAATTTTTATAAAAACATGAGAAAGGGGGTGGGTCCCTAACATTTTGAGGAACAAATTTGCGTAAATGGGGTGGTGGGTCCCTCGGGGTCTGAAAAAACCTTTTTGGGCGCTATATGTGCAATTGTTTTCCAGACCGCCCCCCTCCACACCCACTGCCGACGAGCGTAACACTTTTTTGGGCATTGTGGAGAGAAGAATCAAAATATTAAAGAACAAAGAAACCGGCACCATTCACCAGCGCCGGAAAAATGATGCATGGAAAGAAAATTCTTTGGAAATAGCAGGGAAATATCCAAACAGAACCAAAACACACGTTATCTTCTTGGCTCTTCATTTTCACACTGTGCTAATTAAAAAACCTCATTAATATCATTGAAACTCATTCTGCAGATATATAAACGCAAACATGAGTCTCCACACAATTATACCCAAAAATTATACCGCTAAACATGCCGATTGTGGCCGGTGAGTGTTCATGAATTAGTCGTAAGACGGCGTCAATTGACAGGTGACAAATCTGATAGATTGGATCAATCACACCATCGACAGCGTGTGGCGTTTGCGCTAAAGCAAAGATACATTTGCGTTCAGCCGCTACCATATAAACTACCTGGTTTATAAAATAGTCTCGCTTGGTGAATAGCACCCCAGGGTGTCCAAATTGTAATGTCCATTTAGCATCTTATATGTCTCGATTAAATCTCCCCTGAATCTTCGATATTTAACTTTCTCGATACTCTAATTTTCTCAGGCTGAATTGGGGAACCATTTTAGTTGCTCTCTGTTGCACTTGTTCTAGTGCAATGCATTGGTATTGCAGGTGTGGATCCCATGCAGTATTGCATTGCCCGAAATGTTTCTGGGTCGAGTGTTGTGAATGTTCTCCTTATAATACCAAGGGTCTAATACGCTCGTTTGCATATTTGATTTATGTGGATCTGTCATGAAGTACTCTATGATGTATAATAATCTAACTATCATGTTAAATTACGCATAGATTATTCCTGTTTATTAGGACCAACAGCGATTTGTTTACGTTTTACTCAAAGCCGAAGTATAATCGGCTTCTATGCCAACAATCGAGTACACCCAAAATCACACATAAAAAAATTAATGCACCCTTACTCAACATATTTAGGACATCGTGTATTGTTAATATATTCCAACATATGTGCTTATTTTTATTGTAAGTGGTTCTATAGATGTATTACTTATTACAGTTAAACATTTCTTACACGAAACGTCTCGCGATATATATATATGCAATTTTAAATTTACAAATTACCGGGTATACGTGATAAAATTATTTACGGGTATACGTGATAGATTATTTACGACCACGTGATGTTGACTGTTGCTTATGCTTACCTTACGAGTGCTAGAATATTTTCAACGGAATATTCCGATGTCACTTCGTGAGGTAAATTGAGATAGCATACTTTTAAAAATATGTAAACACTGCGGTAAACGTCTTTTTCACATTCAATTGCCGCTTTCAATTGGCAGCTGATGTGGTGTTCAGAATAATTATCATGTCTTCTATGGAATAAACCCATTTATTGTCGCAATTGTTTAGTTGTCAGTTCAATGTATCTCTTCTCCCATTTGAAAACTCAGTGACAGTCACCCCACGGTGTGTTGTCACGGTGTGTTTTTATGGAAAATATCAAGTCACATTATTTTTATTTATACTCAACTTGGTTGTGCTTAAGGGTAAATATGCCAATTTTCCCAGATTTTTGAAACATTTCGAAAAAGGTATGAAAATGCTACATTAGACAAGAACTCGATTAGGAATTTCCTAATTTGATGTTATGTTCTTAGTAATAGTATGGTACCGGTTATGAAACTATTATAATACTTACTAAAAGTCAAGTGATTGTTTTAGAAAAGGGAAATATATCTTTTTAATGAAAATAAATGAACACATATAGACCGCTGTGAATATTCGATATTCGTATTGTTATTCCATTCGATTTTGATATTCAATTCGAAATCGATTCGACTTTGAAACAATGAATAGTAATTTTTAATACTTCAAAGCCGTCAACGCGGACGTAATGCAATTATCGGTAACATTTGAACATTCACAACTACTGCGAGGTATAAAAAATTTTTACACTCATAAATAATTCCCTCAAAATCTGCCGTATACAAAAACAGGATTACATTTAATTAATGAATTGTGAAGCTGATTTATTCTATTTAAGGAATGATTTTCCAATCGGACAGTGTTAGAAGTATAGCCATAGTCTTAATAGTTGACCCGCATCGGAGATTCAAACTTTAAAAATCGATTATCTCAAAAACATAACTTAAATTGACTTTAATTAATGAATAGAAACGCTGTGCAAGTGAGATCTGATAAAAGTTGTACATGAATACGTTTGTCAAAAAAAGCTTGTGTTCGGCCAGCAATAAGTTGCATTCACCTATTAAATATTTCGTTTCAATTAGCCCGGGGCAGATAGTGCATCGGACTGCATCAATAAACGACAAGTTTGAATTTAATATGGGGTTCTTTAAATTACCTCATTCATAGTTAAATGTCATTGTTTTATATAGTGCATGCGCTGTGTTGCTATTTATATTATAATTATATTGACAGTTCTTAAATCGACATGGGGAAGCTTGGAAAGTACGAGATCGAGTTGACAGGCGCACAAGCCTCCAGCGGGGTATATCACCCCGGAGATTATATAAACGGACAACTTATCGTCGAAGTCATCGAGGAAATATCTCTAAGAGGTAGGGTCGCAATGAATATCAGCCATTATTATAATTCACTATCATCCTACTTTATTAGGCGGATATATACTCTACGGTGATACACAGGACCCACGCATCCGGGTTGGATGCATATAACATATATAGTTTAGTTATATAAATAATTGCTGTCCAGAGCCGTCTAATATTTTGGTTTGTTGCAATATCAAACAAAGCAATTGTTAAATTGTTTTAAAATTTATGTTTTGGATGTATTATACGGATAATGGCACCCAGGGGCATGTACGAAAGAATACAATTTTTGTAATAGCAGGCTTATTTGAGCCGTATATAAGGTGTCGAGTACTATTGACACCTGTAATCTAACAGCGAACGCGATTTCTTGTAAATCACAAAAAGACGGCAAATCTTGTACTATCGACCACCGTTTGTTAAACATTAAATTTTGTGATTTTGTCAAGGGAAATTACTCTAATAATATATGCGAATGATATGGCAATGCCTATTTGTGTCAGTTGGTGAGTGATTTAGTTGATGAATAAAGGTGCATTATGTGTGACTAGTTTCCGATACTTGGGTTATTTTGACTATAATTGCGCACGGTGAAAAGTAATTCCTTCGGTATCGTGTGGAATACTTACCATTTTCAGATGTTTTATGTTACATGTTTCTTAAGGGTTTGTCGAAAAACGTAAAACGTAAAACGTAGGCTCTCATTGTATCATTATTTGTGCAACATGAATGATAACAAGGCTACCAAGCAACTCTTCCTCCACCGTACAGCTGAATCTCAATTCGGCCAAGGAGGCCCTTTTATAAGGACAGTTGAATCGGATCTCGAAGATCTCAGAATTGGTTCCTTTTATTTGGAATTTTCATCGGAAGCAATCATACCTGTTAAGAACCATTGGAAAACCATAGTTAATGAGGCGATCGGAGTTAATTCAAATAACCAGTGGCAACAACTAGTATCAATGCAGAGTGATTTCGATCGTTTTTCCATTGTCCAGGAAAAACTTCAAATGTCCCATATCTGGAAAGCATGTCACAAATTTCCCAAACACAAGAAGTGTTATTTTTTCATTGTCCAACTACTGTGTGTGTTGAAATTTAAGGAAGATGTTTTATGCACAAGATGTGGTCAAGTTTATAATGACACAGTCAAACATGTTTTTCACGACTGTGACTTTCTTAGCAACTCAAGAAATGACGCTTGGTATCGTTTTTTGTCCCATTTTCATATAGACTGTTTTATGTGCATGTATTGATAGAATTCCTCCCTCCAATCAAATGCTCATGTTTATTGGGCACATCCCAAATGCTCTATTCGACATAGCTGAAGGTGCCCTAGCCATAGTCGATATTTTCGTGCTAGAGGCCACGCAAATATGGCATTATTGGATAACTGGAACTCCCAGATGTGCATCAGAGATCGTCTTGAGAGACGTGATGTGAAATAAATACATGTATGCAAGCGATGTTTTCATGTTGAATAAGAATTAAGGCAATATCTTTAATTTAGTTTTGTTTTCTTCCTATGCGTAAAAGCATTAGTCTCTTTTCCTCTATGTTTACATTTTGTTTTCTGATATCGCGGTTTTCCTACGTTTTTCAGTCAATTTAAGTTGCCATGATGTAATTATGCATTTCTGTATAAAATATGTTTTTGCCTGTGGCAATTCATGTATTTGTATATATGTTTACAATTTATTGTAAGTTTGTATCGAACTCTTCAAATATGGAGGATAATAAAGATATATATAATATTACCAAGGGTGGAACCTGATTTGTCTAGCTAGCTTTGGGCAGGGACAGCGGCTGAAATATTAGAAGTGGGAACATCTATAGACCTTAATAGTTGAAAAGTTTGAGGTACCATGCAGCTGGAAAAATTCAACCCATGATGGGGTGCGATGGCTGTTCTCGGACTTTTTATTTTCGACCTGTGTCAAGGATGGGTGTTCATTTGGAAATTCCAATGTGGACCAACACTCCCTCGTCCAGGGTCTCCGGGGACATCCAACCTCGATTTTAAAACATATATATAGCACCATCTAGTTAAACTATACCTAATTCTCGGTCCCTTCCATTTATATCAACTATAAGCAGTTGAATTTAGGTAAACATATGACATTTGGTTTATAACCAACACGCACTATTACATTTGTACGTTAAGGATAAGAGGACCCCGATTGTTTCTAAGAATTCACTCATGGAACATTCTGTGCGGCACTATTGGCCAAATTAAATTGTTAAGACCACAATACAAGGTGAACGCAAACTTCTTGAGCACACAACTGCCATGCGGTTCTAATAAGTTACACAATGTCTTGGTAAATATTTGGGGTCAACCGATTCTTAACTCAACTTAGCCTGAAATTATCAGTAACTGTTTCAACACGAAATGCCACACCCCCGATTCACCGCGTATCCGTGTACATTCGCACAAAACTGTAACTCTTTAATTCCATTCATAATTAAAATCTAGGCCGCTGACATGGCTATCTCCTTTCAACTCCATTGAGCGAAAACCATCTACAGTGGGTTAACAATTGAGATTCCGTGTCCGCATTACAAAGAAAGTGTATCCAGCTAATCGCACTTACCATTACCCGCATGTTTAACCGTCGTGATCACGGCGTGAAAAATCAATAATGTAGCCTATGCAGTTGTAATCTAACACAGAATGTTTACAAAAATAGTATTACTGCTGTACTATAGAACCCGCTTAGCCAGTACTTTGTCATTCCGTATTGCGAATTTTTACATAATTATTACAAAGATGTAGCGTTCGAGTACTATGGAAACGTGAAAAGATGAAACTTTCAGGCCCCCCTTTTCACCGCCAAATGCAAAGATTTCCCGGTCAAGTGAATACCGATATATAGATGGTTCGCCAAACAGATCATATAAGTCATTACATGTCAATGTATTTTGCATATAAAGAGTTTTGGGCATATGTTGAGTTTCAATCTACAATGAAAGAAATATATACACAGAACGACACGATGTGTAAATGAGTTTGTCGATACGGCACGAGCGCTGTCGCGGAAGGATGGAACGAGAGGCGCTTTCGCCTCGAGTTCTATCCTTCCTCGACAGCACGTCCTAGATTCCGTGCATTAAAAATACAGGATTAGAAAGTTCATTTAGGCTCATACAGGGCGTGTTTGTCATGTGTGATGATTCTTTTATTTAAATAGTTCCAGTTTCATGGTTGAGGCGAACGTCATATACGTCATTTTACGTCAACGAGATGCGTATGGAACGGATTTCTAAATATGGAACGGATTTGTAAATATGGAACAGCAATAACGCTGTACGTCTAGGAACAAGCGTGTAATAAACTGATAGAATACTATATATAGAACACAAAATATGTATTACAAAATTAGTAAATCACAAATTAACGATGATATTACAAAAAATTGTATTCTATAGTATAGTATAGGCCCCTGGTTATGTCGTCATAGTAATTTTCTGTGATGTTGATGGGTCATGCTTAATTGGTATGATGCTATATGGCAAACTAATGCTGCTCAGATTAATGTAACGTTATTTTTTCTAGAGTTGTCATTATGAAACATTCACTAACCGGTGCACAACAACAGGAAATAGCAATCTTGATTATGGGTCATTATATTATTAATATGTCTTATACATGTAGCTTATATATATTTTTGAATGTGTTATCCACATAACGGCTGGTCCTATAGAGTTGTGGTTAACATATTATCAAAACACTGCACAAAATTACAACTTTAGATAAAAAATAACTGTACTTAACAGCATCAGTTCACGATTGGGACTGATTACATTTTTTTCAAATGTAATCAATTACGATAACTATTACTTTAGTAAAATGTAACTGATTACTTTTCGATTACAGCTTATTGCAATGTTTCGTTTCCAACCATTTTGATCAGTTTGCCCTATATGACATCAACGTCGTTTTGCGGTTGATTTATGAATGTATAGCTGCATAGGTAGACGAACAACATACTGTATAATTATGCGATTCGTCTACTGATAGTGATACATCTATACGATCATAGATCAATAAAACGAACGAACGACGACATTGGTGGCTTATAATTACAACGATGAAATTTTATTTTCACCTATCTACTATTAATTCATCACAGTACATATATTGAAAAAACATAATTTTCTGTTGGACGATCTACAAATCCGGTTGGTTGCCCGAACATTAATTGACCGAACTTGGTAACGGCCAAGCGAACTTTCAGAAAATAAATACATCTCAAACGCCATGATTTTGCAATAAACTATTCATGATAAAAAATATATCTTGTTTTGGCTACGAATTACTATTCCGCGTCATATACCACCACGAGCACCTTCACACACACGCACACGCTCTGCACGTCGTGTTATATAATATGTATTGCTATGTAGTATAATATGACTGTATGAGGAGAGGGGCAACATGTAAGGTTTATAACTTGTACCACGATTCCTATATATGTATATATCGTTTTGATACATTAAAATATGTTTGAAGTAAAGTATAAAGTACACCTGTCGCTATACAAACTTGTATACTGTTGACTTGTCGCTACATCTATGTATTGTGCGGACTTTTTTCGCTACATCCCTGTATACTGTGGACTTCTCGCTACACATGTGTATACTGTGGACTTCTCGCGCGCTACGTCCATGTATGCATCGGACTACATCAATGTGTACATTCTGGACTTAATGTGGACTTCTCGCTACATCCCTGTATACTGTGGACTTCTCGCTACATGCCTGTATACTGTGGATTTCTCACTACATACATGTATAATGTGGACTCCTAGAGCTACACCAATGCATATTGTGGACTTCTCGCTACATCCATATATACTGTGAATTCTCGCTACATCCCTGTATACTGTGGATTTCTCACTACATACGTGTATAATGTGGACTTCTAGAGCTACACCAATGTATATTGTGGACTTCTCGCTACATCCATGTATACTGTAGACTTCTCGCTACAGCCATGTATATTGCGGACTTCTAGCTACACCCATGTATAATGAGGACTTCTAGCTACATATGTCTATACTGTGGACTCTCCCTACATCCATGTATCTTGCGGACTTATCGCTACATCCATGTATACTGTGAACTTCTCGCTACATCCATGTATAATGTGGTTTTCTCGCTACATCCATGCATACTGTGGATTCTCGATATATCCATGTATATTGTGGACTTCTTACTACATCCATGTATAATGTGGACTTCTACAGCTACATCCCTGTATATTGTGGACTTCTCGCTACATCCATGCAGGGATGGGGTAATTACGTGCGCTTGTGCAACAGTATGGCGATCAGTCAGATTCGTAGGTACGTACGTTGTTGTCACCCTACCGATTTTACTCCATGGCGTCACACTTACGCAGTACATGCCGTCGACGTTACGGAGTAGATTATAGAGTTGACGCCCTTGGCACTGACTTCCGTTACTAGCTCGTTGCTATATAAACAAACCAGCGATGTGGCTTTTGTCGAAAATTGACATTCAGTACATTCGCCCTGTATACACGTACTTTCAGAAAATACAAAACACCACAACGTTATACCCCACCAATGTCAGTGTCTCGATATCATTTGACCAAATTTCTTGACATGAAACCGCGACAGACACGGCGTGAAATACAGCGCCTTGTGTAAACAATTTCCCATTGTTTCAATTCAACTTCAAGATCGCGGTAAAATCAAAACCGCAATTTGTAAGTGGTAAACATATGAAAAAGACATCAGGTACATGCAGAAACTAATTGTTGTGCATATTAATTTCTATTTGAGGTGGCAATTTTTCATGTTTATCAGTATTTTTAACGATAAGAGCGATGGTAATTGGCATTAAATTTAAAATAAAAAGTCGTGAATTGGCTGAGTGTTTTCTATGGCCGCACATTTCGTTGATAATTACGAACCATTTGTTTGTCTAAATAACATTTTTAAGTTCGAAGAGCATTAGAATGGGGATAACAGTGTGGTGTTTTTTGATTTCGGAAAGGTACGTGGCGAATATACTGTGGCAATTACCCGTTAATGGGCTTCGGCTCCGCTGTCGCCCATTAACTAAATTTGCCACAGTAGGCTATATTCGCCATGTACCTTTCCTAAATCACAAAACACCACACTGTTATCCCTTAAATAAAATTATTGAAGTTTGTAATTGTCTTTTTTTGCTAACATTAAATTAAATAAAATAAAATAAATTAAGTAAAATACAGTGAAATTATTTTTTTTAATTATTTTGTATTACATTATTATGCGCACGTTGGCATATCTCTGAGTGCATTCTAGTTGCAATTTGTAATTGTAATTGATTTTTTTAATTAATTACATTTTTTCAAGTAATTGCATGTAATTGGTAATTGAGTTTATTCTCAATTACATGTAATTGCAATTGTAATTGGTTAGTATGTAATTGTAATTGTAATTAGGGTTTAATTTCAATTACTTCAAAATCACAGGTACTTGTTTCTTCTCAAAGTTCTCTTTCATGATTCATCCAATGGTTTCTTCAAATGGTTTTTTCTCCAAAATTTCAAAGTGTAAGACTGGTGACTGGCTATCACTATGTTGTCACAACACTGAGTTTTTATCCACTGTGTCTCAATGGTGAATTCTGTTGACACCTCCTGTTTGTTTGCTTAAGCATTGGTTAAACTTTGAGGTAGAAGGCTTGTTTTGATAAATACAATGAGAAACCAACTTCAAATAATAGACAATAGATCACTATAGTATATCACTCTTATGATAATGTTTCATTATCTCCATCTGATATGGTATATATGCTATGGTAGAAATTCATACCAACCATTGCTAATGCTATAAACATGTCTACAAAAAATCTGGCTGCATTTTAATTTGCAGAAAGACACATCGTGTCCTATGAAAGCGAAGTGCAAACTTTGCCCAACTACAATATCCAGTTCCAAAAAAGTTACCTCCAATTTTGTGACACATCTGAAGGTAAGTTTCCATTTCTATGTATAAGTTTTGTTTAATTCCATTGACATATAACTTCAGTCATATGGTGGTATTGGTCATTTAATTTATTTTTGTAATTCTTTTTCACCATTTGTACCACGGTTGTGGTTTATGTGAATAAACAATTTGATTTGATTTGATTTGGTATATGCATTGTATCTTGTCCCTTCTAATTGGCAACTGAATGACAAAGTGCCTCAGTAATCCCCCAATTAGATGTCTAATGGAGGCATTGTGTTACCAGTAAGCTGGTGGTCACAAAGGCTAATTAAGATTATGACTCTAATTAACAATCAGAGTGTTGATTATCTCATTGTCCTTTACAATTGGCCTGGCTGTGTGTCTGACTTACTGAGCTAGTCTTATTCCCTTAATAATTAAATGATGGATAATTGTGTGTTACTAAAATACTCTATTATTTTCATTTTATAGCGAAAGCATCAAGATGTCTATGAATCAACAGTCACACAAGCACCATCAGCAAGTGATCAACAACCTACTAGGATCTATCAGTATGCAAAAACATCGGTCAAGAATGCATTGAAGATAGTTAGCAAAGTTCATAAATGTCTGATATCATTCCAATTTTTAGAAGATCAACCCCGACTACAAGCTGCCAATGCAACACGCTGGAATTGCCAGCTATAAATTATGATTCGCTCAGTTCTACGAACACCTATACTGGACTCAGTACATTGGCTGCTCTGTACCAAGTGTGCTTCACCATGTATTTCATCTTGCTTGTATTAAATTTATGTTTTGTTCTCAAATAAAGTTTATATAAATAAAAATTGTTCCTACATCAATTATGTGCTGAAATGTAATTGTAATTGAATTACATTTTAAATTAATTGTATTTAATTACATTGTGAAATAGATGTAATGGGATTGTAATTGTAATTGAAAAAAGTTGAAGTAATTGTAATTCATTACATTTACAAGTAATTGCCCCAAGCCTGCATCCATGTATAATGTGGACTTCTACAGCTACATATATGTATACTGTGGACTCTCGCTACATCCAAATATATTATGGAACTCTCGCTACATCCATGTATAATGTGGATTTCTCGCTACATCCATGCATACTGTGAGTGAACTTCTCGCTACATCCATGTAAAATATGTGGACTTCTGTCTACATCCATGTATACTGTGAACTTCTCGCTACATCCATGTATAATGTGGATTTCTCGCTACATCCATGTATACTGTGGATTTCTCGCTACATCCATGTATACTGTGGATTTCTCACTACATCCATATATAATGTGGACTTCTACAGTTAAATATATGTATACTGTGGACTCTCGCTACATCCACATATATTGTGGACTTCTCGCTACATCCATGTATACTGTGGATTTCTCACTACATCCATGTATAATGTGGACTTCTACAGCTACATATATGTATACTGTGGACTCTCGCTACATCCACATATATTGTGGACTTCTCGCTACATCCATGTATACTGCGGATTTCTCACTACATCCATGTATAATGTGGACTTCTACAGCTACATAAATGTATACCGTGGACTCTTGCTACATCCATGTATAATGTGGATTTCTCGCTACACCCATGTATACTGTGAACTTCTCGCTACATCCATGTATACTATGTGGACTTCTCGCTACATCCGTGTATAATATGTTGACTTCTCGCTTCATCCATGTATACCATGGATATATTCGTGTATACCATAGTCTTCCAATTGCAGGGATTTCCGTGTCTATGAAAGGTTGGTGTCGCGTATGTTGGCGTGTGGGCTCGAATGAAAACTACTATGGGAATGAACAGTATATGAGAGAGCAGATTCAAGTTTTGAATGGTGATTATATATAGCTAGTCGATTGACTAACGAACACCAGTATCGGTGATTTGCCTTTTAGTTTGTTTAATCGGCCAGACATAAAACAGTTATCTACATAGTTGGTCTGTGTTAGTGTACACCTTCAAATTTCTAAATGAAACTTTCCTTAATTGTGGAATTTTGAAAGTGTTAGTCGTATGGTCTACCACTACTTTGTACTAAACATTGGTCACATATTAAATTTTATTTCATGGTCCTACCCGACCATTCAATAAACTCATTTTATAAATTGTGACATGCAATATTCGTTGCATAACAGGAAATAGTGGCATGTGTACCAAAATGTATTTAAATTCCGTATGCGCTGATTAGGAATGCAAATACTGTGGCTTTCAACAATACTTTTCCAACAAACTCTAATGAATGAAGAGATTTAAAAGTTAGTTCTTTAAATTTACGCTTAAATGCATCAGAGTCTTCGTTTATCTGGGAATATTTCTTTACGCGGGCAAACAACGCATATAGTTACGTTAAATGTCATCACAAGCCTCATAGAAGCTGATGTTAGTCTCACGTCCAATTAATTTATTTAAGTATGGTTTATTGAGGTTTTATCGACCCCAATTTATAGCTGAATTTACCAAACTTGTCCCGTAAATTAGGTCTGGACCTAATTTACTGGACTCGTTTTGTAAATGCCGCTAAAAACTGGGGACTCGATGTAAATGCTATATTTATTCTTGAGGTTTCAATGGGAATGTTGTACAAGTAAAAGCAAGTTCCAAGAAGCCATATCCCCATAATGGTTGAATTACATTTTTAGAGTTACATTGCCAGAAATAAAAACAATTTTAACAGAAAAATATTTCTAAAATCTTAAATAAAGTTCTAGAATCTTATTTCGAGCCATATGACGGCTTGCGCTCCTAAATACACCAACTTGTATTCACTTTTGAATTTTTTCCCCGGTATTCAAATAGATCGATAAATACTTGAAACATATACCTTTCTACGAGCATGATATAAACCAGAAAGACGCATTGGGTTCATACAAAATACCACTTTAAACACGATGTTTGGGTCCCAAATAACTTCAATTTACACGGCATTGGACAGAATAGAGCGTTCCGTTATTCTATTCCTGATATAATAATAATTAAGAGCGTTTGTTTCGCCTCTGCATGTGTGAAAATTTGAAAGCAGCTGGAAATGGTTGTGACCATGCAAAGTATCCGAAGATCACATTAAGCATGCAGGTGAATCATCATTTGTCAACATATCTTATACCTCCTCCCAAATAACGCCGACATAATTTTGTAGCTCGATTGAGCCATGTCCGTTTAACCCTTTACCCAACAGAACGGCCCTGTGCCAATGCATTCTCTTATATATGCGAGTCGACCATAGGTCGCCTCGCATATATAAGAGAATGCATTGGCTTAACACATATTAAAAATGATAAAATTGTCAAAGAATGTAGAAAAATATTATAAAAACTGTTAACAAATGTAAGAAAAAATTCTAAAATTGTTAAAGAATGTAAGAAAAAATGGTAAAAAGTGTTAAAAAAAATAATTTTTAGGCCAATGCATTCTCTTATATATGCGAGGCGACCTATGGTCGACTCGCATATATAAGAGAATGCATTGGCACAGGGCATAACTGTAATCATCACAATGTGGTCAATGAACCGGTTCCAATGATATCCATATTTGTATGGTGTTATTGAGACAGACCGAAGATATTTTAGGCTGTTGAAGCTTTATTTGGGCGTTTTTGGCCGGTTTATTGGGTAAAGGGTTAAATTGAATGCTTAAAATCACAATTTAGTTACAGAATTAACATATTTCTCAGTTGGAGTAGATTCATTTCAATATTGTTTTTGTCTTGAAGACCAAGAAAAGCTGTTCTGGAGGAAGCGTGCATGCTAAATTGTCACAAACGTTATCTTGTCGGACAAAATAAAAACTTTGTTCCGCTAGTTAAGTGCTCTAGATGTTCAACGAATGCACTGGTTTACAACTACAGCTTTGTTAATGAAAGATATTTTTTAATGCAATACTATCAATGCTCAAACAAGACATCTCTGTGTACGATAAGCACTTGTATTGTCGACCAATGTCACCAATCGTGACGTCGCTCTAGAACTCCGTTTTGTATGACGGCACCTGACGTCCGAACCATACAGGCTGCTGAATTCTACCATGATATAAATTAATGTGAGGATCGACGAAACCATACCGACATTGAGGTTCAACGTTGTATGTTATGGGAACGAAATCGTTATCTCTGGCAACATCGTTGGTTTACATGGAGATGTGATACCTGTATGTCTCTTTGTGAACACTTCGGCTCTGCATCGGCGTTCAAAACCGACGTCCATGTATCAAATATCCGTGTACCTCCGATGTTGCTGAAGTTTAGCTTATATTAGAGAGGTTCAGATAAACAAATTATAATTTCAAAGTAAATGCATATCTATATGCGAGAACGACCGGCAAGCACATACATCATCTGACCATTGACACCTACAACACCTGACATTTGAAGTTAGAATTTCTCAATCTGAACCTGCCTACGTCTTGTACACCCGTCACGTTCTGTTTCACGCAGATAAACCGCTTTCTGGATCCAAGACGCTAGGTCCGGGAATTCATCAGTTCCCATTCAGTTTCCAGCTCCCACAAGATATACCTTCTTCATTCAAAAGTCAGATAGGGAACATCTTCTATAGAATGAAAGGTAAAATAGACAGACCGTGGCGACTTAACTACACAACTCAGAAGTTTTTTGACGTAGCGGCCCCGTTGGATCTGAACACCTGTGGGAAACCCGACTTAGAGGTAAACTGATAATTACGAGGTTTATATTGAAGAACGTTCTCCCTTTATTAGCTAAATGTATTGTCCCCTCAGTTAAACTATTATACAGTAGAATTGCGTACATTCTTCGTCTCGGGGGGATGTTTATGATATATTAACAGACGACAAACATGGAGAGTAAACGATAATACCAGCGGAGAAGGGTTCATATATTAATTGGTGGAACGAACTCAACAACGAGTATTTAGTACAGAAAGTATTAACGACACGCGGTTCGCTCATTCCAACAAATCAAACTGAAGGAACGTTGTAATCAACTACTATTAAAGTTTCAACTAATATATAAGTTTCAACAGCTACGACAGTTTCCAAACACACGACGTCGGACATATATATGCACATTTGTAAATATTTATTCATTAATGCGACCGAACACCTCGGTACATCGACACTAAATGTCTAATTTCCATAAATGTTTAATCCAAATTTATGAAAATTAGCGACCAGATGATCGTAGCCCGTCTATATATACCCGTGCGTATATGCGAGAAATAATCATTCGTGATTTTGAACGTGTATCTAGTCATGGTGTGTGTGCCTGTGGTTGGTCGTAACATGGTGTCCGGTGTTATTGTTTCAACAGTTGGAAATTTCCTAACTGACACAACATTAGTTGGAAATTTCACACAAACAATATAGGTTTAAACTGTTCTCGTAGTTCACTGAAATGGCCATCAGTTGGAAATTTGTCCAACCTTAGTGGGGGTGTTAGGTTGTAAATTTCCAACAATGGGAAAACTTGACGCCAACCTAAATGCTAAGATATTGCAATTTTCATTTTCATTTCCATTGTTTCTTATGATCTACTGGGCCCTCCACAGAGGCCAGTCAAAAGCTCTTATTAATTTAAGAAAAACAAATCGTTGTGTGAAGTTACCTGGCGTTAGACCACCAAGCTGTTACGATTTTGCAATGATAGTTACAGGTTCAGAATAAATAATTTTGTATCGACCGTGGCTAAATTGGCCACAAGACATCAAAATACAAAGGCTTATCAATACAAACTGTGGAGTGTGTTTTTCCTTGTGTATATCTCGTATACACCCATGGGTTTATATAAAGGCTACGAGCATCTGGCCGTAGAGCTTATTTTCTATTCCAATTGATCACCCCATCTTAATGAATGTGTTATGAGAGGGACAACTTGTAAGTTGTTTAACTTGTTCCCCAAGTTATATGTATATAATGTATGTATTTGATACATTAAAATATTTTGAAGTAAAGATTCACCCCATCGGAGCGTTCTACATCACGTTGTAATTCAAGTTGAAAATTTATCTCTGAAATACGTATTCTGATTGGCTAAGTTAAGTTTTTGATTTGACAGCATCGTTCGTTGAACGGAGGACAAATTTTGAATGGAGCACGGTGTCCTTGACAATGTGTGTAAAATACGTTACTGTTGTGTCAGGAGTCGTGTAATCGAGTCAACCAGAACGTTATTTACAGTTGATACGGCTATCATGAAGTTGTGCTGGCGTGTAAATTGTTTTTAAATATAATTGTTTAATGTTTTAGATTGAACTCTTTGCTCAAATTAAGATTTAAATTTTTTATTTTTAATTAAATAATTTAATTTAATTATTATTATTTTTAGATTGAACTGCTTGCTCAATTTAACATTAAAAAAATAAATAAAATTTCATTTAAAAAGAAATTAAAAATTAAAACAAACGCTGTTATAGAATCTACCAGGATACCCCGAGTCACCACAACAAATTTAGTTAAAATCGGGCCAGGGTCTGGGAGAAAAATTGCGAAGTGTCATGCAGAATGAAAAAAAAGTGTTATAACCATGTTATAATCATGCAAATAGAAATTTCAGTACATTGTGATTTGACACTACAAGTTGTTCGAACAGAGCCAATTTAACACTGAATATATGTATGCGTCGATATTAGGGTGAAAAAAGATGACATCAACAATTGCAATTCAGTCAAAGACCGGCTCTGCAGCTGATTTGTCGAAAACATCTGGTAAATAATTATTTGATAAACAGCTGTACACTTAAATAACACACGATCTGTGTATTCTTTATTCAGCGAAGCGGACAGGCCGAAGGCGAAACATATGTTTGTTGTTTCTGCTGCAACTCTGACTCCATAAGGGGAACGGTTGATGTTCTCGATAAGACGGGTTATGTTCCAGGGGAGACAATCATGATGAATGCCGTGGTGAACAACAGATCCCGCAACAAAGTTCAACTGAGCATTTGGTTGTCAATGGTAAGAACATTTTAGCTTGCATAACTCGGTATACAATATCGATTGCGTTTCCATGGTGACTGCCTAGTTAGGGTTTACTAAAGGTTTTGTCCATCCATTCAATATTATCCGGTTCATGGCTCTTGTTGGATTTGGAAATATGTTTAATTTATTGAATATTTTCTTCATTTTTCGGAAATAATATAAGAGTGTTTATCTCGTTTTACTCCTATATAGCTACCTTCTACTTATATGTATGCATGTGATTCTCCTGCGAATGACGGATTCAATTATGAAAAATAACCATTGTTTCGATTAACGCGATGAGTTATAACCGAAACATTTTATAGAATTTGTCTTCAAACATTTCGATTACAACTGCATAACCTTAATCGTTATTTAGTAATTTAATTGTCGCTATTATAATGACATTTCACAATGTACCTCCCTTATTGAGAATGATAGTTGGATTACTAACGCTGAAGGGGTCAATCTCACCTAAAAGTGCTGAAATGTTTTGAAAATGTGTTGACGGGTACACATGGTTTGCTATCGGCAATAACGCCGTTACTTCAAATGTGTTTCTGAAAGTCTGGGGCCCATCAGCAGTTTGTTTTCAGTTCATATTAATTTTCATTGGAACGTAAGCAATACTAAATTATTCTTCTCTAACATATATATATATATACATCATGGCGGACGCGAAAACTAAACGTCATTTAAAACGAAATTTCAAAACATGTGCACCCTTCAGCACATTTTCAAAACCTGTGTACCTTCAGCACATCCGACCGATACACCGTTGTCTAGAAATTTTTGAGAACGTCAAAAGAATGGTCCTCTACCCGCGGTGGTGGAATATTTGCACATAACCGCATGGGCAGTGTTTAATTAATTCATGTTTTCAATAGTATTACTAAATCACAACATGTAATTAACTTCAATTTGTTGAAGTGGTAGCCCGTGGTCTCCACAACAGTGGCTTGGTCGGATTAAGCGGTGATTGTGCTATATATAGCTACACGCTGTTTCAAATCTCCGGTTGTGACCCTCGGGCAAGGTCACTTGTACTGTGCTCGATTCGTCGTACCTAGACGAGATATTAGGGACCTAGTTGTTGGGTATGTATAAGCCGCTCTTGTGAAGCGCCTATAAAAATGCATGGCTGTATGCAGAAGACTCGGCATTACTCAACAGCTGGGGTAATAATGTGAACGTAATGTAAAAAGAGTTGGATAGTTTTCTATCGAAATATAGACTCAGTTGAGAATATATGATACACTGGGGTGTTTGGTTGATATTCTACAATTTTATATTTAATATCTTTATTTAATTTTAGAGCACAATCCCATTGTTGCAATCGTTCCCTGATTTTTGGTAAAGCACACCGATTCCCAAGGCTGGCGAAGGAATAGTTCAATGATTACCCCATTGTTAGGCACACCGTGACGCAACTCACAACAGACAAATCGTACGGGCGCTTCGAAGTAGCTTCAATTACCAGAGGCCACAGGGGCACGAACAGCGCTCTGCTTCCCCAAAACACACTGCCATTATACGCCGTTACTATTTATGCACCTCTAATATACTAAGCAGGCACATATATAGGGACGGCGTATAAGGGGAGTGCGGGTGGGTGATGCATGTACTCTTGTATAATAACTGAAGCTACATTGAAACGACCGCGCGATTTGTTTGTTAATAGTGGCGCGTGTCGAACAATGGGATATCACTGAAATATTAGTTTGCCAGCCTTGGGAATTGGGTGTGATTTACCAAAAATACAATATATATATATAATACATCAACAGGACGAACGGGGGGGGGGGTGGCAATAGTAACACATGCATTGGTTGAATTATTTATTAACTAGTAGCATAATTACATTTATTATAATTATTCCACAAAACTTATCCAGTTCCGAAAATATTCTCAGGACCACTAATCCAACGATGAAACTAAATGAATTAACATTTACATTTAGAACCACTAAATATAGTGATAGATCCAATAATCCAATAGAATCACCACTTCACAATATAGCGCTCCACATATCCGATATAACTAACAACAGAACTTGTATCTGGAGAATCTGGAGGAACCAATGGACTATTATGGTAGTAATTTCGAAACAGTTTCTTGAAAAGTCGACACGTTTGTCACATAATAATGATGTGCAGCATTACCTTTGGCAAAAGTGGTTGGTTGTTGGTTACAGGTCAAATTCCATGTCATCATTCTGGCAGACAGACTTCTTCGGAATTCATGATCCACTTATACAATGTATATAATAATAGTAAGACACAATCATGCGACTTCCACATTTGACTTTCCAAACACATCTGCGAGTGACTTGGTTTGTGAAAACGGGTCACACGTTAATCCGTGTCGTTTCGGACATATTTATTCACTTTTAACGGCGATCGCTGCATGGGTAATCACGATGATTGGTGTGGCTAACGGGTCATTGTGTTCATCTCGGCCAGCGCACGGATTGTACGTCGTGTTCAACGCACGATCAATTGCGTATTTCGAGATAATCGCATTATGTGCGATCAATTGTGCTCTAAGTCGGTCAGAGCACGCGAATAGTTCTTTACCAGAATAAATCTCGTCTCCGACTCGATTTATTCTGGTAAAGAACTATTCTTGTGCTCTAACCATTACTTAAATATAATTATTTGGTATTATTTACTTAGTATAGTTAGCATCGATATGCGAATCCGTTGTCACAACAACGAATCAACTCTAATTTACATTCAGATTAGTTAATTTTAGTAATTTCATTCCAGATAATACAATTCCTCTCAGACAGCGGCGATTCCACTACGATAACCCGCTATATCCATGTTATAAGCAATGAGCTCGCTTCCGGTAAAGCATGGTATGTTGACCGAGAGCGAATACGGATTCCCAAGACGACACCATCCGACCTTCTTCATTGCAATTACATTAATATATCATACGTTGTTCGGGTGAGTACATTTTATCTCATGTCAATGATATTCCACGAGACATCACACTTTAGAAGTTAGTACATGAACCAAAGTTGGCATACGTATTTATTAGTCAATATTACAGGTCAAGTTCGAATATGCATGGGTTCCGTCAAATTATTTTGCATATGTTACAACCCTTCTTGGACTTAGAATTTGCCTGATTTCATAACAATTTGGTTTCCGACCGATAACTCCAGTTTTTATTATTTGACCAGAACTAAAGTTGCCAAGTGTGTTTCTCGGTCAAAAATACAGGCCAAGTTCAAATATGGGTTTTGTCCAGCTAATGCGATATGTGTTATGGCTCTTCTTCAACTTAATTCACCTGATTTAATAACAATTTGCAATTAAACTACATGTAACGGCCGTACGAGACGACCCCCCCCCCCCCCATAATGTGAAATATCCACCGTTATGGTCATGCACACTCAATAGTGAAACGATGCTATACATATGAATTATCATGTTTGTGTGTAATTGTATTTTATGTTCATTTTGTGTAATACAATTATGTGGGGAGAGATACCATTTGTAAGTTGCAAAACTTGTGTCTCAATCCCGTTGCATTATGCAATAAAATATGTTATCACTAACGGCCGTATTGATAGCCACGCCCAGCAATGCTCTTGTTACTACATGTATTCGGGAACCCACCCTACTTATGAAGATCAAATGAGATGATTTCGATGACCTGAAATTGATCAAACAACTGTGTATCATTTAATGTTGTCTGAAATGCTTACCAGGCTATTGTAGCAGCTAACTGTTTACTATTAATATTACTCACTATAATAGCCTTCTGTCACCACATTTACACACCCTGATAACCATCATGGTACTATATTGTACCAGTATACACAATTGTGTATATCAGTATAATCCATTGTGGACAGCATGATGTGTATGTTACAACAATTACCTATATTCCGAATTAATTTGTGACATTGACTGTAACAGTTCTCGATTTTGGTTTGTATCAACCACACACAGCGGTATAGTGGTGCATCCGATGCTCCCATTTGAAGGATCCTAAATTGGGTTGTGTAAGCAGACCAATCTGCTATAGGACACTATATGTTATATACATAATTTATAACCCGTTATATTGCTTTGTGTGTCAAATTTGATTTTGACATATACATGTGAAAGGCTTGAGTAAACTGGGTTTTTTTTAGCTGAATAAAAACTTGTTTTGTAAATGTTTTGACTCCCCCCCCCCCCCCCGCATAATTATGCAGTTAATTTCACGATTGTCTCGTGTCATTGCTGGAAATGTACATATCGTATTCATTCGGTTTGGTGATAAATTTGTTGAAACTGGTGTTGTGATAGTTGCTATTTAGATTCCTTTGTTGCCAAATTTGTAATCGAGTGATAGCAAATTATATACATATCCACTTGAACAATACCAGTGGGTGTTTAGCAACGATCTCGGTTTCATATTATAATACGTTTTTTTCTTTGATTGCTTTCTTCGATTGTTTTGTTTTTGTTTCTTTGTTTTTGTGATTTATTTTATTATTTTCTTTTCGTTTTCGATTTTTATTTTACTACAAATGCACAATAAACGGGTCGCACCGCGTGCACCATCACTCGGTAAATTGGAATCCGCGAAAGAGATATAAACAATTAAGAAGTTGTTTTCACTCGACGATTCAAACACATATATAACAGACCAAGAGTAAACCGGGAAAACCTTGATTAAATGTTCGTGAGTTTGGATTCCCAGTTCCTGTCTGCTGGTAACGACACCCCACTAGTCTAGTTGTTCCTGGACCCGTCCTCGGGGTTTGAATCTCGACGGCCTGTTCATTGAATTCGTCAATGATAACCCACCCGCTTTCGCGACGTTTTAGGAGCGCTGATTCAAATGCAACCACTCCACTTCGTGGCTCTATGATTATTCAACATCACTTGAGTGTGTATAACAAACGATGTATAATGAAGAGACGTGTGCACTACGATATCTTAAAGATCCACGGTCTGATATTGACACTATAAAACAACACTGATACGTTTTATACCAAGTAATAACTAGATTGTACACATGACCCTGATAATAGGATATTTAGATTATAAGTTATCAGATCTATCGACGTTCAAAAGAGAAAGTTTCAACACGTTTATAATTTGTCCGTGAATTCCAATGATCGTATCTGATAACGATCGTACATGTTTCCGGGTCCCAAAAGCAGTAGATAATAAAACGATTTCTCTATTATGATCGATTTTAGTAGTTTTCAGCGTATTACTTGACATCACATACAGCCATTCGTATCACACAGGGATCTCAAAAATACACAACTCGTCTACATGTATAGTAATATGTAGAAAACGTCATCTCTCCCCGTTATACTACATCATACAAAATGACCCTCTCTAGAACAGCGACGCTTATAAATATACACCACTCGTTCTGTTCTACAAAATCAAAAAAGACATTGTTAACATACGAGACACTGCTCCCCTCACAACTAGTCTGGTCGATTAAAGGTTTGACCTAGAAAAAATTTGGACTAAGTTGGTTTTTATTCCATTTTGAAGAGGAATATTTCCTCTACAACATATCCAAAATCCGCTAAAATCCGCTTTGAGCAAACTTTTTTACAGAGATTTAAAAAAATGCTCATTTTTCGACCTTGCGAAGTACGTTTTTCTACAATATCCCTCATCGGCGACACAAGAACGCATTAATCCTCCATCCGATATATACCAGTTTGTGTAAAAGAGTATAGGGAGCGAATAGAGTGACAACGACAGAAAACAATGCAATCGCGGCGATGAAATGGCTGTCAAAATGGCCGCAACTACAATCCATGCTACGATGAAAGCAACATATTGGATAACCCCCTATAAGCGAAAATACACATTTGTAATTTACAAGAATGTTGTTATATATCTTTAAAGGTACACATATAATTAAAACAGATCTATCTGAATGATTTATCGATCACTGCTACGCGCGTTAACCCAATGATTTACGTTCGGGTTTTCTTATTAGAATACATCCAACAGTCGGACCAAAAACAGTTATTTTGGGCATGCAACACACGAAGTAATATTTCGTCACACAGTGCGTGGTAGTTTCCTTTTGGAATGATGATTAATTATTGAATGTAAAGCAGAAACTGAAGTGTCCACCCTATCTGTGTAAATACTAGTTATATTTCCAGAATTTTCAACACTCTCCGTGACAATAAACCATACACGTATGTCGTAATGCTGATTATACTGCCAAGAAACACTTATCTCTTCAACAGAATAGTACCTTATTTCACTAGATCGAAGAGACTGTACATCGTACATTTTATTTAGTACTAATTTTCATGGTGCTCCCAAACCGGTTTCTTAGTAGACAATTATGTTCAAATTACTTCAATCGGCACTTTACAACATGAATATGTACCACGCAATACACACAATTAGTTGTCAGTATCTTGTTGTTTGAAATTATGTTACCATTGCCACCCACATACTTGCGCTAAATATCAGGTCATCAGCGTTTACAGTTATTAGTTCTGCGTTTACCATTCACTCAATGTTGCTATTTATGGTTTTGTATGCAGCAGATATGTGTAACATTAGGGAGAATGGGTAAACGCGGCGATGCGGTTGCAGAAAAGGTCGTACGTTTCGCGTATACGTGGCCTTAGTGCATTTAAGTGCACATAATTTCCAGGTATAAAGACAGTCTCTGCCATAGAGTATGTAGGCAAATTGGGTTATGTTGAGAATTTATTGAAGATAGTCTATTGTAATCCTTTGTATTTTGATAAATTGCGTTCATGGTATACCACCGTGTATTTGTGTGATAAAAATGAAATATTCGTGTTTAATCACTTGACCGGAGGCAACTATGACTACTATTTTAAGACACGGACAATAGGATCTACACATTTTACCTAGTACCATATGAATAGCTCTCATACTGTTCTATAGTAGTGAATTTTGACAGACTGTGTGTTGTAGTTTCAAAAATAAATGATTATCGGTCACATTCGTGAGACTGTTTTCATTACATATATTTCTGCTTCTAGAAAAGGTCACACAATGAGTACATCCCTATTAGATCACATTTAACTGTTTTAATATACATATATTACACGATTCAAGATAAACAGTACAGATAAAACTGCGTTATTCTTCTATTTCTTGGCGCCCAAAAAGTCCACATTCAATCGTTGTATGAGACCTGGCTTTCGGTTGCTCTCTCGCGAGATACATTAGAGAGAATTCTTACATACTATTATTAATAACTCCCCCTATACTCTGAAATCATTCTTCCTCGTATAATTCGACGGCCTGTTCGTTCTTGTATAACCAGCTATTCAATTTTCCGCAAATTGTAAATTTCATTCGATTTTGTCCATTTTGGCGGCCATTTTGGACAGACATTCTACCGATATGATTTACGACTAAGGATTGTTTGTGTGGATTTTATTTTATTACTAATTTGGTGTTTGTTGGCGCACCTATCACGAAATTCAGGATTTTTCTATACCAACTGCCATCATGGGCGCCATCTTGTATTACAGAAAATGCTCAAAGCGGATTTTAGCGGATTTTGGATATGTTATAGAGGATATATTCCTCTTCAAAATTGAATAGAAACCAACTTAGTCCAAATTTTTTCTAGGTTGACCCTCAAATTCTAGTTTATCGACCAGACTAAACATCTAGGTGTCATAAGTGTGTATTAAACTGGACCAAAATATATCCACATCTCATTTTACTCAGCACGTAACATACATGCATGGAACTCACTTGACCCTGCTATTGCTATACCTGACCTATATAATGATCACTTGGCAAACTTATATAACCAACCCGTACCTAGTCCGAGTTTTTACTTGGCTGATAATAATTCAAAACGTGTAAAAACTTCCTCTTTTGAAAGACGATGTCTGCGCACCAAAACCTCCTTTTAATGTGTTCATAGTCCGACTTAATTTTTTGCTGGTATATAAAACGTACAGATTGTCGCTTTAGGTGTCTACTAAGACATGGCGTTATTAAGTGGTATGTAGCGGTCGCGAATGTAAATATAGAAGGCCATGAAGGCTCGAGAGGTCTAGATATCTTGGTCACAGTCGTTAGGCGCTTTGTCTGATAACCGAAGTTAAACAACGTCGAGCTTGTTAGTCCTTGGATGGGTGACCGGTTTGGGATTCCGGGTGCTGTCAACTTCCGGTGCGACTCCCGCAGTTCCCCTTCTCTATCGTTCTATTACAGGTATTGCACAATCGCCCATCGGAATTAATTTAAATATAGATATGACTCTATATATTTCAGCTTGACATGAATCCACCTGGCTTTCACCGGAGGAAACATGTTGATGTCCCGATCGTTATCGGCACCGTCCCTATAGCAGTCATCTTTCAAAGAGAAGTTTCGACCAGTACGTCTCCCTCCTCTGCATTCATATTCACAGACATCCAATGTACCAAGTGACCAACAACAACTTGTTTCTAAATCCCGTTGCATTATGCAATAAAATATGTTTACACTAACGGCCGTATTGATAGCCACGCCCAGCAATGCTCATGTTACTATATATATACGTGTATTCGGGTACCCACCCTATTTATGAAGGTCAAGTGAGATGATTTAACATTCATTACTAATAGTATGCATAGAAATTCATATACAGTTGTTTACAGTGAATTTTCCCCCGCAGATCTCTGTTTTAGTGTTAAAAGGGGGTGGGTGTCCAAAACTTGTCGGAAAAAACTGCCGAAAATAGGGGGGGGGGGTCTGCAAAAATATTCCGTATATAGGACCGGGGTGGGTAGGTGGTCCAGAGGCCGAAAAAATTGTGCTTGTAAATTGTTTCCAAAATGTGTTTTTTTTAACCAATTTACAAGTACTGACCATGTAATGTTGTTTGTAAACATGTTAGTACCATGCGTGTTGGTATATGGCTATATAGGCAGCTATAGTGACTCTTTAGCCTCAGATTTAGCAACATTCTGGATTTCCCAGGATCCCGGCCTACTTCACAGTGGACCACCGTAATAGCGTTCAGATAACTTATGATCAACGGAAGAAATATTAGGTAACAAAATTAATATATTACCTGAATAAAAGTAATAAAACAAAAAAACTGTATCACAAATTGGATACTACATGGTGAATACTCGATGATGACCAGATATCATTAACCTGATTGTTGCATAACAGGAAATTGAAAAGGATATCTCATAAATTTCTAATTCTGAAATACTGTCTTGTTCTGGCATGTAATCAAATTCATTCCTTCTGGTTATTTCTCATCTTGAATGATTGCAAGTAATGTTAGTTTGCAACAATTATCCAAATAAAACTGAATTGGTTATGATGAATGACCGTTACTGTTTACTGCTCAGACAATCCCAACTGAAGGTGACGCTATTCTCATTGAATTTCCGAACTTTATCTTGGAGCTTTACTACTCAACAAGAAAACTAAAATACTAATGTATACTGCTATCACTTACAAATAGATGAACTGAAATACTGTGATGCATTCGGATGCATTGATAAATGACATTCTTTAATGTCTTCAAAGTTCAAACTAAAAGTAAAATCAAGAATAAAATCTGACTGAGACTATACTGCAGACTCTAGCGCACAAATATACATACAAATATTTAAATTCCATAGCAACTGAAGCTCCACTAAAACTCAACAGTTCTTGAACATTTGATAACATTTACATGTAGGTCCAAGTTCGTTATAACGGATGTCTGTCAAACTCCTTTGTGATTAGCCAAGGAACAAGGCAAGGAGGTATCCTCTCACCTTTTTGCTACTTAGTGTACATAAATGACCTTCTTGAAATCCTAACGACCACACGAATGGGACTCTCCATAAATAATATTTCATGCGCGGCACCTACTACGGCGGACGATATAACACTTATATCCCTCTCTAAAATTGGCCTCGACAGTTTAATCGACATGTGTTATCAATACAGCATCAGGTGGCGATTTTCTTTCTCTTGTACTAAAAGCAACATTATTGTATTTAACGAGTCAAAAAGTGGCCACTCCAAAGCTCACAGAACATGGCATTTAGGCCCGAACACCATTCCAGAGAAAACAGAGAGCACGCACTTAGGAATTGTACAAGATAAATTCGCTACAGGAAAATCACATGGACACTTAGTTTCTCTGAAAATGCGCAAAACATTTTTCTCAATTGCTAAGAGACAGTTAACTGCATCTTTGACTCCTGTTTCACTGAGGCAGATCCTAAAATGTGTTGTTCTGCCGAAAGCATTATACGGATGCGAACTCTTACCCATGCAATATACCTCTGGTCTCATGATAATGGAACGATCACTCCGAACATGTATCAAGAGTATCCAGTCACTACCGAAAAGGGCAAGCACTAGACTGTCCCTTGGATTACTTGGATTGATGCCCATTGAACAGGAAATTCATACCCGAAAATTATGCTTTCTTGGAAACCTTATCCATTTACCACTTCACCACCAAACTCCTCTGAGACTGTTCCTACTCAAAGCGCACCAGCAACGTCTGTTTAGAAGATCATCTTCCGGCTATGTTCATGATATATTTCAAATTCTCGCAAAATACAATCTAAAATGTTATCTCCTAGAATATCTCGATGAAGGTCTGTTCCCAGCAAAAGAAGTGTGGAAGAGGATTGCTAAAACAGCTGTGCAAAATTATTATATTAACGCATGGCGTTGTGCTGTACATTCTGATCCAAATTTAATTGTTCTATCAAAAGTTCACCATAATCCATTAGACTGTTGGTCAATATGGACTCGAGTACACGCCCAAGCACATTTATCATCCAAATATGTCAACTTGTGCCGGTTACTGAATAGGACAGCATTCAACAACAATACTCTCTGTAACCTTTGCTCTGTTCGCTTTAACAGTGAGATAACGCATATCATGTTCTCGTGTCAATCGGGCATATTGATTCATGCGCGAAACATATACTGGGATTTCATAACGAACAGATTCGGAATTCCAATATACATGTTCATGGCTTCGCTTACCGTTGACGACTTGTGTGCCATGCTTTTAGGTTCAAGATGTAACATATTAAATATATCGGATTTTCCTCTGGATTTCATCGTCGACTCGACCGCAACATTCCTTCTGCATGCGAGCAAGGCTGTCAACGTTCTACGATCTACACCCGATGGTCTCGGCTGATGGACAATTCGAAGCTATCTATAAATAATTTGTTTTTGCTATAATGATTCACACAAGAAACCTCTATATATACACACGTACATTGTGGTCGATAGTTCAAAGATAATTAATGCATGATCACCAGCAATCGGCAACACGCCTATTGTCACATCAAAACTGTTTTCATGCAGCTGGGCCATTTGCGTGTTACATAGTATCCATCATACACGCACATTCACATTATACCTGACATATGTCTTAAATAGGCCATTTTCATGCTACTTTCTGAATTCGATGTCTGAAACCTTTGTCTAATTTCACTCGATACGGTGATATGACGAAACACATTCTCAATTTCTTATACTCAACTTTGATGTTGACTAAATATTTTATTTGGAAGTTTTATTTCGCTCGATCACACGCATGTGATTTTGCTAATTTATTTCCAGAAACGCTCATCAACTTTCACTCGACAAGTTAATATGACGACTCACATTCGAAAGTTCCAATACTCAACTTTGATCTGCAATAAATATTTTATTCGGAAATTTTATTTCGCTAAATCACACGCATGTGATATTGCTAATCAGGTTTGGTTTTGTTTTTTGTTTTTTTTTGTTTTTTTGTTTTTTGTTTTTTGTTGTTGTTGTTGACAACTGGCATTTCTATATTAGATTATCACCGACCACCTTAACACATGGAATTTGAAAATATCAGACCTGGCCGCATGCGTGTGACATGGCATAAACACTGTTATATTAATATTGTGACTAGTATTACATTTGCATGCATATTTATGTAACTTGTATATAATTGTCATTTGTATATATGCTCTCCTAAATTGAGGAGGTTAACAATAAACTTATATCGTTCTATTACAGGTATTGCACAATCGCCCATCGGAATTAAATTAAATATAGATATGACTCTATATATTTCAGCTTGACATGAATCCACCTGGCTTTCACCGGAGGAAACATGTTGATGTCCCGATCGTTATCGGCACCGTCCCTATAGCAGTCATCTTTCAAAGAGAAGTTTCGACCAGTACGTCTCCCTCCTCTGCATTCATATTCACAGACATCCAATGTACCAAGTGACCAACAACAACTTGTTTCTAAATCCCGTTGCATTATGCAATAAAATATGTTTACACTAACGGCCGTATTGATAGCCACGCCCAGCAATGCTCATGTTACTATATATATACGTGTATTCGGGTACCCACCCTATTTATGAAGGTCAAGTGAGATGATTTAACATTCATTACTAATAGTATGCATAGAAATTCATATACAGTTGTTTACAGTGAATTTTCCCCCGCAGATCTCTGTTTTAGTGTTAAAAGGGGGTGGGTGTCCAAAACTTGTCGGAAAAAACTGCCGAAAATAGGGGGGGGTCTGCAAAAATATTCCGTATATAGGACCGGGGTGGGTAGGTGGTCCAGAGGCCGAAAAAATTGTGCTTGTAAATTGTTTCCAAAATGTGTTTTTTTAAAACCAATTTACAAGTACTGACCATGTAATGTTGTTTGTAAACATGTTAGTACCATGCGTGTTGGTATAGGCTATATAGGCAGCTATAGTGACTCTTTAGCCTCAGATTTAGCAACATTCTGGATTTCCCAGGATCCCGGCCTACTTCACAGTGGACCACCGTAATAGCGTTCAGATAACTTATGATCAACGGAAGAAATATTAGGTAACAAAATTAATATATTACCTGAATAAAAGTAATAAAACAAAAAAACTGTATCACAAATTGGATACTACATGGTGAATACTCGATGATGACCAGATATCATTAACCTGATTGTTGCATAACAGGAAATTGAAAAGGATATCTCATAAATTTCTAATTCTGAAATACTGTCTTGTTCTGGCATGTAATCAAATTCATTCCTTCTGGTTATTTCTCATCTTGAATGATTGCAAGTAATGTTAGTTTGCAACAATTATCCAAATAAAACTGAATTGGTTATGATGAATGACCGTTACTGTTTACTGCTCAGACAATCCCAACTGAAGGTGACGCTATTCTCATTGAATTTCCGAACTTCATCTTGGAGCTTTACTACTCAACAAGAAAACTAAAATACTAATGTATACTGTTATCACTTACAAATAGATGAACTGAAATACTGTGATGCATTCGGATGCATTGATCAATGACATTCTTTAATGTCTTCAAAGTTCAAACTAAAAGTAAAATCAAGAATAAAATCTGACTGAGACTATACTGCAGACTCTAGCGCACAAATATACATACAAATATTTAAATTCCATAGCAACTGAAGCTCCACTAAAACTCAACAGTTCTTGAACATTTGATAACATTTACATGTAGGTCCATTCTATTTGCCTTTACTGATATGGTTACTGACTCAGTGGTTAGTCAAAAGCAGTCATGTTGTGCATATTCGTTCGCTCATGCGGGTCTATACCCGTACGAAAGAACATCAAAATCTGTTAACCCATGGTTGAGTTATAATAATGCAAAATGTGTTTACGGATGGAACAAGGCCGGTAACTCTGGCATGCATTGACAGGCGAAACCTGTGATGTGCAGTAATATGTGCATACATCCTCCCCTATCATTCTGGTCTTATCACCATACCAAACCACATCAAAATTCGACAACCGACAGTTAACTTATATTGCAAAAACTTTGTACGGACTGAATTGCATAAAGTCGAACAGGGCCCATAACTATGGTAGGCATTGATGGTCACATCTTGAGTTATAATGCAAAATGTTTATACGGACGGACGCGCGGACGGCTCGAGACGTCAACTATATACCCGCCGACTAATATCGGGGGGTAAAATAACCATATAGCTATGTGTATACCTAACCAAAAACAATTCCCCTCCCCCACCCACCCCGGTGGATAAGACTAAAGAGTTCTTTGGTGATGCACAAATAATTGTGGAACCCCTGACCTGTTTACCACTATTTACACTGGCCAGTGTTCTCTGTCAGACACAACACACTCGATATATTAAGGCTATAATGGGGTCTAGGGCGATTTGTGACATATAGTGTACCTACACAATGCTTTATTATTGTTGTAAGACACTGAAAACACCAGGAAACACCTGGAGATACAGTTTATTTTTCGTTTTTCTGATCTGTGTTTACCAATTAAGCAAGTTATTGCTTGAGTCTTAATGGTATACAGCAAGAGTTTGCACCAAAAAAGGATAGTGAAATGGGATTGAAATGCAGTTAACACAGTTATTGAAGAACGGCTAACAAAAACTCTGAAATTTTGATAAAAACATGAAAAAGGGGGTGGGTCCCCAACATTTTGGAAGAAAACAATATTTTTTGCACAAATGGGGTGGTGGGTCCTCGGGGTCGGAAAAAAACTTTTTGGGCAATTTTTTCCAGACCCCCCCCCCCCCCCCCTGCCGAAAACGGAAAAAAATTGGACGCGGGGGTGGGTGGGTCCCAACAAGTGTCGAAAGTAAAACATCAGCATACGTTCCTGCATTTCTTTTCAGACTCCCCCTGGTTATATTGCTTTGTGTATCAAATTTGATTTTGACGTATGTATACATGCGAAAGGCTTGAGTAAAATTTTTGTTTTAGCTGAATTAAAACTTGTTTTGTAAATGTTTTGACTCCCCCCCCCACCCCCGCATATATGTAGTTAATTTCACGATTGTCTCGTGTCATTGCTGGAAATGTACATATCGTATTCGGTTTGGTGATAAATTTGTTGAAACTGGTGTTGTGTTAGTTGCTATTTAGATTCCTTTGTTGCCAAATTTGACATCGAGTGATAGCAAATTATATACATATCCACTTGAGCAATACCATGCAGTGGGTGTCTAGCAACGATCTGGGTTTCCTATTATAATACGTTTTTTTCTTTGATTGCTTTCTTCGACTGTTTTGTTTTTGTTTCTTTGTTTTTGTGATTTATTTTATTATTTTGTTTTCGTTTTCTAATTTTATTTTAATACAAATGCACAATAAACGGGTCGCACCGTCTATGATTATTCAACATCACTTGAGTGATAAACCGAAGAGACGTCTGTACTACGATATCTTAAGATCCACTGTCTAATATTGACACTATAAAACTACACTAATACGTTTTATACCAAGTAATAACTATAGATTGTACACACGACCCCGATAATAGGATATATAGATTATAAGTTATCAGATCTATCGACGTTCAAAAGAGAAAGTTTCAACACGTTTATAATTTGTCCGTGAGGGGGGGGGGGGTCAAAATTCCAATGATCGTATCTGATAAAGATCGTACATGTATCCGGGTCCCAAAAGCAGTAGATAATAAAACGTGTTCTCTATTATGATCGATTTTAGTAGTTTTCAGCGTATTACTTGACATCACATACAACCACTCGTATCACATAGGAATCTCAACAATACACAACTCATCTACATGTATAAGTAATACGTAGAACACGTCTTCTCTCCCCGTTATACCACATCATACAAAATGACGCTCTCGAGAACAGCGACGCTTATATACACCACTCGTCCTGTTCTACAAAATCAAAAACGACATTGTTAACATACGAGACACTGCTCCCCTGACAACATCTATAGGGGCCATAAGTGTTTATTAATATATCCACTTCTCATTTTACTCACGTAACATACATGCATGGAACTCACTTGACCCTGCTGTTGCCATACCTGACCTATATAATGATCACTTGGCAAACTTATATAACCAACCCGTACCTAGTCCGAGTTTTTACTTGGCTGACAATAATTCAAAACGTGTAAAAACTTCCTCTTTTGAAAGACGATGTCTGCGCACCCAAGCCTCCTTTTAATGTGTTCATGGTCCGACTTAATTTTTTGCTAGTATATAAAACGTACATATTGTCGTTTTAGGTGTCTACTAAGACATGACGTTATTATTAAGTGGTATGTAGCGGTCGCGTTGTAAATATAGAAGGCCATGAAGGCTCGAGTGGTCTTGATATCTTGGTCACAGTCGTTAGGCGCTTTGTCTGATAACCGAAGTTAAACAACGTCGAGCTCTGTTAGTCCTTGGATGGGTGACCGGTTTGTGATTCCGGGTGCTGTCAACTTCCGGTGCGACTCCCGCAGTTCCCCCTCTCTATCGTTCTATTACAGGTATAGCACAATCGCCCATCGGAATTAAATTAAATATAGATATGACTCTATATATTTCAGCTTGACATGAATCCACATGGCTTTCACCTGAGGAAACATGTTGATGTCCCGATCGTTATCGGAACCGTCCCTATATATACACTCTAAATAATGGGGATGCAATATTGCTCCTCGGAGGGGCAATATTTGCATCTCTTGAGGTGCACTATTTTACCTACTCTCCAAAAGGCTAACTTGCTTCTCCATTGGGGTGATAGGAGCCGAGGAACAATTTGTCCCTCATGTGAGTTAATTGAATCCTTGTCGAAGAACAATTTGTCCCTCAGTGGGAGATATACGTAATCACTCAGGAGGGGCAAAGACGACCCCCCATGGAGAGGTTATAATCTACCCCTTTTGGAGGGATGGTGAAATAGTGCCCCTCCGGGAGGTAGTTTTGCCACCCCCCCCCCCCGAAGGAGAGTTAATATTTTACCTCCCGGAGAGGCAACCTTGCAGTTTTTGGAGAGTCACTCCGGGATGCACTTTAGCCAACCCCCCAAGGAGAGTTCATATTTTACCTCCCAGGAGAGGCACCCTTGCAGTTTTTGGAGAGCCACTCTGACACTCTTGGTGTGCAAATTTACCCACCCAGATAGTCTGAGTAGCATCAGTTGAGCATTAGGATGTTCCCTCCCCGGGGAGGCAACCTATCACTCAAGAGATGTAACATGAACAATCTCGGGTGATGGCACTCTGACACTCTTGGTGCACAAAGTGCCCTCCAAGAATGACAGAGCACAAAGATGTTACCTCCATGGAGAAGAAAGGATGGTTGAGCCCATTCTAAGCCAAAAAGAACCTTTAAATGTATAGATTGATTTGCACATGTGGATCAAATAACAATGGAGATAACAATTTAATTATTTATTTAAAAAATCCAAAAATAATAAAAAACATTGTTCAGAGCATTTATGGTTTCAGCTTGATTTAATTACAACACCATGTTTCTTACCATGAATAATAAGAGAAATGAAGGTCTTTAATGTTCTCAGAAATGTTCACTAGATTTTGCAATAAAATTATTTATGCATCTATGTATGTTCATTCCATGTAACACTGTACTAATGGGAGCTTGCACTAATGGGTCTATCATTTATATGAAATTTGTTCCATGCCCTTCTGTTAGAACTATAATAATAATATATTTGTTTGTGTGTTTTAGCTTGTGGACTACACAGCATTCTATAAATAATTCCAAAGAATATAGACATGTCCGAAATATTATAAAGTTTTAACCAATACAAAACAGATGGAAGCACCCTTCAGACATTTCTGTCTTCAACCCAGTAAACATTGCGGGCATGGTGATATTAATATCCCTCGTCACAGCTGGGCGGAGCCACTCTCCCATATTACTTATTAAGAGCTTCGAGACACCAAGTGCATGGCATCAGAAATAGTATTATTGTCTATTTCATACCATTTCAGTCGAGCAGAATTGCCTCGGCTCATGCACGTGGCTAAGCAAAAAAAAACATTTTATATAATTTTGACAATATGTAGTCCACTTGAAGCAACAAAACACCTCATGTCTCAGTCCTTCACAGGAGATGGGAGTGATTGCACTCGCACCTATACGCACTCATAATTTTCAAATGACAGGTGCTAAAATTCACACCCATCCCTCATCTCAAAATACTAATGGAGACTGTAATTGTTGGGTCAATAGTGAACTGTTTGAAAGTTTAATTAGATCCTTTACCAACTTAGTTCAACGATGGCATATTAAAGTGTAACTATACATAGGTCTATTCCACAATGACTTTTTGTTTTAGAAAAACCCAACTTACAATTGTAGTATGGGTGCAATATTACACACATCTTCTGAATTACGGGAGCAAATAAATGCTCTCGCTGTGTTTTCCTCGTGGGAAGGACTGATGTCTTATATGCAGTCAAAGAAAATGTCAATCACCTAATTAACGAAGTGGTAGACTTTTGAAAAATGTTATTGTAGCAACAAATTGTCAAACACTTCAAAACATTAATTTTTTCTGTCAAATAACCAGAAACATGTTCAACTTTCCATGGTAAGGACATTTCTCTTGGCAAACCCAGTTCATATCAATACACGCATTTCTCATAAATTCATACCAGGTTTCTCAGAATTCATGTCTAGACCAATGATAACATAGCCATGTCGTTTGCATGAGACATGTATATTTTACTCAAACCTATTAACCTAGCTTGTATGAGGCTCTTGATTTGGGAGAAAAATAATCCATCATGACTTGGGTCGGGATATGTTGATAGAAAAATGTCATCTTCATGGTCAGATATTTGGTCTGGACGCCTTGTGTTCGGCCGCAATATCTGACCCCTCGGGGTGAGATCTTTCCATCACACATGCCAGGTCATGATGGAAAATATTATTCTTACCTCAAGCATGAAATTCCTGCCATATGACATCAAAGCGCACAGTTTTATGAATGTTTTATGAATGTTATCTCCTGTCATTTTCGTTTTGGCGGATAAGAAAACGGGTGCTAACTGTGAAATTATCAATGTGACCAAATATGACACGAGATTTATTATGCTATTTTAGCTATGTGTCGAGAAACTCTGGGAGTTCCCTGAATATCATCAATCGACTGATTGGCTTCATCACTTTAAGTGTTGTGATTGACTGACACTAACATAAAGATTCTTGGCGGTAATGGAATTTCCAGATATTTTCTTTAGACTCTGTAATGCATAGCTTGTTCAAGAGTGTAATTTCAATTAGAACTGGTGTACATTGTATAATACACAAGCTTTGTACATCTCGATGATAGTGAAATTAATACATGAAATAATAGAAAGAAACTCTTAAAGGTGACATGCAACAGTTTAGAGTGTTCTATGCCCCTACATATTAATATGCCATGATCCTACGACGTGGAAATGCGAAGTTCGTGTAACTTACTCTCTTTTCAGTTAGGTGAGAATCCATCCTATATATAATGATAGTTCAAGGAATACTATTTCACAAGAGTAATATTCGCATTGATGGCACAATAGGCCTGTTATAGCCCAGATAGCCCCAAAATTGTCTATTTGATCATATCAGATTTTGAAAACAATTTTGAGACTTCTTTCTCTTAACAAATTCTACCATTTGCTCTGTGTTCAAAGAAGATTATAAGATACACTTTGAAAAAGAAAACATGTATGTATCAGTCGACTTAGACTTATAATTTTGCAGAAATATTCTACGATATGTGTTAGGAGAAATCAACTGCGAACGCTTTAACCTCAATCAGTGATGTCAAAAAATATGGGGAGATAAGTCGTGACATTTTTCGCTTTAAAGACAAAATTAATATACAAATATGATCAGGTTTAAACTAACAAAATTAGGGCTCCCAGTTTCAATATTTACCTGGTAAATGTTTTTTTTATAACATTATATCAACAGGTCTGGTTTCTGACGAGGAAAACATTGCACTGAAAAAAGGCAATTTCATCCGTTATCACAGATTTTCAACCTTTAATTTCAGCTTCAATTATCCCTGTGATGCCAATATCAGCTTATTTAATTAAATGGTACAAAAATTGAAAGATATACATATTTTCTGTATTATTAAATGGTACAAAAATTGAAAGATATACATATTTTCTGTATTATTATAAGTTATTTTGGTGGACTGACAATAACATGGTATGACCCTGATGGCTTGGGGTGGTTATGTTCAACTGAGTTGCGAAGCAACGAGGTCGAACATAGGCAGGAAGCTGTCAATGTCACCATGTTATCATCAATCCACCAAAATAACATAACGGTCCTGGTCATTCACAGAAATTTAAACTTATTCTGAAGAATGATCAGCAGAAAATGTCAGAAATCTCCTATCGCTCTCTCCATAACGTTGTTCAATGTAAATTACATCATGAAAAGGGAGGCCAACACGAGACTATAAAACAGTTGTCTTGGATTGGATGTTGATCATCCTTGTCACCATGTTAGAGAATTTCCAGCTAGACATCCACTTTGATACAACTTTGACGGATATATGCTGGTGATCTGGTTAACCTGTTGGTACGATGTTGAACCTTTAATTCTTAGTAAGATCATCAAACTGTGCCACCTCAAGCTCAGAGCCCGGAATCGCAATATTAGGTGTTCGTGTTGAACTTCTCTGTAGTTCCAATGAATTCCAAACACGTTCCTACCTGCAAATAATGGACAAAAGAGATGATATACATTAATAAAAGTATTAATGACATTGTAGCTCAGCTTGGACACGAGGCATAATTCTTACAGAAGTTAATGGAATGATAAAGGGGAAAGTTTCAACCAGTATATACATGTACCACCCTCTGTTAATTAGATTCATATATCACACACATATCTAGGCCACCCGACCTGTTACAATAGGTTTGGGGGCTGAAGTTTGGGTGCCCCAAATTAATTATAACCAAACAGTAATATTCAGAGTTTGTCATGTTTTGTACATCTATATCTATATTTGGAAAAACAAGCAAAAATACCATTGGAAATCATAATAATCAGTGTCATCGTATTATCGCTGGAATAATTGCTCATTATATTGATATCTGTTTGTTTTATAAAGCACAATTTTTTGTGCATTCACATGTCATGTAAAAGGAGGTCAACAAATAACAGTTAACTTCCAAATACTAGAAATAAGGCCAAAACAAAATGAATGCGTGTTTCCCATAATCCGACCGACTGTCTTCAAAACACCCCGACCCAAGTTCATTTTATTGGTTTTAAATTAAAAAAACTATAAACCAACCGACCGCACTGATAACAAAACTATGTACGCATGGTTCCATTTTATCTGATTCACCTCGCGAGATAAATGATATCTTTGATATATTTATATATTTTTCGCAAAGCCACATCGCCACTCTTCAAACGGTAAGTCAAATTACGACTGGAAGATCACGAGTTATCGTACCTGTTCGCTGACCGGAAGCACGTGTTTGGGTTGATATGGGAGTGTGTTCATGTGAGTGTGATGGCCGAGTGGTTAGCGTGTTTGACTATTGGCCAGAGGTTTCGCTTGGACCCCGGATCGATTTACCTCGATCCTCGACAAAACAAAAGTCGGGAGTTCTGAGCGTGCCTATATAAAGTACCGTGTATGCAGGCTTGTCAAAGTACCGCCGGAACCAAGGTAGTCGGTACCGGTACTGCGTTGGAACCGCGGTACCGGTACCGGTACCGGTACTGGTGTTGTATTGTTTATTCCACTACATATCACACATTTAAAAGAGTATATTCTAATGTGGTAATTACTGGTAATGTATGGCACTTTGTGCCAGTTTTTGGTGTTTGTTGTGGATGACAAATACAACCATGTCAGACTATCCTAATGCACGTATGCCACAGCAGCCACACATAAATGTGTGAAATACATGCATTAGTATTGTCTGAAATAGTTGGATTTATCACCCACAACATTCACCTAAAATGTGCCATAATTTAGGCAGCCTGATAGGTGTTATAACTTTTATGTTTAGGGTTTCAGGCGCTCAAATACATACATCGGAAAGATGGGTTATATATATGGTGAATGACAATTTAAACTGAAATAAATTTTATGTAACTCTGTGTTCCCTTTGATGTCGGCATCCGTTGACACATAGTAGCATACCATAATGCAAGCGGCAGTTGCGGCACACTTTTAACCGATATATACTGATCTATTTACTGTTTTTGGCGATTACCGAGAACCGTCGGTACTGAGTATCAGAACCGGTACCGTTGAAACGGCCAAATACCGCCGGTACCGGTACCGGTACTGGTACCGGTTGACAAGCCTGCGTGTATGCCTCGCTGAGGTGTCGTTAAGCGGTAATCCTCCCCCGCGTGGTGTCATGTACAGGGATGACACTGGTTTGATCACGCTGTTCTATCTAGGCCCCTGCGAAGATTCGATTCGCGAATCGGTCGTCCTGATTCGATTCGATTCGATTTAACTATCCGATTCGAGTATTTTAGAATCATTCATGATCAGACATCATATATAGGCAATCAACTAATTCAACTGTCATAACCCGATGAAAACAACCCAATTGTTATGCCCTATAAACAAAGAAATAATCGTGCGGCTCGAGACATCGATATCAATCGGATCGCCGCGTCGACCAATAATCTATAAATAGAACCAAAGTAGGTAATGTCGTAATGACTATTGAAGTGACGTAATTGGGAATTCCTGAGGCGCGTGTTTACAAAATAATACAAAACCAAAATGGCTGAGTTTCGTTGCCTGTTCAATTTATTAAAAGGCGAGAACAAATATGCGTGTAAGCACTGCACCACGCTTTTGTCTGTTCAACCCACGGGTACAACAACACATCTGCATGTCCAGCAGAAGCATCCGCTCTGTTCGAGAGAACAACAGACGGAAAATTCAAAAAAGCCTAAAGTTGAACTTCCAGAAAATTCGCAAGTAGGTGATCATGATTCTGCACCCAAGAAACAGTCCACGATGGGCCAACATTTCGTCCCCAAACGCATAATTATGCCAGACACAACAAAAAAACAGTTTGATGCAGCCCTTCTAACATTTGTTGTCGTTGATGGGAGACCTTTTGAGTCTGTATCGTAACATTGTTGATTTTTTGATCGAAAAGTATGACTATTTTGCGCGATGGTTAACGCCGATGTTTGAACCGGAGCCATGTAAATGACTAAAATAGTACATTATATTCTTAATAAGAAATGAAAATAATACACACGTCGAGTTGTTTATGATTTACACGAATCTAATGGTGTTTGTTCAACTTTTCTCCGGTACAATCATGTTAAATTTCGATGTCTGCGAAAGGTGTAGATTCGATTCGAGACTCGATTCGATTCGCGAATCATTCTCGTGATTCGATTCGAGATTCGATTCGAAAGGAAATCCCCGATTCGCAGGGCCCTAGTTCTATCGGGTGGGGAAGTTAATGGCTGTCCCTGTCCCGTGTACAACCATGTGTGCACGTTAAAGAACCATACTGTGGGCAACGATCCACAGATTAATGGCAAAATTCCTGTCTAAATTCCTCCCTTGGGGGTGTAAAGTTGACATTTCAGGTGATGGCGTAATAGAGTTATCTCTCTTCAATCTACATAACTGTGTGTATATATAGTACATTGTAGCATTCGATGTGTGACACAGTAATGGGACGTTTCAGCAACGTCGGTGGGTTCGCTTACATGTGCCGCAACACAGATCAAAGGCTCATCCAAGTTTGAGGTCCATGTAGAGGGTGACTTTACGATATAAAAACATGTTTGTATAATATAGTACATTGTAGGATTCTACCCCATCTGATGGGGGTGCGCGGACAAGTCAACCGCGAAATTTACTCATACCATACCATATGGCGTATTGTTGAGTGTATTTGAGCAAAAAAGCTGTAGCCGGCTGTGACTTATAAGACATGCACAGTAGGAAGCTACAGCGGCCAGGGAAATGAGCATAGTTCTATGGAGTGGTACGATCAATTTCTTTGAATTTTTCGGTGATTATTTAGTGGAATGCTAAATTCCCCATGTTGGCATATAGCCTAAGAACTAACTTATAACTTTTTCGCACTCAAATAAGTCCATAAGGTGTGACTGTCCCAATGGGACTAAGGATACCCCCCTGTGTTTTTAAAATACTAAGATGTTTCACATGTGAGTAAACATTTAGATAAAATTATAAAATAACAGTTCCCATTGCAGTTGCACAAACCTAACCGTAATCTTAAACCTATTGACCGAAAAATGTAGGAATAAAAGCTCCGACAAAATTATGCATGTCGAAAAAGGGGAATAACTCCACAACAAAAGTCGGATGGACATCATAATCGCAGGTGCACAGGTTCTCGTGGTACTAAATATCAGTGCCAAGATTTAAAAATATTGACCTAAACATATATAAATAAAAAGCTCGGACAAAATTAGGCATGTTGCAAAAAAAATTCTAAGTCGAAAAATGGGGATAACTCCACCAAAAAATGTCGGACAGACGTCATAATCGCAGGTGCACAGGTTCCCATGGTACTAAATGTTTGAGCCAAGTTAAATAAAACGAGACAGTCAATGACTGTGAGGTCGCTCACCAGACTGCAAAGACTGATAAGACTGGGACTCTGGAGACCACAACAGTCAGAACTTTTCATAATCACTTTAAAAGAAGTAGATATCTAAAAAGTTAAATCTAAAAAAAAAAATTTGGAGTTATGTCCCTGGCCCGCCCACATTTGACACAGTGACCTGATTTGAACAAATCGGAACCCCAGTCACCCAAGAATCCTTCATACCAAATATGGACCCATATAGCCTGATGGTATTTGAGAAGTCATTTTAAGAATACTATGGAGGGAAAGAGTTATGGCCCTGGCTTCGCCAAGTGAACTCATTTGAACAAATCTGAATGTGAGTCACCTAGGGAACATCCTCACCAAATATGAACCCATTCCGTCCAATGGAATCAGAGGAGAAGATGTTCAAAGAATTGTTGTAGGACGGATGGACGGACAGACGAGCAGTGATGACTATAGCTCCACCGGAGACTTCGTATCAGGTGATCTAAGAAGCACAGGTAGGGTGGCTGGTTGATAATTAAATCTCTTATCTCCGCCCCTATTTGAACAAATGTGAATCCCAATCTATGAGATCCATTCATTTGGTAATTTCAGACAGTGGATTTTAAGAGTTGAACTGAACTGATTTTCCTAAAATGACCCCAAATCTGAACAAATCTAAACCCCAGTCACCGAAGGACCCTCCATACCAAACATAAGCTAAATAGTCCAGATGGTTCTTGAGAAGAAATTGTTTTAAGAATTACTATGGAAGGAAAGAGTTATGGCCCTGACTTCTCACCTATTTGCAGGGATGTGGCTAGAGGGTCTCCACTGGGGGGTGTCCACCTTGGGAATTTCCAACTGCACCCCCCCCCCTTAAGTCGGAATCACACCGACACAACTTTTTGCATAATTCCATTTGCACCCCCCCCCCCCCTTGAGTCGGAATCGTACCAACACAACTTTTTGCATATTTCCATTTGCACACCCCCCCCTTGTACCTCATGCTCAGGCCTAATTTCCTATATATTCATAAGCCATGCTTCTATTTTCCCAGTATGAGAACATTAAGATATTTTAACCTGAAAATTGCCCCCAAAAAAACAACTAGTGATCTAATTCCAGACAAATGCACACAGCTACCGACAACAGACAAGGAAACCGGGCCGACCATGGTTGTTCGGCCCGGTGTGAGAAAATTTTGAAAACTATACAAGAAAATCGCAAATCCTAGCATCAAGACTGGCCTCAACTGAAGCTTTCCTAGTGTTGGAAATTTCAAACCTCATACTCCCCCTCAGGTTGGAAAATTCTTCAACTGATGACCATTTACGTCTACAAGTTTGACCAAATGTAGTAAAATATTGTTTTGCTAAACTAATTAGCAGTTTTGTATTTGCCATGTGAATGGGGCAATGACACACCGGGCCGACCATGGTTCGGCCCGGTGTGCGAAAATTTTGAAATCTGAACAAGAAAATCGCAAAATCCTAACATCTAGACTAGCCTCAAGCCTTCCTACTGTTCGAAATTTCAAACCCTACACCCCCACTTAGGTTGGATATTTTCCAACTGATGACAATTTCAATGACAATGTTGACCAATTGTATGACAATATTGTTTTCTTAAATTAACTAGAAGTTTTTGACTGGCCACGGGGGAGAGACCAGGACACAAGCTTTCCAAGTGTTGGAAATTTCTAACCTGTCACCCCCCTAAGGTTGGAAAATTTCCAACTGATGACCATTTCTGTCAAAATTTTTGACCAAAAATAGGAACATATGCAAATATTGGTCGAAAAACAATAAATTCCCCCAATAAATTGTTTTATAATCAAACTACAAGAACATTTTCAACCTATTGTTGGTGTGAAATTTCGTTGTGGCAGGTATGACATTTCCAACTATTGAAAATATAGCTCTCTGCTGGGGGGGGTGAGACACCCCCACACCCCCCTCTAGCCACATCCCTGCCTATTTGACCTGATGAACTCATTTGAACAAATCTGATTGTGAGTCACCTGGGGGACATCCACACCTAAATATATAAACCCATTTGGTCTTTAATATGTATCTGGAGAAGAAAACAATTGATGGACGGATAGAGACATAATGACAGATGGATGGGAGAACAGTCTGACATAGAGACTGACAAATTCAATCCAATATACCCCCCAAGTATTCTTTGCAAAATCAGGGTACAATGAGTTCAACTGGATGGATACTGGTGGTTAAGAAAATAATATTCGAACAGTCAAGCCTGAACATAGTGTCTGACATTTGCAGAATGAGGTCCCCAAAGGGTGAATGTAATGACGCAATCCTGCAATGCGGGCTAGCATCACCAAATTTACCCTCTGGGGACCTCATTCTGTTTAGGCCTCAACTGCTATGGGAGACATAGCATCAGATTGAAGTTATCCAGTTAAAGTTGGTGATGTGCACCCATTGGGCACCTCAATTATGCATTTTATATTCACAAATAAGGGGATATAGAAACTAAACAGAAGGGAAAAAGTAAGTAAAAATGTCAATTTAAGGGCCTATATACTTCCCAGAAGATGAGGCCTAAGCAGAATGAGGACACTGGCTAGTGTATTTGGTGATGTTAGCCTGCTGTGCAGAGTAGCATAACCAAATTCACCCTCTGGGGACCTCATTCTGCAAATGCCAGACACACTAAATTCAGGTTAGAGAACAATAATTTGTTTTTATTTTATTTTAATAACACACACTGGCATGAGTGCTAGCTAAGCATTAGTTCACACCTGTCAGCCTGATAAACATCTCAATTGATGACTGTGTATTTCTATTAACTCTCGCTCTGTCTGTAGCTAATACAATTGACTTAATCTGCTGGTGGGAGAGATCCTGTGAGTTAGGAGATGAGATGGGGTGGAGTGCTGTTGGTTGGGGGCAGGGTGGGGGTCTGGGTCATGTGGGGGAGGGTGATAAAAAAAAAATGTATGTTAAATTGATGAATTTGATCAAGGAGTTCAATCTGAATTTTTTACAATATTTGTTTTTTGGAATTATGTCCCTGGGTCCACCCCTATTTGACCCAATGATCCCATTTGAACAAATCTGAACCCCAGTCATTTAATGACCATCCATACCAAATATAAACTAAATCGGCATAATGGTTCTAGACCTAAAGTTGTTATAAGAATTACCAAGGAGGAATATAGTTATGGCCCTGGTTTCGCAACTATTTGACATAGTGACCTCATTTGAACAAATCTGAATGAGAGTCGCCTAATATGAACCAATTCGGCATTACGGTTTCAGAGGAGAAGATGTTCAAAGAATTGTTCACGGTTGGACGGACGAACGGCGGACGAGGAGTGATGACTATAGCTCCAACGGAGAGCTAAAAATCAATGATCAAAATGTTAAAATGTAATTTTTTTATTTTTAGAGTTATGTCCCTGGCTCTGCCCCTATTTGACCCAGTGAGCCCACTGTTTCTTGATAAGATGTCATTCTAAGAATTACTAAGGAGGAACAGTTATGGCCCTGGTTTCTCAACTAATCAACCTGGTGACCTCATTTGAACAAATCTGAACCCCAGTCATTCAAGAACCCTTCATACCAAATATAAGCTAAATCGGACCAATGATTCTAGACAAGAAGTCATTTTAAGAAGTACCATGGATGGAAAGAGTTATGGCCCTGGCTTCGCAACTAATTGACCCAGTGACCTCATTTGAACAAATCTGAAAGGGAGTCACCTAGGGAACATCCACACCAAATATGAACCCATTCCATCCAATGGAATCAGAGGAGAAGATGTTCAAAGAATTGTTGACGGGTGAATGGACGACGAACGAGGAGTGATGACTATAGCTCCATCGGAGACTTTGTCTCAGGTGAGCTAAAAATTGACCTAAAAATGTAGGAATAAAAGCTTGGACAAAATTATACGTGTTGCAGAAATTTTCTAAGTCGAAAAAGGGGGAATAACTCCACCAAAAAAAGTCCGACAGATGTCATAATCGCAGGTGCACAGGTTCCCATGGTGGTTGATGCCTGTGCCAAGTTTCACGGAAATTGATTAAAAAAACTCCGGACAAATTTGTGTCCACGGACAGACGACGGATGGACGGATGACGAGCTCACTTCAGTATACCCCCCTAACTTTGTTGTGGGGGGTATAACTATTAAGAATGCATTTTCTGATACATCAGTTGCAGAATGGAATATACCTGAGGTTAACAGTTAGCAGCAGCAAGCCATATCTGGCATTCTAGAAGCAAACTCCAATCCTTCATTCCTTCAGGCAAAGTCAGCCTAAAAATGAAATAAATGTACATGTTGATGTATTGAGTTTACTACCAAATTACTGTTTTCTTATTTTTTAACTATTAAGAATGCCTTTTCTGATACATCAGTTGCAGAATGGAATATACCTGAGGTTAAAGGTACTCAATCCGATTCGACAGTCCCCATATCATCAGATTCCAACAACAACAACATTTTTTGAAATTCCACTTCAGTTATCAGAATCGATTAATTGCCCAAAAATATTGCTATTATAGCCTAACCAGAGTCAAGTATAGTATAAAATCACCCAAAACCTGTTATTTATCAACGTTTTGTTCAACAGATTTTTGCCAGTTGTCAAATATCTGACACAAAAAAACGACTCGATTTTAGAGTTATCGATCTCCATCCGCTATCTGGTCAGATAATTTCTTCTCGTCGAGAGATTACTGGGCCACTTAAAAATTGAAATAATAGATTTCAAACATCAATATCTGATCACCCCTAGCTATGATGTGTGGGTTCCTCGACACGAATCAAATATTTTTTACACCCGAAGCCAAGGAAATAGTAATTTGCGAGCTTTAATTCGGATTGAGTACCTTTGACAGTTAGCAGCTGCAAGACATATCTGGCACGTTAGAAGCAAACTCCATTCCTTCATTCCTTCAGGCGAAGTCAGCCTAAAAAGGAAATAAATGTACATGTTGATGTATTCAGTTTACTACCAAATAATTTTTTTCTTCTTTATATGTACAATATTCTTTACCCATTATAAACCATATATCCCTGTTTCATAACTTGAAAATAAATTTGATAACAAAATTAAACAATTTAATGAAAAGAAATGCAAACCATAAGATGAAAGAGAAAAAAAATCCAATGGATGGGGGGTGGGGAAACGAAATAGTGTTGTAAATTAATAAATGATCACTCAAGAAAATATGCAAACATTGACAATTGGAGCGATTTATTGATGATGTACATGTACCATGATATTTTAAACTATGGATGGAAGCTACATGTAGGCCTACATCTGGGAGGGGGAGGGTGTTTAACTGCTTGCTTTCAAGGTTTGATTCAACAAAATAATTGTGATTTGCAGGAGTCTAACCTCACTATGAAAACAATAAATTTCCATGCATTGACTGGTCCCATAAACACCTTGCTCATAATTTTGGCTATAATTTCTGGCAATTTGCCATGGGATTGCTGGCTCTCATAATAACATTAAAAGATGCATAATCAGAACAAACGTTCGCAAATTAATATTTCTTAGGCTTCAGGGTAAAAAATATTTTATCCGAGTCCAGGAACCAACCCAGAGTCAGAGTGATCAGATATCAATTTTGGAAATATATTATATTTCACCATCAGTACTTTTTAGTGGCCGGTAAAAAGTCGATGAGAAGACGGCCCCGAACCAAACTGCGGATGAAGATGGATAACTCTAACAGCCAAGTGACTTTTGTGTGTCAGATAGTTGACAAACTGGCCAAATTTTGTTGAACAAAATGGTCAGCATTATTTTTGGGCATTAAATTAATTCTGATAACTGAAATGGCATTTCAAAAAATGTTGTTGCTGTTGAATATGGGGACCATCGAATTGGATTGAGTACCTTTAATAAAGCTGAAGGTGTCATTAATTGTCACTACATTTTGGTGCGATGGGTACCCAGCTTACAAGTGTTTTGGGTACCCACCTTTCCTTCTCTGTGTATTCAGCACACATTTGATAACAAAATCTTTCAACTGACCACATGGTGCATGATCTATTATTCCTGCCTCGTTATCATAAATGCGTGTTTATTGGCAACATAATTCAAAGAAATGGGATAAATTCTATAACTCACAAAAGGCCAGTATGGGTGCACAAAATACATTTTTGTAAAATTGGGTAACCAACACCAAAATCTAACACGACCACAAAATATATACCTGTGTTTAAGGCAATGATAGGCAAAAAACAGAGGAGAGGCGGTGATACTTTTATTAAATTATTTCTTTAGTTTGTTTTCGCTGGGGGGGGGGGGGGGGGGGACTACCAGATGCTAAACAACTTGATCAAGTGTGAATCGAAGGTATTTAATACTGATGTCATGACTAAAAAAAATTAAATTTGTTATATACCTTGATCGATAAGAATACATGCTATCATAATGAATAACCCTTTCATGACGGGAGCTGCGCTGGAACGGTATGAAAAACCCTGTGCCAGTGCAGTTTCATGGGGAGCCTCGCATATATCATATAATTTATTGGCTCAAGTTAAATAGTGTTAGGCTAATGTATTCTCTTATATATGTGAAACACACTATGTACATGTATAAAAGAATGCACTCGCACAGGGTTTTCACAAAATTTCAAGAAACTCCAGTCACGAAAGGGTTAAGTGGGAAGTAAAGAACTAGAAACCATGATTGTGTTTAATGTATTTGACGTTAGACTGGTATGACTGCTAATGGCTCTTTCCATATCTGTTTTGAACTTTTCTGTGCATTTTAAAGATGCATAATCTGATTAAGCGCCCCCTCGTTTACTATTTATTTGAATTTGGGGTAAAAACTATTTGATTCGAGTCAAGGAACCCACCTATCATAGCTCAGAGTTATTAGATATTAATTTTTGAAAACTATTAATTTTTACCATCGAGACTTATCAGTGGCCCAGTAAACAGTCGATGAGCGACAGAATTGGACCAAATGGCAGATGAAGATGGATAACTCTAAAATCAAGAGGCTCTGTGTTGATAATAAGGCCAAATTTAGGTTTCACTAGGGAAAAGAAAATCGGGGAAAGCTAAGTTTTTCATGCAGCCAGGGCCTGTCCGGGCTTGCCCGGGCTTGTGCCATGTTCTTCTGGCGCATATCGTCATTTAAGGGGTTAATGAAGCCGGCCGCGAGCGAGATAGCTAGTCAATATTTGCAATATATACCTTTAGTAAGTGCCTCGCTACCATTAGTCATCAATATATAATATGGTCGGGTCTATGCGTCCGTCTGGGCTCTCCCGGGTTCTTTTAGTCAATATCGGCATTTAAATGGTTAATAAACCCACCGGTGGACGACACAGCAAGTCAATTTTCAAAATATATGCTTATTCTGTATCCTACTACCATATGGCATCATATTAGACTGTCTGCGGGCCCATGAGACCACCAAGACCTGCCCGGGCGTGCCCGGGCTTGCCCGGGCACTAATTAGTCACACCGGTTGTGGTGTACTCACTGAGCGATTATTTAAAGGATACCGATTACCACTAATCAAATTGAACACAGATCACCCATGCACTATAGCGATAACATATCAATGAGTGTCTCCGATTATTAAATTTTTTTTCATTGGTCAATCAAGTCACATGTGGAGAACCTATTATTTTATTGGTCACCATGCATGTGAACGCGGCATTACAAGAAGTCGCCTTTTCACTGTTAGAATAAGAGTGGATGTCTATGGTAATTGACACCTTTTGTGTGCCCCACAGAAGCTTGTGATTACAATAATTGTGTTCTCTAGTATAGGGCCCAGGGGCGATCGGGAAAGTCGCTAGCTGACGACACAAAGATAATAGGAAATCCACTGGAAACGAACGTTCAAGAAAATATAAATTCAATAAGCAAATGGTCCCTAGATTGGCAGCTCCGTTTTAACTCCACGAAAATTCACGTACTCCATTTCGGTCATAACAACCCTCAAACAACATATCATATGGCCGACACTACGGAACATCCGGCTATCATTCCATCAATAGAAGAGAGGGATCTTGGAATACGTATAGACAAGAAATTAAATTTCCATGTACATGTGGAGTCGGTTGTATCGAAAGCAAATTTTATCATAGGTGTAATTAACAGAAGTTTCACTGATATAGACAGGTGCATGCCAAAGAAAATTCAACTTTTTTTTGGGTCAAACTTTTCTCAGTTGGTTTTGATAAAATAACATATTCTGAAGAAAATAAAGATGGGGGGCCACCTTGAAAAGGTCACGTGATTCAAAATGGCCGCCAAAATCCAAGATGGCCGCCTTTTTGTTCCAAAATCCACTATATTCAGCTATTTAGTCATCACAAAAGCGCAATCTGAATGAAAATTTGACAAATATAGACATATTGAGTATTTACATTGGTTTGGAATACATATCGCATATGTAGCTCTGTAATTATATTCAAAATGGCCGTCAAAATACAAGATGGCCACCTTTTTGTTTCAAAATCCACCATATCTAGCTATTTATTTATCACAAAAGCTCAAACTGATATGAAATTTGATCAAATGTGCACACATTATGTATTTACGTGGGTTTGGAATAAATATTGCATATTTAGCTCTGTTATTTTATTCAAAATGGCCGTCAAAATCCATGATTTTGCAGCCATTTTGTTACAAAATCCACTATATCCAGCTATTTATTCGTCACAAAAGCTCAAACTGAAATGAAATGTGACCAAATGCCCACATATTGAGTATTTACGTGGATTTTACAGTACTAATTGCTAATGTACATTTATTACCGCCTATTAAGGCTAATATAAAACTATTGCTTGATTTACATCCCCTCCCGTCTCTATTTTTTAGTCCCCTCCTCAATGTTTTTTATTTGAATATCTGTTATGCAAATTTTTTCTCATGCCTTAACTCTTTCATGATGGGAGCTGGTGCAGCATTAAAGACCCTGTGCCAGTGCATTCTCTTAGATATGCGAGTCTCACAAAGAGAGCCTCGCATATATAAGAGAATGCACTGACTTACAAGATCAAGGTAAATATTGTTAGGCCAATGCATTCTCTTATATATGCGAGGCGCCCTCTGGGCGACTCGCATATACAAGATAATGCACTGGCACAGGGTTTTCGAAAAAATCAGGAAGCTCATGGAATGGTTAATCATCAAATTACATTTCAATGATCCATTAATCAGTCTATTTTGGTCAAATAGGGACAATCTAAATCACCTTGTAATATATAAGATAGGATACTGCTTCAATATCTAGAACTCTCCATGTACATTTATGTTAGGAAGAATAAAATATAAAAAATAAAATATGCCCTCCCGCCCCAGTTTTCTGAAAAAGTGGATGTAAATCTAGCAATTTATTTTATTGGCCTAATAGAATAAAAATCTGTCAGATATATAGAACGCACATATTGTGGTTTTGTGTTGTCAAGTCTAATATGGCGTCGTTATTGGCACAAATAACATCAGTGAGATAACTAAAATTCATCACTCCAATCTGACATCGATGACTCGTCAGAATGAATACTTTCGTGGTCCGATTCGTCACTGCTGTCATCTGACTTAATGTTATCGAGTACAGCCACTGCTTGCTGAATAGAACCCGACGAAGCCTTCCTCTTCTTCTTGATGGGAGAGGGTCCAAGGCAATCCATTGCGTCATCACCAATCCCAATATCAGGGTATGTCAGTTTGGATGGATGGTCCATGCAATTAGAAAGTTCTGGTGGTAATCGTGGACAGAGATACCAAACGGGAACCACCACACCATCCCCCTTTATCCATCCTCTGTTCTCAATTGGTGGGTATTGGATGTTCTGTGACATACACTGTCGCCAGATAAAACATTGCAAATCACTTCTTTTGATATGTTGTTCGGCACTGTGTTCATCTGGGCATAAACTGGAACTAGATTTCATTTTTTGTTTGTCGTACATCCTAATTCTAGTGCCAACATAGTGTTCGTCTGATTTTCCACTATACATTATTATCTGCATAAATAACTTAGCATCATTGATGTTGGTATACGATGTCAGAGATGAGCCGTAAGTTTTTAGCAGGTGAGCTGAGTTCCTTGATATCATTTTCTTAAAAGGTTTTACTTTACCAACCTTGTATGGGTAGGATGTGGTGTCGCAACCAGTGATGCTGTGATATGCCGGGAGTACTTCACAAATTTCCTTTCCATAATGATCACACACCTTCGAAATGTTGACATATCGTATGTGGTCAATTTTCATGTACCACAAATGCGTTGGTTTCATTAGAGAATATGCATGGACAAGGAGAATGAATACATCGGTATCTGCTGCTCTCACGATAACATGCCCGCCAGCTTGTGACGATGATAAAATAAGTCTTGTGTCAGTCTCTGTGTGATTGCAGTTATTTAGCTTCTGAATATGGTCATTGGAGACTAACCACCATTCCCCCTCCTTGGTCACAATAAGTGGTATTGAAAGTTCCCGACGAACATCATCTCCCATGAAGAAGTTAGAAAAGAAAGATATTAATTCTGTTTTATTTTCGCTGTTGTGCAGGAATTTGTGCAGGAATTCAATCCAGTCTCTTCCCTTTGGCATGTGTTGATTCTCATTGTCAATATGCGTTCGGCGTCTTGATTGTCCTCGCCTTGATTGTGTGAGCTGTTTAGTTGTTACTGATGAATATGAATCAAATATGATGGACATCGACTCTGCTTTAGAATTTCTAGGAGGGGAACACGACTGCAAGATCGCCCACCCAAAGTATTTCCAAGTATCACAAGGTTGAACTGCATTCACAACCGCCATCCCATCGACTATCCATTGAGCTTCCTCCAATGGACTAGAAACCCATGCTTCAGCCTCGTCTATCATGTGGTTCCGAAGTGAAGCTTTAGAGCCTTGCCTCAAGTCGCGTTCCGGTGTAGCTAGTGCCAGCGGAATTGTTGTCAATGGATAACTGTGAGATTCAATGGGAGACAGTGCTCTGCCGACAAGGGTTCCAAAAGCCTGTCGATCTTCGTTGAGTACATTAACAATCTTTATGTCTTTCTTCTTTCTCTCCATACCTGTTTTAATCTTCGGTTTCGATATCTTATCGAATATACTAGGTTTTTCCTTTTCTTCACTCATCAGTCTGTCCTTAAAGAAAGCTTGAATAATAACTTCCCCCGTCGAATTTGCACCCAGTAACCCCTTTATAACAGCTGGTTCAACCTCTGCTCCTGTGACTAGATGTCGTGCTGGGCCTTCCTGGAATGGATCAAAATAGGAGTGCAGCTGCCCAACAAGATTCGTCACCATCTTCTCGTGTGTGGTCTTAGCTTTGGATGTTGTCTCTTTGTGTACCGGTGTTGATGTTAGTACGTGGAGTTTGTCCTTTATTGTCGACCTGATCTTCGCCATAATATGAGTTGTTTTGACATATGTGTTGACTGTTGACGTGTATCTGTACTAAATCCACCCTGCATCGGCCCTCCTCTCACCTTCACTTCTCTATTGATAGTTGTTTCTGTTATCAGGTCGCCATGGATGGTCGAAAAAGGTTCACCCGATCTTGAACTTCCAAATCCGTGTTCAGGCAGATCTACCCACGCTGGGTCATTTGATATCTTCATCTGTTCCATGCGGACATGTTGGAAGGTTAAATATCTGGAATAATGTGTATGACCAAAGGCATAACACATTGGTAGGATACATCTTTCAGCCGCCATGTGCCTTTCAATACAATTTTCTCTAACAACACTTATCATTGAGAGCATTGTGGAAACGTCACGAAGATAACCAACTACCATCTGCGATTCTGTTCCTGTTGCTTTTGTCACAAGTTCACAAATAGTTTGAAATTCTGGAGAATTCAATACTGGAGATATTGTTTCAGGAGCTGGTCGGTGTCTGAGATTAGCTAACAATACTCCAAGATTCTCACTGATTGGTGTCCCATTATGCTGTAGCCGTGACCTGACTAGGGATTCGAACGTCTGCTTGTGTAAACGTATCCCTCGGAAGTAGTGTCGTCCTTCAATGGCTTTGTCTACAGTTCCTTCGGCGATTACACCTGCATCCACCCACCACTCTCGAAATCCCAAGCAGCCGTACTTTTTGAATAAAATCTTCAGGTACATCATTAGCGTATGGAATCCACCCATAAGTGGGATAATCTTGTCATAACGCCCATTTTCCAGCCATGATATGATGAGCAGCTTGCTGTTTATAGCTTCATCCGCATGCACGAATACATGTTTAAGATCTATCTCCTCTATTATCTGTAGTATTCTTTCCAAGTAAAATTTGACGACATTATCACCAGGAGGGAGTGGTACGACTGGTAGGTATTCGAGTTTGCATCTCTGAGTAGTCGAGTTAGTTACTTGCTTCATAAATGCTGTCCATGATCCGACAGGTTCTAGATCCTCTGTGTTGAGATACTTGGACGCGCACCTATCTCCTTCTGATGCTACAAGAACAAACGCAATATCTCGGTTAAATGAGACATCTAACAGCTTTGAGTCTTTGAAACTGTCTGAGAACTTTGGAAAGGGAGGAGGTGACAGTCTCTTCCGTGGAATTTTGTAAGACGTTTGTAATTCTGGCCCCAGTCTCTTAGGCGTCCACGTTTTGGTTGTTGCGTTGATATTGGTCGGTGTTATCGGCTGGAAAATTGTTCCCGTTGTGTGATGCGTTGTGTGCGTCCCGGTCAATGTCTGCTGACGGCCATCAGAATTATCAAAAGTAACATGTGCGCTCTCACCCTTTATGAAACCTGGAGGTACCAGTGACGTACTGCCATCCACACTCCTCCCCCAAGTATTGTTCAGAAATCGCACATCGGTGTACGAAATACCCATACCACTGTGGTGTAAAAGCATCGTAGATTCTTTACTCCCAGATATTCTGTCTAAAGTCAAGCTCAATGCTGTGTTCAAAGGTGGCCTGTCGTTATTTATCATCATCTCCCAACTGTTAGCAATTGGTGATATCCTTTCTGCTTGTGAACATTCTTCTTTCTTTGAGGATTCACGGACCACGATATTGCATTATAAATGCAACTTAAAGGTTTGCTGTTTTCTAAAGAATCAATGAATTCTTCTGGCGTTGGCGGCCACGATTCCGTTCCCTTTCTGTCAGCTGCTTTTCTTCTGACTAACTTGGAGAAAGACATCACAAGATCATCATCACGCATACCACGACCCTGTATAATTGAAATCGAATACATAAGTGGGTTGACGTCTTGTGGATATACGACATTATTACGTCCAACAACCAAAAAAACAATTAGGGTCCCGAATCTGTCCACAATCGTCGCTTTTAATTTGGATGAATATCGTAACTGATAGGGCACCTCGGTCAACCCGCGTTCCTCGCACATATCACTAGCATCCTTAACCAATTCCACTAAGAAGAAAGCGTCTTTGTCTCTGATCACGCGTGTCTCCAACATATCCAGCAAATCACTGATAACATTGTTGATAACAACTTTATCATCATCTCCAACAGCAGGAGTATATTGGTACACAAATTTATTGTAACACAGTTTGTGGTAATAAACATCAGCAGCAAAAACATCATAAGAAACTCCACTCAAAAGCACATCTAAACTCTTTGCAGCCCCATGGAACTTGTCGTCCACCTGTAGTAATTTTGATCTCATTTGGTCAGTTAGCCTCGCTGCAGATCGTGACTCCGAACAACGACCAAGCCCTCCATCATTGTATGGCTGTTTGTCAGCGCTGGAAGTTTCATTACATACAAAGCACACCGTTTTAGTTTTTGTCTCTGATCTTGCTAGTTTGGTTGGTGTCTATACCGGGGGCATTACCGCTTCATCAATGGTTGTTCCAACACTTGATAGAAATTTGGAATTCTGAGCTTCTTTTCTTCGTACACGATTTCTGAATGTTATCTTGCACGAGTTGTGGGCATATATAGTTTGACCATCATTGTTCTCAATTCTCTTATCACAAATACGGAAGGCTTTATATGGAGGCTCACTACAGATGCTTTCGTGCAGTATGGACCATCTTCGGGATAAATCTTCGAAAGAAACACGTAGCTCATCGCTGACAGGTTCTGCGTCTGTGTTAATGGATAACACTTCATCGCACAGTATGCATCGTCTTTTGTTGTCATCACCAGTGGCAAGGCAAGGCTGCTTGGCAGCACTGAAACAAGGAACAAAAACTGAGTGAGACGATCCAGCAAATGATCAGTATATTGGTTTAGAGGAAATCGACAACTGTGAAACAAAGAACAAAGAACCAGAAGGAAATTGAATAACAAAGTAGAATATGAAAGCGAACACGAAAGCAACTTCAGAACTAAAACGTGGCTGCAATCCAAAACTCACAAATCCAATGAACTCATAATTCCAAATGACAAAATGAAACAAAACAACATAAAATAAAAGGTCAGCAGACCACAGTGTCGGCCGAAAACGTGGCTTGTCGATGCCGCTTTGTTAAAGAAATTTAAAAAAAATGTTGAAATTTTCTTAGTCGAAAAGGGTTAATAACTCCGTAAAAAAAATATTTTCCGTCATCTATATACATGTTGCACATCTCCAGTGTGTGGGTAACAATATTCTGAAGTTTCAAACATCTATGATCAAAACTGTTGGAGGAGTTTATTACACCATGAAGATACCCTCATACAGAAAATTATAAAAAATAGTGAAATTTTCTAAGTCGAAAAGGGTTAATAACTCCGTAAAAACATATTTTTTCAGCCATTTATATACATTTTGCACATCTCCAATATGTGGCTAACAATATTCAGAAGTTTCAAATCTCTAGGATGAAAACTGTAGTAGGAGTTGATTACACCATGAAGGTACTCAAAAGTGTGACGGACGGACGATCGGACGGCTAAACGGACGGTCGAACGGAGCCCATTTCTATAATCCCCCGAAAAATTATTTTTCGGGAGACAAAACAATGAAACAGAAACAGAAACAAAATAAAACAAAATAAACAAACAAAACAAAACAAAAAACAACTATACCACTTCGTCACCAAATGGAACAAAGCACCCAAAAAAAAAATAAGTAATAACTTCACCACAAACTTGGTCAAGCATAACCCATAACTTCGACAGACTCCAACTTCTAAAACATACAAATAAACAAGAAAAGTAACAACAGAATATCCACTTTGCAATGGAATAAAACGGCAAAGAAACACACATAACAGGTGAATTTGTGAAACAACCAAATCAGTAACACACACAATAACGTTTGTGAATTTGTGAAACAACCAAATCAGTAACACACACAATAACGTGTGACGGGTCATCATTTATCAAACGATAATACGATATTGAATATAACATATCACTTTAATATATATGACCGAAACATACCAATAAGCGTACATATAAGAACAATCATTATGGAGTCGTATGCTCTATATCATACGCATTAATGAGTCGGCTTGTATCTTGTATACACATGGTAATGCAGTGTAGAACGAACTGGCGTTCCTATTTTTCTAGGAAATTTGCGCGTGACGTCGTTACCAGATTCGACAGAAATTTAGTTTTTGGTGTGCTTGAAATCGTAAACTAACTGGGTCGTTATTAACTTATTATTAAAATAGTCACTTGTTTTGTTTTAATAGTAGTTAATGAATGACTATTTATTCGCAAACATTGCATATAAAGCATGCGTGTGTGGTCAGTCGATCGCCGATTCAAAAGCAAATTCAGAATTCTCGGAATCGGACATCGCACATCGGTAGTGCGTACACAGTGATTTGTAAACAGTGACATATCATACAAGAAAACTAAGATGCATGCATCAGGTCGGCCGTGAACTATCTACCATAGAATTGTTGTAGCTATCGATTATACATTTTGGAACACCTGTCTGTATGTATGTGTGTATGCATGAATGCATGTGTGTATGTGTTATAGACTCTAACACTGCTCGAGTGATCCGACTCGGATTTGGTATTTAACGTGTATACTTGACCTCGCTCATAGGCATGTTTCTGGACCTTGACCGATCCGACTAAAAAATTGTGTGTAGGACTACTTCGATCCCGGGAGCAATATTGACGGGTCCAATTTCACGTGGGACCATGTTCTCGAACGTGCTGATGTAGGCATGTTTCTGGACTATTTGGACGGGTCAAATCTTGATCCCGACCTGACTTTGACATTCAAAAAGATCAATTCAAGGTCAAATCTGGTAAAACGAAGTATTTCAACGAAATATAATACCTACTGTTACTTTTGTCCCAGGAGTATTTCGGGTGGGTCAAATTATGACCCTGACCTGATCTTGACATTCAAAATTGTCAATTCAAGGTCAAATCGGGTAAAGCCGGGCGGATTTCGACGGGTACTTTTGTCGTGACTTTTGTCCGGGGAGTGTTTTGGGCGGGTCAAATCGTGACCTGACATGACGTTCACCTTTAAAATGGTCAATTCAAGGTTAAATCGCGCAATTCTCCGAAAATCAGAGGGGAACATCCCGGACGAAGTAGGGTCCACCAGCTACTATTATATATTTCTAGATTTAGTTACAAACTAAATACCTGTATATTGTACAAAGAAATATTTGACAAATATATCTGTATCAATATTACCATACGGGTCATTAAAATAGATACGACGAAACAAATTTTGATATCGGTATCAGGTAAATTTTTATATTTCAAATGATGACACGAATGCGGAAAGTTGAAGTACCTACGTAATACTGGCTATCCGAATGAAGAGATATACATGTATATAAAAAACAAAATAGAAGATGACTGCTGGCGACAATGTTTTCCAAAAAAATTCAAAGCATTCGATAGCTCCCATCTAGTTGTCAGCCCGAAGATCAATATAAAGTGTGGTGACTATCAGATGAGGGATATGACTGTACAGTTGCTAAACAATTCAGTCACGCAAAAGAGGATCAAACAGTAAGATACCAAATTGCTGCCTGTGGTAATGTTTTTTAACGAAATTCGGGAAAATTAGATTACTCTCCCCCTGGTTATCCAGAAGATCATTGTGGAATCTGGTGACGATCGGACAAGGGGTGTCGTCTGTAGGATCAACCAAATTATTTAGCCATAAAAATAGTAAAATTCAAGATCACCGCTGGCAGTGATGTCTTCACAAGGACAGCTTGAGAACAAAACATGGCTCACATCTAGCGGTGACCCAAACTATCCACATGAGAAAAAGTTCTCCAATAAAAGCTGGCTGCAGGTTGCGCCAATTGATTCAAATTCGAAATTTAACAGGGTGTACTGCTTGTGGCCATGTTTTCCCCGCAAATTTGATAGACTGATGGACAAAACCACTGAATCCGTTGAATCAATATACATGTATACATGGATTAATGTATAGGCATTGTTATACACAGTACTGGTATATAAAGGTACTGAAAATAACAATATTACTAGTATACACAAAATAAACCATATATCATGGCTATGGGTTCTAATATCCGAATATGACAGCTGATAACTTGGTGTGAATTGAAGAGTGGTGGTGTCTCACGCATATCTAACCCTCCATGTTAGAAACATGCCATTAAATGTCATAAGTATAATCTAGCTTGAGGACAGAAGTTATCCATAAAAACCCCCCTTAATTCAACCAGGTCCTCGCGCGATGTATGGTCGATCACATGATGATCTAGGGGGGATTAGAATTGTTGTATAAAAACAGCACTGCATGTAAATATAAAATAAAATAGTGCTACATCTTATTACAGATTATTGCCATATATAATCAGTGACTATACAGACAGTCTGACAAAATAAAGTTTCAGTGACACTCTATCCGAAGAGGGGAATAATTCCATCTGTTACAGTCAATGGAGCAATTATGAATCTGGAAAGGTGAAATTTCTAAGTAATACTAGATATCGACATGACGCGATAACATATAACGTAAATGCAATATGGCCGTTGGCGACCATTTTTTCCTATAAAATTAAAAAAATATTTGATAGCTCTCATCTGATAGATCAATATCAAGATAAATATGAAGTTTAGTGATGATCGGATGAGTGAAGTGGACTGTGCTAAACGGTTTAGTAATGCTTAAAAAGATTTTTACCTTAATATTTTTATGTTCACTTTATAAACTTCACTGAGTCATCTTTGTCATGTATTGAGTTTGATATCTTTTGTTAACAGTTTATAAATCATGTATGTCTCATGTTTGTTATTTTAATTTATGTGTTTATTATCATTAAATAAAGTTGAATTCCTTAAAAATATTCTTACCTCAATGTTTTTATGTTCACTTTATAAACTCCACTGAGTCATCTTTGTCATGTATTGAATTTGATATCTGTTGTTTACAGTTCATAAATTATGTATGTCTCGTGTTCGTTATTATATTATATACACTTTATAGTGTGTTTCAGAACGAAAACAAAATGAATAAAATCAACAAATTTGTAAATTTAAAAACAATTCAAACGTTGTTGTATTCCATGTCCCAGCCCGGACATATACACCAAATTTCAATAATATTCATTGAGAAACAACGGACCAAACGCCATATAACACCCCGTATGCATCTTTTATTCCGAGTTGGCCTTTTATTCCGAGTTGGCACGCGCCGATTGGGCGAGTTAGCCCTGGGGCGAGTACGCCGATTCCGACACCTTTTCTATTTGCAGCAGGTTAAGTTTACGCGTAATTTAATTTACAAAGTTCCCCAATTGGTATCGTAAATAGAGCGACCTTATTTGACAGAGAATGCCTCTGTTATTGATTATAAAGTTGCTATACATTAAAAACGACAATTCACATGCTCGTTCAAGCGCAGTAGTCTATTTTCCCCATGTTAAAGGACATCCACAAATACTAAATAACGCTAACTTACTGCCGAATGTTTTACACGACAACTACTAAATACCGTATGGCGTAACAGTTTTATGAAAACTTGACTTTTAAACGTGTCAGCCCCTAGTGCGAGTTATGGGCCCTTTTTTAAGGTGGCCCCCTTTTGCAATTTATTTTAGATATCATATATAACATAAACACATAGTAGAAAGTTTGACCCGAAAAAAGTTTTAATTCCATTTGCTATGTACCTGTCTAATATTGACTCATATACTTTAGTGCACTTATACAAAGTCATGGTTCGTCCGGTGATAGAATATTGTTATAACGTCTGGAATCCACACCTATTAGGACAGTCGCGAGCTTTAGAAAACATACAGCGAAGAGTGACTAGACTGATGCCCTGGTTACAGAAGTATCAATATAGTGATCGATTGATGATACTAAATTTATATTCGCTCAAATACAGAAGGATGCGAGGAGATTTGATAGAAGTTTACACTATACTGAAAGGCTTCTATAACATCAACCCATATTCACTATTCAGAAAAGCAGATTATCAGCAAACACTGGGTCACTCCTGGAAACTTCAAAAGTTGCAAAGTACACGAGACGTTCGAACGTACTTCTTTTCAAGGAGAGTAATTTCCATCTGGAATAATCTACCAGAAGAAATAGTCTCCACAGAAAACATGATGACTTTCAAACAACTGTTAGATATTCACTTTTCAGACATCAAGTTTGAAGTGATCTGGACTAAATATTGTGGTTTTTAATCATACATGCTTACAACGCTTGGAACTAAGAGTCGGTCAGACTCGTTCCGTGATTTATTTTGATTTGTAACGGAAGTGAACAAATTAACCCTTATGCTGCTACCGAATTCGGTATTATTGTACGCAAAAAAAACGAAAATAACACCCGCCGACCGCACCGCCACCAGGGGACCGAGTGAGATGGAGCATGAATGATCGTACATAATAGACCTTAATATACCAAAGTTCAACCTCCCAAGTCGATACGTTGAACAACGGAAATGGCACTGTTAACCCCAAACTTGCGGCCGGTTCCATCGGGTACGCAAATTCCAAAAAGCCACTGACCGCACCTCTCCAGGCTGACTGACCGCGGACAGTGACATCATATCATTCAGGGCATACCCTTCTGCATCCATAAATTAACCATACTCTGCTGTCAAATTCGCTTTGAATGTACGCAAAAGCGGCGAAAATAACACCCACCGACCGCACCTCTCACATGAGTACGAGCGAAATGGAGCATGCAATATCGTACAGGATACATCTGTATCTACCAAGTTCCAATCCCCAAATTAATAGCTCGAGCGGAGGCGGCACTGTTACCCCCTAACTTGCGACTGGTTCTGTCGGGTACGCAAAATCTATAAAGCCACCCACCGCACGAATTGGCTACGAATGCAACAATGCCGAAAATAACACCTCCCACAGGGATCCGAGCGAGATGGGGCATGCATTATCGTACATAATATACATGTATGTACCAAGGTTTCAAATCTCAAGTCGATAACTCTAACTATAACCGCTATCACTGCATGTATTGTATTGGTTATAATAATGTATCATTACCACTGTTATCAACGTATGATATATTCGTCAATATTTATATATATATATATATGTGCCATATGACACGTTTCAATAAACTATTTAAGTGAGAACTCTACAATGGGAAAGTTTTCGAGGGTAATGTGTCCATATGCGGGGAGGGAGTACGTGTCCGGAGGATACACGCATAAATATAAAAAAACGACGATTTTGATGAATATGTCATATATACGTTGATAAAAAAAAAGTGGTAAGGATATATTAATTATTATATCCAATTCCATGCATTTACTGAAAGCGGTTTAAATGATTCCGTTCAAGATATCGACTTGGGGATTGGAATTTTGGTACATACAGGTCTATTCTGCACGATAATGCATGCCCCATCTCGCTCGGTCACCTGGTGGCTTTGTAGTTGGCGAGTTAGTTTATTCACTTCCGTTATGCTCGCGACTTCCCCGATCGCCCCATGGATGCAGAAGGGTATTTGCTGCATGTATTTCTGTGGTTAGGTATAGCCAGGAGAGTGCGATCGTGGCCTTTTGGATTTTGCATACCTGACGGAACTGGCCGCAAGTTTGGGGTTAACAGTGTCGTTTCCGTTCAAGCTATATCGACTTGGGGGTTGGAACTTTGGTATATTAAAGTCTATTTTGCACGAAAATACATGCCCCATCTCGCTCCGTCCCCTGGTGGCGGTGCTGCCGTGGGTTAATTTTTTCACTTCCGATAAGATAGCGACTTGCCCGCTCGCCAGTGGATGCAGGGGGTATTCACAGCATGGCATGATGTCCATTTTCGTGGTCAGGCAGCCAGGGGAGGTGCAGTCGGTGCCTTTTTGCATTTTGCGACCCGACAGAACCGGCCGCAAGTTAGGGGTTAACAGTGTAGTTTCCGTTCAAGCTATCGACTTGGAGATTGGAACTTTGGTACAAACAAGTATATTCTGCTCCATCTCGCTCGTACCCCATGGAGGAGGTACGATCGTCGGGTGTTATTTTCGGCGTTTTGCGTACATGCGTACCGAATTCGGCGGCATGTGTTAATTTAATCACTTCCGCTACAGTTAGCGACTTGTCCGATCGCCCGTGGATGCAGAAGGCTATTACCTGCATGGTATGATTTCCCGGGTCGTCGTCAGTCAGCCAGGAGAGGCGCGATCCGTGGCTTTTTTTGATTTTGCGTATCCGACGGAACCGGCCGCAAGTTTGGAGTTAACAGTGCAGTTTCCGCTCAAGGTGTCGACTTGGGGTTGATACTTTGGTATATTAAGGTCTATTCTGCACGTTAATCCATTCCCTATCTCGTCCGGTCCCCCGTTGATGGTGCGGTCGGCGGGTGTCATTTTCGGCGATGTTGCGTACATTCATAGCGAATTCGGCAGCAGCATGTAGGTTAATTTATTCACTTCCGTTGCAGCCAGCGACTTGCCCGATCACCCATGGATGCAGTGGGTATTCGCTGCATGACATGATGTCCAGATGTCCATTTTCGTTGTCAGGCAGCCAGTGGAGGTGCGGTGAGCGCCTTTTCTGGATTTTGCGTATCGGACGGAATCGGCGCAAGTTAGGGGCTAACTGTGCCGTTTCCGCTCGAGCTATATACTTGGTGATTGGAACATACGGGTCTATTCTGCACGATAGTGCATATCCCATCTCGCTCGGATAACTGGGAGAGGTGTGGTCGGGTGCGGACGGGTGCGATCGGATGCGGTCGGCTTTTAGTAGGACCGGTTTAATCAACATTGGAAGTTTGTCATTTGCCGACATTTGCAACTAAATCATCAATGCAGCTACAAGCCATGCCGGAAATATACACTCTATGGTGGTTATAATGCTGACTTTAAAAATGTACGAAGGTCGGCCATGGTAGGATTGATCCTGGTTAATTAGAATCAACACAGTCGAGTAACACGATAATATCGGTGGTCAACTTCGTTAATGGGGGGTCAATTAGAGCTTAGCTGTCTACATACATATATTCTGCTCCATCTCGCTCGTACCCCATGGAGGAGGTGCGATCGGCGGGTGTTATTTTCGGCGTTTTGCGTACATTCATACCGAATTCGGCAGCAGAGTATGGGTTAATTTAATCACTTCCGCTACAGTTAGCGACTTGTCCGATCGCCCGTGGATGCAGGAGGCTATTACCTGCATGGTAAGATTTCCCGAGCCGTCGTCAGTCAGCCAGGAGAGGTGCGATCCGTGGCTTTTTTGGATTTCGCGTATCCGACCGCAAGTTTGGAGTTAACAGTGCCGATTCCGCTCAAGGTGTCGACTTGGGGTTGATACTTTGGTATATTAAGGTTTATTATGCACGTTAATCTATTCCTTACCTCGTTCGGTCCCCCGTTGGTGGTGCAGTGGGTATTCGCTGTATGACATGATGTCCAGATGTCCATTTTCGTGGTCATGCAGCTAGTGGAGGTGCGGTGAGCGCCTTTTCTGGATTTTGCGTATCGGACGGAATCGGCCGCAAGTTAGGGGTTAACTGTGCCGTTTCCGCTCGAGCTATATACTTGATGATTGGAACATGCGGGTCTATTCTGCACGATAGTGCATACCCCATCTCGCTCGGACAACTGGGAGAGGAGCGGTCGGGTGCGGACGGGTGCGATCGGGTGCGGTCGGCATTTAGTAAGACCTGTTTAATCAACATTCGAAGTTGGTCATTTGCCGACATTTGCAACTACATTATCAATGCAGCTTCAAGCCATGCCAGAAATATACACTCTGTTGTGGTTATAATGCTGACTTTAAAAATGTACGAAGGTCGGCCATGGTAGGATTGATCCTGGTTAATTGGCATCAACACAGTCGAGTAACACGATAATATCGGTGGTCAACTTCGTTAATGGGGGTCAATTAGAGCTTAGCTGTATACATACATATATTCTGCTCCATCTCGCTCGTACCCCATGGAGGAGGTACGATCGGCGGGTGTTATTTTCGGCGTTTTGCGTACATTCATACCGAATTCGGCAGCAGAGTATGGGTTAATTTAATCACTTCCGCTACAGTTAGCGACTTGTCCGATCGCACATGAATGCAGAAGGCTATTACCTGAATGGTATAATGTCCCGGGCCGTCGTCAGTCAGCCAGGAGAGGTGCGATCCGTGGCTTTTTGGATTTTGCGTATCCGACGGAACCGGCCGCAAGTTTGGAGTTAACAGTGCCGTTTCCGTTCAAGGTGTCGACTTGGGGTTGATACTTTGGTATATTAAGGTTTAATTTTGATATTTTTCCGACCAGATAGAAGGCAGCCATCTATAACAAAAACTAATCTCACTCGACCTCAGTGATATATTCAAAACACATGGTAACGTATGTTACAGGCTTAAAACAAACCATCAGATTCGGCGACATTCAGACGTTCCAGTGCATCCACGCTTATGCATTTCGGGAAACTCATATATCGTTCGTATAAAGTCGATGGACAGCTAACAATTAGTGCATGTTATAAACCAAATAGTGTTCGTGTGGAATCATTTTTATAGTCGGTAACGTATGTTACACAGATCTGGCGACAGCTGCTTCTGGTGCTATATTTTTCTTGGTCATGATCGCAAATGGTCTTAATGACGTACAACGAAGACAACAAACACTCGCCCAGCTCCAACAGGAATACTGACCTCGGTCGTCCGACAATATACCTTTTGTGAGCGATTCTTCGTAGAATATTGGCTCGGCGACAGTAACGTATGTTACATTTGCGCATACATAGGAGCAGCTCCAGGCACAAATAATCTACAACCTGTTTACGTGTGTAGTGTTCCAGTTGCGAGGGGATAAGGTCTTTCCCGCACACGACATTTTTGTATATCTGTCGTCGGTATTCTAACGGAAAACCACCGGCGACACGCATGCACGGTTTTGCTGAGAATGGACCTAACCCGGTAATATCGGTGGTCAACGTCGTTAATGGGGGGTCAATTAGAGCTTAGCTGTATACATACATGTACACGTGGACCATTCCAATGTCCAGATGAATCATGTTCTTATCAAAACATAATTATGTGGCTATCATTCTGAACAATTCGACCATTTCCGCTTTGATATGAAATAACCTCTTCCCATAATTGGAAACCATATTCGCGAAATTTATACATTATATGGCTCTGGCGATCAGGCAGTGACATTGACTCGATGACGCATAGCTGCGAATGGAGAATAATTTATTGTGTACCAAACTGGATTGTATATTAAATTCATTAAACTCTCTGTGTGTGAGCCTTGTTTGTTTGTTCATATACCGATACAACGCATCGGAAGTGCACGATAAGCAAAACACTCAACACCGTGGCGATTATTTTTGGGAGAGTGATTTCGGTGACACATTCAACTCCAAAATCTTGTGGCGACGACTATAGTGAGCATTATAACAGTATTTTCAAACATGGTGCCAATTTTAATTAACCAAAGTTCATTAGTGTGGTCTCCCATTGTTGAGTATATTGCTTATCGCTCGTTATTTACAAGTACATACTTTACAACAGGTGCCGGAACAGAATTGGTCTTTGTTCGCATAATGCAGCTGAGGAACTACGACAATTACATACTATCTACGCGAGATTTATTATGGTAAAAAGACAGGTCTGAGTGAACCACAGATTAACTATACTATCCTGATCGGGCTAAAATAGACCGATCAGTCTTCCTGGCACATCGATCACTGTTGTAAGAGAGGAAACTCTAAATTTCTTGAATATTGAAATTATGTTTGTTTGAATATTTGCATATGTTTATTTTGAATATTCTCAGTTTGCGATTTATCGTAAAGATGATTGAGATTTATTGGAAAGGTTTGCGAGTTATTGCAAAGATGTTTGTGATTTATTGCAAAGTTGTATTGGGATTTATCGCAAAGGTTTGCTCCCCTTAACCCACATGCATGCTGGCTGTGAAAGACCGATCAAGTCTATTTTAACGCGACCGTGCTATTATAGATCGATTGGTGGTTCACCCAGACATGTTGAAGATGTCTGATTTATATTTATATCTATACGGTTCAAGCCCATTAGTGCCAACTCATAAAAATATATCTGCGATAAATCACAAACCATTGCGATTAATCGCAAACCTTTGTGATCAATCCATTATATTTATTTATTGCAAGGTAGTTTGCGATTCGCAAAGGTTTGCGATTTATCGCAAGGTAGTGTTTTATTTATCGGGCTATTTACAGATCGATTGGTGTTTCACCCAGACCTGTTTAAGATGTTTGATTTATAATGTTTACTTTACTATTATTGCACACAAATTAAGAAATTTGGCCGATTATTTTAGACATTCAGACAAATTTGACTCTACATGCAGGGAACAGTTCAGGGAAATCCTGATATCGAGATATTACACCTTGAATTAAGTACAAAAACACGATCTATACTAATAAAAGTAATATAATTCGGATTATTTCATTTTGCAATATGCAAGCGAGACATGATAACTTAATAACGAAGAACCTCGATCGTGGTTTTGTACTTAATTCGATGTTTAAACGTCGTAGCATTATTTGGAATCTAACATGCCACATTGTTAAATTGGCCGTCGGCCATTTGTTTTTTCGTAATTTCGAGTGCTTGGTATCTGGGCACTGGGCAGGTTCTCCACATGTTACCTATATATTTGGTTCTCTGAAGTACCAAATTGCTAGGTACTATGCATATTACATGAATATTTGGTACTCCCCACGGGACAAGTTCGGTACCTACGCAGGTACTCTGGATGACCCATTGTTTTAAGAGTGTGCATACTGCCTGGATAGGTACTCCACATAACCTAAATATAAGTACACCATAGAACCTAAATATTGGTACTCCACGGAACTTAAATATAGGTACTCTAGAGAACCTATATATAGGTACCACATAGTACCTACATATTTGGCAGGTACTCTAGAGTACCAGCAATTATGCACCCCCCTGGGACAAAGCTCAGTACCTAAGTAGGTACTCCAGAGTACCTATTGTTATAAGAGCTACATATAGATGGCCCATTATGGGCTTGTTCGAAGAACTTTTTGTGATATGGTCATTATATAATCAGATTATATATTTTAGACAACATAATGTGAACTAGACGTTGTCAGAGCGTCTCCATTGGTGGATACCCACCTCGTTTTTTTTCAAATTTATCCCATTGAGCCAGACAAAGTTCCCATTCCAAGTTTCCGAAATTCCATTCGCACCACCCTCTTGGGTTGGAATGTTTCACCTGGTACCTCAAATTTCCAACTGTTGGATATTTTCCTCCTAGCATCCTTCCCATCTGGAAAATATCTGACTGATTTCAGTTCAAAAGTGTGACCAAAATCGGGGGAGGGTCCCAAATAAAACCCAGGTGTCCTGATGTGTGGGTCATTTTCTGACCTTCGCATTTATACCACGTTTAACTCATACCTGGGTTGTACATTGAGTGCAACTAGTCATCAGTAATTAATGTATGATCTTGTTAATTATGTGTGTGCGCTCGTATTCATCGTATTATATGTCTCTCCTGTACACAGTGCTTACCACTACACAATTAACCCTATCAATACAACAACGGGGAATGGAAGATTATCCCAGATCCGGGAACACACAAAACTCTATCTATTATACTATTTTATATAATATCGGACAAACTCCCCCACGCAGTAATTTGCAAGTATTGGAAATTAAAATTTTGTTAAATCCGAGTGTACAGAAGATAGTTGGATCTAGGACCTATAATCGCGAACACGAACCTGAAAAATTAACTCATGTATATAAGACACATCAATGACAATTTTCCACCGAAGGATGCCAAAGTGAGAAATGGATGTTCACTGATTCTCGTAAATCTTCTATCTACATAACCCAAATGAAAACGTCATGGAATCACACATTGGTCACCAAATACCTGGGATTCACAACAAATCGCCACCTACCACTCGTCTTTCTTCAAACGACACCTCCGACCACTTTTCAGTCTTTTGCTAGTGTCTCGTAGCCTAGTGGAGAAGGTAGATTGGTCGTGTACGGGAACAAAATCAGGAGTCCAAAAGTTATGATAACTTTTATAGTGTTGTATAAGTCTTTGCCGGTAAGCACTATGTATACATGTTATATAGAGATGTTGCTGGTAGGAAGGTTCCAGGAGAAGTGCCGTTCTTGCTCTCGAGAACGGGCGGTAACTTTCCAGTATCCGTGTATCATCTGCCCACATACGGTCTGAGGTATCATGATATCCATATTATCTATACATTCACACTATTGTCAGTGGATTATTCTATTTTTTTACTCATACCTGGGTTGTACAATGAGTGCAACCAGTCATCAGCAATTAAGGAATACTCTCATTAATTATGTGTGTACGCTGGTACTCATCGTATTATATGTCTCTCATGTACACAGTGCTTACCACTACACAATTAACCCTATCAATACAACGCGGAATGGAAGATTATACCAGATTCGAGAACACATCAAACTCTATCTATTATAATATCTTATGTACTATCGTACACTAGGCGATAGTAAGGGCTACCAATGCACTTGGCTGACCGTGTGTTCCATTACCATTTTCACCGAGGGTTTCCTCTTCGTGTCAGCTCTTGATCTTGATAGGTAAGAAGTCCGAAGAAATCTGACAAATTCTAAAAACATATCTCTTTTATACTTGACCAATCAGAATGCGAGATGATGAAAAGTATTGATTTTCTATAAATAGGACAGCTGTCTCTGTGTTGAGAAAACCGATTAATAATTCACTGCTGACGGCTCTTAGCTGTCTCCACTGAAATTCCCTTTGCTAAAATTCCCTAACTAGGATTGACTTTCTGTCCGTGACAGTACCAGTTGGAACATTCCAACAAAGAGGGTAGTGCGAATGGAATTTCGAGAATTTGGAATGGTAATATTGTATGGCTCAATGGGATGAAGTTGGAAAAACGAGGAGGGTAGCCACCAATGGAGACGCTCTGACCACGTCTAGTTCTCATTGTGCTCTGTAAAATATATAATCTGATTATATAATGGCCATATCACAAAAAGTCGACATTTATTGTTCTTCAAACATGCCCATAACAGGTCATATATGCCTATTTCATGTCGTTACAAATTCCTGAGTAAAATAATCGGATTTCTGGAAACTGGTTGCTTGTCGGTGGTTGTACGATAACAAAACACATACTAAAATATTGATTGATATATTTTAAAGACATTTAGTCGCCGTGTTCTATCTCATGGCTGCTTTAGTGACACTGACAATTAAGAATCTTTCGCTTTTACTAATGAAATATTCTTTTTTGATAGACATTTCTTCTTGATGCTAATTAATGGTAATTGTTAATGATCTTGATATCTAAAATGCTAATATAATTGTTATTAATTTAATTGTCATTAAGTTCATTACAGAAAACAGGATTATGTTGAGGCTGCTATTGGCGAAGAACTGTACTAGCTTATTTTTTTTTTTTTATTTATGTATCTTGACTTTTTTGGTCCAGGGGAGGAAATAACCTTCTTTTGATGCGAAGGTAAATTGAGCTGATTGTCACTAAAGTAGAGTTAATCCTCTTCAGTCACAATCTAATGTCTGTTGGAGCTGGTTGGAGGATAAATAAAATATACGAAGGTCCATAACAATAAATAATGGGATAATGTATCAAAATATGAACGAAATAAAATGTCCGTAATAGTATACACACTAGTGGCGTTGCCGTCTGATATATACTGTGTTAACATTGAATGTGGCTTCTCCTGTACATAGAAAGTCGGATTAAAACCCGGATGCTACTTGTGTGATCGAAAGACACATTGAGTATAAACGAACAAGTTTCTAACCATGTTCCTAAGACGGTTGTAGAGCGACCCATATCTACACTAAACAAAGTATTCTCGGTCCACAACAGCTTGGGATATCGGTTAGTTTGATGCTGTTTTTTGGATCGAGTCCGACCCCGTTAGAAAATATATGTAAACAATATATTAAACGATCGTATCACAACTTTACCTTTCTCTATCACAGTAGATGCTATGCCATTTTAAAAACAGATTAATCGACGACATACCAGATGATTAATCACATCCATGGGGTTCACGTGAATGCCCGGGCTTCACGTGTAATTTTTTTGCGTCTTTTTAATGAAAGAGTAACGGGACGGGACTTGGTCCATAACAGCATCAACCCTACCTATACCCCAAGCTGTTGTGGACTGATAAAACTTGGTCTAATCGACAGTACTAATAGTAATATTGCCAGTGGGGTATTATAAACGAGTAAACACTTATAAACGAGAAAATAGTAGTGTATTGATGCGTTTGTATAGCAATAATGTATGAAAGACGAGAGTTACAAATAATATATTAAAATACGGTATTTGTACACACCAAATGACAATTTGACATACACAAAGCAGTAAACTAGATCACATCCAAATACAAAATCACACACAAGGAAATGAAGATAAATAACAAGGTTTAAATACCAAAGTTAACTGATGCATACATTAAACATTCACAAAATTTATTACAGTTCGTTGCAGAAAGAGGAACTGATATTCTGTCCGAAGAAAAAAAAAGCAAATTAAAAATGGATAGACAAATATGCATTATAAACTCCTTTTTGTAAATATATAACACTCTCATCGTCAAAACAAAAACATGTATCCGCAACAAATTAAATAGGAAAACATATTGAGAATCAAAAGTATCTCACAAATTGGCACAATGTAATGGTGTATTTAGAACTGAAAATTATGTTTGAATGTTGAATGTTCCAATATGCAATCTACACCAAAAGGGTGGGAGATATTTGTTTATGAATTTCGCCGATCTTTCAGATTCACCCACAAAACCAAGAATGACAGAATTCTCACTGTATCTAGCAATAGACATAAACTGGTCATAACATGGTCGTATTTAACGTGTAGTGGAGCAACCACACATTTTATGATTCAATATTTCAATCATAAATTATACTATTTATATTACTATTACTAATTTGATAATATGCAAGTCATACAGAACAACCCGCTATGTGGGAGTAGAAACAATGCAGAAAACCAGGTTAAGAACGGCCTAATGTATTGCTACATATCTGTTAAAGTTGTGTACAAAACTAAAGGTCAGTCTCATGCAATTATTACCCAAAATACCATCAGAACTTATTTTACTGAAATGAAATGACAAAGAATGTGAAGTGTCACTTTAATGAATTGACGATGACTCGGGAATTTCCTCCAATGAGGAAAAACGACGATGGAAACAGGGGGGGGTGTCAGGAAAACATATCCGGACACTAGGCGCTTTTTTATTTTTTCCGATTCTGGGATAGGGACCCACCCCCTCCAAACTGCTTCAAATCACTATTTTAATGATTTTATCTGATGAATGTTCCATATCATAATTATAGAAGCATTCCTACTTTTTACCAACAAGACTGTAAAGTTTCAAAACAATTCTCCAATTAATGTGGGCTGTAGGGTATGCTGGTGGATTGACATTTGAAATCCAAGATGGCTGCTGGTGGCATGTTTGTTTTACACAATTTTTGGGGGAAAATGGAGGCTCCCATCTAGAGGTCACTTCGAAGATCCATATGAAGTTTGGTGACGATTGGATGAGAAATGTGACCTGTAGGTGTGCTAAAGGATTTGGTCATACAAAGAGTAAAATCCAAGATGGCCGCTGGCAGCCCTTTTTTTTTCCTTTTTTTTTTATTACAAAATTCGGGTGGATTGACATTTGAAATCCAAGATGGCTGCTGGTGGCCATATTTGTTTTAAACAAATTTTGGGGGAAAAAATGGAGGCACCCATCTAAAGGTCACACCGAAGATCCATATGAAGTTTTGTGATGATCGGATGAGAGATAAGCTCTTCCCAGTGTATTAAGGATTTAGTGATGCAAAGAGTACAATCCAAAATGGCTGCCAGTGGCCGTATTTTTCATAAAAAACCATTCGAATTTGACAGCTCCCATCTAGAGGTGATCCTAGACCCATATACCGAATATCGTTGAAATCGGTCAAAGTTGGTTTTAACATCTTTGTTTTATTTTATTATGGTCTTTTTAATAGTCTATTTATATTTGAAGAGTTCAGTGAAGAGTTTACATTTATTTGAAGAATCTATTATTGTGTTATGTTTTCAGATTATTAATAGAACTATTTAAATCTGAGCCTTTCCAAGTCAATGTGCACTGATAGATCCTTGATGAAAACATTTAGCAAGCTGACCTTTTTATTACCCCTTGGTTTCATCCCTCATTATTAACTGATGGTGAACTCAAACCCCCTACCAAGAGTTAAGTGCATACCTATTACATAATAGAAGCATTCTTTAAAAAAATTGACTCTACGAAAAAATTTACAGGTCCAGGAATTTTTTTTTAAGCCGGGCTGCTGAAATACCCACCCACCCGCCTAGTGTTCGGAAAAAAGTTGCAGACCCCCCCCCCCCCCCCCCCCCCGATGGAAATGGTTGAAATGCAGGTAAAAATTAAAATGTGTTTTTATTCTGAAATTAAATGAATGTGAAGTGTCTCTTTAATGAATTCACGATGATTGTAATTTTCTTCGATGAGAAAAACGACGATGAAATTGCAGGTGAGAATGAAAATGTGATTTTACTGAAATGAAATGAAAGCAATGAATGTGAAGTGTGACTTTAATGAATTGACGATGACTGTGCAATTTCCTTCGATGAGGAAAACGAATTGGTATATATCGCTTTATTGATTATAGAGTGATGTCAAATGAATCCGAAGCGTCACTTTAACTCAGAATCCGACAAGTACCAAGCAACATCTTCGCCGAAGACAACCAGCTGTTACAGCCAACATACATTATATCTCTAAACAGATCCCTGTTCAAACCAAAACATGTAATTCAAGTTTGGAATTATACGTTTTTGGGAAATTGTATGATGTACCATCAATGAATTAGGCAAGAACCTTCGATGCCCTCGATGGTGGTTAAATGTTTGCTTATGATTTGTAGGGTGCAACCGTCTTAATTTTTATTTTTTTTAGAACTGATGAAATAGGTGTCTTGATCAACATTTGATGTTATTACTCGAGAAATATAGCTTTAACCCTTTACCCAACAGAACGGCCCTGTGCCAATGCATTCTCTTATATATGCGAGTCGACCATATGTCGCCTCGCATATATAAGAGAATGCATTGGCTTAACACATATTAAAAATGATACAATTGTCAAAGAATGTAGAAAAATATTATATTTTTGTTTAGGCCAATGTATTCTCTTATATATGCGAGGCGACCTATGGTCGACTCGCATATATAAAAGAATGCATTGGCACAGGGCATAACTGTAACCATCACAATGTGGTCAATGAACCGGTTCCAATGATATCCATATTTGTATGGTGTTATTGAGACAGACCGAAGATATTTTAGGCTGTTGAAGCTTTATTTGGGCGTTTTTGGCCGGTTTGTTGGGTAAAGGGTTAATACCACCCAGTGATGGTATCTATTTGTTCGATTGACAATGCAACAAAATGTTGGTTCTTGATCTATAAATATTGAGTTTGAGTTAGAAGGTATACTGTCTCCCGTGCTAAAGATGTTCGAAGCTGCCGGTGATCTCTGTGGATGTTTTGTTCAGCGTCTCTTTTCGAAGTTTTGGAATATTTTATCCTAGAATTCTGTATTGACAATATTAAAGTTATTTCTCGATATCCAAAATTTCTTGATTACTTCTGCTATTGAAATGACAGCACTCATAGCAGAATCGTTCTATATGACCACGCCTATGTACTGCGGTCCTAAAATGTACTTGAAAACTATTACTCATTACTTTCTGCTATATAAACGGGGATTCTGATGCTGCATCAATATCATTCATGCAGTAGTGCTCTGCCATTAAATTTACTGCTACCTACACACCAGTACTCAGATGCATAAGTAACTAGAAAAACCAACAAGACTCGATCCAGCAATCAAGCTAACATTTTAATGAAATTAATTTTCACAAACTAACAACTCGTGTCACGGTATGCAGACGAATTATTTCTGGAACACCTGCTGTCACATGCAGTTGAGTGATCAGTTGATCACTGTGTTTACGCTGTTCGCTAGCCAATCAATCAAAAGGGACGAATTCACAATAGCATTTGATCACTGGATAACTGGATGTTTGATTGACAACATTTCAACTTTGGTGCGGCTTTTTCGTCGGCAATAATCTCAAAGGTTTACGCTCCTTTTATACTTATACCTTCTACTATGGTGGTTCTCTTTTGGAATGACGGATTAAATTATAAGAAATATAACTCTTGTTTCGATTAAGCTTTAATGTTATTGGTTATAACCGGAACCACTGTCGGATACCCGTTTAGGTTCGGACATTCCAAGATGGCGGCGCCGAGTAAAGAAGATAAACGGTAAGTGTATATATTGTCTCCAAGCATCAATTAACGACATCTTTCGGTGATACACCTTTAAACAGTTATGTCGGAATTTGTATGCCCAACACATACGTAACACGCCTTTCGCGTGACAGGCATGTGAATTGTTGTATTTGGCGTGTCAAGTCGTCATAATTTTTCGAAATTTTAGCGAGGCGGCGAAATGTTCGCTTTTTCGCATTTTTTGGCCCTGGGATCATGGATCCGCGAATTTAGGTATTGCTGTGGGTCGATTATGTTACCACACATCTTCGGAATTCAAAACCTGCGATATTTGTATTGTCTAACTCCGAAAAACGACCTTTGAAAATTTCAAAATGTTCAGGTTCGGATTCGCAATATTCCCGATGATTTTGTTCAGGTTCAGACACATTTTTCGTTCAGGTTCGGACAAATTTGGTTCAGGTTCGGACGCATCAAAAACTTCGCATAAAAATGACATGCCGAGGTACAGTCGCGTTCTTATTGCGTTTTTTGTGCATTTGGTTATCTTCCATTCGTAAAAGAAACGATAAATGGGGAACACGAGGCTTGGTTTTAGCCCACTCGTGAATAATTTGGGCGGACTTTCTTATGTTATGCGTGTCACGTTTAAATCATGCGCCATGTCCTCGTAACTATTGACAGTGAGCGTATAAAAGCACGTGAAACATCGTGGTTATGAATGACCCTTGAACTAGCAGTTTCACCAATCGTGACATTAGCTAGCGCGCTGAGCTTAATTGACGTCACCTAAAACAGGATCGATAGGTCTGCTACTGAATTATTCTTATTGGTGCTGATTGGTGTGAATTTATCTGATAACCTATAAAAAAGCACACCACGTGGTAGCTATTGATGTGAGACAAAATCGTTAGCTCCGCCAACATCGTGGGATACTAGGAGATGTAATACCCGGATGTCTCTTTTGAAACCCCTTGGCTCCGCCTCGGGATTCAAAATCGAGAACCAGGTATTAAATATCCATGTAGCCCCGATAACTCAGAAGATAAGTAATAATACCACTGTTCATATGTAAAATGTAATAATTCCCACTAGCTGGTTTGTAGTAGACATTGCTCGAGAATATTCAACTGTGGCTTTTGTCCCATTAATTCGGAGAATTTACCACCTGTATATTTGGAAATTTTAGCTGACATATTTAGATATAACAAATTAACAATGCATGTTCGTTAATAACACGCACAATAAGATCGCGACTGCACCTCGGCATGTCATTTATAGGTAAGATTTTGATGCGTCCGAACCTGAACTAAAATTGTCCGAACCTGAACCAAATTTGTCCGAACCTGAACGAAAATTGTGTCTGAACCTGAACAAAATCATCGCGAATGTTGCGAATCCGAACCTGAACATTTTGAAATTTTCAAAGGTCGTTTTTCGGAGTTAGACAATAAAAATATCGCCGGTTTTGCATTCCGAAGATGTGTGGTGACCTAATCTACCCACAGCAATACATAAATTTGCGGATGCATGAGCCCAGGGCCAGAAAAACACGAAAAAGCGAACATTTCGTCGCCTCGATAAAATTTCGAAAAATTATGACGAATTGACACGCCAAATACAACAATTCACATGCCTGTCATGCGAAAGCCGTGTTACGTATGTGTTGGGCATACAAATTCCAACATAACTGTTTCAAGGTGTGTCACCTAAAGATGTCGTTAATTGATGCTTGGAGACAATATATACACTTACCGTTTATCTCCTTTACTCGGCGCCGCCATCTTGGAATGTCCGAACCTAAACGGGTATCCGACAGTGGGAACGTCTGAAGATAAATTTTCATTAACTGCGCTACGCGCGTTACATAATTTATCTTCAAACTTTTCGGTTATAACTGCATAACCTTAATCGAAACAAGAGTTATTTCTTAAATAAACTCCGTTGATCGGTATGTTGTGTATTTAACGACCTATCTGACACAATCCTTTCTAATTATAGCTAGTCATAATTTTGAGGTTAAAATGAGCACTGCATGTCCGTTTTATTTACAAACTAATACAGTTGTTGGTCACTTGGCACATTGGAGGTATGTGCATATGAATGCAGAGGAGGGAGACGTACTGGTCGAATCTTCTTTTTAAAAGATGACGTAGTTGCTGCTATAGGGACGGTGCCGATAACGATCGGGACATCAACCGGTTTCCTCAGGTGAAAGCCAGGTGGATTCATGTCAAGCTGCAATATATAGAGTCATATCTATATTTAGTTGAATTCCGATGGGTGATTGCGTCATACATGTAACAGAATGAGTGAGAGAGAGAGAGAGAGAGAGAGAGAGAGGGAGAGAGAGAGAGAGCGCGCGAGAGAGAGAGAGAGAGAGAGAGAGAGAGAAGTGCGGAAGTCGCACCGAAAGTTGACAGCACACGGAATCCCAAGCCGGTCACCCATCCAAGGACTATCGTGCTCGACGTTGCTTAACAAAGAGATCTAGACCTCTCGAGCAGAGAAGTCATCGGCCTTCTATATTTACAACGCGACCGCTACATACCACTTAATAACGTCATGTCCTATTAGACACCTAAATCCACAATCTGTACGTTTTATGTACCGGCAAAAAATTATGTGGACCATGAACACATTAAAAGGAGGTTTTGGTGCGCAGACATCGTCTTTCAAAAGAGGAAGTTTTTACACGTTTTGAATTACTATCGGCTTCTTCAACTTCTTCAACTTCAACTTTTTATTCAGTCTTTAAACATTTTACATTGCATAAGACTGTATATATTATTTACAATAATAAATGAGTCACGTGATATATAGGACAAATATGTCCTAATTTGGAAAAACATTCCAAGAAACCAGGTCCGCCCACGGTAATGTTCCGGAACTATCGCCATCAGAGGGCCGGGTCCCTGCCCTCCGACGCTTTCCATGAACTGTGATTCCATGGTGCAATCACTGCACAGAATCAACCCCCCCCCCCCACAATATATAACACAAAGATCAAAGTCAAATTATTAAGTAATATGTAGTACAACGTGTGACACTTTTACGGGCATATATAACACAGATGTCACATACATACATACACATACATATGTAGATGTACGAATGGACCCTTTCCGTCAACAGTTTAGAAACTAAGTAAATAATTGTGATCTAGCTCCATCTCACATTTTGAGGTACGTCACTGCATTCAAATATTTAGGTCAGTGGCCACGCTTAGCACTAAATTGTGTCGCGCATGTTTCTTAAAATAGAAATGATACTGTTAATCGGTTTCACGGTCACTGGGTCAGTACGTTCATCGTCCTTCGAGACGATTTCTTTCTGTTGGTTATTATGCAATTTGCTCGTAAGTTAGTTCACAATGAGGATTGTTTGACATAGAATTACATTTTCAATATGTGCGCGTGTTCTCTGATGGGATGGAGATAGAACATATAGTGTCGGTAAGAACGTTATTTTTCATAAGCAATCTTACATAGCCACCTGTTTGTTAGATCATACCATGAATCTCCACCCCAGCTGTCAGCTGGAGTAAGCTGTCAGCGGGAGCAGAGATTCGTGGCATGATCTACCTTTTTGTTAGCAGTCAGTGGATTTTTGAATTTTCTCCCTTTGACTGCACATAGGAGCATCACAGGCTGATCTGTAGACTAAATACATTAAGTCTCCATATCACCCAGCTGGTCCATGTACAGTCATTGGTTCTAATTCAGCCTACATTCATCCTGGTGTGTGTCATATAAAAGCATAATTATATCAATGATTGATATAATTATGCTTTTATATGACACACACCAGGATAAGTGCATAAGTACAGTACATGTGCATGTCATATTGAAATAGATCTTTAATATTAACCAGTAAATGGGGAAGCTTTTGGCAAATTTGAAATATTGTTTCATGTATATTACAACACACATGTCATGTAACCTTATCATTTTCTTGGTAAGATGTCGCTACTGTGATATAACATAGACTAGATACTTAATTTGTATCCATTTGTTTCTCTAATAACACTACTTGACAGTTATATAATAGTACTTTTCCAAATTCAAGTAAATAAATAGATATCATTTTACCATACACTCATTTTTAAGCCAAATGTCTAACCTACTGATGCAAAATTTCAATTTTACTATCACATGTACTGTATATTGGTATCCAGTTGACATATGTTGTGTTATCCCCCTTTGACTGCACATGGGAACAGTTCTAGGCTGACATGGGCACCATATATAACTTTATTTGACTCAAAGTCATACATTAAGTCTCCGTGTCCCCTGGCTGGTCCATATGCAGTCATCGGTTTAAATTGGACATAACTTGTACTATACATTTATGCACAACTGTGATACAGAAGTTGGTGTCATCTATGAAAAAACTTACAAATGTAGCTTCCATGTGATGTCGCTGCTGTGATATAACATAGACTAAAGACTTATTTTGTATCCATTTGTTTCTCTACTAACACTACTTGTTAGTTATATAATAGTACTTTTCCAAATTCAGGTAAATAAATATATATTATTTTACCAAGTAAATATTCCAATGATCGGCTCTTATAAAGAGCGGCATTGCTTCCGTTGCTCAAAAGCGGTACTTAATACATCATATATTTGTTATTTTTGTGATGATTAAAACAAGATAAAAACTTGGATTAGGTACGGGCTGATTATAGAAGTTTGCAAAGTAATCATTATATAGGTCAGGTGTAGCAATAGCAGGGTCAAGTGAGATCCATGCATGTATGTTACGTGAGTAAAATGAGATGTGGATATAGTTTGGTCCAGTTTAATACACACTTATGGCCCCTAGATGTTGTGGGGGAGCAGTGTCTCGTATGTTAACAATGTCGTTTTTGATTTTGTAGAACAGGACGAGTGGTGTATATAAGCGTCGATGTTCTAGAGAGGGTCATTTTGTATGACGTAGTATAACGGGGAGAGATGACGTTTTCTACATATTACTATACATGTAGATGAGTTGTGTATTTTTGAGATCCCTGTGTGATACGAATGGTTGTATCTGATGTCAAGTAATACGCTGAAAACTACTGAAATCGACCATAATAGAGAAATCGTTTTATTATCTACTGCTTTTGGGACCCGGAAACATGTACGATCGTTATCAGATACGATCATTGGAATTTGAAACGTGTTGAAACTTTCTCTTTTGAACGTCGATATATCTGATAACTGATAATCTAAATATTCTATTATTGGGGTCATGTGTACAATCTAGTTATTACTTGGTATAAAACGTATCAGTGTAGTTTTATAGTGTCAATATCAGACCGTGGATCTTTAAAATATCGTAGTGCAGATGTCTCTTCAGTATATATCGCTTGCTACACACACTCAAGTGATGTTGAATAATCATAGAGCCACGAAGTTGAGTGGTTGCATTTGAATCAGCGCTCCTAAAAGTTTGCGAAAGGTGGGTTATCTTTGACGAATTAAGTGAACAGGCAGTCGAGATTCAAACAGCGAGGCCGGGTCCAGGAACAACTAGACTAGTGGGGTGTCGTTTAATCATGGTTTTCCCGATTTACTCTTGGTCTGTTATATATGTGTTCGAATCATCTAGTGAAAACAACGTCTTAATTGTTTGTATCTCTTTCGCGGATTCCAATTTACCGAGTGATGGTTCACGCGGTACGACCCGTTTATTGTGCATTTGTAGTAAAATAAAAATCGAAAACGAAAACAAAATAAGAAAGTAAATCACAAAAACAAAGAAACAAAAACAAAACAATCTAAGAAAACAATAAAAGAAAAAAATGTATTATAATAGGAAACCGAGATCGTTGTTAGACACCCATTGGTATTGTTCAAGGGGATATGTATATAATTTGAAATCTCTCTATGTCAAATTTGGCAACAAAGGAATTTAAATTGCAACTATCACAACACCAGTTTCAACAAATTTATCACCAAACCGAATACAATATGTACATTTCCAGCAATGACACGAGAAATTAACTACATATGCGGGGGAGGGCGTAGTCAAAACATTACAGGCACGCAGGCCGCGGTGGTGGGTGGTCCACAAAACAAGTTTTTACTCCGATAAGAAAACAACAGTTTACTCAAGCGTTTCACACGTATAGGTCAAAATCATAATTGACACACAAAGTAATATAACGGATAATAAACTATGTATATAGCATATACATGTAGTGTCCTATATTAGCTTGGTACAACATACCAGTTAATAGAACTATATCACAACCCGTGCCATAGTCTCGACATCAGCCTTTATACATGTGCAGTATTTATTGATATATCAAAGGCATTCGAGAGAGTATGGCACAGGAGGCTGCTATATAAATTGGAACAATATGGAGTCTCTGGAAATCTCTTAGAATGGCTAAAAGATTATCTGTTCAATCGCAAACAAAGGGTCTTAGTGAACAACTCCTTTTCAAATTTTGAAGTTATCCCAGTGGGTGTCCCTCAAGGCTCTATTATTGGCCCTTTCCTATTTTTAGTTTATACAAACGACCTCCCTGATCACATTAATGCAACCACAAGAATGTACGCGGACGATACTTGCCTTATGACTACCCACTATGACGATATCCTAACCAAGAACATGAACGATGACCTTGAAAGAGTCGCAGACTGGGCAAATAAATGGCTAGTTAAATTTAACCCAACGAAAACTAGGGCAATTTCCTTTTCCCTTACAAATAACAACGTGACCCCGAATTTAAAATTCGAACAAGAAAATGTATTATTTACAAACTCACACAAACATCTTGGACTTGAAATACAATCGAATCTAAACTGGAACACTCATATAAATACAATAGCAAACAAAGCAACATCGCGTCTCTCACAATTAAGAAGACTGAAGTATACGACCTAGACCGAAAGTCGCTTGAAAAAATATACATAGCATATATATTACCAACTATAGACTATGCCGATGTAGTGTGGGACACAGCAACAGATTCCTTATTAAATAAGTTCGATGACATACACAAGGATGCTGCAAGAATAGTCACAGGATTAACGCGTTCCGTAGATATAAATCGCTTGTTTGACGAAGTGGGATGCCAAGGCTTGAAATTCGACGAGAACTCCACGAGTTGCACACCATGTTTAAAATAATAAACAACCAAGTCCCCAATAACCTCACGCTCATGTTGCCACCCCGATCCAGACAAGTTGCCAGTAATATGATATGCGCGAACCTGACAAATTCTATTCATACCGTTCGCATACAGAACATTTCAGAAACTCTTATTTACCTAAAAGTTCATCTTGGAATAAACTACCAAAGCCTATTACAAATGTAAGTACTCTTCCTGAATTTAAGATGAATTTTAAATTAATTGACCCGCACACGAAACCTCCCCTATTCTGTATTAATGGTCCAAGAAAACTAAGCATCTTACACTGCAGAATTCGCAACTATTGTAGTGAACTAAAATAAGATATGTACAACAATTTTATCTCTGATACCTCTAAATGCACATGTGGATACGAAGTCGAAGATGCCTTTCATTACTTCTTTGAGTGCCCCCTGTATGCAACCGAAAGATGCGAACTCTTCAATAAGATTGCAGCCCACCAATTTATAATATCTAACATTTCCTCCTTACTCACAGGGATATCATCAGAATCGAATCGACGCAATGAAATTCTTTTCCATTTTGTTTATTCATACATTTCATCAACGAAACGATTTAATTAGGCCCCCTCCGCTAACAAATATATGCGAGATCCTTTGCGTTACAAATGTTGACTACCTCCGAAATCAAAAGCAGGATAGGACTGACAGCGATCACAACCACACCATACATCATCCTGTATATATGTTATGTTCGTCATCTACGTTGTATTTGTTAAAATGTTAATGGGAGAGGGGCGGATGTAAGTTGTTAAAACTTGTGCCCCGATCCCTCTTGTAATATTATATTACAATAAAATATGTTATAAAAAAAATAAATATTAGCTTTGTCTGTCTTCACAATCTAATATTGGATCCTTCAAATGGAGGCATTGGATGCACCACTATACCGGTGTGTGTGGTTGATACAAACCAAAATCGAGAACTATTATAGTCAAAACAATGTTACAAATTAATTCGGAATATAGGGGATTGTTGTAACATACACATCATGCTGTCCACAATCACTGTATACATGGATTATACTGATATACACAATGGTGTATACTAGTAGAGTATAGTACCATGATGGTTATCAGGGGTGTGTAATTGGTGATACAGAAGGCTAGTATAGTTAGTACTAGTAAACAATTAGCAGCTACACGAGCATGGTAAACATTTCAGACAACATTAAATACACAGTTATTGGATCAATTTCAGATCATCGAAATCATCTCACACTTGACCTTCATAAGTAGGGTGAATACCCGAATACATGTAGTAAAAAGAGAATCGCTGTGGCGTGGCTTTCGATACGGCCGTTATAAGTAGTTTACTTGCAAATATTATTCAATCAGGTGAATTAAGTTGAAAAAGAGCCGTAACTCATGTAAAATTAGTTGGACAAAGCCCGTATTTGAACTTGGCCTGTATTTTTGACCGAGAAACACACTTAGCAACTTTGGTTGTGGTAAAATAATCAAATATCGTATGGAAAATAATTTGACGGAACCCATATTCGAAATTGATCTTTAATATTGAATGATAAATACGCATGCCAACTGGTTCATGTACTAACTTCCACAGTGTGACGTCTCGTGGAATGTCATTGACACGAGATAAAATGTACTCACCCGAACAACGTATGATATATTAATGAAATTGCAATGAAGAAGATCGGATGGTGTCGTCTTGGGGATCCGTATTCGCTCTCGATCAAAACACGCTTCTTTACCGGAAGCAAGCTCCTCTTTGCTTACAGCCCAAAGATTGTTGGTTCTCGAAGTGGAACGGCCGCCGTCTGAGAGGAATTGTATTATCTGGAATGAAATTACTAATAATCTAATCTGAATGTAAATTTGAGTTGATGCGTGGTTGTGACAATTAACGGATTCGCATATCGATGCTAAATATACTAAGGAAATAATACCAAGTAATTATATTTAAAATTAAATAAAGATATTAAATATAACATTATAGAATATCAACCAAACACCCCAGTTTATCGTATATTCTCAACTGAGTCTATATTTCGATAGAAAACTATTCAACTCTTTTTACATTACGTTCACATTATTACCCCAGCTGTTGAGTAATTCCGAGTCTTCGGCATGCAGCCATGTATTTTTATAGGCGCTTCACAAGAGCGGCTTATTCATACCCAACAACCAGGTCCCTAATATCTTGTCTAGGTACGACGAAGCGAGCACAGTACAAGTGACCTTGCCCAAGGGTCACAACATGGTGCGAGATTTGAAACAGCGTGTGACTGTTTATAGCACAATCACCGCTTAATCCGGCCAAGCCACTATTGTGGAAACGATAGTCCACCGACGGGCGCGAACTCATGCCGGTGCGTTGACACCATTACACGTACAACACCCTAACCACTGGGCTACCACTTCCACAACTTGAAGTTAATTACATGTTGTTATTTAGTTAGTACTATTGAAAACATGAATTCAATGAAACACTGCATGCCCATGCGTTTATGTGCGAATGTTCAACCACCGGGTGGAGGATCATTCTATAGACGTTCTCGTGTATCGGTCGGAAACGACTGAACAAGTGTAGCGCCAAGCGTGGCATATGCCACCGACGCTCAGTTTAAACGTTGGAGGGTGGGCATTACTAAATGGTTGTGTGCAAGAAAGATTTTCATACTAGTATTTTCTAAGTCCAAGAATGGATAGAACATATTGCACGGCGGTATGCATTTGTTCCTTCATGTTGGTCTATCATGCACAATACCAAAAGGAGGGACGTAGCGAGATGGTGGGTGTGGGGTGGCTAACTTGGAATTACCAACTGCACCCCTCCTTTGAAGCAGATCGAAATTTCCAAATCCAAGAAATTCCATGTGCACCGTTGGAATTGTTCAACTGATACCACATACTTTCAATATAACAATTACAACTGGTAGCCATTTCAACCCAAACATTTAACGGAACGTAGGAACATACTTGACTTTTGGTCTAAAATCTAAAACATTCTCAGTAAATACTGGTATGATGATCAAATTATTACACAATTTCAGCCTACTTTTTCATCTATAATGTTGTGTCAGACATGTCAAACTGTTGAGTGTTGAACATTTGGCTAATGTCTCATCCACCCTGTCGCCATATCATTATCTGACAAAAATATATTCAACTCCAATTGTTGGTATAGTTAATAATGTGCAATGAGTAATGCTGCTAAATATGTGTAAAATCTTGCTCTTTTCAAATTCCAACAAGAGCAGTAACTCTGACAAAACTAAATGGAAGAAAGCCGCTGCATGTCAGTGTCCTTCCATATGATATGTTAGTAATGCTGAAGGGGTCACTCACACCAAAAAGTGCTGAAAGTACACAGGTTTTGAAAATGTGCTGAAGGGTGCACATGTTTTTAAATATCGTTTTAAATGACGTTTAGTTTTCGCGTCCGCTATGATGTATATGTTAGAGAAGAATAATTTATTATTGCTTACGTTCCAATGAAAATTAAAATGAACTGAAAACAAACTGCTGATGGGTCCCAGACTTTCAGAAACACATTTGAAGTAACGGCGTTATTGCCGATAGCAAACCATGTGTACCCGTCAACACATTTTCAAAACATTTAAGCGTTAGTAATCCAACTAGCATTCTCAATAATGGAGGAACAATACGAGAGCGACAATAAAATTAATAAATAACGACTAAGGTTATGCAGTTGTAATCGATATGTTTGAAGACACATTCTATAAAACGTTTCTGTTGTAACTCATCGCGTTAATCGAAACAAGGGTTATTTCTCATAATTGAATGCGTCATTCGCAGAAGAACCACATCACGCTGGTCATCCTGTAATACCCGCTGCGGGCAAGTAAACGCCGCTGCGGGCGTCAGTAAAACACGAAGCGGGTGCGCATATTATTAATTTTCCCACAACAAGGTTGGTTTAATTTGTTTCCAAGTGGTGCATTAATAGTAGTGTCAAAAAATGGCCCCCGTATATACGGGGAAACGATTATGTAGGCTGTGACAGAAGTCCGGAGATAATTTAGATAACCATTCTTCAGAAAACTTAATCTTTATCGACCGCATTTCTTATTTCAAGGTGAATTCGACTTGCATCCATCGAAATTTGCACTTATCGAAATATTGGTTATATGTATGAAGCTATAGTTGTCTGACATAATCATATATTAACGTGTTTCAAAACTAAGCTCCCTATTATCAATCCAGTAACCCTAATTATTATGTCTTTCCAAACTTACCGTACTACGATGTAAGTATACCCCGTAGTGGGCGGCAGTAAACCCCGCTGCATGCTTCACTGGAGCCCTTAACGGGTTTTATTCGAACAATTGGGAGTGCCATCAGAATAATTCAGTTTTTCTAACATAAATTCAGCAATTATTGCTGGAAATGAAGATTTAGCTTCCTAATATATCTATATGAATGGAACCTTTTCAACATTATTCAAATTTGCTTCAATTTGAAACGTAATAATCAAAATCACACAATATTGAAATATGGAGTGTTTACTCTTACATCCATCAGTCATTTTGTAACCAAATTGAGCCGTATTCTTCCATCTGTCATCAATTGTTAGATGTTGGGTCCATCAAACACCATGTGAATCCGGAATTATGCCGGTAAAAGTAAAATTAAAAGCATAATAGCGCGCTAAACAAACTTACCAGCCGTGTCGTAACTTGCCCGCAGCGGTTTTACTGAGTATTTGCCCGAAACGGGGATTATAGGATGACCAGCGTGCATGCATATGTGTAAGTAGGAGGTAGCTATATAGGAGTAAAACGAGCGAAAAACTCTTTATGTTATTTCCGAAAAATGAAGAAAATATTCAATAAATTAAAAATATTTTCAAATCCAACAAGAGCCATGAACCGGATAATATTGAATGGAGTAAGCCTGTAGTAAACCCTAACTAGGCAGTCACCATGGAAACGCAATCGATTATGTATACCCGAGTTATGAAAGGTAAAATGTCCGTACGCCCGGTCAAACTGATGGAATACTGGACTATATACCCGACTATACTTCATACCAATTTTAATTTTCTCAGGCCTAAACATCAATTATGACAAAACACAAGCCATATGGATAGGTGCAAAACGGGGTTGTGGTGAGGAAATTATTACGGATAAAAAAAAAATATGGAACCATAACCAATCTATTACAATCCTTGGAATTGAATATAATCTATTCAGTGAGAATTATATAGAAAATAACTATCACAAAAAGATACAAAAAATATATATTGGTCATTCAGAAACCTTAGCCAATATGGTAAGACAACTGTTGTAAAGACACTGGCCTTGCCTATGTTAACACATTGTTTTTCAGTTCTACCTTCACCCTCTCAAGAGGTGTCTGAAAAATTAAAAAAAGTTATTTTCAAATTTTTATGGCCAGGAAAGCCAGACATAATTAAAAGAAATGTAATGATAAACAACTGGGAAAATGAGGGAATAAAATCCCCCCACATTGACTCATTTTATGCATTAAAGATGACTTGGATTAAAACAGTTTTAGACCCACAGACAGAAGCTGGTTGGAAAACATTACTGGTAGATGACCTAGAAACTTTCGGTGGCCACAAAATATGGAACCTTCATAAAGAAAGGCTTAAGATGTTGAGTAACACACTAAATCCATGTCTAAGATCAAAATGTTTGCGAAGTCCCACATGTATCTCCGACGCTGAATATAGGCATATAGGCTCCCAAAGGGAGCCTGTTTCAGATAGTTTATTATAATAGAAGTAAGTTGCTCAAGTAGACTAACATAAGTGGTATGGAATATGTTACATAATGGGCTGTTTGACAGACTAATCAGGAAATAGTTAGAAATTATGAAATTTTGTGCATTCTGCACAATGACCTACATGTAGGTTTACAAATGATCAGCAATTTATAAAACTTGTTTTTTCAATTAAAACAGCTTCTGAAACAGGTTAAACTGTTATTTGAACTAATTAACATAATTCCCACTCATATGAGTGATATCAGTAGAGTTTTATGCGATTTTAGAAAAAAATTTGTGAAATTTGGGGGGTGGGTGTCAAACAATTGGGTCTAAAAAATAAACTTTTTTGCAGGTTTGGGGGTGGTATGTCCACGAAAGTGCCAGATGCAAAAAAAACGGCATACGTTCCTGCAAATGTTTTACTACCCCCCCCCCCCCGCCCCTGAGTGGTGCATTTAATAGTACTGTAAAAAAAATGGCCCCCGTATATATGGGGAAACGATTATGTAGGCTGTGACAGAAGTCCGGAGATAACTTAGATAACCATTCTTCAGAAAAACTTAATCTTTGTCGACCGCATTCCTTATTTCAAGGTGAATTCGACTTGCATCCATCGAAATTTGCACGTATCGAAATATTGGTTACATGTATGAAGCTAGTTGTCTGACATAATCATCTATTGACGTGTTTCAAAACTAAGCTCCCTAATGTCAATCCAGTAACCCTAATTATTAAGTCTTTCCAAACTTACCGAACTACGATTTAAGTATACCCCGTGGCGGGCGGCAGTAAACCCCGCTGCATGCTTCACTGGAGCCCTTAACGAGTTTTATTCGAACAATTGGGAGTGCCATAAGAATAATTCGTTTTTTTCTAACATAAATTCAGCAATTATTGCTGGAAATGAAGATTTAGCTTCCTAATATATCTATATGATATATGTTTACTCTCACATCCATCAGTCATTTTGTAACGAAATTGAGCCGTATTCTTTCATCTGTCATCAATTGTTAGATGTTGGGTCCATCAAACACCATGTGAATCAGGAATTATACCGGTAAAAGTAAAATTAAAAGCATAATAGCACGCTAAACAAACTTACCAGCCGTGTCGTAACTTGCCCGCAGCGGTTTTACTGAGTATTTGCCCGAAACGGGGATTATAGGATGACCAGCGTGCATGCATACGTGTAAGTAGAAGGTAGCTATATAGGAGTAAAACGAGCGAAAAACTCTTATATTATTTCCGAAAAATGAAGAAAATATTCAATAAATTAAAAATATTTTCAAATCCAACAAGTGCCATGAACCGGATAATATTGAATGGACTAAACCTGTAGTAAACCCTAACTAGGCAGTCACCATGGAAACGCAATCGATTATGTATACCCAAGTTATGCAAGGTAAAATGTCCGTACGCCCGGTCAAACTGATGGAATACTGGACTATATACCCGACTATACTTCATATCAATTTTAATGTTCTTACCATTGATAACGAAATTCTCAGTTGAACTTTGTTGCGGGATTTGTTGTTCACCTCGGCATTCAGCGTGATTGTCTCCCCTGGAACATAACCCGTCTTATCGAGAACATCAACCTTTCCCCTTATGGGGCCAGATTTGCAGCAGAAACAACAAATATATTTTTCGCATTCCGTCTGTCCGCTTCTCTGAATAAAGAATACGATCGTTTGTTATTTAAGTGTACATGACTCATTCGAACATCAACTGTAATTCCCACGCAATTGTACGGAAGGATAAGGTACATGTAGATAGACCATTCCACAGAGGATCTGTCTGTTCGCAATTTTTCTCCCAGACCCTGGCCCTATTTCAACTAAATTTGTTGTGGTGACTCGGGGTATCCTGGTAGATGCTATAACGGCGTTTGTTTTAATTTAGATTTTTTTTAAATGAAATTTTATTTATTTTTTTAATGTTAAATTGAGCAAGTAGTTCAATCTAAAAATAAAAAATAATTAAATTAAATGTTTTAATTAAAAATAAAAAATAAAATGTTAATTTGAGCAAAGAGTTCCATCTAAAACATTCAAAAATTATATTTAAAAACAATTGACACGCCAGCACAACTTCGTGATAGCCGTATCAACTGTAAATAACGTTCTGGTTGACTCGATTACACGACTCCTGACAGCGGTAACGTACTTTACACGCCTTGTCAACGACAATTAGGGTGAAGGAGCCGTGCTCCATTCAAATTTGTCCTCCGTTCAACGGGCGATGCTGTTAAATCAATAAAAGGTCAGCCGACCACAGTTTCCCCGGCAAGGGTTACGTAGCGTTTTTCCGAAGACCCATAACTCCGAAGGTCCGATTCTCCGAAGGTCAGATTCTCCGACGCCCCGATTCTCCGAAAGCCCATAACTCCGAAGTCCCGATTCTCCGAAATCCCATAACTCCGAAGACCCATAACTCCGAAAGCCCATAACTCCGAAGGCCTATAACTCCGAACGTCCATAACTCCGAAGGTCTATAACTCCGAAGGTCCGATTCTCCGAAGTTTCATGTTTTATCGCTTATTAAATAGTGTACAGTCCAGTGGCGGAGTCAATGGGGCCATAGGGAAGACCGCCCCCAAAAAACATGTCAAATGTCATGTAAACGTCAGGAAATCCCTCCTAGGTATTCAAATATTCACAGTGTTCCTGCCCAGGGGAGCCCCCGGACCAACGATTGGGGGCGACCCCTCCCATGTATGCGCTCCCCAAATCAGGCCTTCGTGATATGCTTTCGGCATATCATATGCATGATATATCCCCCACATACCCCCCACATATGCTAATTAATGTTCACCCCTAAATGGGAATCCTGGCTCCGCCACTGGTGTGCACCGGGTATATTATAACGAAACGCTGCAAGAATGTCAGAGTAGCCTAACATGCACAGGGGCGACAAGTTCTTCCCCGTTCACCCATGTACATTTTACTCTGGCATCTCATGGGCCAACGTAACGTTATAGTATCTGGTGTATAGTCAGTGGCGGGCCAGGATTCCCATTTAGGTGGGGGCAGTAGGAAAAGTTTGAATATTTTGATTCCCCATGAACGATTTCCGGGCGTTTACATGACATTGGACATGTTTTGGTAGGGGCCCATATTGTCTGAAATAGCAAGTAGAGGTTTAATGGGGGCAGTGGGAATTTTGGGACCCCTTGGCTTCGCCACTGGACTGTACACTATTTAGTAAACGATAATACCCCGATAAAACAAAATCTTCGGAGAATCGGACCTTCGGAGAATCGGACCTTCGGAGTTATGGGCCGTCGGAGAATCGGGCCTTCGGAGTTATAGGTCTTCGGAGAATCGGCCCTTCGGAGTTATAGGTCTTCGGAGTTATAGGTCTTCGGAGAATCGGCCCTTCGGAGTTATGGGCTTTCGTAGAATCGGATCTTCGGAGTTATGGGCCGTCGGAGAATCGGGTCTTCGGAGTTGTAAGCCTTCGTAGTAATAGGTCTTCGGAAAACCGGTCTGACACCGTGGCAAGTAGATGCCGCTTTGTTAAAGAAATTTAAAAAAATGTTGAAATTTTCTAAGTTGAAAAGGATTAATAACTCCGTAAACAAATAATTTTTCCGTAATCTATATACATGTTGCACATCTCCAATATGTGGGTAAGAATCGTCTGAAGTTTCAAAGATCTATGATCAAAACTGTAGGAGGAGTTGATTACACCACGAAGGTACCCTCACACAGAAAATTATAAAAAATGTTGAAATTTCCTAAGTCGAAAAGGGTTAATAACTCCGTCAACAAACATTGTTCCCGTCATCTATATACATGTTGCACATCTTCAATATATGGGCAATAATATTCTGAAGTTTCAAATCTTTATGCCCCCCCCTCTTCTTTCAGAAGAGTTATGGGCTTTCGTAGAATCGGATCTTCGGAGTTATGGGCCGTCGGAGAATCGGGTCTTCGGAGTTGTGAGCCTTCGTAGTAATAGGTCTTCGGAAAACCGGTCTGACACCGTGGCAAGTAGATGCCGCTTTGTTAAAGAAATTTAAAAAAATGTTGAAATTTTCTAAGTCGAACAGGGTTAATAACTCTATCAAAAAATAATTATTCCGTCATCTATATACATGTTGCACATCTTCAATATAAGGGCAATAATATTCTGAAATTTCAAATATCTAGGATGAAAACTGTAGGAGGAGTTGATTACACCATGAAGGTACCCTCATACTGAAAATTATAAAAAATGTTGAAATTTCCTAAGTCGAAAAGGGTTAATAACTCCGTCAACAAACATTGTTCCCGTCATCTATATACATGTTGCACATCTTCAATATATGGCCAATAATATTCTGAAGTTTCAAATCTTTATGCCCCCCCCCTCTTCTTTCAGAACGTCGGGGGACAAAAACTTAACTTAGCCAATCAGAATACGTATTTCAGAGATAAATTTTCAACTCGAATTACAACGTGATGTGGAACACTCCGATGGGGTGAATCTTTACTTCAAAATAGTTTAACGTGTCAAACACATACGTTATATACATATGAATTGTGGAACAAGTTATACAACTTACAAGTTGTCCCTCTCATAACACATTCATTAAGATGGGGTGATCAATTGGAATAGAAAATAAGCTCTATGGCCAGATGCTCGTAGCCCGTTTATATATACACATGGGTATATACGAGATATACACAAGGAAAACACATTCCCCAGTTTGGATTTCTACGGTGGAGAAAATTGTTCAATCTGAACCTTGAAATATCATTGCAAAATCGTAACAGCTAGTGGTCTAACGCCAGGTAAATTCACACATCGATTTGTTTTTCTTACATTATTAAGAGCATTTGACTGGCCACTGGGGAGGGCTCCGTAGAATTTAAGAAACAATTGAAATCTGAACATGAAAATTGCAAAATCTTACCATTTAGATTGGCCTCAAGCTTTCCCATTGTTGAAAATTTACAACATAACACCCCACTAATGTTGGAAAATGTCCAACTAATGGCCATTTCAGTGAACTACGAGAACAGTTTCAACCTATATTGTTGGTATGAAATTTCCAACTAATGTTGTGTCAGGTATGAAATTTCCAACTGTTAGTGTGCATATATATGTCCGACGTTGTGTGTTTGGAAACGGTCGTAGATGTTGAAACTTATATATTAGTTGATTACTATGTTCTTTCAGTTTGATTTGTTGAAATGAGCGAACCGCGTGTCGTTAATCCTTTCTGTATTAAATACTCGTTGTTGAGTTCGTCCACCAATTAATATATGAACCCTTCTCCGCTTGTATTATCGTTTACTCTGCATGCCTGTCGTCTGTTCCTATATCACAAACATCCCCCGAGACGAAGACTATACGCAATTCTTCTGTGCAATAGTTTAACTGAGGGGACAATACATTTAGTAAATAAAGAGAGAACTTTCTTCTAGATAAACCTCGTAATTATCAGTTTACCTCTAGGTCGGGTGTCCCACAGGTGTTCAGATCCAACGGGGCCGCTACGTCAAAAAACTTCTGAGTTGTGTTGTTAAGTCGCCACGGTCTGTCTATTTTACCTTTCATTCTATAGAAGATGTTCCCTATCTGGCTTTTGAATGAAGAAGGTATATCTTGTGGGAGCTGGAAACTGAATGGGAACTGATGGTATCCCGGACCTAGCGTCTTGTCTCCAGAAGGCGGTGTATCTGCGTGAAACAGAACGTGACGGGTGTATATATGGCGTAGGGATGTTTAGATTGAGAACTCCTAACTTCAAATGTCAGGTGTTAAGGGTCGTTCTCGCATATCGATATGCATTTATTTTGAAATTATAATTTGTTTATCTGATGTTTGGATTGAGAACTTCTAACTTTAAATGTCAGGTGTTTTTGTCAGGTGTCAATGGTCAGCTGATGTATGTTCTCGCTGGTCGTTCTCGCATATAGATATGCATTTACTTTGAAATCAGAATATATTTATCTGAACATCTCTAATATAGGTTAAACTTCAGCAACGTCGGAGGTACACGGATATTTGATACATGGATGTCAGTTTTAACGCCGATGCAGAGCCGAAGTGTTCACAAAGAGACATAGAGGTATCACATCGCCACGTAAACCAACGGTGTTGCCAGAGATAACGGTTTCGTTCCCATAACATACAACTTTAAACATCAATGTCGGTATGGTTTCATCGATCCTCACATTAATTGATATCATGGTAGAATTCAGCAGCCTATATGGTTCGGACGTCAGGTGCCGTCAACACGGAGGGCTAGAGCGACGTCACAATAATTGGTCGAAACTACAAGACATTAGTGCTAATGTCAATCATATACACAGAACGACACGAGTGTGTTAATGGGTTTGTTCACACGACACGAGTGTTAGCGCGGAAGGATAGAACGAGTGGACACCAGACTGTCGTCAATTGAAAGCAGAATGGACGCCAGATTTTCATCGTTAGAATGTAGTATGCAAAGTGTAGACAAATTGTCTAAATCAGTCAATAAGCTAAAGGATGACGTCTCCTCCGTGGACAAACGGGTCGATGACATAAGCCAAAAATATTCTTCGATGGAGATTGCTGGGGCCAATGTTAGCAAATCGATGACTGATCTGAAAACATCAAATGAAAACCGATGTAAAGCCAAAATTGACGATCTTCTACAAGAGAATTTTATCTGGATGAAAATGTCACCGATCTTAAATGCAGATCAATGAAACTGAACTTAATTTTCCACGGAATTTCTGAATCGCCGAATGAAGACTGTGAATCGGAGTTGCGAAAATTCTTTAAAAACGAACTTCGAATTAAAAATTCCAAAGAGATCCATTTCGGGAACGTACACAGGCTTGGTAAAGCCAGTGGGAAAGCTGATGGTGATGATACTCACTACGATGTAGCGCATGCGAGAACACGTCCCATAATTGCGCGATTCATTTATCAGAGTGAATTGAAGCAAGTTCTGTTGAGTGCAAAGCTGCTGAAAGACAAACCGAAAGTCAGTATACGTGAACAGTTCCCTATAAGTCTGTGGAGGATAAGAGGCGTGAACTCTATCCCGTCAAGAAGCAGGCCAGAAATGATGGTAAAAGGGTCAAAATGTTCAGGGACAATCTGTACATTGATGGAATTCTGTACAATCCACCGGATGTGAATGTCACTGAGCACATGCAGTGCACCAAACATGCCTGCAACTGGCGGGAGGCAAACCAAGCGTGGACGGTTGGGATCATCACCTACCAAGGAAACCCTAGGAAAATCTGAACAATCTAATCGTGACCCTTATACTGCGAGTGAATATACACTTGAATATTTAACCCAATGTTCCATTCCAGAAAACCTTAAAGTATTATCACTCAATGTATGCGGTTTAAAACAACGACTTAATTATCCGGAATTTCCAAATTTATGCAAACAACATGATATTCTATGTTTAATGGAATCCAAAACCGATGACGTTGATACTTTATCATTGAATGGTTATAAATTTGTAATGAAAAATCGGTTCAGGTGTGCTATTAGGAAATCGGGCGCTATCGTTGTGGGATATAGACAGGACCTCGATGACTTCATCGATATTGTCGAAACAGACTGCAAATATGTACTCTGGTTGAAAATAAGCAACAAGTACACTAACACTGACGAATATGTCATAATAGGTGCGGTCTATATCCCACCGCGAAATACATCTTATTCCATCAACGATCCATACACACAACTTCAGTGTGAATATCTTAGCATGGCAAGTACGTACAGCTACATTTTTCTTGCAGGCGATTTTAACGCACGAACATCTTGCGATAACGATTACGGATCATATACTGTCGAATCAGAATGTGCCCAATTAGATGAACCCCGAGAAATTTAAACGGAAACTGTATTAATTGTCAGTAGAAATAACAAAGATCACAAAAAGAACGGTTTCGGTAAACCACTTCTAGATGCATGTATACATAATGATGTATTCATATTGAATGATAGGGTGTGTGCATATATTGGGGTAGGTGAGCATACATGCAGAGGTTTATCCACTGTAGATTATGTTCTTTCGTCAATAAATACAGCCCCCCCCCCCCCGATAGAAAACTTTGAAGTGCTGCCGTTTAGCTCTCTTTTCAGCGACGTGCATTCGCCAACCGCTTTAGAAATTAAAATTACACATTACCCGTCTCAAAGAACAGACATGTACAGTCTGAATCCGTACCATGTTTGTGGGATTTTAATAAAGCTAATTGTTTTATTGATAACATGAATCAGAATGAGCTTGAACATATCTCCAATACTGTAAACGAAATGGCAACAGGTGTTGCGGATCAACCTAGTATTAATCAAGCGATTGCAAAAATTACTAAAGTATTAGTGGATTCAGCGCTAAAGACATTTGGAACCCGAAAGATATTATCACATAACCCCACCTCAAGTACGGCGATCAACCCGCGGTTCGATCGCCAATGTAGAGAGGCCAGAACTACTTTCAGAAAGGCGAAACGCCGATGTAAAAATTATCCGTCTGCACAAAATAAGTCTGAGTTGAAACAATCAGAGAAAATGTATAAAGAAAACACTTGATTTCACAATTAAGCGACATAGATCGCTCGTACGATCAAAAATGGATATCCTAAAATTACACAACCAAAGGAAATTTTGGTCTTCCCTGAAGTTTGAAAAAAGTATACATGCGAAAAGCGCATCGCTTGATAATCTCCATAAGCACTTCGAACAACTTAACAAAGGATGTAATACCCGAAGTCAGTTACCTGATCTTGAGGTTTGTAATAGTGAAGATCTTAATACCAAAATTTCAGAGGAAGAAATCCGTCTATGCATTAGTATTAAAGTTGAAAAATAATAAAGCTACATCTGATGATGGCATTAGGAATGAATATTTAAGAGTTTCAGCCGATAACGTGATGCCAATTTATGTTTGCCTGTTCAAATTAATATTCGATTCTGGTTGCATACCAGATGATTGGTTGATTGGTAACATTCACCCTATATACAAGAAAAGGGGATCACGAGATGACCCCAATAATTACAGGGGAATCACAATATTGAGTTGCTTTGGCAAACTAATTACCTCCGTATTAAATAACAGACTAAATCTCTTTATCGAATCGCGAAATGTATTAAACGATAACCAGACAGGATTTAGAAAAGGATACTTTACTCTTGATAATTTGTTTACACTGAGATCATTAATCGAACTATTTCAACTGCATTACAAGAAAAAACTTTACGCGGCATTTATTGATCTGGAAAAAGCTTTTGATTCTGTTTGGAGGCAGGGACTTTGGTATAAGATGTCACTTGATGGTATCGGGGGTAAAATGATGAGGGTTATTGTGAATATTTATGATTCTATCAAATCTAGAGTTGTTTTGAACGGTAAAATATCTGATGTTTTCGTGTCAAATGTAGGAGTAAGACAAGTTGTAAATTTATCTCCCTTATTATTTTCGATGTACTTAAATGACTTAACGAAATTTCTCGTGGAATCTGACGTAGTAAGCGGCTTGAAACCCACGTCTGACGAACTTTGAAACATTAGATATATATATGAAGCTGTTCGTCATGCTTTATGCTGATGATACGGTTCTAATGGCTGAATCCCCACATACACGGCAATATTCACTTGATTTTTTGCTGAATATTGTGATATTTGGCACCTTAGGGTAAACATCTCAAAAACAAAGTTAGTCTGTTTCGCCAAACGAAAACCAAAACATTACCCTTGTAAACCAACTACAATATGTCGATGCTTTTAACTACCTTGGTGTTCATTTCGGTAGAACAGGTTCTTTCAATGCCATGAAGCAATACACTTTTAACAAAGCCACCAAAGCGATGTATGATTTGATTGAGATTGGAAAACGAAATAACCTCTCTATTAAATGCATGTTCACGTTGTTTGATGAAATGGTGGTACCAATACTTACATACGGCTGTGAGATATGGGAGCTTGGTGATATCAGTTCTATTGAACGAGTGCAATTAAAGTTTTGTAAGATTATTCTAAACCTAAAAAAGTCAACTCCAACATATAAGGTGTATGGCGAAACAGGTAGTTTCCCCATAGAAGTTACATTCAAAAATAGGTTGCTAAAATTATGGTTTTCACTTGTCACAAACACACATGGCAAAATGTCGAAATCGCTCTACACGTTGCTGTATAATCATTACACAAACCGAATATTCTTTTCACCTGGATTTGCGCAGTTAAAGGAATAATTGATTATTGCGGGGTGTCTCATATTTGTGCGAACCAATATTCACTTATTGACACGAAGTGCGTTCTCAATGATGTCACAAGAATTTTAAGAGATCAGTTTATACAAGGGTGGCAAATTGATATATCACTTTCCAGAAAGGGCATGTTTTATTCCTTGATTAAGACAGAATTCACTTTCGAAAACTACCTAAATTCTAGTAATCAAAATAACGTATTCACTTTGGCTAGATTCAGAACCTGAAATAATAAACTGCCAGTATAATCGGGAAGTTGGAATAACGTTCCGACAGAGCAGCGTGTATGTACCTTGTGCAATCTGAATGCAATCGGCGATGAAATACACTATCTGATTGATTGCCCAATCTTCTCCGATTTGAGGGAATCATTATTTCCTGTCTTTTCGAAAAGTACATACAGTCTTGGTAAACTGAAAATGCTTTAAGGAGCACACGACCATCTGTTTTAAAGAAAACGTGCAAAATGATCAAAAAGATTCAAATTTCCGTAGCTACCGGTTCTCCAGGTTAAATCCGGTAGCTTCCACCTCACAGGGCGGCAGCCTGTAAACTGCCATAACACATTTTCTATTCTTATTTGTCAAACCCCGTCCTGATGGCAAAATTAACTTGAATATGATTAATTAACTAATTACGTTAACCGTCGACCATCCAAACTTGACACGGGGTATGTATTGTTTTATGTATTCCGTTGTCAACGTACCATGTACATTGGCTGGGGGAATAAAGTATATTAAAAGTGGCGCAGCCTCGAGTTCTATTATTCCGCGATGTTAATTATAGCTTTATCAACAAACCCGTCAACACACGTGTCGTTTTGTGTTTATTACAAGTCACCCGTCCTAGAATCCGAGCATTAAAAAATGCAGACTTACTAGGTTTATTTAGGCACAATCAGGGCTGGTTTTGTCATGTGTGATGATGCTTTTATTTTAATGTTCCGGTTTCATGGTTGAGGCGAATTTGACGCATTTGACGTCAACGAGATAGCCATGGGACGGATTTGTAAATATGGAACAGAAATAAAACTGTACTTCTAGGAAAAAGCGTGCAATAAATCTACGTACCCCCGATGTTTCACGTGGTTATGTACCCCCGATGTTAACCCTTCCATGACTGGAGTTTACTGAAAGTTTGCGAAAACCATGTGCCAATGCATTCTATTATATATGCGAGTCTTCCATGGAGCCTCGAATGTATAAAAGAATACATTGGCCTAACAATATTTACATTGGCCATGTAAGTAATGCATTATTTTATAAGCCTATATTTGAGGCTCCCTATGGGAGACTCGCATATATAGAATGAACATATGGTTTTTAATGCTGCACCAGCGCAGCTCCTGAATGCAAGTGTTAATGCTACACACAGATGTCTTGTTTGAGCATTGAGAGTAATGCATTGTTTTCAAAAACTAAATATTTCATTAACATAGCTGCAGTTGTAAACTAGTGGAATAGTTGAATATCTAGAGCACTTAACTAGGGGAACCAACTTTTTATTTTTTCCGACAAGATAACGTTTGTGATAATTTAGCACACCTCCTCCAGAACAGCTTTTCTTGGTCTTCAAGACAAAAGCAATATTAAACTGAACCTGCTCCGATGCGAACTGAGAAATATGTGAATTCATGAACTAAATATCAATATAAAATTTCGTTGTTCTGATTTTGAGAATTCAATTTAAACGGACATGGCTCATTGGAGGGAGGTATACGATATGTTGACAAATACACGAAATATATTGATATACTTGCTTAAAGGGATGTGAAACACTCCGGTAAGGTGATCAAATATAAATGGAGAAAAATCTTGTTCAAAGTAATAATATTTACAAATATTACATCCAAATTGACAACACACACCGTTATTCTTGTATATTAATTAAATTCATGCAGTGACTCTCGATGGCGAAATCGTTTTCGTTAGTTTATCGCCGATAGATGCGTCCCGAATCCAGTAGTAAATATTTACAGTTGAGTGTAGTTCGGGCGATGTTTTCTATGGAGTGGTACGGTCGATTTGTTTCAGATTTTCGGAAAAATGTTAGAAGAATGCTACATTCCCCCAGTTGACATAGCGTCTGGATACTAACTGATCAGTTTCACACACCAGAACAAGTACATAATATGTCTTTAAGAACACCAATCGATTTCAATAATTTACTTTCGTTTAGCACCATTATTTAGCACCATTATGTAAACTATTTCGTTCTTCAGATGACGACAAATATGGTGACGTGTTATACACGTGCATGTTGTATGCCATATAGCAGGTACTATACAATTCCAATTCCAAAATCAATTTGTTTTGTGTTAATACAATCTTTATTTCTCGCAATGTAGCTGTAAAAAATAATCTAATTCAACATTTATGGGGATATGGCTTCTTGGAACTCGCTGTTACTTGTACCACATTCCAATTGAAACCTCAAAAATAAATAGAGGATCTACAACGAGTCCCAAGTTTATAGCGGCATTTACAAAACGAGTCCAGTAAATTAGGTATGGACGGAGCCTTTGCCGAGGTCCAAACATAATTTACTGGACAAGTTTTGTAAAGTCCGCTATAATTCTAACTATTACATGATCCAAAACCTCGATAAAAAATACTTAAATCAACAAATGGGACGTGAAACTAACACCAGCTTCTATGAGGCTTGTGGTGACGTTTCACGTAACCATGCGTTGTTTGCCCGCGTAAAGAAATAATAAAGAAATAGAGTTTGGTGGAAAAATATTGCTGAAAGCCATAGTATTTTGAGATGTAGCGCGCGTACGGAACGTAAACACATTTTGGTTCACTTGACACGATTTCACATTATGCAAAGAATGTTGCATATCACAATTTATTGAATTGAATGGAATAAGGACAGGACCATGTAATAAAATAAAAAAGCTATAATCACCATTCAAAACTTGAATCTTCTCTTTCATATACTGTTCCTTCCCATAGAAGTCTTTTCTGTTCTTCCCCGAGTTATCCTCCCAATGCACGCGACACCAGCCTTTCATAGACACGGCAATCCCTGCAATTGGAAGACGCCCATGGTATACATCAATGTAGCCAGAAGTCCACAGTATACATCCATGTAGCGAGAAGTCCCTATAGTATACATGGGTGTAGCGAGAAGTCCACAGTATGCATGGATGTAGCGAAAAGTTCACAGTAGTCATGGATTTTTAGCGAAAAGTCAACAGTATATATGGATGTAGCGAGAAGTCCACAGTATACATGAATGTAGCGAGAAATCCCTATAGTATACATGGATGTAGCGAGAAGTCCACAGTATACATGGGTGTAACGAGAAGTGCACAAAGTATATATGAATGTAGCGATAAGTCAACAGTATGCATGGATGTAGCGAGAAGTCCACAGTATACATGGATGTATATAGCGAGAAGTCCACAGTATACATGAATGTAGCGAGAAGTCACTATAGTATATATGGGTGTAGCGAGAAGTCCACAGTATACATTGATGTAGCGAGAAGTCCACATTATATATGCATGGATGTAGCGAGAAGTCCACAGTATACATGAGTGTTGCGAGAAGTCACTATAGTATACATGGCTGTAGCGAGAAGTCAACAGTATACATGGATGTAGCGAGAAGTCCACAGTATACATTGATGCAGTTAGAAGTTTACAGTATACACGAATGTAGCGAGAAGTCCACAATATACATGGGTGTAGTGAGAAGTCCACAGTATACTGGTCTGTAGCGAAGTTCACAGTATACACAGGTGTATCGATGAGTCCACATTACACATGGATGTAGTTATAAAAGATCACAGTATACATGGATGTATCGAGAAGTCCACAGTGTACATGGATGTAGCTAGAAGTTACAGCATACATGGATGTAGCGAGGATTCCACATTATACGTGGATGTAGCTACATAAGTTCGCAGTATATATACATAGATGTAGCTAGAAGTCCACGGTATACATGGATGTATAGCGACAGGTGTACTTTACTTCAAACATTTTAATGTATCAAAACGATATATACATATATAGAAATCGTGGTACAATTTATAAACCTTACAAGTTGCCCCTCTCCCGATGCAGCCATATTATACTACATAACAATACATATTACATAACACAACGTGTAGAGTGTGTGCTTGCGTGCGAAGGTGCTCGTGATTGCATGTGCTCTGGAATAGTAATTAGTAGAACAACAATATGTATTTTTTTATCATGGATATTTTATTGCAAAGACATGGCGTTGGGTGTATTTATTTTTCTAAAGTTCGCTTGGGCGTTGCCAATTTCAGCCAATGTTATTTTCGAGCAATCAACAATATTTGTAGCTCATCCAACAGAAAATTGGTTCGTCAATTTATTTACTGAGATGGATTAATATAAAATGACACCTTTAGAAAATATAACGTTACATTAATCTGAGCAGCTTCAGTTTTCCCTACTATTGTATATAACTATGTTTCTCAATAGCCGTTACATGTAATTTCCATGTGTTTATTTGGATGAGAGAATAAAGCATATCATACCAATTAAGCATCACCAATCAACATCACAGAACATCACCAATACGAAAGTATCAGGGGTGCCATTATCTGTATAATACACCAAAAAATATATATTTTAGAACAATTTAACAATCGGTGTGTATCATATTGCAACCAAACCACAATATTTTACGGCTCTAGAAGCCATTATTGATATATCTAAAATATATCTGTTCTTGGATGTGTCATACATAGCAGGACCATGCATTTAACCCGTATGCGTGGGTTATGTGTATCATTGTGGAGAAAATATCCGCCTAATAAAGTTGGGTGATAGTGAGTTTTTATAATGGTTGCTATTTATCAAGGCCCTACCTTTTAGAGATATTTCCTCGATGACTTCGACGATAAGTTGTCCGTTTATATAATCTCCGGGGTGATATACCCCGCTGGAGGCTTGTGCGCCTGTCAACTCGATCTCGTACTTTCCGAGCTTCCCCATGTCGATTTAAGAACTGTCAATATAATATAAATAGCAACACAGCGCATGCACTATATATAACAATGACATTTAACTATGAATGAGGTAATTTAAAGACCCCCATATTAAATTGAAACTTGCCTTTTATTGATACAGTTCGATAGCACTATCTACCCCGGACTAATTGAAACGAAATACTTAATACGTGAATGCAACTTATTGCTAGCCGAACACCAGCTATATATAGACAAACGTATTCATGTACAACTTTTGTCTGATCTCACACAGCGTTTCGATTAGTTAAGAAATGAATGTAGTTTGTGTGTGTGTTTTGTTGGGTGGTAGATAACTGTGGTCGTAGGTTACCTTGTGTGAACCGCGCGAAGCAGTTCACACTAACATGTGTGTGTTCCAGTGGCAACATGCAGCGACATACACCTCAATAAAACACACTCAAACTACATTAAGTTCTTATAATTCTATATCTTTTTCCTTATTTATTTCTATAAACTCAGCCTGTTTTTTTCCTGAAACATGTATGCAGTTTGGATATTACTAGTATTCAATGTAAATTAGCCCAATATTCTATAATGTGAATTACCGACCGATTAGCCTATGGCTGCACACTTAAAACAAGCCCAGTCATCTAGGTCAACAATATGTGACGTTGGTTTGTGTTATGGTATGTTTTGTTGGGATCGGAAACGCATGACTTAGTTGACCAGTCACGGAACATGACTCAAGTATAGTTCCTCTCCAACTGAATGTCGTCGGAATAAATTATTAACTGTTAGACTGTTATATTCGCGGCAGCGAAACAAGAGGGATATAGAACCGTTAAAGTTAACTTTATACGGCAGATTTTGACAGAAATATTTACGAGAGTAACAATTTGTTATACCTCGCAGTAGCTGTGAATCTTCAAATGTTACCGACAGTTGCATTACGTCCCCGGAATGAGATAGCCCATTGCATCACGTCCGCGTTGACGGTTTTGAAGTATTCGAAATTACTATTCGTTGTTTCAAAGTCGGTTCGAATTCGAATTGAATTTCAAAGTCGAATGGAATAAAAAAACGAATATCGAATATTCGCAGGGGCCTACATGTCTTGTTTTTGTTCATTAAAATAAATATTTCAATTTTATAAAACAATCGCTTGACTTTTAATAAGTGTTATAATAGTTTTATAACCGGTACCATACTATTACTAAGAAAATTAAATCAAATTATGAAATTCCTAATCGAGTTCTTGACTAATGTAGCATTTTCATACCTTTTTCGACACGTTGCAAAAATCTGGGAAATTTGGCGTAACGTTATAGCATATTGACCCTTAAGCTCAACCAAGTTGAGTATAAATTAAAATAATGTGACTTGATTTTTTCCATAAATTTTTGAAAATTTTACGTCAGATTGTTTTTCTACCAAATTGCTTAACAATTAAAGATGGACGTGCTCATGTCAACACACCGTGGGGTAATTGTCACTGAGTTGTCAAATGGGAGAAGAGAGACATTAAACTGACAACTAAACAATTATTAATATAACCCCTACCACTATGATTCCCGAATATCAGTTAACAGAGAGGGGTTGAATCCTGAATATACCGGTTAAAATGGGAATATGAATCCCGAGTACTAATTAACTATAGGCATACGAATCTTGCGTACCACTTAATAATCACCCGATCTACCTTTTAGTATATTTCCTCGATGACTTCGATGAATAGTTTTCCTTTAACGAATGCTTCAGAAAGATATACCATGTTGGTTTTTCCCGTGTATACTGCCAATTCGATCGCATACTTTCCTAGTTTGCCCATGTCGATTCAGTTACCGGCCAACACGACTGAATACTCAAATCCTGGCAATATACCATAGCTATAATATCTGTTACATACGCACGTTATCACTTAGGATATGATTCAAAGACTCCATTTAAATCCTTATTTCCTCTGCAGATATATAATGTATAGGCAACGTGTTATACCACAACATAGCACACAACAATGTAAATTGTCAAGCTTTTATTCATAGTTAAACCCGGGCGCCAGCGTGGTTCCAATACAATCGATGGTCATATTGTTAAGATATGCTTTTAATCGACAACGCTTCAGCTTCAACATGCATGCAGCTTCAGTTGCCATAGTCCGCGTTTTCATTATAAACAAACACAATGACAAAGCAGAGTTCTCTCCCTGCATGCATGATTGGACAATTGGTTACAATGGTGTAAATATTTTCCATAAGCCTCAGTGTTTACGTTTTAGTATGTACTGTTTACAATATAGTTCAAGAATTTTCTTTAAAGGCCAATATAATTTTCCAATGTTTTGTATAGTGCCTTTTTATACGGATTTAATAACAATCTATGACATAAGATATGCTTAAAATAATTCATCACCGTTTGGAACGTCTGTGTCAAAAGATGTCCATAGAGTAATAGAAACTAGCTGATATTATGGAAACATTTCCCCCGTTTCGCTCAAAGAATGCAACATAATTCAAATTAAGATATAGAGTTATTGCTCTTCCATTGAAAGTAATAGACTTTGTAGTACAGCCCAGATACAACTTAAGCACAGAAAACACGTCGGTACCTCAACAAAAACAACATGTTCACATTTTGTTACACCGAATAAGTTGACAGTACAATGTTTTGGCGCTTCCTCTTTCAAATGTTATATACTATGGCATATATTTTATACAATGTGATCTGGGGGTTCGACAATTAAGTGGGCCTTTAAATCAGAAAGATTGACATTTGCAGTAAATTTGAGGCCATGTATGGGATTGGCCCTCTTGGATGAAACTTTGGGCTGGCTTTGTAAATTTGAACACCAACCCCACCCACCCTTTCAAATATATTTTCTATATTGTTCCAGAGATTTGTCTTTTTGTGGTGTGAATCATTAGACATGTCCGTTATTATGTAAAAGTGATATTTAACGAAATATCGGACATCTTAGAGTAATCTCTCATTTTGAAAACAAACAATTGGTCTGCGAGAGGGCTAATGTCATACTATGCCAAATTTGATGCAAATACAGCATATCCGGCAGGCAGGCAGGGAATTCGCCTTTAAAGTTTGTATTTTTGTAACTATGGTCAAACCGCGCTAACATAATGTAATTTTTCAGACCACACCACAAAATTTTAAACTTCAATATAAAGAGTTACTGTGCCAATGGCTATGCTACATGTGTGAATTTATAGGGAAGATGTGCGATGTATGTGTTATGATAAAACACACAATGCTAATGACCAATCAGAGCCCAGTTGCTATTTTCTTTTCTCCAATAGATAGCGATAGCGCGCTTTTTCGCAGAATAATTATAACTCCCTATAGTCCATGAGCCAGGTCCGAGAATGGTACCATTTTGGTGGGCAAATTCCATCAACATTTTTCTCAAAGCTCATAATCTGAAGTTTATCTGAGTGATGGGGCGCACTGTGGCGGTGTAGCTTTGTGTGCAAAATTTGTGTTTCCATGGCAACAGAGGGTGTTTTTGGCCAGTATACAAAATATGCCTGTAATGGTCTACAACTAGAAAGTTTAAAGCAGTAACTCTATCTTTGCATTGATATGGGATGAAACCCTTGGTGGACTTTCTTTTGCCATGGGGGATTTCATCGTTAGAGGTCAAGGTCATACACAAAAGTCAAGGTCATTTACCAAAATATTAGCTTTTTTCATATCGGGTCATACATTTTCTACCCACAGGTTTTATATATTTGTTCTGAATACGTAATCTTTGCTCCTAAATAAGCTGTAGCGTATATGCTGGACGGAGAACTGAGTTATTATTGAAACTGACATGTCAGTCATGATATATAGGCCTTTAAAATTGGTGACCATTTTCCAAAATGTGTCAAAATCGGTTATTTCCCATATATCATGCTTCTGTGTCCAGTGCAGGCCTCAGTGCATGGAAATGTAAAAATTGCAGAAATTATGATAAAAGCATGAAACTTCCAACATATGTTCCTTAGACATAATCTTTTCATTTTCAAATATAGACCCAATGAAGATATGGCCCTGCTTAGCAACGGTTGCTAGGCAACTACCCAAAAGTATTAAATGCTTATATAAGGATGTATTACAATATTTCATTCAACTTTAGTTGTTGTGAATTGCATATTTGAGGTCTATGTGTGACATAGGATGAATTTCAAAGACTTTGTTTCCTATCATAATGTCCATAACAACCGTTGCTATGCAATTACCCAGACAGTAAAATGTATATTTGGCACTCTTCTCGATGGCATTTTGGGAAGATTTGATGGTAGATTAGTCTGAAATACATTTTACATATGCTAACACATCACATGATATATGTTATATAGGGACGTATAGTTTCTACGGTTGGAAGGTGTCATAGGTTTCCCTATAACTAAGTAACATATATTTGTATAAATTTCATGCTTTAGTCAACAAATTCACAATTCAACCCTTAAAGGACCCCAGATAAGTAAATAACTCTAAAATATACACACAAGCACGATATCTTGGGGAAATAACTGATTTTGACCAATTTTGGAAAATGGCCACAAAGTTTAGAGGCCTATATCTCATGACTGGCTTGTCAGTTGCAACAGTATCACAATTGTCCGAGTAGCCTATATGCTCTAGATTAATTCCGAGTAAAGATAACGTATTCAAAACTGATATATAAACTCAGTGGGTAGAAAATGTATGACCCGATATGAAAAAAGCTAATATTTTGGTCAATGACCCTGACCTTTGTATATGACGTTGACATCTAGTGGTGAAATCTGCAGTGTCAAATGAAATCCCAACAAGGGTAGCACCCAATATCAATGCCAAGATAGAGTTACTGCATTAAACTTTCTTGGTATTGACCGTTATATGCATATTGTTTATACTGGCCAAAAACACCATCCGTTGCCATGGAAACACACATGCCCACCAAATTGTTACCATTTTCCATTTTTGGGGAGCCTGGCTCATGGACTAAACGCACATAAAGGTCATCACCAACAAATGGTTTGTGAAATATGCGAGAAGAGTTGTTCAACAAGGTCAAATTTGGCGTTACACGCTAAAAATATATATAAATAACGCACACACAGAACCGCGAGAATAATTTCAAAGAGTGTGAGAAAAGATTCATGCGCAATTCCAATTAGTCGAAATATGAATGTGCATCTAAACACCAGTCCGTACAGTTGCAACCTATGCAAGGCAATTTTTGCACAATGGACGTCCCAGCCGGATGCGACACACGAGAGAAGCGGCATGTGACAGCCTCGTGTGAAGGCACACGTGCGATGTTTTTCAAGAGAGGAGAGAGACCGGACACATGCACGTGAACGTAAACTATGAAAACGTGTCCTAGCAATCATCGTTGTTATTTATTTGCGTTTGCTTGATTAAACATTTTATTTTGTTACTCATTTAAGACATTGAAGAGATACATATTTGCACATCATGCTCTGGCAATATATATATAGAGTGAGGTAATTTAAGGGCGATATCATATGGGACATTTTATAAGTCCACAAGAAAGGTCCGCTGTAAACCTTATCGCTTGTATCTTTCAAAAGGGTGTAGCCTGCATTTCGAACAAGATAAACGTTACCATCTTAAAAAGATATGTTCGACGATAACTTCGTTAATGCTTCGATATATAATAATGATAGTAACATGGATCCAAACAGGTGTAATTGTTTCTAGCAAGACCGGTTCCCAGGGGTGGATACTCTACACACTGGGCTACCGAACTGCTAATATAATGTAATCATAAGTTGTCAATACACGATATATTATAAAACCATTGGTTATCACACATTTAGCAATTAAAGTTATGTACCTATAACCTGAATTGTGCGTGAGTACTCTCTGCTATAAGAATGACAGCAACATTGCGTGATATGACCACGCCTGTACCGCGTCCCTACAATGTACATGAAAACCATTCGATACTTCCTGTGGTATAAAGGGACTTCCGGTGATGCCTCAAAATTCATTCAGGCAGGACTAACATGCCACTAGCTTTACTACTAATTAATCATCAACACTTTAGCTAGTAGTGCATAACTACCATGATAAATAAACAAAACTCGTGCTAACATTTGCAATGAAATGAAGTTTCAGAAACTAACAACTCGTGACACAGCCGAAATATGTCTGGAACACGTACCCAGGTGCTGCTACCCACCACCCAGTACGTGCACACTGTTCACATGCTAACATACGAAGTTATAATGCCACTTGATCAATCGATAATTGTATGTTTGATTGATAGCATATCGCGGTCAGTTACAACTTTAAACAGACATGGCTCATTCGAACTTCCAAAAATTTGATCTACGTAATTTGGGATTAGATATAAAATAGGTTCACAAATACACTAAATATTGATATACCGGCTTCATAATTATTCTCTGAAAAAAATACATGGCCACAGCTGTTTTAAAATTTCGCATAGAAGTCAAACAAACGTTTTTTATGTCTACCATATCAGGAACACCGAACGCTCTCGTGCAGATTTGTTTTTGATTGGGACCCAAACACCGCGTTCAAAGTTGTATTCTTCATGACTTCAATGCGCCGTTCTGAACACAGGATGCTCGTATAAAGGTAGCTCAGGTATTTATCGACCTATTTCGATACTGGGAATATTTCAAAGGGGAATACCATTAGATGCATTTTAGAGCGAACCGTCATGTGGCTTTTAATAAGTTATTAAGAACTGCATTGTCTGCGAAAACGATGCAAAAACAACAAAGAATACTGAAATAAATATTCATTACTAGCAATCGACATTATGGGCCACAAGTTGATCGAAGCCGCGAGGGATACCGCAACGCGATGAAAACTGTGAATTTTATATCACACCTGGTTGAGAGTTATTTAAAACTGCATTGTCATTCTAGCTGGTTTATGTACGAGCAGACTTGGAAGTATGTCTGAATATAGATCCGAGCACATTATCACCTATTTGCACGCCGGTATTAAAAAGGCGACTTCACAGGGATTACGCGGGGACGTCAACCATAATGATTGAAGACGTTAGTGCTCTAAAATAAATTTAGTTTCACGCGAGTAATAAGCTTCAGTTTCTTCATATATTAACGCAAATTATAGGCCAACTTGAACGAGACAAATGAAAAAAAGGACACATTTTGCACATTTACAGTTAGCCTGAAAATACTATCATATGTCTAACTTTATCACTATAAACTACAATACAGACATCTTGTTCAATATACACAACAGTTACACTCTGCATGTGTAAGTTTTGGGTGCACACTAACTTCATAAAATTTCCCAGCTACATGTACATGCACCAGACATAAACCAATGTGGATAAAAGGTTGATCTTACTATGTAGCAATAAAACAATCCATCAGAAATATGTACCTGGGACATTTTAAGAATTCAAGATGCGCCCAAATCTTAGGCACAGACAATTTGCAGTGTATATCTTGAACAAGATGTATGTGGTTGCGGGAATTACCTCAGGTGTGGGTACCTAGAAATGAATCCCCCGCTTGCCACTAAAAGAAAATAATAATTACAAGTACCCACTAATGAGATCATTCCAAAATAATAGCATATGAACACCAGGATCACAACACTGTACAATATTATGTTGGACAAGCTACTACTGTTCAATGGCAAATGTACACATGGCCCATCTTTATTGTGTTTGACACAGCCAATGTGTCAATTTTGCAGTTGCGCCCCCTCCACATGTATCCACTAATCCGGATACAATATTTTTTTCCTGAAAACTCATCTAATAATGTCACATATTAAATGGACAAATTCACTTGAATGGTGGTATCAAATAGTCTTTGCATGTCCTCTTTAGTTATATCATATAAATAATAAAGATAGTACTTGATTTTGTACATAATTGTAGTTTTGTAGAACGATCAGTACATGCCTGCTCTATACATATTAATTTTAAAAAATGTCTACCTACCTACCCGAAGTTGTCAGTGAACCGTAACCCTAAACAGAGTTATTTTTTTTTGCCTAACCTGAATGATGGTTATTCAGTTATTCAACGTTTACGTCTTTGTAGCCGCGAGAGAGACTGTAACAAGAGGAAAACTGTGATTTATATATAGCACCTGGTTGAGTGTTATTAAACACTGCATTGTCAGTGAACACGATGCACAAACAACAAAGAATATTGCATTTATATTCATTACTCAGTTACTGCCACTCGACATCATGGACCACAGGTTGATCGAACATTATGAGAACTCCAATAACCTGAATGATGGTTCGTCAGTTATTCAACGTTTACGTCATTGCAGCCGCGAGGGAGACCGTAACAAGAGGAAAACTGTGAATTATATATAACACCTGGTTGCGTGTTATTAAAAACTGCATAGTCAGTGAACACGATGCACAAACAGCAAAGAATACTCCATTCATATTCATTACTCAGTTACTGCCAATCGACATTATAGGCCACATGTTGATCGCACATTAAGAGAACTCCAATAACTTGCATTGTTAGTTATACAACGTTTTACGTCGCAACAGCCGCGAGGGATACTATAACAAGATGAACACTGTGAATAATATATCACCACTGGTTAAGTGTCCCGGTTGAATTGACAACATATCCTTAGTTAGTTATCATTTTGATATCCGTAGGATAACACCATCATTTTCTTAACCAAAAAGCTGCTATGTGGTTCTCAGCCAACACAAATACAGGCCAAGTTCGATCAGTTTCAGTTCAATAAATTATGCATGGCCTCGTTTGTGACTCGCACATTACCTGAATTTGATATTTTTGTTCACGATCATTTCGCAAAAATACCCTCCATCGAGCATTTAAGACGATCAAGTGAGCTTATCAAACCATCCAATGAGTTTACCAAAACATGGATTGATATATTTGATGGATAGTTTTGTACACTAGTTTGTGACACTCATTAGATCAGATGATGTGGGACATTCAGCGGGTTATTTGAGACATTAGTTGTTCGTTTTAGACACTCCTGGTGGTTTGAGACAATCATCGTGTGGCTTTTTGGATGGTTTGTGGTACACACTTGATGGTTTGAGACATCCATATGTATGGTTTGGGACTTTGACGAAAATTGCCCAATTTTACTACTTTCGGTAGCCATTTTGTCCCTATTTTGGGAAGTGATAGCTTCATTTTTGTTAAAATGGACACAAATGGTTCTTATCTGACATCTAATGAGTATTCAGTACACTGGTGCTTTCGATTTGCGGTTATTCTAGGCATTAAAATAATAATAGATTTTTCTTCGAAATTTAGTACATCTATTTCGAATATGAAGGACACTGAAGGGCCCAAATTCCCAAACCCTCGTGATATGGCTCACAATTATCAGACATTGAATTAAAATGCAAGATGGCGTTCGTCCGTCCGTCGTCTTTCTGACCATCCGTAGACACTTTACACATAATGCGAAAACTCAAACCTTTTTTATCCAATCGGGACCAAATTTTGTATATGGGTTTATCAACCCAAAATGCAGATCACAACCACAACAAGGTATTACTTAAATTGCAGATTAAAATCTGATTAAAATGTGCCATATACCAAATTTAACATGGTAATTGGGCCCTATATTTGTGCATTATGATGGGGATTGCTTTCATGACTAAGGCACTAGGGGTAGCGGATTATGAGACAATTAACAAAAGAAATGACCAAAATATCACATTTTTTCCAATGACCTTGACCTTTGCAATTGACCTTGACCGTATATGTCTTAGTCGCCCAGTCAGTTTGATGGAAAAAAAATGAGTTAGCTATGAGTTAACATATATATGTGCCATATACCAAATTTAACATATTAATTGGGCCCTATATTTGTGCATTATGATGGGGATTGCTTTCATGACTAAGGCACTAGGGGTAGCGGATTATGAGACAATTAACAAAAGAAATGACCAAAATATCACATTTTTTGTAATGACCTTGACCTTTGCAATTGACCTTGACCGTATATGTCTTAGTCGCCCAGTCAGTTTGATGGAAAAAAAATGAGTTAGCTATGAGTTAACATAATTTCTTCAAACAAAAGGTTCGTTGATTCTCAACAGCGGCCTTTTCAAATTTTTCTTAAAATATATGGTGCCGTTGTCATGGAAACCTGAGTTTATAACGACATTGGACCCCACCCCACCTGGGCACGCCCTCCAAAACGTTTTCCATATAACTAAGTAACAAATATTTGTATAAGTTTCATGCTTTAGTCAACAAATTCACAATTCAACCATTAAAAGACCCCAGATAAGTAAATAACTCTATAATATACACAACAGCACGATATCTTGGGGAAATAACTTATTTTGACCCATTTTGGAAAATGGCCACAAAGTTTAGAGGCCTATATCTCATGACTGTCTTGTCAGTTGCAACAATATCACAGTTATCCGAGTAGCCTATATGCTCTAGATTAATTCCGAGTAAAGATAACGTATTCAAAACTGATATATAAACTCAGTGGGTAGAAAATGTATGACCCGATATGAAAAAAACTAATATTTTGGTCAGTGACCTTGACCTTTGTATATGACCTTGACATCTAGAGGTGAAATCTGCAGTGTCAAATGAAAGCCCAACAAGGGTAGCACCCAATATCAATGCCAAGATAGAGTTACTGCATTAAACTTTCTTGGTATAGACCGTTATATGCATATTGTTTATACTGGCCAAAAACACCATCCGTTGCCATGGAAACACACATTTTCAATACTATGCTACACTGCCCCAGTGTGCCCCAGCACTGACATAAACTTCAGATTATGAGCTTTGAGAAAACTTTTGTTAGAATTTGCCCACCAAATTGGTACCATTTTCCATTTTTGAGGAGCCTGGCTCATGGACTACTATACATTTTCGGTATTACCCCAAATGGAATAAATGTGTTCAAAAATAAAATAAAATATTTTTCTATGACATCCATGATAATATACGACCAAGCTCGGCATAGCTTACTCTACTAGTTTATTCTGGTAACAACAATAGTCTAGTAGGCTTCCTGGAACAGCAGTTTTGAATTTGTCGTCGATTTGTCGAATTAATATGTCAAAATTCTCCTTTAAAAAAACACAAAATCCGATTTTAGAGGACCGTGCCAATCCACAGTAAAATATCGCACACCCGTGAGGTGTGTCCTAGGGGTCAAGGAATACGAAAGGGGAGTGCAGGGTCGAATGATTGTTTTAACGGGAAACGAATAATTGCATGTACATGTACGTATTAAATAATTCATTTAAATGAGCCAGGGGCAGACTATACAACTGCGCTCTATAGTGCTATATGGGACTCTCGGGAGTGTATCGATGAAAGGTATAGCTTTGAATTTAATATGGGATATTTAACTCATTCATTGTGAGTGCGTATGTCATTGGTGATGGATGTGCTGCATGTGCTGCTATGTATCGTGGCCTTGTGTTGCATGGTTTACGCCGCGGAATACAACTTAAATGTCGACAAAAAAGCGCGACAATTAGCACTTCTGAATGTTAACAATAATTGATTAGAACATTCTAGTTTGATTGGTAAGTGTTCTTAAGCAGGGTGTGTAAACCTATGTGCATGGACGAACGCATCCGTATGGGTCGAACTGATCCGACGTGCGATGGCGTTTTCCTCGACCCGATAGGGGTAGGGTTAAGTTTTAGGAAATATTGAGTTATTATATCCATCATACCCACACATCTTTACATATTTATATAGCAAACTGGTCTTTTACAATTTTAGGATCGATATCATTAATATGTTGATATAATCCGCGCTCATATTTCGGAAAAACTCTTGCGAAGAAAAAATCAAAATAGAATATCTTTCAATGACAACCATGATGATAATATATGTCCAAACTCGGCTTAGCTTATTCCACTGGTTTATTATGATGGTAACAATAGTCTTGTGGGCTTCATGGAACAACCTTTTTTTAATTTATCGTCGATTTGTTGAATTAATATGTCAAAAATCGATTTTAAAACACAAAATCCGATTTTAGGGGACCGTTCCAATCCACAGCAAAAATTCGCACACCTTAATATCGAGGTGTGTCCTATGGGTCAATTAATACGAAAATAGCAAGAAATCTCGAGGGAGTGCAGGGTCGAATGATTGTTCGAACACTCGTATACTGGCCTAACGTTTGTATAGCATGTATACATGTGTTCGGCGGACAACAAACAGTTGAATGTACATGAACATATTAACTATTTCGTTTCAATGAGCCGGGATAAACTATACAACTGTGCTCTATGGTGCTATGGGACTGTATCAATGAAAGACAACTTTGAATTTAGTATGGGCTCTTTACCTCATTCATTGTGAACGTGAATGTCATTGTTAGTGGCTGCGCTATGTTGCTATGTCTCGTGGCCTTGAATGTTATGTATTCGAGATGGTCAGTTCTTAATTCCACATGGGGAAGCTCGGAAAGTACGAGATCGAGTTGACAGGCGCACAAGCCTCCAGCGTGGTATATCAACCCGGAGATTATATAAACGGACAACTTATCGTCGAAGTCATCGAGGAAATATCTCCAAGAGGTAGGGCCGTAATGAATATCACCCATTATTATAATTCACTAGCACCCAGCTTTATTAGGTATAGGATATCCCCGAGCTGTAGAGTATTCTGAACAATAATAAAACGAGGCGGAGCCGAGGTCTTTATTTGGCCGAATACCCGATAGCGATGGGAAAATCTATCTTAATCCACAGAAAAACCTTAAGTAAATCGACATACCCCGCGTCCAATAACACTAGATTTCTGGAAAAATAAGTCCCATCATATATAGTGCAGGGGACATGTGTATATCACGTCTTATGCTGCATGTAGATGCAGGCAAACATCGACACCAAACTTAAGAAAACAACAGTAAAGAATTATACAAGTTTGCAACGATGTGAGTTGCGAACACATCAAATTGGAAGTCACCTGGAGTAGATTGTGTGCCAAATTTATGGCTGAAACACTTGGATTATTTACATACTCACTTATCGCAGTGTCTTAGTGAGCTTATAGAACACACATATACAAGTCCTGTGTGGTTGACTAAAGGTATTGCATACATACTCCATAAATCAAAGGAGACAGCACATCCCAAGAATTATCGGCCAATTACGTGCTTGCCAACCACATACAAACACAGAAAGTGAATGATTACCAAAAGAAAGAAAGAACAGAAAAGTAAACGAGTATCTGAAACAATACAAAGAAATTTTATAGAGATCTAGGTAGTAAGACCTTAAGTGTAGAACAACCTCCAGCTAAGGAAGATGTAGAAACATTTTTTGGAAGGGTATATGGAGTAACAGCAACGGATATAAGAACAATTCAGAACGGATAACCAAAGTGATAGATAGAAATAAAGAAGTGAAATCTCAGGCATGGTGGCCGTTCAAGCAGACGAGCTGAAGAAATCAATCACGAAGACATCAAATTGGAAGTCACCTGGGTAGATTGTGTGACGAATTTCTGGCTGAAACACTTGGATTCCTTACAAACACACTTATCGCAGTGCCTAAGTAAGCGTATAGAACACCCAGATACAAGTCCTGTGTGGTTGACTAAAGGTATTACATACGTACTCCCTAAATCAAAGGAGACAGCACAACCCATGAATTATCGGCCAATTACGTGCTTGCCAACCACATACAAGCTATTGACATCAATCATGACAAGTCGAATTCACAACTTTCTTGACAACAACCAATTACTACCGCTTGGACAAAAAGGTTGTCGGAAGGGGTCCTATGGCTGTAAGGACCAACTGTTGATCAACTAAATGATACTAGAGGATTATATAGCACGACATAAGAACCTTAGCTGCTCGTGGATTGATTTTTTTTTCCGCAAAGCCTTCGACAGCGTGCCACACGAGTGGATCCTGAAATCGTTAGAGATATACAAAGTCGCCCATGAATTGATATCATTCATGAAAGAAAGTATGACCAATTGGCGCACACAACTCAAATTAACTCACACAGATGGTGTGATAGAAACTGACATGATAGATATCAAAAGTGGCATTTTCCAAGGGGATTCTCTGTCTCCTCTCATATTCTGCCTTAACGTTGCTCCCCTTAGCAGTGTGCTTAATGATCTGGGGTGTGAATATGAAATAAATGGCAAATCCATCAGCAATCTTCTCTACATGTATGATCTAAAACATATGCAAAGAATGAGAAACAGTTAGAGACACAACTTTTTGCGGTGAAATCCTTTAGTGGTGACATTGGTATGGAATATCGATAAGTGTGCTAAGGTTGTGATAAGAAGGGGGAAATCTCATCGAAAGGAGATATGTCGCTTGGAGTCAAAGTCGTCATCAAAGAACTGCACGATGACGATATGTATAAGTATCTTGGAGTTCACGAGCTAACTAGAATAAAACACGACAAAGACCCGCATATCGGCGTTGGTACCGGAAATCATGGTGAGTAGGAATTTCTATTAAATTTACCGGGGTGAGACCAAGCTGTGGTCGCTATCCCATTGAGGGAACATTCTGCTTTGCGAAATTATGTTTTGAATAGTGGTAATCACCATTTAACCTGGATGTATAGAACTTCATCTGAGCAATGATATGTCCATTTATCAAAGCCGCAATTCTCGGGTCTGGCGATACCCTCGGGGTTGGCGATACCCTCGGGGTTGGCGATACCACGTACACGGGGTGTTGTCGTTGGTGGCGAAGAAATTACACTCAGCAGATAATCCTGCCTTTGTAATCGAGAGAAATGTTTCAGTTATTTATATATTAACTCGTATCACTCGAACAAATATAAATGATTTATAGAATAACTACGAATTGTATTGCGACGAAGCTTTAATCTAAAAGGAGAGATAAGCGTATATAGCTTCAGTATGTACATCATGCACCATATTACAATAGTAAATAACTACAATGCATGTAAAATACACATAATTTTATAACAGGAATATCACGTATTTCATCATGGTTATTATCCGACATACATGAATATCAATCCCTACTAACATTGATTGCCATTCAGATTGCAATGTGAATAAACAAATCTTTCGCTTTAAATTGTATTACACGCAGACATTTTCTGTGTCAGATCCACCAATCACACAACTGCCCCATGAATACCTGACACAGATCCACCAATCATCAAGCTGCCCCATGAATACCTAACACAGATCCAACAATCATCAATCTGCCCCATGAATACCTGACACAGGTCCACCAATCATCCATGTGCCTCACGAATACCTGACACAGGCCCACCAATCATCCAACTGCCACATGAATACCTGACACAGATCCGCCAATCATCCAACTGCCCCATGAATACCTGACACAGGTCCACCAGTCATCCAACCTGACACAGATACACCAACCATCCAACTGCCCCCATGAATACCTGGCACAGGTCCACCAATCATCCAACTGCCCCATGAATATCTGACACAGATCCGCCAATCATGCAACTACCCCATGAATACCTGACACAGGTCCATCAATCATCCAACTGCCCCACGAATACCTGACACAGATCCGCCAATCATCCAACTGCCCCATGAATACCTGACACAGGTCCACCAATCATCCAACTGCCCCATGAATACCTGACACAGATCCGCCAATCATCAAACTGCCACATGAATACCTGACACAGATCCACCAATCATCCAACTGCCCCATGAATACCTTACACAGATCCACCAATCATCCAACTTCCCCATGAATACCTTACACAGATCCGACAATCATCCAACTGTCCCATGAATACCTGACACAGATCCACCAATCATCCAACTGCCCCATGGATACCTGAAACAGATCCACAAATCATCCAACTGCCCCTTTAATACCTGACACAGATCCGCCAATCATCCAACTGCCCCATGAATACATGGCACAGATCCACCAATCACCAAGCTGCCACATGGATACCTGATTGTACAAAAGACCGATATAGTTTAGATAGAGTATGTAACTCATTTGGGAAACAACTTTTGTTGCTGTGTAAATCTGTTGGAATGAGAATAGTGAATGGAAGAAAACGTGGTGACTTACTCGGTAATTTAACAAGTATTAATAATAATGGGGCGAGTGTAGTTGACTCTATTATGATAAAAGAACGTTATTTATCTGAAGTTAGTTATTTCTGTGCTAAACCGCCAACCAAATTTTCGGACCATTGTCAGCTATCACTTCATATACATTTTAAAAGAGGTTTTTCTCATGGAATTAAAAGTATGAAGTACTCTCGAGTAAGCTTATACAAAGCCGAATAAAACGCTTAGTTGGTGCTATGAAAGTAGATATAAAGCACGAGGAGCGCTCTACCAGCCTCGTGCACAAAACAAGTTGATGCAATTTCGACTAAATACCTACGCGGAACACGCTGAAGGCACAGAAGCAGCGACCCGCCACTTGAACGAGTTATTCACAGTACTCAATACATCTGCATCGAGAATAGTCATAAACAATAGTAAACGCAGAACAAAACGCGCATGGTTAGACAATGAGTGAAAAGGTTGAAAGAAAATATGGAAATTGTTATCAAGCAAATGAAACAAACATCCAAACGACAAGTCTTTATTGATAACATGTTTCGAAGCGAAAAAAGCATATAAGATAGAGACTATATCTTGCACCGGATACGAATTTTATCGGGTCGCCGAGCCCGTTCGACGCCAGCTTCGCGCATGCGCAGACGAGATCTCGGAAACGGGTGGAGCTATCGGCTTGAAATTTGGTATGTGAATGTATCTTGCCCCGGATACGAATTTTATCGGGTCGCCGAGCCCGTGCGACGCCAGCTTCGCGCATGCGCAGACGAGATCTCGGAAACGGGTGGAGCTATCGACTTGAAATTTGCTATGTGAATGTATCTTGCCTTGAAATTTTGTTTTTGAATAGCCCGGACAACGTCGGGCTCATCGGCTAGTCTCATATATGTTGAAGACCTCTGTATGTCTGTATGTATGTCATTTATACAAATCTACGATTCTCGACCGATCGGGACGAAACTTGGTACATGTGTGTAGTTTGACCAGGCGGTCGTCGTTGTCGTATTGTCGAGCCCGTGCGACGCCCGTGCATCGCATGCGCAGACGAGATCTCGGAAACGGGTGGAGCTATCGACTTGAAATTAGCTATGTGAATGTATCTTGCCCCGGATACGAATTTTATCGGGTCGCCGAGTCCGTGCGGCGCCCGCTTCGCGCATGCGCAGACGAGATTTAGGAAACGGGTGGAGCTATCGACTTGAAATTTGCTATGTGAATGTATCTTGCCCCGGATACGAATTTTATCGGGTCGCCGAGCCCGTGCGACGCCATCTTCGCGCATGCGCAGACCAGATCTCGGAAACGGGTGGAGCTATCGACTTGAAATTTGCTATGTGAATGTATCTTGCCCCGGATACGAATTTTATCGGGTCGCCGAGCCCGTGCGACGCCAGCTTCGCGAATGCGCAGACCATATCTCGGAAACGGGTGGAGCTATCGACTTGAAATTTGGTTTTTGAATAGCCCGGACAATTACGTCGGGCTCATCGGCTAGTAGAGCTATCGACTTGAAATTTGGTTTTTGAATAGCCCGGACAACGTCGGGCTCATCGGCTAGTCTCATATATATTTTGAAGACCTCTGTCTGTTTGTCTGTTTGTTTGTATGTTTGTCTGTCATTTATACAAATCTACGATTCTCGACCGATCGGGACGAAACTTGGTACGTGTATGTAGTTTGACCAGGCGGTGGACGTTGTCGTATTTGCGAGCCCGTGCGGCGCCTGTGCAGCGCATGCGCAGACGAGATCTCGGAAACGGGTGGAGCTATCGACTTGAAATTTGCTATGTGAATGTATCTTGCCCCGGATACGAATTTTATCGGGTCGCCGAGGCCGTGCGACGCCAGCTTCGCGCATGCGCAGACGAGATCTCGGAAACGGGTGGAGCTATCGACTTGAAATTTGGTTTTTGAATAGCCCGGACAACTTCGGCTCATCGGCTAGTCTCATATATATTTTGAAGACCTCTGTCTGTCTGTATGTTTGTCAGTATGTATGTCATTTATTCAAATCTACGATTCTCGACCGATCGGGACGAAACTTGGTATGTGTGTGTAGTTTGACCAGGCGGTAGTCGTTGTCGTATTGGCGAGCCCGTGCGACGCCCGTGCAGCGCATGCGCAGACGATATCTCGGAAACGGGTGGAGCTATCGACTTGAAATTTGCTATGTGAATGTATCTTGCCCAGGATACGAATTTTATCGGGTCGCCGAGCCCGTGCGACACCAGCTTCGCGCATGCACGGGTGGAGCTATCGACTTGAAATTTGGTATGTGAATGTATCTTGCCCCGGATACGAATTTTATCGGGTCGCCGAGCCCGTGCGACGCCAGCTTCGCGCATGCGCAGACCAGATCTCGGAAATTTGTTTTTGAATAACCCGGACAACAATTTACGCACTTACAGGTTATTCAAGGAAGAATATATCCTTGAAACATATCTCATCTATACGAAATAACAAGAAGCTCGAGCATATGTTACAAGACTTCGTGCGAGTAATCATGTTCTAGAGATAAAAAAGGGAGACACATACAACCTAAGACACAATTAGAAAAGCGAATATGCCCGGTATACTAAACAGAATAGCATCGAAACGGGGATACATTTTCTCATGGAATGCGATGCCTATAAGGATCTCAAACAAAATTTGTTGGAAACAATTGAAAGAAATGAACCGGATTTTTACAAGATGAACGAAGCGAACAATTTTTGAAATATCATGAAAAACAAGCATGGGAGAATAAATGCTTATATATATGTGCAACATGATCCGATTATTCTCCATTCGGAGAAAACAGCTCATTAGTTGACAATTGCAAATGTGTCATTATCAATATTAGACATTAACTATACTATGTTTGTTAATATGTTGTTTATGATATATATGTTCGTTATTTTCAATTCTGCAACTGCCATAATTGGTGTTTTGAAATAAATATATCTATCTATCTATCTATCTATAAATATATATACACTAGCTGGTGGACCCGACTTCGTCCGGGCTTAGTGTGACTGAAACGCTCTGCATTTTCAGCACATTGTCGACTCAAAATGAAGTCATAGCTAAGACACACACCTTGTATAAGCAGATAATGTGCGTATTTTCGGGAGAACAGACTGGGAAAATGGGAAACCTGCATTGGTGTTAACACATCGAAATACTTGAGATACCAATTTTCAAATAGCAAAATAAGGAAATCTGCATAGGTGTTAACACATCGAAATACTTGAGATACAAATTTAGTGTGACTAAAACAGCACATTTTCGACTCAAAATGAAGCGATTGTTAGCAGATATATACCTAAAATATAAGTTTTGTATAAGCAGATAATGTGCGTATTATTGGGAGAACAGACTGGGGAAATAGGCAAATCTGCATTGGTGTTAACACATCGAAATACTTGAGATACGATTGTTAGCAGATTATATACCTAAAATAATATACCAAAAATCATCCAGAATCTGGCCTATGGGTAATTCAGAGATAAACGAAGTCATTTCGACAACTCACCTTGGAATACCTGTCTCCAAATTTAATTTCAACAACGAGCTTACAGAACACATTGTGAGTAAAACTAGGAGCACATACTTCCAATTAACAAAATGCGGCCTTTATGCTGGTGGGATAACGCCACAAAGCTCATCGAAAATTTACCAATCAATGGTACTTCCAGCAGGCCTCTTTGGTTGTGCACTTTTGTGGGGCATTTCTGAGAAGGATCGCTTAAAACTTGAGCGAATTCACCGATTTTGTGTAAAAAATATGCAAGGTCTGCCGTACCGAACAAGGACTGATATTGCTTTAGGTTTAATCGGCAGCAAATCACTTGAATCACAAATAGAAAAACGCAAATTAAGCTTTGTTGGTTCTATGTACCGACTTAATCTTCAGAAAACAAGCAAGCATGTTTTTATATTTCGTCTGCACGAGTCAATACTGCGAAGGCCCACTGCAGGGAACACTTTTATCTCAGATATATCGAAAATTCTTATTAAATATGGCTTGGAGTCTAATTTATCAGAATATTTGCAAAATGGTATTGTTCCATCAAAATACACGTGGAAACACATATCTAAGTATTCCGTTGATGCAAGTGAGCTGTCGCAGTGGAGACTCAGAGTGCTGACTGATGCTAAGCTTGAATGTTTCTCTAAAGCACATTGTACACTGACTATGTCACATATATGGTCCGCTTGTCGAACCTTCCCAAAAGACAAAGCAAAATTCATGCTATGTGCAAAATTACTTGCTAAGACAGCCTACGATGAACCAGATATATGCAAATTATGTGGTACCAGATTTCCGTTGTTGGTGAACCATGTTTTTTTATACTGCAATGACACATCGTTGTCAAATATTCGTAACGATATCTGGTACCACATCATAAATCACTTTGGCGTGAACTGTTTCATTCACATTGATAGTCTGACCGAGTCAGAATTACTTGCCACGTTCTTTGGTTGTCCGTCACCAAATATTCTGGCCCATGTTGAAAACCACAGCCAGTTCATTCGTTTCTTTGCTAAAGCATCAGAACGCTTGTGGCAGACATTCGACACATTAGTTGGGTAAATGTAGAGGACAGAACATAACATACATATGTAAACAAGTATTTATATTCATATGTGTATATACTGTTATGCTGAGTTGGCCCGTGACTCATTGATTGATTTCGCTATAACGGTGACGTTGGCCATTGGTTCACGTACATTCTGTGTCGTGAATCGAGGGCCACAGTCGGTTCGTTGAACGTAGATTTATTTCTCTTGGAATACATGGTGTTCGTTGACATGTTGGTCGTAAGCAAGTCAAACAACGGGTCTAAGGATATTGTAACTATGTTGTTGCCATATATAATTATGCAACGTTGGAGTTTGTTTGTTTGTCTTTTTGTTCTCATTGCTTTCAAATAATTGTGAACTACATGCTTTGTATATACGTCAAAACTTTGTTAACCTAAATTGTCTGTATATATCTCTCCGTGAATGGAGGACAATAAAGAGAGATATATATATATACCTAAAATAAGTTTTGTATAAGCAGATAATCATAATATGGTAAAATTTGTATATTATCAAGTACCCGACAAAAGTACCCGTCGAAATCAGTCCGCTTTTACCAGATTTGACCTTGAATTGACCTTTTTGAAGGTCAAGGTCAGGGTCACGATTTGACCCGTCCAAAACACTCCCTGGACAAAAGCACCCCTAGTTGACCCGTCGAAAACAGTCCCCGGAAAAAGTACCCCTAGGTATAATAATAACATATCTCGAACCCGGTGGTCGTAGAATTCGATTTTTCATGGGAAAATGGACAGACTGCACGCTTTAATTGTATTAGGCAATTGTCGAGGAGACATAAACGCATTTATTAACAATTTTGCCAGCCTTGGGAAGATTCGTAGAAGCGAGTTCTATACCATGGAAATGCATGCATATTTCCAATGTAACGGTTTAACAGTGTCTAAACGCTCTTTATGAACGACATTGCTGTTACGAACGCTCTTTAACTATCTCGCGATTAACCTCCACAATTCCAAGATGGCGGCAGTGAAAATGGAGAATGCGTGCTGGGAGCTTCTCCAAAACGGCGGTAAACACTCAATCCGTTATTTTAACCTCAGCTTGGAAGTTTGAGCTCAATCGGTCCGGCAGTTTTCCCGGCCGTAGCTAACACACAGACAGAAGTCCCAAAATATATATTAGATTAACATAAGGATTAACTGTCATGTGGACTGTTTTTATGGAAGGGTTTTACATACAAGTTATGACCACTTACCTCACGGTTACATCTCCATAAAAATAGTCCACATGACAGTTAATCCTTATATTTATATACATTTAGCGAAAAAGCCACTTTTGTAAATGTATTTAACTCGAAAAGTGTATCGTGACAAAAACAGCCCAAAATACCCAATAGCACCCTTGGCAAAAGTTAATAGGAACAATTTCTCTTCATATTGAAACCCGATGATGTATTAAGTCAATCCTGCGAGAGTCCAAATGCGCCCAAAACATTACGCGTTCGTCTTTCCAAACCCAATGACGTATCGATGGTGTTATGAGCTTGGTGTTATGAGCCGTTGCGCATTCACCGAGAAATAACTGCAACTAGCCACGTGGGCGCCGACCAATCAGAATGCTGGATTTAGTGGTGACAATACTTAGTATGAAAATATTTAAGTTTGAGGTAAAGTACACCCGTCGCTACATCCATGTATACATGTCTTCCAATTGTAGGGATTTTCTTGTCTATGAAAGGCTGGTGTCACGTGCATTGGAGCGAGGGCTCGGGTAAAGACAGCAGAAGCTACGTTGGGAAGGAAGTGTATATGAAAGAGAAGATTCAACTTTTGAATGGTGATTATAGTTAGTCGAGTGACCAACGAACACCAGTATGATTTGTATTTTAATTTGTTAAATCAGTCACACATCAAAACATTTTATCAAAATATTTAGTCTTTGTTAGGTGTCCTATCAAATTTCAAAAATAAAGTTTTCCATAATTGTGGTATTTTGAAAGTATTAATCGTATGGTCTACCACTACTTTCCACAGACCGGTCACAGATTGTATTTTAATTTTAGGTTTCGATGGGAATGGAATAAAAGTAACAGCAAGTTCCAAGTAGCCATATCCCTGTAATGATTGAATTACAATATGTTTTACATTTGCCCCAAAAAGCCAAATTAACATAAACAAATTGGTACTGGAATTGGATTTGAATAATAGTCTGTTCTATGGCAAACAACATGCATGCGTATAGCACGCCACCATGAATTTCGTCATCTGAAGAACGAAATATTTTACCTATTGGTGCTCTAGCCAATGTGTAAATTATTGAAATCGATTGGTAATCTTAATAGTTTTCGCCCTAACTGAATATGTCTGATTTAAGATGGCGGTTACATGCAGGTGACCAGTTTGTTCAGATGTGCTCAAAAATATCTCAGTTTCTTGCAAAGAGACATTTCAAATATCTGATTCCATCGAATTGCACTCCGCGTGAATTAAACATTTATTGAAATCACGGTTATCATGTTGCCCTTTAATTCGTTTAATCAACCAGACATGAAAACATTTACCTATGTTGTTGGTCTGTGTTTGAAGGTGCACCTCCACCTTCAATTTTCTAACATAACATTTTCCATAATTGTGGAATTTTGAAAGTGTTAATAGTATGGTATGCCACTACATATTGGTCATACATATTACTTTAATGGTATAGATTTCAATTTGAATGGGTTTCAACATGTAACATCAAGTTTCAAGAGCGCTATCCCTTAACCCTTTACCCAACAAACCGGCCAAAAACGCCCATATAAAGCTTCAACAGCCTAAAATATCTTCGGTCTGTCTCAATAACACCATACAAATATGGATATCATTGGAACCGGTTCATTGACCACATTGTGATGGTTACAGTTATGCCCTGTGCCAATGCATTCTCTTATATATGCGAGTCGACCATAGGTCGCCTCGCATATATAAGAGAATGCATTGGCTTAAAAAAAATATTTTTTTAACACTTTTTACCATTTTTTCTTACATTCTTTAACAATTTTATAATTTTTAATGTGTTAAGCCAATGCATTCTCTTATATATGCGAGGCTACCTATGGTCGACTCGCATATATAAGAGAATGCATTGGCATAGGGCCGTTCTGTTGGGTAAAGGGTTAATGGTTGAATTACAATGTTTTACAAGTACATTGCCAGAAACAAGGATTTCATTGACACAACACAAATTAGTTCGGGAATTGGAATTGAATAGTGGTCTGTTGTATGGCATATGCAAAATGTATGTATAATACATCGCCATAAATTTCATCTTCTGAAGAACGAAATATTTTTACATAATATTAATGGAGCTCTAACGAATGTATAAATTATTGAAATCGATTGGAATAGTTATTAGTTTTTTCCTGAAGTAAATATATGTCTGATTTTAGATGCGCTGGTATCACCAGTTTTTGTTTCAGATATGCTCACAAATATCTCAGTTTTTTCGCCATAAATTTCATCTTCTGAAGAACGATATATTTTACATAATATTAATGGAGCTCTAACGAATGTATAAATTATTGAAATCGATTGGAATAGTTATTAGTTTTTTCCTGAAGTAGATATATGTCTGATTTTAGATGCGCTTATGTCACCAGTTTTTGTTTCAGATATGCTCACAAATATCTCAGTTTTTTACAACGGACATTCAAAATAATTGATGCCATTGAACTGCACTCCGTCCGAAGTAAACATTTTTTTTATATTCACAGTTATCACGCTGAAACTAAAATAATCCAGGTGTCAGAAGTAGCTGGCATTGTGTTTGAACGAACAACTATTTCTCAAATCTTAGTTCAATCCAATGCTCAAAATCACAACGCACAAAAGAAAAACAAAAGCTGATATTGATATTCACATATTTTTTAGTTTGAGTTAATTCATTTAAATATAAAACAAACTTTTGTCTTGAAAACCAAGAAAAGCTGTATTTAAGGAAGTGTGCCAAATTGTCACAATCGGTATCTTGTCAGACATAATAAAAACTTGCTTCAGCCAGCTATATTTTAAACAAATCGACTGGTTTTCAACTGCAGCTTTATTAATTTTTATCAATGCTAAGACAAGACATCTGTCCGATGTGTTCTTAACATCTTATGGGCACTCATTAAGCAACGTAGGGTATCCACACGTATCCTACATCAGCTTGTAACGAGCAATCTGATTGGTATTAGCACCACGTTCAAATTACCATGTTCCCCGTCACCCTTGATAGCGGGGTTAAAGGGACCGTATGCGAAAAGTGGGTACATGCCACAATATGGTTACGTGAAACATCGGGGGTACATGACCACGTAAGACATCGGGTGTATGTGCGTGCATGGCATTCGTACTGGCAGTTTCGATAAATCGTAACGTTGCTCTACCACTCCGTGTTCGACTGCATCTGGCATCCGAATTATAGGCTGCTGAATTCTTCGTATTGGTATCGTATGTTTTTACCCTGTGCCAATGCATTCTCTTATATATGCGAGTCGACCATAGGTCGCCTCGCATATATAAGAGAATGCATTGGCCTAACAGTTATTTACAATTTTAATAATTTGTTCTTGTTTTCTTTAACAATTTTATAATTTCACCCATACAGAGCCCCATACAAACACGAGCAGACGACACTTCTATATGCTTCTATATATGTGTGGGGCTCCCTGCAGGGTATTGTGATGATCGATGAAACCGACCTTGAGTTTCAACGTTGTATATATAGGTTATGGGGACGAAACTGTTTTTTCTGGAAACATCCCTGGGTATACATTGGCCTTTGACACATATATGTCTCTCTGAACACTTCGTCTCCGCCTCGTTGTTCAAATCCGACATCCGCGTATAAAAGATTCGTGTTCCCAAATGTTGCCGGAGTTGAGCTTATATTAGAGAGGTTCAGAAAAATAAATTATCACGTCAAACCTCATGCGCTGCCAGGTATACACGGTCATTTAATTGAATCCATCGCCAGATGTTTTCGTATAAATGCATGGATACAACAAATCCATCTTCATCGATATGTGAGAAGGACGTCTGGCGATCACATACATCATCTGGCCCTTGACACAATGACAACGCTGATATTTGAAGTTAGGAGTTCTCAATCTAAACATCCCTACGCCATATATACACCCGCCACGTTCTGTTTCACACAGATACACCGCCTTCTGGAGACAAGACGCTAGGTCCGGGATACCATCAGTTCCCAGCTCCCACAGTATCTACCTTCATCATTCAACAGTTTTACTGGGAGCATCTTCTATAGAATAAAAAGTAAAATAGACAGACCGTGGCGACTTGACAACAAAACTGAGAAGTTTATTGACGTAGTGGCCCCGTTGGATCTGAATACATATGGGAACCATGACATAAAGGTAAATCGTAGTGTAGTCAACTAACACTAAAACAAATAATAACGGAATATACCAATTTTACTGAATATTCGAAAACTCTTTTCGATGTTGTGCTGGTAAATAAAAAACTGCTCTGTCTTTGAACGTGGAACCCTTGAACCCTTTCATGGAAATTATGTTTGCCATCATATTCCTATCTTTGTAGATATCCTGATATCAGAAAAGAAATCTCAACCGAAACAGTTTACTAGACGTGTATTTAACTGCAATGAAGCAAAGTTCACAGACCTAAGTCAATCTTAGAAAAAGACTGGAAATAAACGTTTACAAATACCCCCATCAGTGAAATGACCAACGTACTAACAACTGCCTTACAAGATCAGATCAATAATTTTGTCCCAAGTAGAAGTGTACGTTGTAGGAAAGATGAACCAGCATGGTTAAATTCTGGAATAAAACAACATATCAAACAGCGAAAGCGCTTGTGTGAACAAGCTATAAAGCTCGTAACACCATCAACGCATGGATAAAATATAGAAAAAACGAACGAAGTCATCTACCTTACAAGAAAATCAAAATCGGACCATATAGCACACATGTAAGATATTTTAAATAACACAGAAACACCCTCATCTGCCTGGTGGAAAACTTAGAAAATCTTGTTACTGATAAGTCTTCCGGTTACGACGAGATAAGTCCGCGCATACTAAAAAATGTCATAGCTTGCATCATAATTTGAAAATAATGTTTAAAACATGGAAAACCCCTTCTTTCCCGGTGAATGGAAACGTTTTTTTTTAAAGGAAACCCAACAAACCCTGGAAACTACAGACCCATATCCCTACTAAGTTGTATTGTAAAGTATACCAGTAAATGCATATCTAAACATCTACTCACATTTCTTACCAACATTAATTTACTGCGCAAACATTAAGCTGGATTCATCCCCGGGCAGTCAACATCACACCAATTATGCGAAACCACCACAACGTTATACCCCACCAATGTCAGTGTCTCGATATCATTTGACCAAATTTCTTGACATGAAACCGCGACAGACACGGCGCGAAATACATCGCATTGAGTAAACAATTTCTCATTGTTTCAATTCAACTTCAAGATCGCGGTAATATCAAAACCGCAATTTGTAAGTGGTAAACATCTGAAAAAGACATCAGGTACATGCAGAAACTAATTGTTTTGCATATTTATTTCTATTTGAGGTGGCAATTTTTCACGTTTATCAGTATTTTTAACGATAAGAGCGATGGTAATTGGGGGACTATATTTTATCTAGCGCATTAAATTTAAAATAAAAAGTAGTGAATTGGCTGAGTGTTTTCTATGGCCGCACATTTCGTTGATAATTACGAGCCATTTGTTTGTCTAAATAACATTTTTAAGTTCGAAGAGCATTAGAATGGGGATAACAGTGTGGTGTTTTGTGATTTCGGAAAGGTACATGGCGAATATACTGTGGCAAATACCCGTTAACTAAATTTGCCACAGTATATCGCCACGTACCATTCCGAAATCACAAAACACCACACTGTTATCCCCTAAATAAAATTATTGAAGATTGTAATTGTCTTTTTTTGCTAACATTAAATTATATTAAATTAAATAAATTAAGTAAAATACAGTGAAATTATTATTTTAATTATTTTTTATTACATTTTTGCGCACGTTGGCATCTCTCTGAGTGCATTCTAGTTTACTATAGCTACTGTTATCATGGCGTTGTGCTGGCGCTACATATTCTGAGTAACCCCCTGGAGCACACCAGATATTTTATCACCGACAATAGGATATTCCACTCCATAGTATCTACATCTACGGTCGATAAAAAACGCCTCTCGTGCAGTTTATGTTTTGGTGGATTGAATAACAACGGAGCCGTCGGAGCGTACCCTGTGCATGTCGTTGGATATTCGGGGATTCGAGCATGAAAACAGTTTATGAACTCGTCGGTAAACCGGCTCGTTCACAAACCGTTTTCATGCTCGGATTCTCCGAATATTCAACTCAACAGAGTACGGTTATCTCCAAATTAAACTTCACGTCAGTCACCAACAGAAAATAAGAGCCATGAGCTACCATATATGGCCACCCTCCCTCCCTGTGCGGATTTTTGCCGACTATGTTTTTCCGATAGACGGATATATTTCACACATTTTCCTGCCTGTTTGTCACTCGGGCGTGGGGGCTTTTTCATTTTATAGCGATTGTCAACAAAGTATTGTGTTTTTTTTTGTTGCGATAAATCCTTATTGTGGGTAGGTGAAATATTTCTTTCAAAATTTATACTAAAACTCTATGTATCTTTTCATTCGAACTGCAGATAATAAGAGTCTGCGTAAATAGCGTCACGTGGGCACCCGACTCGATATTTTTCTTAACCATTTCAGTGCCAAGTCTGATTTATGTATCAACCCATATTTCCTTGATCATTTTTCAAATTTATTGATTATAATAATGTGATACATTGATGGAAAGAGCTTTTAGAGCTCTTTCCATCAATGTATCACATTATTATGAAAAATGATCAAGGAAATATGGGTTGATACAAAAATCGGACTTGGCACTGAAAGGGTTAAAGTGACACCGATGATATGATTCTTTAGTTATTTTGAAAATATATCTGGATAAAAGTGCGGTGTGTGAACTTAGGGTGCATTTACATTGCTATAGAAATGTATACAGATCTGTATGAAGTCACGTGTCGCGCATTACTGTGATCACAACATGATTACTAATAGTGAACGCGCGCTGATCAGTACTCTGGTAATTGACAGTTCACTGCGAGTCGTGTCAGTTTAGGTCAGACATAAAAATGTATCAACTATCAGCAGATAACAGCGATTTGGTATGTGCCGCATGTATTTAAAGTGTATCCTTATACCACTTGATAATGGTTCGAAGAAAGAATGAAAATCATGCAGTTACCCTACAACACCCTTTATTTGACCAAATGTAGTAAAATTTTCAACTGATGACAATTCCAATGACAATGTTAACCAATGTAGGACAATATTGTTTTCTTAAATTACATGCAGTTTTTATATATAGCTGTTAGACAATAAATATGATGATGATGACTGGCCACGGGGAGGGACCAGGACACAATCTTTCCAAGTGTTGGACATTTCCAACATTACATCCGCCCCTATGATAAGGTTGGAAAATTTCCAGCTGATGGCCATTCCAGTCCAAAATTTTGATAAAAAGTAGGAAATTATGCAAATATTGGTCCGAAAACAATACCCCCCCCCCCCCCCCCCCCAAATAAAATGTTTGAAAATCAAACTACAAGATCATTTTTAATCTATTGTTGGTTTGGAAATTACAACTAACGTTGTGTCAGGTATGAAATATCCAACCGTTGAACAAGTTGCCACGTCCCTATCCGTGTTCAATATTCGAAATACACGGGTTGAAATGACAACGAAAACATTCGCCAAGCCCGAGTAACAATTAATCAAAACTGATTTGCCTGTCGCAATATATGGGCGTTGACCGTGACGTGTAGCGGTCACGATTTTTGCTCACACGAACTAATACCGTTTTCTTTCTGTGTGCATTTCTATAGTGTGGGGAGTGGCCAACAATGAAATAATTAAGCGCACTGAATTATGGTTCCTCAAATTTGTATTAAAACTTAAAAAATCAACACCGACGGCGATGATTTATGGAGAAACAGGCTTACTACCGATAACGAGTAAAATTAAAAGTAGAATATTAAACTATTGGTCACGACTAGTGAGCGGAAATCAAACTAAAATATCTTATATCTTGTATGCCACTGTACACAACATGATAAACCGACACAAAACTGGTCTCGGTTGGATCCGCTATATACAAACTATACACTCAATTATATCGGATTGTCGCATATCTGGTTGTCCCATAATATTATAAGGGAAAACTGGCATCGTCAGACAATCAAAGTGAAGCTAAGAGATGAATATATACAGGAATGGCAAACCATAATTAATTCCTCTGACAAATACCAATTCTATAGAATGATCAAAAACGAATTTGAAGAAGAAATTTACCTTCTAAAGCTCCCAACAAACGAAGCATTATCGTTGTTGCGATTCCGCACGCGAAATCATCGATTGGCAATTGAAACGTCAAGTTGGAAAAACTTTCCCACCAGTAACACGTGCACGTTATGTGGAAAGTCTATTGGAAGCGAATACCACACACTACTGATATGTGAGAGTCTCAACGATACCAGGGTTAAATTTATTCCGCGATACTATTATACACACCCAAATGACGATAAACTCATCTCACTTATGAAAAACAATAAATCTCAGGTGCTGCAGAATGTCTATCGTTTCATAAAATTAATAAATGAAAACATAATGACCAGCAGTATAGTATAGATGTATATCGACATTCCTTTATTTGATTAGTCACCAAATGAGACCCATACACCCCCCCCCCCCCAACCCCACAAATATACTGAGTGCCCAATGTGGGAAATGGACCATCGGACGGTCCGCGTGAGTTTACAGAGATGTACCCGCACCATCGGTGCAAACCTGCAGGTAGTGGTGAACTCGCACCACATAAATCGGTGTAAGTAAGGCAGGTAGAATGTTAAAGTGGCATATAGCTGACGTGATTCCTTTTTGAAGATTATATGAGACAATATACACTTGAACTTGAACCGAAGACTATGATTTAATTTTACATAATACCATGTCGTGTCACTTTAATCACTGCCTCGATTGTATACGGCTACATTGAAAAAAAATGGTCCATGTATACATGTGCATTTAATATTGTGATCTCTCCGGGAACCAAGCTTATAATACAGTAACCATAAAGACATCATTATATAATACAATACCCAGAGACAGTATATATACAACAGTCCATGGTGATAAGAGTATCCAAAATAAAGTCGTATACGTTATTGGTTTAAAGATTTATACTTTTAAAATTCACTCACTCACCAATAACCAAGCGTGTCCATCGGCTGTCAGCACAGACTGCAATCGACGATTACCGAAAACAGAAAGACCCGGCCCCGAGATATCACACACCGACCGAAATAACCCCGTGAACATTCGACTAAATCGTGCGTTTATAGCTGTCTGAATTATCGATGCGATGAGAGCGATAGATTGCCTGCATATGCCCCCGCCCAGCCTGATGTGATTGTGTGTCTCGGTGAGTGGTGTCATCCCGATAGGCTGTATAATATAGTTATCCGTTATCAATCACGTAAACCTTTGATGACTGGATGCTCGCTCGGCGAGACCATCCAGTTGTGAAAGGATGATTGACCAGTTAAAGTGACACAATAGACCCGTTCGCCTTATTTGTATCACAAAGTACCCGATCGACATTAATCACATATATATACTTATGAATTATATATATATGTATATAAACTACACAACAATATATATTGTATTTTTTGGAAGATCTAATTTATAGAACTAAGCATTAACAATAAGTTTTGTGGAATCTCGACTAATGGGTCAATTCAAACATCCAGGTGTTGTCAACATGTTCGATATGAGCTTCTCCCCTGAATCATACGTGTACATTCCTATATACAACATAGTTCTGTGTCAAAACTGATCCATGCATTAATTATACTAAAGAGGAAATGTGATGAGATTGTCTCAGACCTGTGCACGTCAAACATATATGACCATATATATATATATATTATATCAAAAGTTTCTCCCATATTAGGATCAGAATGGCTTGATGTGTCACTTTTACAGTCTCTCTCAATGTATAATAAGGATAATGTTATGCAGCCAAATGACGAAAAATCACCATACACCTCGAGATACCTATAACACGTCGGGTATTATGTATATATATTTCATTACATGTATTTCACTTTATTATCTTTTCTCAAATACTGTATTGTATATATGGTTTAATGAGAATAAACATATTTGAATATATCAACCCGTTTACACTGTCTGCGTGTAGATCTGTGTACATTTCTATAGTAATGTAAATGCACCCCTTACGCATGCACAGCAACATAACGCAATTAAACTATGGACAATACCGATGTTTTCCTTATTTTCCACGAGAGCATAGACCAGGGCAGTTTTCTATAACATTCCATGAGCGCATGGATGTATATATAGGTAGTCAATGTTCACATGTTTCGAGGCCATTGACGAACCGTACTTGACGAATTAATTATGACTCATGCCAGATTCATCAGATATCATAAATATATGATGAGTCTTCCCAGGAGCGAGTATAACAACTTACTCAGCTACTGGAAATATTTTAATATACGAAAGTATTAACAAAAATATATTTGCTGAAAACATTTCATGTAGGTTTTATGTTTGCTGTTTTCAAAACAGTATTGCTATGTGTTTTGGCGTTCTGTTTTATATGTGTTTGCACAATGGTCAGTTTCTTAATGGTTCTGGCCCCAATCGAGCACTCACGCTCTGATTTTGGTGTTTTTATTTGTATATGTTTTGTTTTGTTGTAGTCTAATTTACTGTCATTTCTAATCACAGTTGCTTCACTCGATTTTGATAATCTGTTTCTTCTCGTCGTGATATGGCTTTGTTGCTAAAATGACGTTAAACCCCAATAAATCAATCAACTTCACTTTGATGGCATGGAAAATAGTTGAAATTTCACCGTTTTCATATACCAAGAACGTCCGTAAATTATATTTGTTTCAAAATTTCAGATCATATGTCCATGAAATCATATCTGAAGATCATGAGAGGAGACTTAAATGTTCTTGATTCATGAAATTTTACGATTATTTTCACTTAGAAAGACAACTACCCACAAATAATTTTCTATATTTGAGAATGTTCATGTCATTCATTTCGTTCAATGAAAAATTGGGCTCAGATACGTTCTGGGTCATGGCTTCATAACCAAGTTAAAGCTGACCACCATATCTCTTAACACTGTGGCCTAATTTATGTTGATTGCTCCCCGCATGAGTGGTCCACACTGCATATCAACAGTTGTTTTCGTTGGGCTGAAATATTTCTGACTGCTTTATTCTTCATTATAATATATGGGGGAATGACACTATATATTATGCAATTAAAAATATATCTCCAAAATAGATATTTATTCTCTTCTCATAGAGCCAAGACAATAAGCTGGTTGATGAACGGAGTTTTGTATGAATTTATTAGTTAGTCTAGCAGTTCTTGGTACCTAAAGGGACAACAAAGAAAATAATATGTTCAGCCTCTCAAATGTATTAAAATCCATTGTTTTTGTTGTCTGTTAATATCTGATCAGGTTCTACATACAATGAAGATGATGATATGTGAAATTCAAATTTTTTCGCCAGATAAATCAGAGAAATACTTTGTTGATAATGTCTTGCCATATTTGGCTGTATTTATGCAAAACGTGCATCTCCATCTTAAACAACAAACGGTGGTTTTATTATTTATTCAGAGCAGCGGGCAGACCGAAGGCGAAATCTACACTTGTTGTTGCTGCTGCAAATCGGGCCCCATAAAGGGAAAGGCTGATGTTCTCGAGAAGACGGGTTATGTTCCAGGAGAGACAATCATGGTGAATACTGAGGTGAACAACGGATCCCACCACACCGTTCAACTGCGTATTTTGTTAACAATGGTAAGAATATTAATATTGGTATAAAGTATAGTCGGGTATATATAGTCGAGTATTCCGTCCGTTTGAAAATTGACCTGGCGTATGCGAACTTTTGGCCTTGTGTAACTCGGGAGGTATGCATTATCGGATTGCGATGTCCATGGTGCATGATTGTCCAGCTATGGTACCGCGGTGTTATTCCATGCATTATTATCCAGTTCACGGCTCTTGTTGGCTTTTAAAATATTTTTAATAAAGTTATTTATTTCTATTATTTCGACTAAGGCGATGAGTTATAACTGAAATGTTTTATACAATTTGTTTTCAAACTTTCCGATTACAACTGCATAACCTTAATGGAAATTTCGAGACAAGAGATATGTATTAATTAAATGGTCGCTCTCGTATTGTCATTTTGATATGGCTTTGTTGCTAAAATGACGTTAAACCCCAATAAATCAATCAACTTCACTTTGATGGCATGGAAAATAGTTGAAATTTCACCGTTTTCATACACCAAGAACGTCCGTAAATTATATTTGTTTCAAAATTTCAGATCATATGTCCATGAAATCATATCTGAAGATCATGAGAGGAGACTTAAATGTTCTTGATTCATGAAATTTTACGATTATTTTCACTTAGAAAGACAACTACCCACAAATAATTTTCTATATTTGAGAATGTTCATGTCATTCATTTCGTTCAATGAAAAATTGGGCTCAGATACGTTCTGGGTCATGGCTTATTAACCAAGTTAAAGCTGACCACCATATCTCTTAACACTGTGGCCTAATTTATGTTGATTGCTCCCCGCTTGAGTGGTCCACACTGCATATCAACAGTTGTTTTCGTTGGGCTGAAATATTTCTGACTGCTTTATTCTTCATTATAATATATGGGGGAATGACACTATATATTATGCAATTAAAAATATAACTCCAAAATAGATATTTATTCTCTTCTCATAGAGCCAAGACAATAAGCTGGTTGATGAACGGAGTTTTGTATGAATTTATTAGTTAGTCTAGCAGTTCTTGTTACCTAAAGGGACAACAAAGAAAATAATATGTTCAGCCTCTCAAATGTATTAAAATCCATTGTTTTTGTTGTCTGTTAATATCTGCTCAGGTTCTACATACAATGAAGATGATGATATGTGAAATTCAAATTTTTTCGCCAGATAGATCAGAGAAATACTTTGTTGAAAATGTCTTGCCATATTTGGCTGTATTTATGCAAAACGTGCATCTCCATCTTAAACAACAAACGGTGGTTTTATTATTTATTCAGAGCAGCGGGCAGACCGAAGGCGAAATCTACACTTGTTGTTGCTGCTGCAAATCGGGCCCCATAAAGGGAAAGGCTGATGTTCTCGAGAAGACGGGTTATGTTCCAGGGGAGACAATCATGGTGAATACTGAGGTGAACAACGGATCCCGACACACCGTTCAACTGCGTATTTTGTTAACAATGGTAAGAATATTAATATTGGTATAAAGTATAGTCGGGTATATATAGTCGAGTATTCCGTCCGTTTGAAAATTGACCGGGCGTATACGAACTTTTGGCCTTGTGTAACTCGGGAGGTATGCATTGTCGGATTGCGATGTCCATGGTGCACGATTGTCCAGCTATGGTACCGCGGTGTTATTCCATTCATTATTATCCAGTTCACGGCTCTTGTTGGCTTTTAAAATATTTTTAATAAAGTTATTTATTTCTATTATTTCGACTAAGGCGATGAGTTATAACTGAAATGTTTTATACAATTTGTTTTCAAACTTTCCGATTACAACTGCATAACCTTAATGGAAATTTCGAGACAAGAGATATGTATTAATTAAATGGTCGCTCTCGTATTGGCATTTTGACATTGTATGGGCTACCAGTTACAAATGTTAGTTTGAAAGTTTGGGTTATCATGCCGTTGAAAAATTCCAATGGTGCACGTGACATTTCTTAGACTTGGAACATTCGGTCTGCTTCAATGAGGGGAGTACGGTTTCCAAGTTGGACACCATCTCGGTACGTCCCTTTGCATTGTATATGATAGGCCAACATGACGGAACTAAAGGATACATCCGTGCAATATGTTCTATCCATTGATTTTCACCAGTTACCGACCTTTTGGAGTTAGAAAATACAAATAGGAACATCTTTCTTACATGCAAACATTTAGCATTGCCGCCACTCCGATGTGTAAACTGAGCGTCGGGGAATAAGCCACAATTGGTGTTACACATGTTAAGCCGTTTCCAACCAATACACGCTATACTACACCATGTTTGAGAACGTCAAAGAATGACACTCTACCCGGTGGTGCTATACAGTACCAATCAAAAGAAGTGGAATATTGAGCGAGCTATTTTCGCGCCCAATACGCAATAGTGGAAACGCTTATAAGCGCGCCGCTTGCGATATTATTGCAATATTTTGCGCTTAATATCGCAATATTTCGCGCATAATATTGCGCTCAAAATTGTGAAATTTAAAGCAAACGATTGCCTCTTCTATATTGTTTATTGCATAAATAGAGAACATGTTTTAGATTAGTATATAATTATATCTGTAAATGCTATATATGTACACTATATGTACACCATATATGTACAGTATTTGTCTAATATAAATATAATCGCAATAATAAGCGCGACAGATTTTTGGTATTGCGCTATATCGCGCCTTTTTCGAAATTAAGCGCGCTAAATATCGCAATAAAGGCGCGCCTCAATATACCACTTCTTCTGACTGGAACAGTGTTTTGCATATAACCGCATGGATCGCATTTCATTGACTTCGTGTTCTCAATAGTATTACTAAATCAAAACTTTAATTAACTTCAATCCTAACCGTATGGTGTGTATACCATGTAACCTAATGCAAATAGGGTTGGATATTGTTCTATAGAAATTGAAATATAGAGGCGATGAAGAATGTACGATAAACTGGGGTGTTATGTTGATATCTTATAGTTTTATATTTAATATCTTTATTTATTTTTAAATATAATTACTTGGTGTTATTTTCTTAAAATATTATAGCATCGGCCTGCGAATGATACGATTCCGTTGTCACAACCATGAACGCGTCAACTCATATTTATATTCAGATTAATGGATTAGCAGATTCATTCCAGAAACTAACATTCCTCTCAAAAGGCGGCCATTGCACTATGGAAATGCGCGAGGTTGTGGCCATAAACAAAGCGGGGGTCGCTCCAGGCGGAGAAGCGAATATTTATCGAGAGCGAATAGAGGTTCCCAACACGATACCGTCCGATCTTCTTCATTGCAATTACATTGATATAAAATACATCGTTCAGGTGAGTACATGTTATTTCATGTCAATGATATTCCACGAGACATCACACTTCAGTAGTTAGTGCATGAACCAAAGTTGGCATGTTTATTTATCAGCCAATATCATTATAGATCAAGTTCGAATATGGGTTCCGTCAAATTATTTTGCAAAAAATTTTATGACGGCCCTTTTTGGACTTAAAATGATTTCATAATAATTTTGTTTGCGACCGATACCTCTGATTGGATTATTTGATCATAACCAAAATTATGACTAGTGATTCTCAGCCTAAAATACAGACTAAGTTCAAATATATGCCTTGTCCAATTATGTTCACATGAGACGCGGACCGTTTTTCAACTTAATTCACCTGATTTGCAAGTTAACTATATGTAACGGGCGTATTAATAGCCACACCCCAGCGATGCTCTTTCGTGTGTGATTTCGTGTACCCACACTATACTAATACCCATTATAAAGGTCAAGTCTTAGATAATTTCGGTGATACTGATCAAACAACTAAATGTGGATTAATGCTGTCTGAAATGTTTGCCAGGTTCTTGTAGCTGCTAACAGACTTTATTATATGACTGTCATTATTTTCACTAAATACCACTATCGTTTGGTGATGGTTTTCTGATAAATCGGAAAATGATAGTATCGTGATCCGATTCCAGATCATGGGCGTGTGGATCAGAACGAGGCTCCTGGACTATTTTCAATTGAGAAATTTAATTTTTGAATTGTTGTTGATTAAAATGTTGTGATTCGTTAATCAAATTTTAATTCAACCGATCCCCTGTAAAAAATAAATTTCAGAGGTATGTTTTTAATAATTTAGTTCAGTTGGTCATATAATAAACATATTATTACTATACAGTGAAGTGATCTGGGTCTCCACATCACGTCTCGTTGAGAAGGTGAGATCCCGGATCAGACTCGCAGCCTGCGGCAGCTTGTCTAATCCGGGATCTCACCTTCTCAACTCGGCGTGATATGGAGACTCAGATCACTTCATTGTAATGGTCATCTCTATATACCAGCCTCCTGTTATATCCCCTTTATACACCCCTGATAACCATCATGGCACTAAATACTGTAATAGTATATACCATTGCTTGTATCAGTAATCCGTGAAAATTATGCAGGGATTGTGGACATCATGGCGTGTGTCTTAGTGTACGTTTACATTGGTGTAGATTTGTGTACAGTTTTACACGCATACTAGTGTAAACGGGTTGATATATAAATGCACACAGAAAGAAAACGGTCAGTCCTAACCTGCTTTTGAAATTTCATCTGAGGTAGTCAACATTGGTAACGCAAAGGAGGATCTCGCCTATATTTGTTAGCGGAGGGGGCCTAATTAAATCGTTTCGTTGATGAAATGTATGAATAAACAAAATGGAAAATAATTTCATTGCGTCGATTCGATTCCGATGATATCCGTGTGAGTAAGGAGGAAATGTTAGATATTATAAATTGGTGGGCTGCAATCTTATTGAAGAGTTCGCATCTTTCGGTTGCATACAGGGGGCGCTCAAAGAAATAATGAAAGGCATCTTCGACTTCGTATCCACATGTGCATTTAGAGGTATCAGAGATAAAATTGTTGTACATATCTAATTTTAGTTCACTACAATAGTTGCGAATTCTGCAGTGTACGATGCTTAGTTTTCTTGGACCATTAATAAAGAATTGGGGAGGTTTCATGGGCGGGTCAATTAATTTCAAATTCATCTTAAATTCAGGAAGAGTACTTACATTTGTAATAGGCTTTGGTAGTTTATTCCAAGATAACGTACTTTTAGGTAAATAAGAGTTTCTGAAATGTTCTGTAAGCGAACGGTATGAATAGAATTTGTCAGGTTCGCGCATATCATATCGATTACTGGCAACTTGTCTGGATCGGGGTGGCAACATGGGCGTGAGGTAATTGGGGACTTATGGTTGTTTATTATTTTAAACATGGTGTGCAACTCGTGGAGTTCTCGTCGAATTTCAAGCCTTGGCCACCCTACTTCGTCAAACAAGCGATTTATATCTACGGAACGCGTTAATCCTGTGACTATTCTTGCAGAATCCTTGTGTATGTCATCGAACTTTTTTAATAAGTAATCTGTTGCTGTGCCCCACACTACATCGTCATAGTCTATAATTGGTAATATATATGCTACTAGAAGGTGACCCGACTTCGTCCGGGCTTGGACCTTGAATTGACCATTTTGAAGGTCACGGTCAGGTGGGGTAACGATTTGACCCGTCCAATACACTGCCCGGACAAAAGTACCCGACAAAAGTACCCGTCGAAATCCATCCGGTTTTACCCGATTTGACCTTGAATTGATCATTTTGAAGGTCAAGGTCAGGTCGGGGTCACGATATAACCCGTCCAAAACAATCAGTGGACAAAAGTAACCCCACGTATCAAATTTCGTCGAAATCCCATCAAAATTGGCGATTTGACCTTGAAGTTACCCGATTTCAAGGTCAATGTCACGTCGCACGGGCAAATGAATATGCTTATGAGACTCCCCATACGAAAGTACCCCCACATACCAAGTTTCATCGAAATCCCTGATATTCGGGCGTTTGACCTTGAAATGACCCGATTTCAAGGTCAATGTCACGTCGCACGGGAAAATTAATAGGCCTATGTCACTCCCCGACCGAACGTACCCCCACATACCAAGTTTCATAGAAATCCCGTGATATTCTGGCGTTTGACCTTGAAATGACCCGATTTAAAGGTCAAGGTCACGTCGCACGGACAAATTAATAGGCCCATGCCACCCCACGGCCGAAAATACCCCCACATACGAAGTTTCATCGAAATCGGGTCGGCCGTTTTCGAGTTCATCGCGAACACACACACAGACACACAGACACACAAACAGATCTTCCAAAATATATAATAGATGTATATTTTTTCAAGCGACTTTCGGTCTAGGTTGTACTTCAGTCTTCTTAATTGTGAGAGACGCGATGTTGCTTTGTTTGCTATTGTATTTATATGAGTGTTCCAGTTTAGATTCGATTGTATTTCAAGTCCAAGATGTTTGTGTGAGTTTATAAATAATACATTTTCTTGTTCGAATTTTAAATTCGGGGTCACGTTGTTATTTGTAGGGGGAAAGGAAATTGCCCAAGTTTTCGTTGGGTTAAATTTAACTAGCCATTTATTTGCCCAGTCTGCGACTCTTTCAAGGTCATCGATCATGTTCTTGGTTAGGATATCGATGTCATATAGAGGGTAGTCACAATGCAAGTATCGTCCGCGTACATTCTTTTGGTTGCATTAATGTGATCAGGGAGGTCGTTTATATAAACTAAAAATAGGAAAGGGCCAATAATTGAGCCTTGAGCGACACCCGCTGGGTTAACTTCAAAATTTGAAAAGGAGTTGTTCACTAAGACCCTTTGTTTGCGATTGAACAGATAATCTTTTAGCCATTCTAAGAGATTTCACACTGTGTAAGGGTCTATTCATATTTCACACGTGCTGGCGATTAATCGCCGCGTTTTGTTTAGGTCGAGCGGCTCCACGTGCGTTCGATTGCATTCCTCCCCCCAGTGCTAACAGTGTTTTCCTCCCCAATAGGGGTCGGAGGTCTGACTTAAACATTCATACACTGGGATGGGTGGGTGATAAAGTACTTTGGTTGGGGTGACCACATATATGTCGACACATTAACTTTAATTATCCTCAGTTAGATTGAACTGAGATATGAAGTCTACTCAGGTATATGTTGAGTACCACGATCCATGCCATCACAATGACATAAGTTTTGAGGGAACAATTTATAATTAGCTGGATAAATATTTAATATAGTCCTAACATAGAAATAGGGGGCTCAAGTCCGCGAAATTACATTGCACCTGTCACCCCTCACCCCAATGAATTGAAAATTTCCAACAGGTACCTCACTATTTCCAGTTGTTGGAAATTCCCACCCGAGATCCCCTATAATAATGGTTCGAAATGTTTTCAAGAGCTGAATGTAATTTCTGTGTAGTATTTTGACTCAAAGTTGAACAATATATAGTTGGTTCTTCAATGGTTCTTGATCTGAACAAACAATATTTTACACAATATATTGATTGTAAAGGATGCCGGTATAGTCCCGTGGGTAGAATGCTCGGGGCATTATGCCGCCATTTGCCGTCTAGCGCTGACGAAGCTGGTTCGAATGCTGACAAGCGCGGAATCGCGATCCACTCTAAGTGAGGATAATCTGATTCGTGTATCTGGGCAAGTTTGTCGGTCCCTTTCCGGGGTCGGTTGTTTCCACACACATGCAGCGGAGTGATTTCTCTGTGAAATTTCCTCTCTGTGAAGACTTTCCTCCACCCGTAAAACTGACAACGTCGTGACATCCGCATAGGGGGTTTGGCGCCTTGGCCGGCGGGGGTTAATCTGCACCGATTTAATTCGGGTAAACGGCAAAATGTTTGATTACTCACTTTGAGTAAACATATTAATGTCCGATAATTGCTCCATATATTGCATATTCCATCATTCCACGATAATAGTTTTATTTTATCAGTGTTATGATTTGAAATTAGGGGATAATCATGAATCTCTATCTTGCAGCTTGAAATGGATCCACGTGGCTGTCACATGAGGCAACGGGTTGATGTCCCGGTCGTTATCGGCACCGTTCCTATAGCAACAACTACGACAAACAGTTTTCAACAGACCTTCACACCAGCAAGAATCCCTCCTCTGTAAATAAAAGGCACATGCATGCCATGCTCATTTGAACCACAGTGTAGTTAACTTGCCTCACTATTGATGTATTGGCGCCGATGAGAAGACGGCAAGTTTAGTACATGGGCCCAGACCGAAAATTATCCCATTTTGGTGGGCAAATTATATCAGCCCAATTAAGGTGCTCCCACCCATGCCGCGCGATTCATCTAATTGGAATGCATATGATCGGGCAATGAGTGCTTGGACACGGCGTAAGTGAACGTTATTTCAGACGACCACGATTCAATCTTAAGTCGAGGAATCGGGTCCGACAAAATCATGGATAGTATATGTTCTCACGATTGCACCGTCGTTGTACATGATGGTATCGTAGTTTGTTGTAAGTATGTGATTGACTACCCTGCGAACTTTCCAGCTACGATATTTACGTGTCGTGATTACGTCAACTACCGATTACTTCATACCACGGAAATATTTCCACTAACGATTGAATCGTGGTCGTCTGAACGTTTACTAAGACGCGAGCGAAAACGCTGTCGTATAATCTCCTAATCTGGCGTTGTGGAACCGTGCAACTCGACTGTGGTTGTTCGGTTAATTCCGACTTCAACAATTAATGACGATATAAAAAACGGGAGCATCTCGATCTGCCGACGGCTATTGTTTCCGGGGGTACCTGCACGAGGTGTCGATAATCCCTTAGTTCAATCGTTTGCCGCTTATAGTCTATTCGTCAGTTCATTTGGTGTTTTAACCCTTTGAGTGCCAGGGGCCGATCTCATCGGCCCTAAACCTTCACAATAAGTCTGTTAAAGAATATAAGAATAAATTATTAAAATTGTAAAAAATAAAAAAATAATAAAAATTGTTAGGCCAATGCATTCTCCTATATATGCGAGGCGACCTATGGTCGACTCGCATATATAAGAGAATGCATTGGCACAGGGTATGGGTTGATACAAAAATCGACCTGACACTCAAAGGGTTAATGGTTTGTCCTCTTTGCTTTTGTGGTTTTAATGGTTTGTCACATTTGGGGTGTTGCAACTTTGGCGCTGATTCAATGTTGATGTTAGGAAATAATCTGTGTCATGTTCTATTTATTTATTTATTTTAGCAAAATAGTTAATAAAATATGTACAAGGAGACAACAGACATAACAAATACACGACAATAGTTTAACAAAAACTAAATGGCGAACTAACTCAGCGATATAATCCAATTATTCTAGAATACCAATCTGGTTATCACTGAATACTCTCTTGAAATGTCGAAGAGACGCGTTCACCGCCCAATATGTTCTCCTTTGTGGCTGAACCCTGCCGCTGCGAGTAAGTTGCATTACGGTCGATTCTGTGTATGCATACTCTTTCTTAATGCGGTGGATCATGTTTGGTGTTGATACTGCTATGAAACTTTGAAGCTTTCTGTACTATACCAAAGACTGAATAATGAATATTATCAAATGGAACGCTCTTTATGGTCTGGCGGTTTTTTTCTTTCGAAGAATGGATGCTTTTTATAAGAATGTGTGAATGGATTGTTTCCTGTTTTCAGCGTTTCCCTCGACTCAGACACAAAATTAAAAAATTAAAATATATAGTGTAACCACTGGCACTGCACTGAATCGACTTCAAATAAATAAGCTACTATGTCATACAAATATTCCCAGAAGAAGATTGATGGTTCTGCAAAGACAAATTTAAACCCAAAAAAATCCACCATCATATATCCTGTAACTATCAAATGTTGGTTCAATGTGAGTAACATCAATTGCACGGAATGCTAAGCATGGTCTGAAAGTTGAAAAGGATGAATTCTAAACTGGCTCTGAAACGGACTGCAATGAAAATTTCAGTGGGCGGGATGTCTGTGTCCAATGTTTCCACTTGTTTCAAGGGCCTCTACGTGAAACGAAAATGGTGACCCTGTTTTATTCTGCTCACGTTCTGTGCCATATATGTAGTGTTATTATCGACTTATTACATTATTTCTCGCTGCTAGCAAAAATGTCGGCCCTCTCGCGCCATAGTCACGTGACATTAAAAGCAAGCATCTAACCACCATTGAGGGCATCGAAGATTCTTGCCCAAAAAAACACATAATTCAAAATTTGAATTACAGGTTTGAACAGGGATTTGTTCAGAGATATATGTAGAGTGGCTGTAACATTTGTCTTCTGTGAAGATATAACTTGGTATTTGTCGGATTCTGAGCTAAAGTGACGCTTTGGATTCATCTGACATCACTCTATAATCATTAAAGCGATATAAACCCAATTTCATAGTCGTTTTTCATCATCGAATGGAAATTGCAGAGTCATCGACAATTCATTAAAGTAACACTTCACATTGTTTGTCATTTCATTTCAGTAAAGTCACATTTTCATTTAGGCCTGCATATAAACCAATTTCATCGCCGTTTTTCTTAACGAAAGAAATAGCACAGTACTGTCATCGTCGATTCATTAAAATGACACTTCACATCCATTGTCGTTTCATTTCAGTAAAACCACGTTTCCATTTTCACTTGCATATAAACCAACTCCATAGTCGATTTCCCCGTTGAAGGAAAGTCCCGAGTCATCGTTAATTCATTAAAGTGATACTTCACATTCTTTGTCATTTCATTTCAGTAAAATCAGTTCTGATTGCATTTTTGATAACTATTGCATGAGACTATAGTTTTGCACATCTCTTTAACAGATATGTAGCTATACATTAACACGTTATTAACCTGGTTATCTTTCTTGCTTCTATTCTAAAATAGCGGGTTGTTCTATATGCATTGCATATTATAGTAGTAGTACAACAACAAATAGTATCATTCTATGATTGAAATATTGAATCCTAAAATGTTTGTGGTTGCTCCGCTACGTGTTACATACAGTAATTCCACGAGAGCTTTCCGATGAATGGCAACAAGCCATATTTCCGACTAAATCCTGAAAATTTACCCATAATTCTGCTGTGGTTAAGGGGTCGATTATTTAGAGCATTACTGTACGATCATATTATGACCAGTTTGTGTCTATTGTTGGTTACACTGCGAATTCTGTCATTCTCAGTTTTGTGGGTGAATCTGAAAGATCGGCAAGATTCATAAATAAATACTTCCCACCCTTTTGGTGTAGATTTCATATTGGAACATTCAACATTGAAACATAATTGTCAGTTCCAAATACACCATCTACATTGTGCCAATTTGTGAGATACTTTTTATTCTCAACATTTTTTCCTATTTAATTTGTTGCGGATACAAGTTTTTTACGATAAGAGCAGATAAGAGTGTTATAGATTTACTAAAAGGACTTTGAGTCTATAATGCGTATTTGTCTGTCCATTTTAATTGGCTTTTATTGTTCTTCTGACATAATATAAATTCCCCCTTTCTACAGCGGACTGTAATCAATTTTGTGAGTCTTTAATGTATGCGTGTTGAGTTTACTTTGGTATTTCAACCTTGATATTTATCTTCATATCCTTGGGTGTGATTTTTTATTTGGATGTGATTTGGTTTGCTGCTGTTTGTATGTCAGATTGTCATTTGGTGTGTATTTTAATATATTATTTGTAACTCTCGTCTTTCATACACTATTGTTATACAAAAGCCTCAATACAATCATATTATCTCGTTTAGAAGTGTTTACTCATTTACAAGTCCCGCCCCTTTGACAATTAATATTAGTACACGTGTATGTTAGGATATACAGTATATCTGGCATCTGTCGATTAGACCAAGTTTTCTCTGTCCACAACAGCTTGGAATATCGGTAGGGTTGATGCTGTTTTGGACCAAGTCCCGTCCCGTTACTCTTCTATAACAGACGCTCATTGAAAGACGCACAACATTTACACGTGAACCCCGGGCATTCGCGTGAACCCCTGAATGTGGTTAATCATCTTACATGTCCGCGATTAATCTGTCTTCAAAATGACATAGCATCTACTGTGATAGAGAAAGGTAAAGTTGTGATACGATCGTTTAATATATTGTTTTCATACATTTTCTGTTAGCGAGTAACGGGGTCCGACTCGGTCCAAAAACAGCATCAACCCAACCGATATCCCAAGCTGTTGTGAACCGAGAAGATTTTGTTTACTGTAGATACGGGTAGCTCTACAGCCGCGTTAGGAACATGGTTCGAAACTTGTTCGTTTATACTGAATATATCTTTCGATCACGCAAATAACATCCGGGTTTTAATCCCACTTTTTATGTAGGGGAGAAGCCACATTCAATGTTAGCACAGTATATATCAGACGGCAACGCCATTCGTGTGTATACTCTTACGGACATTTTATTTCGTTTATATTTTGATACATGATCCCATTATTTATAGTTATGAACCTTTTTAATATTTTTATTTTATTTATCCTAACTTACTTGTAAAAAACTGCCTGAAAAATGTAATTTTTTGATAACAGACAGCCAAGTTAGATTGTGACTCAATAGGACTGACTAGTTATATTGACAATCAGCTCAATTTACCTTTGCATTAAAAGAAGGTAATTTCCTCCCCTGGACCAAAAAGTCAAGATACGTAAATTAAAAAAAAAGAAAAAAAAAGCAAGTACCCTTCTTCACCAATAGCAGCTAGCCTTAACATAATCCTGTTTTCTATAATGAACTTGATGACAACAAAAGTTAATAAAAAATATATTAGCATTTTAGATTCAAGATCATTAACAATTACCATTAATAAGCACCAATAAAAGAAGAAATTTCTACCAAAAAAGAATATTTAGTAAAAGCGAAAGATTCTGTAATAGTAAAGCAGCCATGAGATAGATATATATGTGTTAAAGGTACTCAATCCGATCAGACTGTCCTAAATTACTATTTCTTTGGCTCCGGGGGTAAAATATATTTGATTCGAGTCGAAGAACCCATCCATCAAAGCTCAGAGTGATCAGATATCGATTTTTAAGTTTGTTATTTCTCGAGATGTGTAATATGTGGCCCATTATGTGGTCAATTAACGGAGGGTCTCGGACAAAATTGCGGATGAAGATGGATAACTCTAAAATCAGGTGGTAATACGTTCAAATTTCGTGATACATTAGTGACAACACGGCCATATTGTGTTGAACATAATGTTGATAAAGAACTAGTTTTGTGAAACTAGATACCATAGTTGACAGTGGTTAGCATTATTTTGTTGCAATAAATCGATTCTGATATATCTAGAGCGTATTTTGAAGTAATTTTGTTGTTGTTGTATCTTGATGGTATGGGGACCGTCTGATCGGATTGAGTACCTTTAAATCCTTGGTTTGCAATACAATGTAAAAACAAAACAAAAATGTTATTTCGTGTGATGACGTATCCCCTGTGGTCCATTGTCAATGATGAACTGAAATTGTTTTTGTTTACATTCCGGTAATACTGAAATGGAATCCTAATCAATTTCAGGTTTGACGCAAAGCTCTTAATTTTAATAAAACATGTTGCAAATGTTATTTTTGCAACTATCAATTGCGACATGTATAGCTCAAACGAAAGGTGATCCATTATTGCCTGAATGTTGTGCTATCTTTGGTCGCGTATTTTAAACAGAACAAGCGGAATTGGTAAACATCACAGCAGGGGCGTGTCGTTAAAACGAGTACAAATATAAATTGACAAATATATAAATGTAAACCGAGCGCGCCACTTTAAAAAACATATACATATTATAAGTTACAATGGAGATCACAAAATCGATTACCTCCTCACATCTAACGGCCTGGGCCTGTACTATAGATTCCTAACAGCCGTGTTTTTACTTGCGGAGAACCTGTCGAATACTATGGATACCGGCAATTTAATAGTGTGTGGGCGATTTCCCGTCAATTACAAGAGCAGACAAAATCCAGTACCAGAGACCTCCGTTTTCTGTTGGTGAAAGCGAACACTTGTTAACGGGTGAAATTACTCTAATGCCATACGGGAATGGATAGAGCAATGCCTATTTGAATCAGTTGGCGAGTGGTTATGTTGATGTATAATGGTACATCTATGTGACTAGTTTCCGACAATTGGGTTATTTTGTCCACAATTGCGGTAGTGCGTGGAATACTTGATACCGTGTTGAGATATTTTATACCACATCGAATTCGTAATAGAGCGGAACATAGGAAATCCAATGTACTTATAACGTGACACCCAACCCCCATTATATTCATATTTGACCCCCCTCCCATGCTCCGCCTCTGTAATAGCTACTGCACAAGTACTTTTCGGGCTTTTATGATATTTACATGGTTCATGATCAAATATATTTAATTATGTATACGAACACAAAGGGGAGAGAGACGGATAGTGCGACCAAAAATAAACCACACCGACAGAAAAAAAACCTACACATGGTGATTATATGGTGTCAAATTGAACAGGGAAACGTTTAACTTTTTTTTGTTTAAACATATTTTATTGTAATATAATATTACACAAGGGATCGGGGCACAAGTTTTAACAACTTAAATCCGCCCCTCTCCCATATACATTTTAACAAATACAAAGTAGATGACGAACATAACATATATACAGGATGGTGTATGGTGTGGTTGTGATTGCTGTCAGTCCTATCCTGCTTTTGAAATTTCATCTGAGGTAGTCAACATTTGTAACGCAAAGGAGGATCTCGCCTATATTTGTTAGCGGAGGGGGCCTAATTAAAACGTTTCGTTGATGAAATGTATGAATAAACAAAATGGAAAAGAATTTCATTGCGTCGATTCGATTCTGATGATATCCCTGTGAGTAAGGAGGAAATGTTAGATATTATAAATTGGTGGGCTGCAATCTTATTGAAGAGTTCGCATCTTTCGGTAGCATACAGGGGGCACTCAAAGAAATAATGAAAGGCATCTTCGACTTCGTATCCACATGTGCATTTAGAGGTATCAGAGATAAAATTGTTGCACATATCTGATTTTAATTCACTACAATAGTTGCGAATTCTGCAGTGTAAAATGCTTAGTTTTCTTGGACCATTAATAAAGAATTGGGGAGGTTTCGTGGGCGGGTCAATTAATTTCAAATTCATCTTAAATTCAGGAAGAGTACTTACATTTGTAATAGGCTTTGGTAGTTTATTCCAGGATAACGTACTTTTAGGTAAATAAGAGTTTCTGAAATGTTCTGTATGCGAACGGTATGAATAGAATTTGTCAGGTTCGCGCATATCATATCGATTACTGGCAACTTGTCTTGATCGGGTGGCAACATGAGCGTGAGGTAATTGGGGACTTGGTTGTTTATTATTTTAAACATGGTGTGCAACTCGTGGAGTTCTCGTCGAATTTCAAGCCTTGACCATCCTACTTCGTCAAACAAGCGATTTATATCTACGGAACGCGTTAATCCTGTTACTATTCTTGCAGCATCCTTGTGTATGTCATCGAACTTTTTTAATAAGTAATCTGTTGCTGTGCCCCACACTACATCGGCATAGTCTATAATTGGTAATATATATGCTGTGTATATTTTTTCAAGCGACTTTCGGTCTAGGTCGTACTTCAGTCTTCTTAATTGTGAGAGACGAGATGTTGCTTTGTTTGCTATTGTATTTATATGATTGTTCCAGTTTAGATTCGATTGTATTTCAAGTCCAAGATGTTTGTGTGAGTTTGTAAATAATACATTTTCTTGTTCGAATTTTAAATTCGGGGTCACGTTGTTATTTGTAAGGGAAAAGGAAATTGCCCTAGTTTTCGTTGGGTTAAATTTAACTAGCCATTTATTTGCCCAGTCTGCGACTCTTTCAAGGTCATCGTTCATGTTCTTGGTTAGGATATCGATGGCATAATGGGTAGTCATAAGGCAAGTATCGTCCGCGTACATTCTTGTGGTTGCATTAATGTGATCAGGGAGGTCGTTTATGTAAACTAAAAATAGGAAAGGGCCAATAATTGAGCCTTGAGGGACACCCGCTGGGATAACTTCAAAATTTGAGAAGGAGTTGTTCACTAAGACCCTTTGTTTGCGATTGAACAGATAATCTTTTAGCCATTCTAAGAGATTTCCAGAGACTCCATATTGTTCCAATTTATATAGCAGCCCCCTGTGCCATACTCTCTCGAATGCCTTTGATATATCAAAAAATACTGCACTTGTATAGAGGCTGTTGTCGAGACTATGGCACAGGTTGTGATATAGTTCTATTAACTGGTATGTTGTACTATGGCCAGGGAGGAAGCCAGACTGGTGATTATATAACAAATTATTTTCCGTGAAGTATGTCATAATATGTTGTATGACCACTTTTTCGAAGATTTTGCTTAATGTCGGAAGAAGAGATATTGGACGGTAATTTGCGGAATCGGCTGGGTCGCCTTTTTTGAAGATAGGGATGACGTTTGCCTTTTTCCAGGTCATTGGAAACTTACCAAGATCCAATGATTTTTTATAAATTATTAATAGGGGGATTGCGATATTTTCGGCAGTACTATGCAGCATTTTTGGGCTGATGCTATCGTGACCACACGCCTTATTTAAATTTAATGATTTTATAGCGCACACGATACTTTGATATGTGATTGGGATTTCGGATAGTATGTTATTGGATCTACGAGGGAAATAAGGGAGATTTTTGGCATCGTCTTGTATAGTGGCATTAGAAATGAATCTTGCGTTGAGACACCTAGCTTTTTCATAATCATCGGTTGCATATGATTTCCCTTCCATTGATACGTTGCCATTGGGGCTATACAGAGGTGGGGTATTCGTAGATTTCTTTTTGTTAAGTAGATAATTCATAATATGCCAGAAATCGCGGGGAGTGGGGGTTTGATTTATTTTCTCCTCAAGTTTAGTTTCGAATTGCGATTTTGCATACTTTTTCATGTTGTTAACTTTATTTCTAATATCCTTGTATTTTCTCCAAGTGTGCTCTGAATTTCGTTTGAGTGCTATTGATCTGAGTCTATCGCGACGTCGTATTTCTCTCCGTATGTCGGAATTAAACCAGAATTTGTCCTTTGTCCTTATCGTCACTGTCATTTTGGGGATTGATTGTTCCATTATTTTAATAAATCTCTCGGTAAATAAGCTTACTGCATCGTTTATGTCATTTACTGGTTACAGCAATTCATGCCATTTGCTCTCATTTATTAAGATATTCGCTTTTTGAAAATCTGCATTTTTATAGTTCCAGATAGTTCTTGTGAAAGAGGTCGCATGCAATTGATCAAATGAAATTGTCGCGTAAACAGCGTAATGATCAGACAATTCAAGATTTAGAACGTCAGCGTCCCGGACACTCAAGTTATTACTCACGATTATAGGATCGAGTAGGGTGCTGGTTCTAGTGGTAACTCTAGTTGGGGTTTTTATTACGTCCTTAAGTGTATAGAAATCAATAATATTTTTGAGTTTGGAAGTGGGGCATAGTAGATTGGAGTTAAAATCTCCAAGTAGAATTATATTTTGGGAGACATCTAGTGCCTTAGATATGGACAAATCTAGCAGATCCCAATAGTTCGATCGGCAATATTGATCTGATCGATACGATAAGCATAGCAAAATATGTTGTGATTTTGAGACAATGTCAAACCATAGCATTGAAGAAGTATCGGTTTCTAAATCGTTTCTCCTTTTGAAGACCAGATGAGAGGAGACGTATACGCATAGTCCACCGCGTAGGAATCTCGATCAAGTCGGATAGGGGGACTGAAATTATCAATCTCTAGTATATCGGAGGGGTAAGAGGGGTCAAGGTGAGTTTCGGTGAAACATAGGATATCGAAGTCATTTATCATATCGGCTATCTTTTCCAGTTTATGTCTTATGCTCCGTACATTATAATGGAATACTGTTAATGTGTTGCCTTCGTGTACAGTTTTATGGCTTGGGCTGGGCCCTGGGTTGCTGTGTACCGATCCGGAGCATAACAAAAGCATTGATATGACCAGAAGAATTAGAGGGAGATTTATTCTTAATCCTTGAGGTATCTTATAAATTCTATGGGTTTTCGTACTTAATGGTGAGTGGCGAGTAGAAAGCCTCCCTGAATTGAATACGCCAGTCGCGATGCGGTGCTGCAGTGGCGATATTCCCATTTAGGTTGGAAAAAGGAACAGTTTCGGCGGCACCGGAGCGAGACTGGCGTACATTGGATACAAATATTTAAAGGTACGGTTGGCCTTGGCGGTGGATATCCTGTGAAAATATTTACACCCGTCAAAAACCGCCACAAACAGAAAGAACAACAAAATGTAGACAGACTTTGTCCGTATACAAATAAGAAATATCGCATAAACAGTATGTTATTGTCATATTTTTGACCATTGTTATGTAAACAAAAGGATAAAAAGTAACTTTTCTGGTGTTTGTTTATATTATGATGGTAAACATAAAGAGCGTTCTTTGTGGGTGAATTCCTGATATGGAACGAATAAAGAGCGTTTATGCCATTTGTGTGTGATTAGCCAGCAGTATTGTGCTGTCTCCTGTAACACAATCAGGCTCTTGCTTAGGTAAAATATAGTAAATCTTTATGATAACATGCTGTTTACGCGATGGCCATGGTATATATGAACGAAACTGTATGCGTTTTAATGTTTTTCTGTTTACGGTGATTGGAACAAATATGAATATTTTCGACAACTAAGACCTCACGTGCCTTTAAATATGTCGTGTTGGAGCGGATGGGAGGATGACAGCGCAAAGTGGAAAATGTGATTGTCGTATATCAGTATCGGCCTATTGTTGATATAAAACATGATGAAAACATGAACAAACATGAGAGAAACATGGGAATGATAACTGTACATAATAATGGTGTGAATTATGAGGTGAAGATGTATCAATAACATGCGAAGTATGCATAGACCGGGTCGAGTATTTCGTTTTGGAACGGGAATGAGAAAGTTATTGTGTCGCTTTGGGTCTCGTATTTTGAAAGATCGAGGCCTATACTTGAGCTTCATATGCTGAGCCATTGATATATAAAATGCGATGTACAGAGGCGGCCGAGTATGGCAGAATACATTAATATGCATAGGCCTACCCGGACTTGTCCGCAAAGCATACGTTAGTTCAGACCGCGAAGATAATTTTTCATGAGCATTCCATTTTGACGAGGCTAGTGTTTGTTTGTGCTTCTGGGCTCCCGTAGTTTTGTCTACTCGGCTGTTAAATTGGCTGAAAGAGTGATCATACCACACCACTGTGCCAACGACCTTGGCCTTGGTATAGAGTGCCGAATTACACTCACATATTAGATTTAATGTTTTGCAAAAAGTATTACTAGGTATTTCAGCATATGCCATGCTTCAAACGCATAGACAAACGTTGAAGACAAACTTTTCGATGAACTGGATGTCGAATAAACGATTTAGATACATGTAGAACGTAATTGAAAAAAAAACTTTTGAATTGCCGGAGGTAACAAACAAAATGTATATTAGCTGGAAAAATTTAACTATTGGAATGATTACAACCTATTCTCCAGTCTTAAATTTCAACCTCAGTGCCATTTTTCTGGCATGGAATCTCGGTAACGTTCAGGTATGGGGTCTCCGCTGCCCGAGTGCACAACCATCCCTTGAACCAGATACTATTTCCGAGTCCGAGAAACTATATGTTTGCACCCCATTTGGTTGAAATTCTGCAATGGTTACTCAAGATTTCCAACTGTTATAAATCTCCAACCCAACAACTCCAACCGATCGAAACTTCTCAACTGATTGCCATTTAACTCCATAATTGAATCATATGTGCGATCATCATGTAATTTGGAACGAAGATTAGTGTAATGCATCCAACCGCCAACCAAGTGTTGAGTATTTTGTCTGTATTTATCAAAGGCAACTTCTCTCTATGAACCACATCACAAAATATATCTATATACGCCTGTGCATAATGTGAACACCGTGTTCTACCCGACGCTGTGTTATTTATGTACTCTGGACCTCCCTAAGTTGGTATTTTATCAGCCCGTCAAGCGAGGTCTTGTTTTTTCCTAAGATAGACAATTCGCGTACTCAGAATAATAAAAAGATGCAGCGTTAGGGCACTCCATTCACCCCAGAAACGGATCAGCTCGCTGCTGAAATGAATCCCAGGTACAGATGGCTCAACGAGAATATAAAATAAGTCAGTTCACACTATGTATGTTGTGAACAAAGGGTAATCGACTATTGTTAAATTCCAATAAACAATGCAAGTCATTCACAAGAATACACTTGCTCGAGTGCTATAGAACACAAGTCTCGCTTTACAAGATTGGGAAATTATCGAGGAACGTTCTCCGCAACTCAAAACATGGCTGTTAGGAATCTATAGTACAGGGCATTGAACAGATTCTTAAAATTCCACTAATCGATCGAGTAAAACCTATATTTTCCAATGACAATACTCAATTCTAGGATAAATTATTCCATAACTTCGAAAACAGACGCTGAACAAAACATTCACAGAGAGCAACACCAGCTGCGTACATCTTTAACACAGGAGAACATATACCGTCCTTCTCAAACTCAATATATATCGATAAAGAACCCACATTTTGTACAAAAATTCTTCATGCATCGACAGATCTAATGTTAAACTAGCGAGTTTGCTATTTCAAACCGGTACGGGTACTGGTACGCGTACGGATAGCTACCCGTATCCGTAAACGTTTTGTAATCGCAAACTGTTTTACGGGCAGAATTCATCACATCGACTGGTAATGTATGATGAGCCAACTGCAACAAAAAAAATATTATGACATAGATAGATTATTATTCGCATTCGCTCTATTGGCCGATGTTATACCTACCGTTATGGATTGTTGGAAATTGTTATTTAGGTTAGATAGGCCTCAGGATAATCAGGTGCTTTTCTTTCATTCGTCTTGGTAACATTCTCAACATTTGGATTCTACAAGTCATAGACCGATCGAGTGTTGAATCGGTTGGAATGTTCAGGCTTAGAAAATAGATTATGATAGATCAAATATACAATTATGTTATAGTTAAATTTTCAAACCAATATTCGGTGTAAAATGTATTGTTTTAGACCCAGGGTCTAATAATGTCCCACATGTACTTTCAGTCAGATATAAGACCGAATTTGTCCCTTATTTTAGTTGGGGAATATTTAGTCATATTAAGTAAACATTGGTTTGGAATCTTTCTACAGATCGAAGGGTCGGGGCAAGGTAATATTTATCACAAGAATTGGGATTTCTGTCGGGAACTAAACCTGGAGGTAGGTTGAAAAGTTAAACTTGATAACGATAAAATGTGTTAAAATGTAGTCTGTTTGTTATACGGATTGAATAAAAAGCGTTTGCTTCACTTCTGTGAGAAACATAAAACAGCTGAAACTCGCTCTGATTATGCTTAGATTTTGTAGAGTATAGGTTTTTCGCGTCTTTAGCGACCTATATTATCCCTAATACATTGTGGTTTAGATGGTAAATATATATTAAAATGAGAAATCAGACCCACCTGCATACGATAAAGTAACTAAACGGTTGTACTCAAATGTGTGATAGATGGATAAATCCACGATATATTGATGCCTTTGTACAAAGGGTTGAGACAGGGCGTGACGACAGGGGTGTCTCACCCCCCAACTTTGGTCAAATGTTCAACACTGCACACCAACAACAGGTAAACAATTTGGACTGAAATGGCTATCCGAAACTGTTGGAAATTTTCCAACCTTTTGACAAATTGATTTATTATCTTGTAGGTGCAAGTTATTTATCCTGCAGCTGTAAGACAGCTTCAGCGCCAATGATATTTATTTGTTAACTTTCACCTGCAAATGAGCTATCTTGCACCTGCGAGTTATTATTGTGCACATGCAATTTATTACCTTGTAGATGCAAGTTATTAGCTCAACTTTACTTTGTAACGTTTGAGCTATTGCCATGGCTTGGTATCCGTCGTGTGTGTGTGCGTGTGTGCGTGATTCGTCAACAATTTCCTTTAGCACGGGCTACAGTTCGTACCTTTGGTCCGATTATTATGAAATTTGTCATGGATGTTGACATGTAGATGGTAACGAGTCATTTTGTGGTCATTCGGAAAAAACATGGCCGCCAGCGGCCATCTTGGATTTCAAAATTCAATCCATTAGCACGGACTACAGGCCGTACTGTGCCGTACTGCCGCCGGCAGCCATCTTAGATTTTACTCTTTGCATGACTAAACCCTTTGACACGGGCTACAGGTCGTACCTTTGGTCGGATCATCATAAAATTTGTCATGGATGTTAACAATGACATGTAGATGGGAACGAGTCATTTTTGGGTCATTCGGCCAAAAAATATGACCACCAGCAGCCATCTTGAATTTTACTCTTTGTATGACTAAATCCTTTAGCACGGGCTACAGGTCGTACCTTTAGTCTGATCATCATGAAATTTGTCATGGCTGTTGAAATTGGAATGTAGATGGGAACGAGTCATTTTGGGGTCATTCGGACGAAAAACATGACCACCAGGGGCCATCTTTGATTTCAAAATTCAATCCATTAGCACGGGCTACAGGTCGTACTGATCGTCATGAAATTTGTCATGTATCTTAATATTGACATGTAGATGGGAACGATTAATTTTGGGGTCATTCAGCCAAAAAACATGGCCGCAGCAGCCATCTTGGATTTTACTCTTTGTATGACTAAATCCTTTAGCATGGGCTACAGGTCGTACCTTTAGTCTGATCATCATAAAATTTGTCATGGATGTTAACAATGACATGTAGATGGTAACGAGTCATTTTGGGGTCATTCGGCCGAAAAACGTGGCCGCCAGCGCCCATCTTTGATTTCAAAATTCAATTCATTAGCACGGGCTACAGGTCATACTATTCGTCTGATCATTATGAAATTTATCATGGATGTTAATATTGACATGTAGATGGGAACGAGTAATTTTGGAGTCATTCGGCCAAAAAACATGGCCGCCAGCAGCCATCTTGGATTTTACTCTTTGTATGACTAAATCCTTTAGCACATGCTACAGGTCGTACCTTTAGTCTGATCATCATAAAATTTGTCATGGCTGTTGAAATTGGAATATAGATGGGAACGAGTCATTTTGGGGTCATTCGGACAAAAAACATGGCCACCAGCGGCCATCTTGGATTTCAAAATTCAATCCACTAGCACGGGCTACAGGTCGTACTGTTCATCTGATCATCATACAATTTGTCGTGGATGTTAATATTGACATGTAGATGGGAACAAGTAATTTTGGGGTCATTCGGCCAAAAAACATGGCCGCCAGCAGCCATCTTGGATTTTACTCTTTGCATGACTAAATCCTTTGGCATGGGCTTACAGGTCGCACCTTTGGTCAGATCATTATGAAATTTGTCTTGACTTTTGACATGTAGAATTGTAGATGGGAACGAGTCATTTTGGTGTTATTCGGCATTAAAACATGGCTGCCAGCAGCCATCTTGGATTCTACTCTTTGCATGCATGACTAAAGCTATCAAATGTTTTTGAATTGTTGGAAAACATAGCCGCCAGCAACCATCTTAGATTTTACTTTTATATATATATATATATATATATTTATATATATATCTCTCTCTTCATGTTGATAAACTAGTAAATTAGATATTCAACTGTCCACATTCCTAATCACTCCATCGACAGTAACACATTAAATTATTCCTTTTCCAAGCTACAGTGTCATTGACACTTTCATTTATCTTGCGGTTGCAAGTTATTTATCTTGCACGTGCGAATTGCAATATTGCACCTACAAGTTAGCTATCTTGCGCTTGCAAGTTGCCAGTTACTATCTTGCAGATGCAAGTTAGTTATCCTGCAACTGCAAGTTATAATCTTGCAACTGTCACTGCAAGTTAGTTAACTTGCACCTGTAAGTCACCATCTTGTCAGTGTAACTATAAAGAGTGATTTCAAGCGGGTTTCGCTGGTATTTCCGTAGTATCTGCGTGTGTTTTGGCGGTGACTGCGGGATTTGGGGACCTGGAACTTCTCTTCCCGATCTCATGACGTCAGATCGTTTATATCACTCTATAGACGTGTCTGGAAAATCGCCCCATCTGCCCATCTCGAAAGGGTATTTAAGAAATTTGACAATTTGAATAGAGAAACTCCAGATCCGCCAAGACCTAAAACCATGCATACGTCTTTTCAACAACAAACTGGGAAACCGTTCCGCAGTCCAGATACACATGATGACCTATTCTGAACCCAAACGCTCTGCGTTGCTCCGTCCACATATTTTAGGAGCGATTTGCGACGATCATATCAGTGTCTCGTTTCTAGATGAAGCCCACCCCACTCATCCACCCATCTGAAACTATTCTAAACCCAAAACGCTTGGCATTGCCCCGCCCACTTATCTGTTTATATCGAAGTATTATACCTATGATTTGCTACGCTCATATCGGTGTCACGATTACTACGCTCATATTGTTTGTTTTTGTTTTTTTTTAAATAAATAATTTTGATTGAAACAGTCAGATGATTTAACATACATAATGAATGGTTGTACAAAATACAAAATATTAATAGATAATATTCATCTGATACATACATTCAGGCTCATATTGTTGTCACGGTCACTACGCTCATATCGGTGTCAGATTTATGGACGATCACCACCCACTCACCCATTTCCCGGAAACATGAATTATTACAAACCAAAAAATCACCCTACATTGCTCAGTCTGCTTCTCAATTTATGAACGATGTATTATTTCTATATGATTTGCAATGCTCATATTGACAAATGTCATGTTCCTACATGTCATGTATCCCCACAGTCAAACCCCAGTCCACCACATCTCGGAAATATAAGTTATTCCAAACCCCAACACGCACTCCGTTTCCCGGCCACTCTCCCTTCGTTGGGAAACATGAATGATTCAAAACCAAAACAATCTGCATTGCCCCGCACACTTCACGTTTAATTAACAATGTAGTATTCCTATATGATTTGTGACGCTCATATATGTGCCATATTTCTCTATGAAACCCGCCCACCACTCCCCTCGAAAATGACATATTCTAAACCCAAAACGTTCTAGTTTCCCCATCCATCTCTTCTCATTTCATGAACGAGGTACTATTCCCTGTGAATTGCTACACTCATATCAGTATCAAATTCCTAGAATATATAATCGGTCCCCACTCCACGCTCCCGCCCATCGGAAACATGAAATTATTCCAAACTTTTTCTTCATTGCCCAGTCCACTCCTAAGTTTATGAACGAGGTATTATTCCTAATAATCATACATAATAACTTGCAAGTGCAAGATAACTAACGTACAACTGAAAGATAACTAACTTGCAGATGCAATAAATATAACTTGCATCTGTAAGATAGTAACATGCGTGTGCAAGATAATAACCTCTCATGCAGTTGCAAGTTGGTATATATATCCTTGGGCCCCACTCCACTCTCCCGCCCATCGGAAACATGAATTATTCTAAAAACAAAACGCTCTGATTTGCCCCGCCAACTTCTCAATTTAAGAACGAGGTACTATTACTTATGCCTTGCGAAACTCATATCTGTTTCAGATTGTTACATGATAACCACACCGCACTCTCCCACCCATCGGAAATGAATTATTCCAAAAAAATGTGCTTCATTGCCCAGTCCACTCCTAAGTTTATGAACGAGGTATTATTCTATAATCCTTATCCTATTATAATAACTTGCAGGTCCGAGATAATAACTTGCAGGTGCAAGATAATAACTTGCAGGTGCAAGATAATAACTTGCAAGTGCAAGATAACTAACTTACAACTTAAAGATAATTAACTTCCAGATGCAAGAAATATAACTGTCATCTGCAAGATAGTAACTTGCGTGTGCAAGATTATAACTTGCAGCTGCAAGATAATAACTTGCAAGTGCAAGATAACTAACTTGCAACTGAAAGATAATTAACTTCCAGGTGCGATAACAATAATCTGCAAGATTGTAACTTGCATTGCCAGATAGCTAACTTGTATGCGCATGATAATAACTTCCAGGTGCAGGATAAATAGCTTGCAGTTGCAAGATAGTAACTTGCAGGTGCAAGATAATAACTTACAGGCGCAAGATAATGCAATATAGCTAACTTGAGTTGCAAAGTAAATAACTTGCAGGTGCAAAATAAATAACTTGCATGTGCAAGATAGCTAACGTGCAGGTGCAAGATAGCTAACCTTCACGTGCAAGATAGCTAACTTGCACGTGCAAGATAATAAATTGCAAGTGCGGGATAATAAATTGCAAGTGCAAGATAACTAACGTGGATGCGCAAGTTAATAAATAAATATTCTGGGCGCTGAAGCTTACTTCTAGCTGCAGGATAATAACTTGCAGATGCAAGATTACTAACATGCATGTGCAATATATTAACTTGCACCTGCAAGTTATTATCTTGCATGTGCAAGTTAGTTATCTTGCAGGTCCAAGTTAATTATTTATCAGTTGCAAGTTATTTATCTTGCAGTTACCAGTTATTATCTTGCAGCTGCAAGTTATTATCTTGCAAGTTAGTATCAAGATAAATAACTTACACCTACAATATAATAATTTGCAGTTGCAAGTTTATAAATAAATTTACTTGGCGCTAACCAGCAACCGTACTTTCAGTGAAATTGATACCTATGTAATTGACAAGGATTTGTTTACCTATTTTTTTTTTTTTTTTTTTTTTTTTTCGATTTGTTATTTGTTATTTTTTTTTTTTTGTGACTGTCAATTTTTTTGTTTGGTTTTAGTTATCTCCCCAGTATGATTGCGAAATCCAGAAATGTATATGCTTCATATTATGCAAACTGAATTGGCACAAGTACTCGGCCAAGCAGCTGACACACTGTTACCGTATAATACTGCTTATCCACGATGGGGAGTATCGTTGTCGACTAACATGTGATATTTTGCTTAGCATACTTCTTCATATTTCTGTAATTTCACACCCCTCAGCTAAGCAGCTGACCCCCTATTACCGTATAATACTACGTAGCCGTGATGGGGCGTATCATTGTCGACTAACAGAGTATTTTTTGTCAGCATATTTCTGTTACACATATTACAACCGATGACTCATACGTACTATACGGGATTTCGCAATCATACTGTATATTAATCGGAGGTCACTTGCTCGAAAACCAAACAAAAAAATTGACAGTCACACAAAAACAATTTTTTATATAAATCCTTGTCCATAATGGGGCGTCCACATGTACCTGCAAGAAAATATCTGCAAGAAAATATCAGGTACAATTGTATCCTGATATTTTCTTGCTGCAAAGATTAAGCCCGTGAGAACGCAGAGGTTTATATGGCATTGATTGAGCTCAATCAGAACAGTATTGGTCGTGCTGATTCGAGTGAATTGCGTCCGGTAAACAAACTATAGTCCATATTGGCAATTCACAACATTATGACATTTCCAATTGTAGACATGTATTACCGTAGAGTCGGTGGGATGAGGCACCCACCGATCTGCAGCCACGTTGCTGCTCTCGTGCGTAATGACCTTCTATATAATGAGAAAGTGGTCACGTTATTTGGAAATAGGTACATGCCTATGTTATAATTTCATAGTACATGCATATGGGGCCATGGAATGACACAATTTATTATTGTTTTGTGGCAAATCGAATGAAAACACCCCCATTGAGACCCAATATGAAGTTGGCTTGAGTTGTAGATTTGGCTTTGTTCGTGGGGATTTTTTGTGGCAAATCGAATGACCCCACACCTCCATTGAGACCCGTATGAAGTTTTCTAGAGTTGTGGATTTGTCTTGGTTCGTGGGGCTGTGGTGTATATTACGTTACCAAACATACAGGGGTGCACGCGGGACATGGGACATTTCTTCCTACTTTTGGTCAAAATATTGGTTTTAAATTTGACCTAGGTCCCTCCCCGGTGTTCAGTTAAAATTCAAGTTAAAAACAAGGCATGTGAGGTACCAGATGGGAAATTCAAAGGCGAGGGGGGGGGGGGTGCAATGTGAATTTTGTGATCTTGTAAGTTTGGCATGGTTCAAGGGGGGGGGGTGCAGTTGGAAATCGCACATGGCCATCCCCCGTCAACGGAAACCCTCTTTAGATCAAATAAGCCCCATCACACATCCAGTTGTCAGTTGTTGAAACAGGCGATAATATTGCTGAATCGTAACTTGAATGCGCATGCAAGTTAGTAATCTTACATGTGCAAGTTACTATCTCCACGTTAGTTATCTTACACTTGCAATTTATTATCCTGCACTCGGGAGGGGTAGTAAATAGATTTGCAGGAAGGTATGCCGGCGTGGTTGGGTGCAATTGTTTTTACTAAATACCTTTTGTGCCCTTGTGTGACATTTGTAACAGTTTAAAACATATTATAAGAATTTATATCTGCAAAAACACCATATTTATGTTACTGTGACATCAGGGCCTTATGAGAAATGACATGTTGCATATGGGGCGGTGGGGTGAAAACATCCCTTCCCGACACCCTTCGGAAAAAAGCTTCGAAAAAATGTAAAACTGAAATATATAAACTTGTCTTGATGTAACTGAAGCCAAGATCATTGTGTGCATGGAAAAAGAGCAACAGCCTTAAAACATTAATGTGACTATCAATGGCTAGAATATAACTGTCATCACACTGTTCACCAGTGCATCAAGCCAATCGGTGAAATATTTGCATGTCTATCAACTCATATGATCTGTTACTCTCACAACACCTAAAATATCCAAGTCTGGCAAAATATCCAAGTGTTAAGGCATAATGCTAGATAATGGGCTGGTTGACAGATTAATCGGGACAGAAATGGTTAGAAATTATGGAACTGTTGTGTATCCTGTACAATGACCTAAGTTTGATATATAAGTAAACTTGTCTTGATGCAACCAATGTCTAGATCATTGTGTGCATGAAAAAAGAGCGAACAACTGTCTTAAACATTAATGTGACTATCAATGGCTTAAAAATATCTGTCATCAGTGCATCAATCCAATCAGTGAATTATTTGCATGTCTCTCAACTCAGATGATCTCTCACAAGACCGAAAGTATCCAAGTCTGGTATTGTGCTGTGACTGCTTGTCATCTATATGTATATACGAGTAGGATCTGTCCGGAGTTTTCTCTCACACCCCTGTACCGAGTTCAACCAAATTTGGTATGGTGACTCGGGGTACCCTGGCGGATGTTATAATGGTATTAGTTTTTCAAGCTTTTTAATTACAAAAATTAAACAAAATTTGGCTTTGTTAAATTGAGCAAGGAATTGAATCTTTAAAAAAAAGTATATTAAAACAATATATATAAATCAAAATGTTTCAATGACCCTACGTGCTTGAAGCACACAAAGGGGTCGCCGCTAAGTGAAGGGGTCTGCCTAAGTTCAAAATGTGTGCGAAGTCCAACAAAGGGGCCACAGGTATCTCCGATGCTGAATATAGGCTCCCAAAGGGAGCCTGTTTCAGCTAGTTTAGATAACAGAACTAAGTTGCTCCAGTAGACTAACATAAGTGGTATGGAATATGTTAGATAATGGGCTGGTTGACTGACTAATCAGGAAATAGTTAGAAATTATGAAATTTTGTGTATTCTGCACAATGACCTAGATTTACTAATGATCAGCAATTTATAAAACTTTTTTTTCATTGAAACAGCTTCTGAAACCGGGTAAACTCTTACTTGAACTAATTGGGAACTAATTTAATTCCCAGTCAAAAGAGTGATATCATTAGAGTTTTATGAGATTTTAGACCAAATTTAGTGAAATTTGGGGGGTGGGTGTAACAAAAATTGGGACTAAAACATTATTTTTTTTGCAGGTTTTGGGGTGGTGGATTTTTTAACGCAGCCCCACCCCCCTCGCTGCACTTGCAATTTATTATCTTGCACGTGCAAGTTGGTTATCTTGCACGTGCAGGTTAGCTATCTTGCACGTGCACGTTAGCTATCTTGCACATACCAGTTATTATCTTGCAGCTGCAAGTTATTATCTTGCAAGTTACTATCAAGATAAATAACTTGCACCTGCAAGATAATAACTTGCAGTTGCAAGTTTATTACTTGGCGCTAACCCTTGGAACAAACGTCGCACAACTGACGAATCGAATTCAATTATTTGAATTAGATTCGTCGGTAGTGCGACGTTTGTTGCAAATAAATGCGAGTAGACGCACTACCGACGAAGAATGCGTGTGGTCAACACGAATTTAATTGCTGATGCGTCTGAGATCCGTGTTTGAAACAAACGTCGCATCACCGTCGACTCGAATTTAATTCGGCGACATGCAAACGAGCTGCATATTGATATGCTAATGAAGGAATTCCAATTGAAACTGGAAAACACCAACGAGCTGGACGTAATTTGGTGGTATTTGAATTCGAGTCGACGAGAGTGCGACGTTTGTTTCAAATTAAATGCGAGTAGACGCACTAAATAAATATTTATTCCGTTTGGATATACACGCTATACTGTGCACGGACGTGTGCAAATTTAACATCAACGATGGGTTGAAATTGTTCTTGTAATTTGATTTTCCAGCAATGAATTATTGGGGAATTTGTTGTTTTTATACCAACATTTGCATATTTTCCTACTTTTGGTCCAACATTTTTACTGAAATGGCCTGTGTCCTGGTCCCTCATGACCCCCGTGGCCAGCCAAAAAAACTGCTAATTATTTTCCTATGCTTCTGTTCAAAATTATGAACTTAAATGGTCATCAGTTGGAAATTTTCCAACCTTCGTGGGGGTGTCAGGTTGGAAATTGTCAGCACTTGGAAAGCTTGAGGCCAGTCTAATGCTATATAGGTTTTTATTTTCAAAGTTTTCTCCCGCTGTGCCAAACTATGATCGGATTTTCAGGTTCAGATCTCTGATTTTTCTTCTACTGGCAGAACCATGGTCCACCCAGTGCATGATCACAAGTCTACTGATCCATTCAGAATAGCTATTATCCAGGCATGTGAAGGAACAGCCAAGGGGGTGCAAATTGAATTACGCAAATTTATTAGCATCCCCCCAACCGAGACCTTATAGCCGTACGTCCCTGCCCGCCATGGTTATTTTACCACGTGGTTTTAGATAGGCATACTGACGCAATATATAGTGATATAGCGCGTTGACCTCAACTTGCTATTAAATTGTTAAAATCGTACAACGTTTTCGTATAAAAATAAACTGGACCTGATTTCTTTCAGACAAGTTCAAAGCAAAATACCACCTAAAGAATCATGTCCGACCTAAAAATATGTATCAAATACCTACGAAATAGCGATATAAAACCAATAATTTCCACTCCTCAGAATAGTAACATTAATTTCGTCGCTTGGAAGTCAAAAGCCACATTATCTCACTAAATTTTACGTTTTAGAATTGATATAAAACTTCCTATTTTAGCCGTTTTGACGAAAACCCTTATGGACGCTTTATGCCATTTTTAGAAATCATTTAGATTCGTCTTGAATTAAATGCGACGTTTGTTTCAACAGACGAATTATGAATTAAACTCGAGTCTAATTCTAATTGAATTAGATTCGTCGGTAGTGCGACGTTTGTCCTACCAGCAACCGTACTTTCAGTGAAATTGATACGTATATGTAACCCTTGGAACAAACGTCGCACTACCGACGAATCAAATTAAATTACCAATGGTACGTTCATACGCTGGCACATTTGCACGGTATGTATTGCAACGATTTTGTCATAGAAAACCACATGGTGCCAGAATATGAACGGAAACATGCATATAACATGCATCTTTACTAAAGCGAACTACATGAGAAGTAAAAGTTATGTAGTTCCACTTGTAACGGTGCTACTGTCATTTGCTTTCAAATACCTGTATGATTGAATCTTGCGAGATAATTGCATGTTATTTACAGGCAAATTCCGGTAGCATCAGATGGCGCTACAAAGATTTTACTCCTCAAGTAGATAGCTGTGGCACAGATGCATTTTATATGCATGCTTCCGTTCGTGTTCTGGTATCATATCGTTTTCTACGACGAAATGCCTGCAAACCATATACCGTGCAAACTTGCCATTGTATGAACGTACCCTAATGGTCAGAGTGATTTCGATTGTATGCTTTTTGTGGGTTTTTTATGTTTCAGTTGTCGTTCAAAATGATATACTATTTAAAAAGCAATTACGACAAATGACCACCAGTTAGTATATATAATATATCACCTAGACTGTTAGAAATTCCGTATGATAGTTGAGGGTCATCTGCTGTCGAATTGATACTTGGTGGGGAATGTTCAGACAATAGTTTTTTTAACTACTCAATGTTTTCACGGCAACGTTTTTTCATTGCAATGTTTTCTATTTCCAAACTGTGTCTTTCGTATCCAAGTTCCCATTGAAAGCTAGGCCCATTTCATGTCCAAATTTGTTCCACATCATACTTTTCCAAATCTCGACCCTAAAATTTGGCAAATCGTGCAATTCCGAAGGCAAGTTATGAACACACCAATTCTTACATACCTTGGTGTCTTTTCTGAACATGGCGCGTATTCTGACTCGGAACAGTAATCGGGACACATCTGATTGGGAAATCTCTGATCGGGACATCTGCGACACCGCTACTCGCATCCGCATTTTTGTTCGCTTGTATTGAAGACATTGCCGGATAATTTGAGATTTTTTTGTGGAAACATCCAGAATGGATCCGATCACGGTTCTCGAATGGATCTGACTGTTAATTTTGAAACCCTCAGGGTAGAGTAGTCGTTCCCGTTTCTCTGTTTCTGTTAATCGTGATGTGCGACTTTCGCCAGAAGGTACAATTAGTTCCAAATCTGATTCTGTGCATGATTCAGAATCTGTGTATGATTCAGAATCTGTGTATGATTCAGAATCTGTGTATGATTCAGACAGTTTTCTTTTTTTACCAGTTTCAACACCAGAGGTCGACGGTTGTTGATCAGTTTCTCGTTGGTCATTGTCCGTGCTTGACATCCCGACTGGTCTCGGAAGGCGTGTATGATGTAATGGCACACCCAGTGGTGTCGTTTTGTCTGAGCCATGTGATATGAGTGAGGGTATCTGTACTGGCACATTCGGTACTGTCGATTGGTGTGAGTTATGTCCACTAGTCACTTTCACATTACGCTCAGCCATATAATTTTCTACATAACTCAACAAGTCGTTTTCTGACATTTGAGGCAACACTTTATCTCTGTCCATAAACAACCGATGATGGCCAACCGATGCGAAGGCCCTGATAACTCCCGCTAACGAGACATGGGCCGTCCCATCAACCATTCTGATTTGACCACTGAAATGATTAATGACCTCATGGGCTGAAAGTGCGAACGAATTCATCCGAAACTGATTTCGATCATTTTGATATTTCTTAAAGTCAGTTTCCCAAAGAGTTGGATTGGATTTATAGTAATGACAAGACCTTTTAGCATGATCAGTCAATCTAGTAACGAGACTTCCGCAACCGTAGCAAACTGCCGACATGCGCGACTTGCCGTTCGTGTTTGCCATTCTCCTGAGAAATCTGAAAAGGAATGATGGGACGTAATACGATATCGGTCGTTATTCAGCAATATTTTGTATCACGTGACTAATCCTAATCCACGCTTGTGATTGGTTGCTTGACATTCACCATTTCCGACGATTCCGCCCCCAACACGAGAGTGTGCTTCTTTTGTTTTAGCACACCCACTATCGTTTGGAAAATCCAGAAATCTATGTTTAGCATGCACGTGGAGCGTTTCAGAAAATAAATTATTTTTCAAATGGAATTTAAAACTAAAAACAAAACTAGAATTTCAAACTGAATGTCATTTTACTAAAATTTATTTAAACATATTGGGAATATTCAACCGAACTCCGCACACACGTGTGTTTGTTTATATTCGTTTCTACCTCAAACATGGCGCCCGCAGTGCAACCTGAGATTAGTGACGTCACACGGAACCGCTCTATAGGTAATTTAAATCCAGAGAATACATTTAATTACATATATAATGTTGATATTATTTCAAGTTGATCAACATTTTATATAGTTCATTATCAAAATGAGGGCGTATAATTAACCAAAAAAAATATATATACGTATATAGAGAACTAATGCACACACAAATCCACGAACAGATAGACACAAATGCACAAAAAGAGGGTGCAGTATTTTAATATATGTCTACATACATGTTATAATATAATTTAATAAAATCACATGCAGTTTCGTGCCATGATTCCATATGTTAAATATTCATGAAAAAGTAAATTGAAATTTATCTCAAATGAAAATAAAGAAGGCTGTAGTTTAAACTTGATTTATGAAGCATTTGTACTAAATGAAATTCCATGCAGTTTAACTTGCTTTACAAAATTCCAAATTAATAGCCAGACAGCAGACTGTGGCGTTTAGGTTTTCAAATGAAGCTTTAAATTTAAATTTAATCGTTTCTCTCGCGATGAATTGCAAACTCGAATTGAAGATAAACGTCCAGTAATACGAACAGTTGCAACATTAATTATGTTAACAAGTCACTCGTTACTACCGATAATTTTTAAATAGCATTTAATTCTAAGTTGATAATCAGTTCTTACCTTGGAGTTGATCTCCTTCACTTAAGGATACTTTGACAGAAGAAACAGCGGAAAACATGCACTAAGAATCAAAAATAGAACAAAGAACAACAACCTAATCACAACCTAAAACGAAGATCAACTCAAATACGCACGAAATATATAAGTGGAGCACAAAGTAAACTGAGGAGTTGATTTAAATAACACGGACTGATTTATTGTGGATTTCCTGGGGTGCATATGGGTCACCGGATTAAAACTACTATGAGTAATCCGATGTCAAGGCCTTTGTGGCGACCAATGAAATTCAGCAGCCAATGAGAATCCAGTTTCAAATCATATGTGAGTTCAAGTCAAAGTAAAAGCAGATAAACTTCAAAGTAAGGTTGTGTTTTTAAACAAACTGATTAACAGTATTTTAAAACAGATATTAAATCGCAAATTAATTATGAATCCTTCAAAACATATATAATGGTAATTTCACAGAAGAGCGTGCGGAAATGTAATAAATATATATACGTTATACGAGATATGGTGTCTCCTGTCTCAATCAGTCACGAGTTTTAAAAAACTGATTTTGGAGACTGATAAACTTCCAAATTATGAGCTTATTTCTATTGAACACTTTGTACCGAAATATTGATTATTATTGTATATCTATACTAACGAGTGAATTTCATTTTCGAAAAAAAAAACATTTCAAACCATAAATAAAATTAATGTATTATTGCTGGATAATTGAGGAATACGGCGTTGTGGTCATTGGGGGCACATTAATAGGAATGTAAATCGAATCAAAGGGCAACTTTCGTGTCATTCGGTAGACAAAATGGAAGGATTGTTCTCATGATATTATAGTATGGGCATGTGTATTTTTTCCGACATATCCAATTAAATCAAACGTCAACATGCGGCTTAATGGAATGTGTCACCGGATTTAGAATAGAGTTATATATAGAGAGAGTGTTTGGGTGGGGCCCATTCCCTAATCCCTCATTTTTAGCCTTTATTAAAAATATATTTATAAAAAAAAAACCCATTTAAAAAAAAAACAATTTCTTCTTCTTTCCGTCGCTGGAATCCAGACGAGGGGATGTTTAGCCCCCCTGGAACACTGTAGTTTGATGGTAGCTGCAGTGCCCCAGCAGGTGATGTTGCCTCGTCGGTGACGGTGGACTCCTGGTAGATGTTATCCGGAGTCCGAGCTGCTCCACATGGATGGCTGACGTGATGGAGTAGTCAAATCCAAGGAGAAGAATAGAGTTATCATTCATGCGGCATACTTTTGTAACCAGATTTAGTTTTCTATTAGGCTTCGTCGACATTTCACATCCCTGGTTGAGTTATCCTGCTAACGTGACGTAATGCGGTGGGTCCTAATGAATTGTTGAATTGTTGAATTGTTGAACATATTTTTAAATGCACATGTTCATGAATGTTTCATGCATGCAGAAAATGTTGGTGCGACATCCTAATCCTAATCGCACTTTTTGTTTATACTTGCAATTAAAATAACGCATCGATTGCCTGTGCTTCATAACCATAAATTAACCTAAATTAATTAATTACCGAATATAAATCCCCTATCCATTAAAACAGCTAATGCCACGAACACTGGTGTAGTTTTCGCACCTTCTTCGACGACAGATCACACAATCTAACGTAGCTTCTAAGCCGAAACATAAACAACCGGAAGTAGCTTGGTCTTATTATCTCCCCGGAATGCATCACCACAATACCAATAGAGGAGATTTTCACAAGTTCATTAAGCTGGCTAAGGTCACTAGGCCAGCTTTTCAATAAGGCCAAAATCAATATTCACTATCGCATGGCTTTTTGTAGTCAGCGCCCGCTACAGCCGGCCGTTGAATTTGTTAACATGTTCATCAAAGTTGTGGGGATCAGAAACCCAACCCCAAAACCCTTGTCGCCACGTCCCTGGTGCTGTGCGTGACATTTCCAGCTGATAAAACATTTTCACAAGGTGTGGTATAATGTTTGCAGTTACAAAGAACACATACATACTGTTCGTGTTTTGTGTTTTATGTTAGTATTAGCGGAATGAGAAATTGTTATTTCTTACAAACAATTGTAGAATTATACAAAGAGAAACGCATCATATTATTGACCCCAGGCCAAATCAATCCCCACAAACGCGTGGCATATTTTAGTCAGCGCCCACTATACAACCGGTCGTTGAATTTGTAATTTTATAAAATGCTCTCATTATTAACGTCATTCGAGATCTTTGATTGGATCTTTTGGTGAGGCGTGGACATGAATTATTAAATTGAATTTTAATAATTCATTACATGTATGAAGCGCTATTTATTTTCGTCTGAACATCTCATTGAAACTCAATGAACCCTTTCAGTGCCAAGTCCGATTTTTGCATCAACCCATATTTCCTTGACTATTTTTCAAATTTATTGATTATAATAATGTGATAAATTGATGGAAAGAGCTCTAAGAGCTCTTTCCATCAATATATCACATTATTATAATCAATAAATTTGAAAAAAATGATCAAGGAAATATTGGTCGATACAAAATAGGACTTGGCAGTGAAAGGGTTATGCCCATTTCATTGTTCACATTACACAATATAATTATTTAACAAGAGCATCGCTGGGTGCACTTGGGTTCAGAACATTTTTTTGATTGTATTATATTATCTTGAGAAGGCACACCGCTCCCCATTTTACTAAATCACACAAGTCTGGGTAAATGGCTTCAAAAACAACTTTGTTTTCAAAATACCAACCCAGTTGACAGTTTTACCCCCTTCCTTAAACATTGTTCTTCAGCACTAGCAATCGTCGAATAAGATTGTCCGGAAACAACCCCAAAGAATGGCTGCGGACACACGTAACACAGTAGCGATGGCATGATAGGTGTGACATTTTATTATGGTGCAGTTTGGTGACAATTGGTCGTCATATTTCTGTGCCATTGCTAGCCATGTTGCCCGCTGAGTTACCGCACAATGAGTCCACTGGACCAATTAACCCATTGCGTTTCGCCAAGGTTGATATCTATTCATTACCTGTTGCTACATTGTATTCTATATATACGATATATATAATTGCACGATCGATCGTCCATAATTGTGTTTGACCATGGCAATGCCTCATTCACTCACATAGCATGCACGTATAGTACGTTTTGTTGATATGATCTCAATTCATGTTTATCCACTTATATTAATTTCATAGGTATTAAGACAGTTTCCCAATTGCGTTTGTTTTTATTTTGCGACTTAGTTCTACGCATAATTCCGCTAATATTATCATGTGGTCCGATGAAGCTGTGTCGGCACGGTTGGAGGAAATGCAGCTGCGAGCAAGAATCTGGAATAAACAAAGCGAACTATACAAGGACCAACAACAAGAAAAAGGCTGATTATAACGAACTTTGGAGAACTCAGTGTGCGAATATGCAGCGGGCGACATGGCTTCAAGTTGCTATGGCATATTAATTATGACGACCAATTGTCACCAAACTCCACCATAATAAATTTTCACGACAATCAACCATTTCTCAAAACCATGAAAGTGTTGATCTAATTTAGAATGCTAATTTATTGTTTGATTTTCGTCAATATTTTGACTTGGTCGGACTTGGTTGGGGAAATCTTGGCGCCACCCATGAACACACAACAAAGTGTTCTCGTACATGTAGTTTGATTTTCCAACGAAAACTCAGAGGGAATTTATACCAACAGTAATATATTTTCATGCTTGTTGGACAAATGTTTTGACTGAAATAACCATCAGTTGGAAATTTTTCCTCCTTAGGGGGTGTCACTGTCAGGGGGGAAATTTCCAACATTTAGAGAGCTCGCATCATGCCAGTCTAGATGCGGTATCATAGCATTTTGCAGTTTCAGGTTCGGGGGGGGGGGGGTCATTCCACTCATCCGTTGAGTGAAGTTTTTCAGGTTTGATCCATAGCGTGAAATGTATTGATTTATTTGTTAAAACCCCTACCAAGCTCCGGACTGGGAGATTGAAAATTTCGTGATTTTGAGAAATGGTTGATTGTCAGAAGTTTGAGTTGAAATTTTGTTGTGGTTGTTTCCGGACATCATATTAGCCAAATTGCATTGTGGTGGGTATCACACTGGAACAGTCCCACGTGTAGTTATTTTCAGGTATAGAAAACGTATGTTGGTTTATGGTGTCAAATCAGCCGGGGCATCCAAATATTACTCTAACGAACATACATTCTATTAAAGAATGAACTCACATTAGAAAGTTATGTTTCTTCGCCAGTTTTAACGAGACGTCAGATATCATTGCTAGGACAATTCCGCTGCGGTATTTTACCTCCGATGATCGAAACTGGACGATTTCGTGGTGAGAAATTAGCTGAACGCGTGTGCATGATATGTGATACGGGAGACGTGGAAAGTGAATTACACTTCTGTGTCCGTTGTCGTGTGTGCGCAGATGCCCGTAGTACGTTAATGGCGCGTGTTGGTGATATACATAATCTAGAAACTGACGTCGATGTTATGGTTCACTGTATAAACAATTTTCCTATAGATAGTGCTAAATTTATTTCAGATGCTTATGACATAAGACAATCAAAACTTTCAAAATCCACACATGTGCACAAATAATTTATTGTTTATCGTATTCAAAGTGACTTATATATAGGCCCTATGGGCCGGATGTTATATTTATATACATAATGCCGTGCACTATAATAAATAAATTCATTCTAACGCATGTATCGACATATTTTGACACCCGGCACCGGATCGGGATGTATTAAACTCGCCCATACTTTCATGCTACATGATTGTACAACCTATAAATTACTTGAGGCTAATACTAATTGACAAGTAGTTCCCTAATTAGAAAATATTCACATCATAAGTCTTGAACTTATTGTCTGAACTTTTCCCACCAATCAATGGGAATTCTTCGCATTCGTATTGAATGTTATTTTTTTGGCTGCCAAAATATCGACTGCTTAATGTTCTTGAAGATCCACCAAAATGAACAATAGACCGTTCATTCCCATGTATAGTTTTATAACTGAGTTGGAGAATGCATTTAGTAACGAAATGGTTAATGCACAGTTCAATATCTATGCAAAGATTCGTTAACAATTACTGTAAAATGCAGGAACACAAGCTCGCAAACAAGTTGTGTCCACGGATACTAGTATGTCACTTGTCATCCCTCTCTTTTCTCTCACTCTCCCTCTCTCTCTGCTGTGGATATTTGTTAGGAATAGAGAATGCTCTTGCTTAAAGTGTTATACGCTTTCTCATAAATCGTATATTCAAATAGCATCACAAAACATGATTATTACAGTCATGGAATATAAGTAGTGGCTCACCTTGTCAATTGTCATTCTGTTTATCGCGATTAATCCGTTCCACCAATAATGAAGTATTTATTTATTTACAACTGCGTATATATTAGACGTTATAATATGATACATGAACATCATAAACACATTAGTTCGATAAAAGATGATAATTGGGTTTTACATATTGAGATGTATCAATCAATCTAGTGGGTTGGACTATTATCTCGAGGACACCTGGCTATCATATCTCCATGAAGATACAGATGTTTCAAAGAATTGTCCAGGTGCTCCTCTGTTCATGGTGCTCTATATTGGCTAAATATTCTTAGTTTAAACGAAATGTTGCTGCGCATATATATCCGCTACATGTGCCAGGCACAGAGCGAGATTTTGAGTTGTTTATGTCAGTCGATGAGTCTGTACTAAAACCCTTGTCAGATGTCAGTATTGGTAGGATCCTGAAAAGTCTTGTGCTACTAAATGCATTTTCTTGTATATCAGAAGAAACTATATTTGACTGCACACTGTGACCACTATTTTTGAACAGGCCTTCCATATCTCTTGACAAATTGTAACTTTTTGTGGAAACTGTATTGAATGGAACAGACTAAATTTTGTTATTATATATATGCAATCCTCTGACGGTTCGAGGTCTCTGAGTTTGCACGAATATATGTATCTCTTCAATAGAATGATAAATATACGTTTAATGCTTCTTCTAGTTATCTCTTTTTGCTAGCTCATTGTGTGTATGCCTTGATTGTCATTCCCATATAAATATGACTGTTAAGAAGATACAATTGTTCAAGTGACTTATGTGGGTCACCATATATCGGGATTGTGATATGTGAACGCCCAACTACTTAAAATGATATGGAGATGGCCTGGTGACTGTATATAACTTATATGTGGATATTGGCGAATAGCAATCTTATCAATGATAGTGCATATCCGCTCGCCATCCGTGACGCAAACGACACCAAATGTGATTTAATTCATGGTATATCATTAGAGAAAAACGTGTATGAATTTGGTGGAATTTGGTTTATTAAATCAATTGTTGATGCAACGCTGACTCGAACAACGCCATATTGCGAAGGTGATTATGTATTCGTTTGGTGGAAATCAGCGACAAAACTATTTCACCATATTTATTTAATTTTCCCTCCCACCAACAGCGTCATTTTAGAAAATTTTAACCCGCACCATTATCTTCCTTGTAAAAAGTTACCCCTCTTAGAACGCCTTGGTGCCATCTCGATTGTACCGCGTGAAGTTATATATAGAACGCACATAGACAGACAAAAAGACAGACAGACAGCACGATTTTATTTCTTGTATCATTTGAGAAGAACGTGTCTGAATTTGATGGTATGTAATTGGTACTAAAAATATTTTGTATCAATGTTGGTGACCATCCCGTCCCTATTTCGGACTCAAGCTGCACACACTAAGACTTATTAGAGATTAGAGATGCATATATATGAAATTGGTGAAAATTGGCGAGTATACAAATTCGTATCAAATTTAAGGTCCCCATATCTCTCACCCATATGGCACCAATTTGGTGTATCTAAACCACACGATAAGATTCCTCGTATCACGGAGAAGAATATGTATCAATCTGGTGGAAATCGGCACTAAACATATAGATATAATTGTCTGCGTCCCACTCATCTCTATACACCACTGACTCGAATGGCCCCACTTGTGACATCCTTAAACCACACGATTACACTCCTGATATCATGGAGATAATTGTTTATAAGTTTGGTGATAATCGGCGACTAAACAATTTTTTTTATCAAATTTGGTGCCAATTCCTCCCCTCTCCATCTCTCACCCAAACAGCACCACTATGGCGTCTTTAAATCACGATTAGATTCCTAGTATCATGGATAAGAACGTGTATCAATTTGGTGGAAATTGGCGCTAAAAAATTGTGCATCAATTTTCAATGCAACCCTGGCTCGAATGAGGTCGCATTTGACAGATAAAAGCCACACCATTAGACTCCTCATACCATGGGGATGATTTTGTATAAGTGTGGTGGCAATCGGCGACTTATTATCAAATTTAGTGCCCACCCCCTCCCAATCTCTCATTCAAAAACAACAATTTGGCGTTGTTAAATCGCAAAATTAGAATCCTTGTATAATGAAGAAGAATATATATCAATTTGGTTGAAATCGGCGCTAAAATAAGTTTTATAAATTTTGGTGCCCCTCTCCCCTTCCGTTCATCCCTGTCTCAAACGACGCCACTTTTGACATATTTAAACCACATCGTTGGATTCTTCATATCATGGGGATGATTATATGTAAGTTTCGTGGCAATCGGCGACAGAAAACAAATCTGCCCCCCCCCCCTTCCGGGAACCCCTGACGCCAACGGCGCGACTTTTGCCATATTTAAACCACGCCATTAGATTCCTCATATTATGGGGATGATTATATATAAGTTTGGAGGCAATCGGCGACAAATTATTTTTCTGCCCCTCCCCCTTTTCTGCCCCTGACAACAACGGCGTCACTTTAGAAACTTCTAACCCACATCATTATCTTTCTCGTAAAAAGCTACTCCTAGTAGACCCCTTTGGTATCATCTAGACGGTCCCCTGTGAATTTCTATAGAACACAGACAGACAGACAGACAGACATTCGCAAATATAGATATAGATATATATATATATATATATATGTATATAGCTATATATATATAGCTATATATATATATATATATATAGCTATATATATATATATATATGTATATATCGCCCGCCCCCCCCCGTTCTCTCTCTCTCTCTCTCTCTCTCTCTCTCTCTTGCTCTCGTTCTCTCATTCGTTCTCTCTCGTTCTTTCCCTCTCATCTCTCTCGCTCTCTATCCCTCTCTAGCTCTCTAAATCTCTTTAGCTCTCTCTCACTCTCTCTGGCTTATATCTATATCTCTCTATCTATCTATCTCTATCATTCTCCCTCTCGTGTATCTGGACACGTTTGTCAGTTGCTTTCCGGAATCGATGGTTTCAACATTCATGCCGTTAGGGTATTTCCCGGTGAAATTAACCGTATATAGCGCGGCCTTTCCTCCACCGGTAAAACTGACGTCATGGCATTGCATAGCAGCTGAAACGACGATAAACTCCCATTATAGGTATGCTGCCAATCCCCGATCCATGTACATATATATAGGATATCCAATAATCAAAACTATCTCGTTCTCACACAATCTTTCTCTCGTACGCTCTCTCTCTCCCCCTCTTACTCTCTCTCCCCTTCTCATGGTCCCTTTTTGTTCTCAATATTCATAAATGACATAGGAGACAATCTGAAGTCAAACGTTCGCCTACTTGCAGATGACACCTGTATATTCTATTCACTACCATCTTTCAAAGATCTGGTGGTTCATATAAATAACGACCTTAAATCACTTGATAGTTGGACCAGCAAATGCCTGGTTGCTCTTAACTCACAAAAACGAAAGTAATGATATTCCAGGGCCACCAACCAACATTCCCGCACAGTGCAAACCTCATATTTTGTCCCAACAAACTCGAAATAGTCGAAGACGACTGTCATCTCGGAATCGTTCTGCAATCCGATCTTCAATGGGACATTGCCATTGAATACATCTAACAAGAATGCCTGCATTGTGCTTTCGCAAATCCGAAAATTAAGGTATATGTTATCACGAGAAACCATCGACACATTGTTCAAACCACATTTATTGCCCATACTATAGAATATGGCAGTTGTGTCTGGGACTCTGCCCCTGACAGCACAAAATCGACACTAGGCAAACTGCATTAAGAGAAAAATGTCATCACATGTATATGTCGGTGACCCACAAACAAATATTATACACTGTCGAATTAGAAATAAGTGTAGTAATCTTAATCATGACAAAGTAGAAAACCACATTGGTGATAACCCCATGTGTACTTGTGGAAGCCCTGGCTGTGGAAGTCGTGTCCTATGAAGCGCTTCTGAGATCTAACTTTAACCGCCAACGAGAAGTGCATTCTAACAGATACAGCTTTAAATTTCATTAAATCTTCCGGACGATTTGCGACGTGCAACGAATGAGCTCCTGTAAACTCACAAAATCGGAACTCTGTATCATAAATGTACTTACTGCCCCAATACCCTCAGGCTGTTCCATTACTTACTCAAACGACCCCTTTCTATTTACCATTTCACAAAAGCACCAACTAACCCTTTCCACATAATAGTCATATGTGTGTATAATTATACTCATCGGCTGCGGACATACGTATCACAGTAGCGATGGCATAGTAGGTGTGACAATTTTTATGGTGGAGTTTGGTGACAATTGGTCATCACAATTAATATGCCATAGCTAGCCATGTTGCCCGCTGAGTTTCCGCATAATGAGTCGACTGGACCAATTAACCAATTGCGCTTCACAAAGGTTGGTCTCTACTCATTACGTTTTGTTACAATGTATTCTCTGCGATATATATAATTGCACGATCGATCGTCCAGAATTATGTTTGACCGTGGCAATCCCCCATTGACTCACATAGCATGCACGGAGTACGTTTTATTGATCTCAATGCATGTTTATCTACTTATATTTACATACTAAGTGTTGTCATCACTAAATCCAGCATTCTGAATGGTCGGCGCCCACGTGGCTAGTTGCAGTTATTTCTCGGTGAATGCGCAACGCCTCATAACACCAAGCTCATAACACCATCGATACGTCATTGGGTTTGGAAAGACGACTCGCGCAGGATTGACTTAATACATAATCGGGTTTCAATATGAAGAGAAATTGTTCCTATTAACTTTTGCCAAGGGTGCTATTGGGTATTTTGGGCTGTTTTTGTCACGATACACTTTTCGATTTAAATACATTTACAAAAGTGGCTTTTTCGCTAAATGTATATAAATATAAGGATTAACTGTCATGTGGACTATTTTTATGGAGATGTAACCGTGAGGTAAGTGGTCATAACTTGTATGTAAAACCATTCGGGTTTTACACAAGTTATGTCCACTTACCTCACGGTTACATCTCCATAAAAACAGTCCACATGACAGTTAATCCTTATATATTAATTTCATGCGTATTAAGACAGTTTCCCAATTGGGTTTTTTTAGTTTTCGACGTTTAGTTCTACGCATAATTCAGCTAACATTATCATGTGGGCCGATGGAGCTGTGTCGGAACTGTTGGAGGAAATACAGCTGAGATAAAGTACATAAACACGGACCAAAACCAGAAAAAGTCTGATTATAACGATCACCATTGGCTGCGGACACATGTAACACACTAGCGATGGCATAGTAGGTGTGACAATTTATTATGGTGGAGTTTGGTGACAATTGGTCGTCATAATTAATATGCCATAGCAAGCCATGTCGCCCTCTGCAAAATCGCACAATGAGTCTACCAAGCTAATGAATAAACCATTTATGTCAACATGCATGCATTGAGGTCATATAAAAAAGTGTACCACATGCATGATATGTGAGTCAATGAGGAATTGCCACCAGAGTCGTTATTTGGTGGGAAAATCTGGATTCAGATTATGGATTAGACCCCATACGGCGTGGTTCGGTAAACGAACAGACCAGAATCAGTAAACGAATCAATCGTTATATCATAGTAATCCGGATTCCGATTCTGATTCCGATTACGGACTCAAACGTTCTTAATGTAAACAAACCGAGATTTCGCCACCTCGGAGTTTAAAAAAACAATAAAACATAAGAATCCGTCCCTTGTGTACAAATTATTGCAGAATATAAACGATATATATCAAAGAATTTTAAATGCGGAGACAATTTGTGTTATCAAGTGTAAACGGGGAGAATATTACTGAAATTAGCCAAATTATGTTATTGATAGTAACGCTGGGGGGGCACTTCGGTTGATGGCGAACTTGAAGCAAATCATTGTCAATTTCATTGTCACTTTCATCATGTTCGTTTCATAATTCCATCCATAAAATACCACCCGAACGCATGTCGATTTCAAATTCGGCGGATACGTCACCATTGACAGAATTAACGTAAACCTGCATGGATTTGTCTTCTGTTTTGTTCGTTATTATATGTTCCTTCTTATTCAAGAAATAGTATGATTATATGATATCGATGGATTATCAGATACACGTATGTACTATCATCAAGTCTTATATCAATTTCATATTTTAAATATGTTTTGTTTCGTTAAATGCAGTAGTTTTGCACAATAGTCTCTGCATAGTGCAGAAACACAGGCATTTTTCGGCCAATGTGCTGTACATTAGTTGGAAAATAAAGCTTTGCCAATGAAGCTACAGTTGTGAACGTGCACGTGAACTGCATCTCCCAATCGCACAAACAAAATGTAAAGCTTATTCTAGGATCTCAGGACTATATATATAGTGGATATGTCAGTCAAATTATTTATTAAGCACCCACACGTACAAGTTCTAGGGACGTGGCTAGAGGTTTCACATTGGAGTGGTCCATCAAATTTCCGGCCAACTGCACCCCCCCCCCCCCCTTGAACTAAACGTCAAACTCACATGTTCGCAGAATTCCATTTCCACCCCCTAGGAAATATCCAACCTGACACACCCTAAGATTGGAAAATTACCAACCTTTACTGGTTGGAAAATCAAACAATGAGAACAATTCCAACCTATATATGCATGGTGTCAACTTAATGTCCAACTAATGTTGTGTCAGGCATCGAATTTCCAACTGCTGGAAATGTTCAAAAGTTTAGTTTAAACATATGTATTTGTCAAATTTAGATAACACACGATATAGAACACATACATTTGTTTATACAGACAATGGGATTGGAGGACAAGTGCTGACTCACTTAAGGGTACCCCCTCTCCTATATGTTATTACACTGAAAAATAATAATTAGTAATGGCAAAGCAACATGGCTACCAAAACAAGTTGAACATGTATACATATCACCGGTAACCTCCTCCCCCGAATTAATCATAAGTTTGTATATGTATTTGTTTAAAATCGGGTTTGTTTGTTGCGTTTGCTGGCTTGTACGTATCATTATTTGGAATAGTTATCAAAAGAATCCTGATTTTACTCACGTATGAATGACTGTAGAGCTAAGAAAATTGTACCAAAGTTCGGGGGGGGTCGAGACACCTCAACCAACCCCTGTCGCCATGTCCCTGTACAACTGACAAGTTTCGTGTGTTCTCCACAACGTCTTCGGAATTTGATTCAGGAGACTTAGAGCTGTTAGAACTTCTTGCCCTCATCAATAAACACACTTTAACTTGAAAAAAAGAAGATGAGATTAAGCCGGATTGGCAGCTAATTAGGTGCCATGTATATACACATAGAAGAAAAACATGACTTTCACAACAAACATGAACATATAAATATAAGATACAAATGATACTTGTGTCAAATATATGAGCCATGTTTGACGCTGGGAGAACATTAAACATAGTATCGGAGACCACGTGGCTTTCAAAATCTGACCTAGAATCGGGAATTAGCCCCGCCCCCGTAATCGGATTCGGATTCTGAATCCAGATTCTCACGAAATAACGACTCAAGCCACGGTCAAACACAATTCTGGACGATCTATCGTGCAATTATATATATCGTAGCGAATACTCGTTAGCAAAACATAATGAGTAGATATCAACCTTGGTGAAACGCAATGGGTTAATTGGTCCAGTCGACTCATTGTGCGGAAACTCGGCGGGCAACATGGCTGACTATGGCATATTAATTATGACGACCAATTGTCAACAAACTCCACCATAATAATTGTCACACCTACTATGCCATCGCTACTGTGGTACATGTGTCCGCAGCCATTATCCCCCAACACACAACCGATTTATAATAGTTAACACCCCATGTAACGTTATATTCACGTACTCAAAATATATAATTATATTCTACCCGCCCTACCAAAACCTGATATATATCCAAAATAAATTGTTATATTTATGTTTCATGTATGATCTGTAGGGAGCGGAGGTCCATCTAAGTTTTACAGAACTTGTCCTCCAATCCATTATATGTAATGTATTACTTGTGCATAATACTTATAAAAATAAGTTTAAATCAAAAATCCCCTTCTCTCTCTCTCTCTCTCTCTCTCTCTCTCCCTCTTTCATCTCTTCTCTCTTCTCTCTCTCTCTCTCTCGCTCTCTCGCTCGCTCCCTCTCTCTCTATTTCCCCCTTTCACTCACTCTCTCTCTCACATTCTCTCTCCTTCGCCCTCCCTCTCGCTCTCTCTCTATACTTCTGTCTCTATCTAGCTACTCCTCACATATCGGATTGTCCTTAAGTTGTCTGGAAATAGATGGACATTTGTCATAATTAATGCATGGCGTGACATGGAATGAACAATCTTAGTCCGACGGGGTGGATAATAAAGTGTCGTTTTAGGACGCTTGAGTGCGAATATGTGATTTACGTTCGTCATAAACTGAGCTTCGTTTTGCATAAGTATGGGTGTTACTCTATGCTTTAATATGCATACTGAAAAAGAATTTCGTGCGAATCCTTGTCGACCGTCCGTGCTAAATATGTTCTTGAAGCATATAGTGTTTTTATTTAGCTTATAAATTTGACGAGTGAGTATCCAGAATATGGCAACAAAATAATATTTCTACGGCAGCGTAGAACCGCCACCTCCACTTGTGTTACTAACTTGTTTAATCAAGTTAGCTAACTTGTGTACACAATTTATTAACTTGTTTAAACAAGTTAACTAACTTGTTTTAAACAAGTTACTAACTTGATTAAACAAGTTAGCTAACTTGTTTACACAAGTTACTAACTTGTTTTTAAAAGTTAGCTAACTTGTTTAAACAAGTTAACTAACTTGTGTAAACAAACTACTAACTTGTTTAAACAAGTTACTAACTTATTTAAACAATTTAGCTAACTTGATTAAACAAGTTAGCATCTGACCAATCACGGATGGCCATTTTCTACAACAGCGTAGAGCCACCATATCCTCTTCTGTTACTAACGTGTTTAAACAAGTTAGTAACAAAAGCGGTTCTACGCTGCCGTATATTTCCGAAAACTCCAACCACATCGATCCTACCATTTCACACAAAAAATAACAACGTTTTGGGAATGCAAAATTGTAAATATTTACTCCTTGATTCAGGACGAATCAATCGGTGATAAATAAAGGGCGAAATTATATATATTCGAGCAGCCAGAGTTACAAGATATCTATATTATGTTGTAAGATCTGTCAATCTGTCTGTCTTTTCGCGATTTTTCTCCCAGAGCTCTGAACGATTGCAATCAAATGTGGTGTGGTGACACGGGGTACTCCGGAGGCTGTTACAAAGGCGTTATTTTAATTTTTTTTTAAATGTTTGTTAATTTGAGCAAGGAGATCAATCTGAAGAAAAAAAACATATATTAAAAATTGAAATAAAAAAAAATATTTGTTTAAAATAAAAATGTTTAAACGATCAAAATATGGGCCGCTGAAATGTCTAAGATCTAAACAGCTCTGAATAAATTCTCTCAAAGGGAGAATGTCTCAGCTAGTATTCAATATTTACATAAAATGATGACGTTCGCTACCAATTGCGATATAACATTAATGAGAATATCTACTTTCAGCACAATTTTTCTCTATTCCATCCATCCCATCCAATTATCCGAATGGCGTCTAGCGTCCGCGTCACTCTGACCTCTTCGCGCTTGGATGACGCCATTACGCCTGTGGTTGGCCGTTGGTTTTGTGGTTTATTTTCCAGTGGAAAAGTATAACGGAAATATCTCGATAAATTTGAAACTTACTCCGTAGAAACACCCCTGTCCAAGTGATCCTGCTAATATGCTATGGTGCTGGTGGTCCTGCTGAATTGCTATGATAAATTTAGTGGGGCAAACTGCTGCCTTACGAAAAAGTTACGTTATTTTTTCTAAAGTTGTCATTTTCGGTGTTTGGCTAATCCGAGCTATTTGAGAAAAAACCAGTGTGTATATGAAACATTCAAGAACATATATATTTTTGAAAAATACAATAATGGCTGCGCTGGTTTATCGGAAATGACGTGAATAACCATCTTGATTATAGTCGATTATCAACAACTAATACAACCAGTATTAAAAATGATTCGCGATAAATATGTTTTTGAATGTTCCATACGCGTAATGGCTTTTCCTGAATATGTTCAGATTATCGAAACACCACGAAAAATACAAATTAAAAATATATAACGGTACTTTTTGTTAACAGCATCAGTTTTCCCTAACAGCATCATATCAATTCAGCAGGACCCAACCGCATCATAGCAGATTAGCAGGACCACTTGACCAGGGGTGAGAAAGGCCGATATCATACCTAATCCTAGAACATCATACACTGTTTAAAACGGCGAGACAAAATGGTTCCGATGCACTCAAATTTCTGAATTCCAGTTATGATAGTGGTGCGGTTAAGTGTAACATCGTTCACTTGTTGATACAAGCATGCATGCAAGTTGGCATGCATGATCAGTATTGGCCACTAGCATAACAATTTGTTGACCAACCACGTACAAATCCAAGATGGCTGCCGTTTTAAAGATGGCCGCAATTTTCAGCACAGCAAATAATCTAAGTTTAGCACACAAACCAACTGTATCAATGTAAAACTCAAATACGAGCTCTTTTATTATTTCCGAAGTGAAACTGATTGTCAGCACATAATTTTAGCATTGTAGAGCAATATATTTTAGAAAATAAGCGGCTTTATTTAAAAGATTAAAACTTGTCCTGACTACAAACAATGCCATTTTAAATATGGCAGTATTTAGACGTACCGTACACATTGGCTGCGGACACACGTACTACAGTAGCGATGGCATAGTAGGTGTGACAAATGATTATGGTGGATTTTGGTGACAATTGATCGTCATACTTAATATGTCACAGCTAGCCATGTCTTCCGCTGCATATTCGCATAATGAGTCTTCCAAAGTTCGTTATAATCAGCCTGTTCTTGTTTTGGTCCTTGTACAGTTCGCTTTGTTTATTCCATATACTGTCTCTCAGCTGCATTTCCCCCAACAGTTCCGAAACAGCTTCATCGGCCCACATGCTAAATAAATGTTAGCGGAATTCTGCGTAGAACTAAACGTCGCAAAATAAAAATAAAACGCAATTTGGGAACTGTATTAATACGCATGAAATTAATATAAGTAGATACACATGCATTCAAGTTGAGATCATATCAATAAAACGTACTATGATATGTGAATGATATGTGAGTGAATGGGGGATTGCCACGTCAAACACAATTCTGGACGATCGATCGTGCAATTATATACATCGTAGATAATTATACAATATTGTAAAACATAAAGATTAGATATCAACTTTGGTGAAACGCAATGGGTTAATTGGTCCAGTCAACGTATTGTGTGGAAACTCAGCGGGCAACATGGCTATCTATGGCACATAAATATGACGACCAATTGTCACCAAATTCCACCATAATAAATTGTCACATCTACTATGGTATCGGTACTGTGGTACGTGTGTCCGCAGCCAATATTAGATGGACGCTCTACCAAAAAGCTCGTAAATAGTGACAACTGTTCTCCGGCCCTCTTTTATAGTATGCGGAGCTATGGTAAACTCTAAATGCTCACCACCCATATGCAAACCCACCCAGTAACTCGCCAACATCACGCATCAGTGCATAATGTGTAGTTGAATGGCATATGTTCCCGTATTCGTATGTCGACATCACAGTCAATGAGGTGGTCATTAGACCACAGGAGCTTGGAATTTGGTCAAAACCCCTCTTTTATTGGCAGAACCACCACCCGGGACCATAGGTCACGGAAGGAACGAAACACGAATTTGTTGCCACCCATTTTGAACTCAACTGTATTCCTACAAAAAATATATTTTCACTAAAAACTTTTGGTACCTCTTACACCTTAGATGCCAATCTACAACATTCCATAGGTATATTTTTCCAGTTCTTCGAAAACCTCACTTTATTTCGGTAATGTATTGTAAATTCACCAACGAACACAAATCTGCGACACCTCCATCACCCGTTCTAGAATCTGAATGACAAATGGCACAAAACCATTTTTCCGGAATAACAAAGTCGGAACGAAATAAAATCGAAACCTAAATTTAAAGCCCGCGAAATTCAAAAATATTTGAAAGTGCGTGCGGTTTTCGAACTTAGGCGCCAGAAAACTTAAATCAGTTTATGTTTGCGTCATACTATGGGCGTTTTTGATGATCTTATCCTGATGTTTTGTGTATTTTCTTGAAAATGTTTGTATTTGCCTGTCTGCTGTTATCATCTGATGAAAATGACGACTGTCCAAGAAGATATTCTTCATTTGACTGAATGGTAATTAGTACAAATATTTTAAATATAATTTATTTCTATTGGTATTGGTTTTTTTTATGTTCGTTGTGCACCGGTAGGCCTATGTACTACTTGACTTGGTAATGCTACTGGTTGCAATGATTGGTCATAAGGGGACCACAACTCTCTCTCTCTCTCCCATCTCTCTTCTCTCTCTCTCTTCTCTCTCTCTCTCTTCTCTCTCTCTCTCTCTCTCTCTCTCTCTCTGTCGCGATCTGTTTATAGACCTAAACTATCCATCATATAATAGTAATAGTAATCAACCCACTGATCGAATATCACAAAGTAGAAGAAAAAAAACATTTTTAAAAAACATTTTTCTTCAGTTAGGTAACGATATATAGAACGAGTGTTTAGTTTCGCAAAATTCAAAATTGTCAATGTAGGGTACAAAAGCTCGCCATTTATATCATAATATGCCAAATATAGTAACAAAATGTAATAAGATTCTTTCATGTTATCCTGCGTATTCTTTACGGTATACGTTTTATTTGTACAAGTTGAAAGGCAAACTGGTTTACCGAATAACTAGTTTATAAATTTGAGTTAGTGATTAACTCGCTAACATAAATTTTATTTAATAAGCAACTATAAGTATTGTCAATTGTATCACTACCAGGATATATAAATAGTATACGTCACTCGTGGCTCGTAACGAATCATCACCAAAACTCTCAAAGAATGGCTTTAGGCATATGATTATATAGCCTGTGCTCATGAATTGGAAATTCAAGACAGCTAGCCGCCATATGGCATTGTTTTTCTCAAAGTCGAAAATACCCCACAAAAATATTAAAAACATTACTTAATGTAACTTTCATGGTCGATGAAACGAGTGGCTGAAATCCTACGGCGGTCATGTTTCTATGAATAATTTCACGATGATCGTACCAATGCTACAGTATATAGCAATGATTCGTTCTCATTTTGATATCGATGTCATGACCCATGAAAATTTAACGATGATCGGTGCATCGACAAAGCTCTAGGCAGTGTTAAAAATTGTGTTATACCAACCACGACGTATGATTGACGCAGAATTACATATATTAAATTGTATTTGACACAATTTATCAGTTTCGGTCATGTAATAAACATGTAATCAGCAGATATGTTCGAAATTATAAACGGTACTTTCATGCTATCCGTCTCCGGATCATAGTTTTAAAGTTTCCGCATATTTCGGTACCATTTCCGCTACTCAGATTCTAGAACGGGTGATGGAGGTGTCGCATATTTGTGTTCGTTGGTGAATTTACAATACATTACCGAAATAAAGTGAGGTTTTCGAAGAACTGGAAAAATATACCTATGGAATGTTGTAGATTGGCATCTAAGGTGTAAGAGGTACCAAAAGTTTTTAGTGAAAATATATTTTTTGTAGGAATACAGTTGAGTTCAAAATGGGTGGCAACAAATTCGTGTTTCGTTCCTTCCGTGACCTATGGTCCCGGGTGGTGGTTCTGCCAATAAAAGAGGGGTTTTGACCAAATTCCAAGCTCCTGTGATTAGACTATATATCTATTATAGTGACTGATAGTCGACAACAGATTGCACGATTCAAAGTTACTTCACAGTGTGTTACTGTGTTACTTCCATGCATTCAGATAGTCACAAAGAAATGTGTATTTAATTTTGTCCTCAAACCTTGAAGAATAAAACACGACTATCGCCTAAATATTACCAATCAATCCATTATAATACTGACCATGTTCAGCGATACCATGTTCCACCAAAGTACATGCATAGCACACACAGGTATGATTTAATGTGTCTGGAAAGAATTCTATCAATTTATATTGATTTTTATTTCTGGTAATTAACTAATTGACAGCGGCAATTTATAACTATATCTGCTTACGACGATTGCGGTGGTGACATATACTACGACAGATATAGCGATGATGATTGATGATAACGAAGATGATTGCGACGATAATAGTGAAAACTATCTTTATGGTGCATGACAATGACTATGTTTGTGGTATGTGAAGATGGTGATGACTATGCCGCTGATGATAACGAGAGCGAAGATATTACGACGACGAATACGGCAGATGACGACATCACGACGTTTAGACGCTGATGACGACGAGGATAATGATGACGAGGCCGATGTGTGGAGTATGATGATGATACCGATAACGATGCCGATGATGATGATGATGATGATGATGATGATGATGATTATGATGATGATGATGATGATGATTGATGATGATGATGATGATGATGATGCTGATGATGATGATGATGATGATGATGATGATGATGATGATGATGATTATGATGATGATGATGATGACGATGATGATGATGATGATGATGATGATGATGATGATGATGACGAAGATGACTATGATGGCGAAGATGATTAGTATGGCGATGATGTCTGATGGCGATGATCACGATGATGGTGATGATGATGACGACGATGATGATTATGATGGTGCTCATGATGGCGATGATGATGATAATGGTGATGATGATGATGATGATGATGATGATGATGGTGGTGATGATGATATTGCAACTATACACTTCTGCCATATGAAAAATGGCTGTGACGTTGAGTTAAATAAACCATCAAACTATAATATACATACAATTAATTTGGGACAATTTACAGCTCGCTGTCGTTCGGAGCGTACCATGCGGGTACATATAACCCTATCTAAAATTATACAAAAATATTAACTAAGACAATGTCTCACTTGATTACCGCATTAGGAATCACGGAACTAAATGGTTTCCCATAGGCGACAGTGTTAACGTTTCGGCCAAATTCGCTGAATTGAAGCCTGCAGGCCATACCAGTGATGTTTACCCAGCTAGATTGACACCAGTTGATCACGAAAATGCAAGACAAATCATAGGTCATGTGTTTACTTTTTAAAATAAATCCCCAAGTGTACGACAGGGCTATCTCACAGCCAAATTTGATATGGAAAAACCCAGATCTACAACAGCTAGTTAAATACATTTCCCGCTCACAAAATTCCGTTCCCCCATTCATTCACCAGTTTAAATTATTTAGATATTATGTACAAATCAAATAAACGCGATGTCATCCTTTAAAAACGTGTCGCATGTATCAGGTGAAGGTCATTCTTCAGTTACCTTCACCTTTAGGGTTCCACGGTGTACTCGCTCCCCGCCTCTAGAACACATTTAGCCCCCTGATTCCTATATATATGTATATGTGTGAATAACAGCGTTTCTTATAGTATTTTATCAAAATATAGACCTTACTGAAATCAAAAATGGATTATATCGAGCAGTTGTGGTTTATTTTTCCAATATGAGGCATCCTGAAAATTAGTGTCAATCCTCAAAATAAAGCCAAAAAATTTAGCTTTTTTTTCAATTTTACTAGCTAATGCATCTTGTATAACTGAAGTATGTCCTTATATACCATAATATTACTAAATTGAAGAGGAAATGTTAATATACATTTTGAGAGGGATATATTGTCCAATTTTAAACCCTTTTCATGCAGAATTTGGCAATTTATAATAAATATTTACCAAAATTAACAGTAAATAAGAAAAATTATTAGCAATGTAAAGCAACCATAAGTCAATTTAAATATCGAAACATCATGATACAACATCAGACACAGCCTCAGGCATGAAATTTTACCAGATGGCAGGGCATACTGTCTGTTTAACAAAGCTGCCATGACAGTTTTGCACGACAGTAACTCTAGTGGTGATACCATCACACACCCCCCCCCCCCGACTTGGGGTGGGCTACGGTCCCAGATAAGGCTACTGGGTGCCGAAAAAGCTTAATTGGGTCAAATGACACATTTTCCCAAGGGGGGGGGGCTAACACTCCTCAAAATTGTGGGGAGGGGGGCTTTAGACCCCCTGACCCCCTAATGGTACCTGACATCCATGCAAAATTACCAGATTTATCACTTTCTTTACTATCTACAGGCGAATCCATGCGTTTCTTCTTTAAATCTGTCCAAAATGTGGTCATTATCATTTGAAAATAAGAAAATATGGAAATAACAACTTATCATGGTGAGACGTGAAATTTCGTAAAATTCAAATTTTTCTTATAGGAATCACGGAACTAAATGGTTTCCCATAGGCGACAGTGTTAACGTTTCGGCCAAATTCGCTGAATTGAAGCCTGCAGGCCATACCAGTGATGTTTACCCAGCTAGATTGACACCAGTTGATCACGAAAATGCAAGAAAAATCATAGGTCATGTGTTTACTTTTTAAAATAAATCCCCAAGTGTACGACAGGGCTATCTCACAGCCAAATTTGATATGGAAGAACCCAGATCTACAACAGCTAGTTAAATACATTTCCCGCTCACAAAAATCCGTTCCCCCATTCATTCACCAGTTTAAATTATTTAGATATTATGTACAAATCAAATAAACGCGATGTCATCCTTTAATAACGTGTCGCATGTATCAGGTGAAGGTCATTCTTCAGTTACCTTCACCTTTAGGGTTCCACGGTGTACTCGCTCCCCGACTCTAGAACACATTTAGCTCCCTGATTCCTATATATAAGAAAATATGGATACGAAATCAATATTAATTGATAGAAGCGCTTCCGGACGGGTGTCTTTGAATCATATAATATAAATAAATATAAGATATATATAAATTGTTGTAGGAAGAGATAGAACATCTTTAAATTAATCAATATTATAGACCAAATTGACAAATCTCAGTAAATGTCTGCATAATTGACATTCTATCTCTCCAAGACCCCTGGACAGATTTCAACCACATTTCTTGGTACTCTGGCAGAGTTTATAACGGCGTTAGTGTTTCAAAATTAATTAAATAAAAAAAAAATTAAAAACACAACAAAATTAATCTAAGCTCACTATGGGCCTGTTTCAGAATAAAATAGGTCCAGTGTGAATCTATGTGAATATTTAGGTCCAATATGATACTTTAGGCACGATGATATGTTGCAGCACCAGGTTGCGCTCTCTATGTGTGTTCACTGTGGCCCGCGCCATCCAACTGAATAACTGGTACAAGTCCGTTTGTGCTTATTCCAGAATCAAGTCCAATATGAACCAATGTCAATATTTAGGTCAAATATGAACCAATTTGCACGAGCATATATTAAAGTAGCATTAAATATTATTTATATATATATAAGAGTATGATCTGTCAGTCATGTGCGCGAAACGCAAACATGGGCTGCACTCCATAACGCAGAAAGGGACCACCCCTTTATGCAGGGACCCCAGGACCCTCCGACGCTGAGTAAATGCCCCCGAATGGAGCCTGTTTGGCTATTTCATAATATAATTAAAGTGTGAAAATAATAAACTTCATATCGATCTTGAATTAACAGTTCAAATTGTTAATTTGTTATAGAGTATACACTGCATGTAGTTTCAATTAGTTCTCGAAGTAGACGATGTCTTCCATTCCCTACCACCTCCCCTCTTCGACCAACTGGCCCAATTTTAACAAGTCTTAATTTTAATAACCATCCAATGTTAGCTATAAACGGCGTGATAGTTTCTTTAAAGTTTCCATAATTATGACAGTTGATGAATTTGTTGAATGAAAAAGTGCAACATTTCCCTTGATCTACCCCTGCGTGACCATATTCAATACTGGTTATCGTCATTAAGTGACATCATTTTGAAAAGAAGAAAAAATCATAATCATTTTCACCAAAAGATCAACAACAGAAAACATAAGTTGATTTGGTCTTGCGGCTCCGGATAAGAGTTTTGAAGACTTTTTGGCATATATTTTCTGTTGGTAGTAATGTATGCAGGGAAAATCTTATTTTCTTGCTAAAAACATAAAGGCACACTCTCTTGTTCATCGTGCGACTACGAAAACTGCCGCTAATCAATGTTCATTGTTTTATTCCTCGACATGATTGGTTGTGGTTTGGGGCAGAGCCCTTCAAAAATAATAATACTTTAATTTAAGCATACTTGAATGTATCTGAAAAATATTCACAAACACATATGGAATTTGGGCACAAGTTTTTACAACTTACATGGACCTCGCTCCTGAAACATTCAAAACAAATACATTAAAATTACAAGATATACAGAAGAAATGTTTAGTAAGGGATATGGAATACAGAGTGTGTGAGTTGTTGGGGCTGTTGTTCCAACCGTGTAATCCAAAATTGATATTTTAAAAGACGCCGAGCAATATGTACATGGTATAGTCAATAATGAGACATTTTTGGTTTAGTTTTTTGTTTGTTTTCAAATCAAATGATTTAATTTGGGTTGTTCAAAACGCGTTGTTTTGCCTATATACGATTGGATTAATCTAAAAATAATGGTATTTTGATTGTTGGGCATGCTTTCTAACCCGAAAGATGTTGTTTATTTTCGAGTGAATGAAGTCGTGTGTATTTCGATAAAGATCGATCTTCTCTTCGATAAAATAAAATGGACATATATGGGAACAGTGGTTATTAAATGCCATTTTCGTTTGTCCAGTTCATTGAAATGGCAGATATATCTCCATATCATTTTACAAAAATAACCTAACTTTTTCTTGCATTTTCTGCTAATATTCGCTTGTGTCCATATTGTCTATGAAATCATAATGGAATCTTATTAATTGTAAATACAAATTGCCACCAACTCATAATGCAGTATAAAAAATACATGTATGGGGTCATCGGTGGCATTCCAATATATACTTTTATAACTGAGAACATAATTAGTAAAGAAATGTTTAAGTATATAAATCAGAAAATAATGTATATATACTGGACAAAATCTTCTTATAACTTATAACTGCTTAATTAACTTCATGTTTTTTATTTAGGCTACTATAAATATCCCACCTCGAGGTCACCCGGAAGATCCATATGAAGTTTGGTGATGATCAGATGAGGGAGTTGGCCTCTTGGGAACCACCGAAGCGCTGAAAAATATTCACAAACACATATGGATTGAGGCACAAGTTTTTTACAACTTACATGGAGCCTCGCCCCTGATACATTCAAAACAAATACATTAAAATTACAAGATAGAAGAAATGTTTAGTAAGGGATATGGAATACAGAGTGTGTGGGTTGCTGAAATTTGTGTTCCATCCGTAATCCAAACTCGATATTTTAAAAGTCGCCGAGCAATATGTACATGGTATAGTTAGTAATGAGACATTTTTGTTTGTTTTTTGTTTTTGTTTTACAAAACGCTTTTTTTTCAATTATGTACGATTTAATTTATCTAAAAAGAACGGTATTTTGATTGTTGGGCACCCTTTCTATACCCCCGAAAAGAATTGTTTATTTTCGAGTGAATGAAGTCGTGTGTACTTAATATTTCGATAAAGATATATCCTCTCTTCGATAAAAAAAAATGAACATACATGTAACTAGTGGTTAATAATACAACATTTTCGTTTGATCAGCTCATTGAAATGGCAGATATGTGACCATATCATTAGACAAAAAAACTGTTTCTTGCATTTTCTGCTAAAATTCGCCAATGTCCATATTGTCTATGAAATCATAAGGGCATCTTAATAATTGTAAATTCAAATTGCCACATTAAGCTACCAACTCATAATGCAGTATACAATTACATGCACGGGGTCCCCCCTGGCATTCCAATATATACATTATAACTGAATGTGAGAACATATTTAGTAAAGAAAGGGTTAAGTATAAAAATAAGAAAATAATTGATATATACTGGACAAAAACTTCTTATAACTTATAACTTCATGTTTGTTATTTAGCATTCTATAAATATAAAAGAACAAAACATTGTTGATGTATCTATGTTGAGTACAAGCTGAAATGAAAGTGCAATGACACTGAAGCTCAATTTGGAAATGGGATCAGCCATATGGTACAGTCCATAGATCGGTATGGAATTCGGACATTTGATATGCTTAAGAAACTAGGGGTTACCGGGAAGATGCATAAACAATTTGGGACTAATAGGATGAAAACGTTTGGCTGTATAGGGAGTGCCAAAGGATGCAGTAATACTAATAGAAAGAGTATCAGATCCGAGATGGTTCCCATCTCGAGGTCACCCCGAAGATCCATATGAAGTTTGGTGATGATCAGATGAGGGAGTTGGCCTCTTGGGAACCACCGAAGCGCTGTTTGGCTGCGTAACGTGTACTGTGCGATCTGCTTCAGCACACTAGCAGCCAATCATTATTCATAATATGGCGACAAAGTGTCAAAAAGTGACATGATCGTACACTTTGTGACACAAGCAGTACATTATATAGGTGTGGGGTATCCTACAATAGACAACGGCCTTCATCCGATCGTCACCAAACTCCGTATGGATCTTCGGTGTGACCTCTAGAGGGGAGCCATTAATTCACCCTGCCATCAGCAGCCATCTTGGATTTCAGACTTGAATCCATCGCCGCACCCTGCAGTCCGCATTTATTGGAGAATTGTTTTGAAAATTGACAGACATGTTTTGGATTCCCTCTAGATAAGGAGCTATCAAATTTGTAAAACGGGGCCGCCGGCAAACATCTTGAAGTTTAGTTTTGCATGACTAAATACTAGCTTTGGCTCACCCATCGTCGTCAAACAAACATATGGGACTTTTCGTTACCACTAGATGGGAGGCATAAAATATATCCGTATTGCATTGAAAAAATCATGACTGCCATATTGGATTTTGCTCTTTGTATGACTACATTCTAGTTACAAGAAATCCTGTTGTCACCTTAACCCTTCTTTTACTCAATGAATTATCCAACATTTTTATAAAAGAATATATTGGAATGGTATATTATTAATTTGAATGGGTGTTCAGAAAAATTAGCAAAGGAAAGGTGGATGGTTACTCAATAACCCCATATCTTACGACCAACAACAGTAACTCACGTTTACGGGACATATTTCTATGAAACAAAAACTTCTTTTTTTGCTGATTTATCGACGACGAATGGAAATGCTATTACCCGATACCCATCAAACATGTCAGTTACTATAATCGACCCAGGTGTGCCACAACCCGCCCAAAATTGAGAAAGTAACGACGTTTGTTGGGGTCATACAGCTATGATGAGAGGAAATGATATACTGGGACCTGCACATGTAGATGCCACTGACACGCGTCAATCATGTTATAGTATATTGCTATGGTTCTACGTGTATTCTGAGTCACATAATCACACAAAATATGTGTTGAACATTGCCTATTATGGTATGTCAAAGCAATTTCATTTGAATGTGGTGGCCACCGTGAACTGTTGCACGACATTAAGTAGTTGGAAATATCATAACAGACGATCAATGTATGGTGGAAAAGAAAATGTTGGATGTCTGGGCTATTTCGTTTCGATTATTTTTGTCGTATACTAAGAGGCACCGGTGTACGAACAAACACGTATATTTTGGCTAATCCACTATAAGCCGTTCCTCCGCTATAACCACTTACGGTTACCGGGGTTGGGGGTGTTCATGCAAAGAACAAACTCAATTATACGATATAACTTTTGTTTCGATTAAGGTTATGAGTTATAAGGAAAAGTTTTTAGAAACATTTATTATAACGCGTCAAGATAGCTAACTTGATTAATCAAGTTATAAGATGACGGGAATTGAATGATAATACCTTTATAGACTTACTAGCTGAAACATGTTCCCTTCGGGAGCCTTTTTTCGGCGTCGGAGGTGGTTGCGGTCCCTGCACAAAGGGACTTGCTGTCCTTGCACAAAGTTGAAAGGCTATATCATTCAAAATCGTGGAAAATCATACACTGAAACTTCGAGATACAGTTGTTCCGATGCACCAACTGTGTTCCAGTTTTGAGTAATGGTCAACTGCTAGTGTGCTGAAGTACGTCCGTATTCAGTATGGACGTATAGCACACAGCATGACATTTTACGTCCGTATTCAGTACTGACGTATACCCACCAAGAGTTTTAATCGATTGCCATTTCATTTGATAAAGGCTTGAACACAGAAGACCGAAAGCTTGTGTGCATTATACACTAATGAGTCTATAATTCAATTCATGTCATCTTATAACTTTATCAAGACCCATAAGGCTACTTTAAACATATTTTATTCGTATATAAATACACATGCAAAAGGGATCGGGGCACAAGTTATTTCAACTTAGGTAGCCCCTCTCCCGTACATAATTCAAGTTGACAATACATTGTTATAAAATGACAAGAAGGCGATAACAGAAAACGTTTGTACATGGTGAGAAAACAATTTGAGTTGCATTATGTCGAATAACATCTTTCAGCGTATGTGTTTATGGATTACCATTAGGACGAGCATAAATCTATGCATATCTATATCTATTATGATATTTAAGGAAGATGTGAAATATAGATTTCAAGGCTATGTATGTATCAAACATTTGACTGTAATGTTAAGCTGAATTGGTATAGTAGTGAATTTGGCGATTCGCCCGATGACGCCCTTGACATTTACGCTGGAAGAAATTATCGATGTGTATACAAATGGTGGATGTGGCGATCCGAATGAGGGAGGGATGTCTCATACGGCTATACATATACACCTTGATTAATCAAGATAGCTAAGTTGATTATCAAAATAATAAACAGTTAATAACGATAGTAACTAAATGTTGTTTGGCAGATCTACGCTGCAGTAGCACGCTCTTTAAAAACACTTCTTCGAATATTTCCGTTATTTCGTCAAAAGCTCTTCTTAAAATATCTCCGTTATTTCGTCAAAAACACTTCTTCTCATACAAATCGCCGTTATTTAGTAAATTAACATTCTTTATAGAGTTATTGCCCTTCATATTAAATATGAAGCTAACATGCATGATTAGCTATACATGTCGTCATTTAGTGGACAATCCCAAGCTCGCGTGCCACGCGTGGTCGGATTGTCCATTAATTAACGAACATTTTAGGTACGGATTGTCCGTTTATAAATGGCCAATCCTTGAAGAATTGCCTGGTTAAAACACATGGACAGGTTCATATATTGGTCTATCTATCAAATAGTGTGAGTTACACTAACTGTATGTTGGAGATAAGAACAATCGCATTCCATGTTCTATTTCGAAACAACTAAGTGAAAAGTTGTGTTTTCCTAGATGTGGATAAGTAACCCCCTTCCGGTCCAAACGCATACCTGTCACCAATCTGGTATTTTATTTTATGCTCTGCGCCGGTTGTTGAATTTATTATATGAACAAAATGACCGAACTAGGAAAGCATATGCTGAACAGTAAATGAAGAAACCATTCCAGTGCTCATCTGATATGAAAACAGCTATAATATAGACCAGTACGAATTTTCGAACAAAATCTTTCGGCCCTTCACCCTCGAGCCTTCAAGATGTCTTGCTAGTTTCGTATTCACTGACCAAATATGACACACCTCACGTGTGTGCGATTTTATTTGTTGATTGGTACGGCCCTGTAATCTCGGTTTTTATTTCTTGAAAGGCGAATTTTGACACAATTCGATACAAAAAAGCCTTTCCAGCGAGTCCACTCGATTATTTTCGTTACCGTGCAGAATAAACTAATGTAAAAACCAATGTGAATATAATGGCTTTTGATGGTCAGAAAAGGAGTTGAAATTTGCAAGATCGACTGTTTAGTTGGAAGAATGAAGCCCTTTCTGTCACAACTGTCACCTTATGGATATTCTCTGATAGAAAATATTATTTTTATAGATCGTGGGCGGATTAAAATAAGTCTTCATTTGCATATTTTTCGATTTTGTGTAACTTTTGGACAAACAATCTCAAACGTCGATTTGTTTCATATTTAGCCAATCAAGAATATACAATCGCACACCCATGCCAACCTTCACCGTAATTATGTGCCAAACGTTGATTCACGACAGATATAGAACACGGTTTTCCAGAGGACTGGAAAGTGCAAGGTATATACAAAAAAATAGAGGCGCGCAGTTTCTGCGAATCTCGTACTGACCTAATATATCTCTTTCACATGGGAATATTTTGTTCCAAGAGCGTGATAAAAGCGAATAGTTTTTCGTTTTAATTTTAGAACTGGACATTATATGTATACTGGTTTAAACTTCGAGTGTGGTGTTAAGCTATTCAATGTGTGTTAAGCTATTCAATGTTGAGAAGCACAAAACTGCAGTTCGTAAAAAAAACTTGTCAACCAGACGTCCACGGAAACAAATAAAATCTAATCATCTAACGCCCTGTGCGAAATGGACAGTCATCACAACAGACGCCTTAATTCACCCCGATATCCGTTTCATAACACAAGAACACGCAACAGGAATGCGTTCCAGGTAGTCTTTGTAAGTATTAAAACCAGATCTGCATCCAGTCATTTTCAGTACGCGAATACTGAAATATATCGATTCACAAGATGAAGATATTTTTAAGACGTCCACTCCCAAAGTCAAACAGTCCCTGCATCTGCATATTGCCCTTGGAAGAAGTCTGGGGTGTCGCGCTGGATTATGATCGACAACATAGTACCATGGGCACAACGAACGTTGACTAACGTCAGAATTGATTCCGGTTGCTGGATCCTTTGGACAATGTTTGTTCATGAGTGGCGAAAGAGTCACTGACCTATCCATTACCTCGCTCAATGTGTGATTTCGCAATTTCATATCGCCCGGCAGAAGACCATACGGGTATATCCGTTGTTTTTCGTAATCCAGGATTTTCTGTTGGAGATACGGTGGGTCGAAACAATGAAGAGATTCCACTGAGGATAAAAACGTGAAGAGAATTATTATCAACCCATGTTGGACGTGCATTCCCTGTTATCCGCGTTTACATTCCATACAAGGTAGATCTTAAATAGATCCCCTGTGAAATATACAACCTGATCATTCTAGTTTACGGCCGCTCTAAACATGAGGACGATCATGGTAGTGTGCATATCGCATGCATTGAGTCGAATATACAAGTGAAATTACGTAGTTGACAGTCGTGCATTTGGACGAAATACAAATTGTCTCGCCCAGGACACATAACAGAGAGAGACTAACTTTTTTTTTAAACAAATTACACAGGTTAGAGATGTCCAGGGCAGGGGAAAGAAGACGTTAATGACGTGCTGTATATGTAAATTCCTCTCGTACAATAAAACCTACTTGTGTTCCTCGGGAGTTCTGTAAACTCATCGACATTAAAGTGAAACATGACGGGAGCATGTCGTTGCTTACCAATGAGCTTCAGAAGATATTTATGGCGATCTAAATCGGTCCATGTTTTCTTCTCGCGGGTCAAGGACATCTACAGTAGATATATTTTAGTATATATATATATTTAACCCGTTCTTTTACATGTTATAAAAGTGAACACCGGAATTGTTTACGTTGATACAATTAAACATATATATAATGTCATATAAATAATGATGTGGTTAAATCAACTGCATGTGGTATTATGCATCATTGTATTATTCTATGCTTATTTACTCATTAAATACTCAGTGACGAGTAGTTCCCTTAGAATATGTTCTGATAATAAGTTCACCCTTCTACATTTGTTATCTGTCGTCTGCTTATATTCCCTGAACACCTCTCCAGATGAATAATATAATTATAGTATTCATTATTTCTTAAGGCAACTACTCGTTAATGCGTATTTAGTGAAGAAAGGATTAACTAATAGTATAGGTTGAGAAAACACGAGGTGTCGCACAACATGTGGAATAAGTGTGACCACACCGTATTACCGATCCGGATTACCACCGGTCACGATGCGGATCACTACCGGCTGTTTTGACAAAAGCGTGCCACGTGGCATCATTGTAGTTGGATCATTTTCGCCCTACATTCTGTGGAAGGTGTGAATTTTTTCTCCCTTCGTGTATAGGAGTAACTGGGCTAGCGGAGGACGCCGATAAATCTGATAAGTATACAATATATGTTCACTTATTCTTATATTTGTAACGCATGTTTACCATTGTGTTTCATTATTTCGAGCAGTAGCTGATATGGATGGTTCATGTTTTATTTCTTTATGCGGTATTCTCGTGGTACGAAAAGATAGACCATTTACTAAGTCATTCGCCTAATGTACACGTTTGTATGTTCGATTTGTGGCCATCTGGGACGTTTTGAACATAGATACCCATGAAATGAACGGGTACGGATCTGTACCGGCAAATAGTGAACGGTGCCGATCCGCATCCTGTTTTTTGGAACCCATGAGTATGGAAATCGATACTACGCGTTTAATTTACATTCAACTTGACAAACCATATTGCCATTTTGTACAGTTATGGACATTCTTGTATACGCAACAGAAATAAGAGAAAATTCTATGCATTTGCATCATGTATTGTGCCAATGAAGATAAATAATGGGCCACGTGCAACTAGATCCTAGTAACATATGCTACCTCTAAGGTTATCGTAGGCGATTATTTTATATTTTCTTGGCGTGGCCATTTTCTAATGTATGTAAGAAAGACGGCGGCAACAAACTTTGTGTGGGTTACATTCAGATATATAATATAATTAACGTTTTAGTCGACCTACCGTTACACAAATTGCCACTTTCAGCCGGTAGTGATCCGCATCGTGACCGGTGGTAATCCGGATCGGTAATACGGTGTGGTGACTATGTTAGTTATGTATTTATATATATATATCTTTATTTCCTCCAGCTTGGAGAGTATGTTTCACAAAATACATGTTACAGTAATTTTATAAATACAGAAAGGAATGTAACTAATAATTTCCGCCACCATGAAACACAAAAGCACTCATCAAAACAATCACACACAGGCACACAATAAGGGGGGGGACCACACACACACTACTTAAATAAATAAATAAATAAATAACTAATAAATAAAACACAAGAACACAAAATCTTGACAATAAATACATATATAAGTCGACAGACCGTAGCATAAAGCTACACATTCACTAACATGCCCCTTCCCCACGGCGACATGGTAAAACAGAAAGCATACTGCAGGCACGTGACAATGCTTTTGAGAGTTAATGTAAGTCAGACATTCTTTTGTCAGCGTTCCGGAAGCTAAGCTCCATTTAAACCACATATCATGTGATGCCTTAAGAAAAAATCTCATAAGCGAAAGCTCCTCGTCATAATAATGCTCTGACAGAGATTCTACAGGAATAACACCCAGAAATAAAAGTTAATGATCTTCTAGTGACATAGAGCAATAAAAGTATTTACATGGAATTTGTCGATCAAGTCGTACCAGAAACAAAGTCTATCGGCCTCTAAGAAGGAGCAATAAAGTAAAATGTGCGCCGTTCTGTCAATGAAGGATGTGCCACACACGTGACAAAATTCTTCGTCAGCTAATAATTTTGAGCACAACAGTTTTGCCGCTACATAAAAGTTGCCTTTCTCCGACGGAAATTTCTTACAGGCTTTCCATAAATAGGACATTCGGAGGCAAGACTTGGCTGAGTTGAATCTCCAAAAAGAAATATCTTCCTCAGTTCTGGAAGACCAAGAAAGTTCCCAAATTAAGTCACTCTGTCTGACAAATTGTTTCCACAAACATTTGGTCGGGAATGTCCCAGACGAGAGATACGCATAAACGTGTTCCAGAAGGCCCCGTTTGTGTAGTAACCGGAAAAAATCCGAGAAGGAGGCATTCCTGTTCACAGCTTGAGGGCATGTCACATATTGCATTAATCTGTACAGGAAGATCTCCTTCACGGATTTCCCCCGGTTAAGGTGACACAATGAGCAAAACAAAGAAAGCTTTCTGTGTTCAATGTCCCGCTCAATAGGAAAGCATCACAAAAGACCTAGAACCATATCGGTACGCGTTGGCAAACATTGAATGTGCTTTAAACACAGGCGGTGTGATTTTTCCAGAAGTTCCATGTCAGATGAAGTCGGATCACAAAGGAGCTCACTGCCATATAAGGCACGCGGGATAACAACAGACTTGTATATTTTGAGACAACTAATAGGTGTCATACCACCAGCATACAAACCTGCATTTGAAAGCATAAAATATGTTGAACGTAACTTTGAAAAAATATTCTCCACAAATTTTGTTCGGAATGCATGCTTCTCAAGAGGAATCCCAAGGTGCATGACATGATCACCTTCAATGATTGTCCGGCCATTAAGATTCCAAGATCTGTTTCTTTTAAGTGCAGTGTTAGCGGACTCGTTAAATACACAAATTACTGTTTTTGCAGGATTGTACCTATATCTCCAAAAGTTGCTATAGTTGACACAAATATCAATCAGTGATTGCAGCCCGTAAGACGTAAGTGAAAAAAGTGCCATGTCGTCAGCATGGGTGGGTGAAGAACAATTGATGTTGGAAAGCTTAAAACCAACGTTCGACTTCTCTAATCTGTATAATAAATCATCTATGAAGATAGTATAAAATATTGGCGAAAACGTCTTCCTTGGCGAGTTCCCTGCACCATCGGGATCCAGCGGGATGTGCAGTTATTATATGTTAGACAACAAGAGATGCCAGACAGAAGTTGATGGATTAATCTTAAAATTTTGCCTCGATACTGTCTCTGGTGTAGCTTGTACAATAAACCGTCTACCCAAACAGTAACGAACGCCTTCCATACGTCCAGAAAACACGCATAGAGTCTGCTCTGCCTCTCCGATGTGTGGAGATACTCTCAGATACTAAGAAGGAAGTCATAAGACAACTTACACCCGACTGAAACCCGGTCTGCAAGGAATGCGTTTCCAAAAGTGATGGTGCGAAGTTCTCGATCCTGGATAACAGGAGCCGTTCGAAGAGTTTATATATTGACGGTAACAGAGTTATGGCCCTATAACTGTCGAAAGTGTCCTTTGGTTTAGGGTGACCTTTGTACAAAGAGAAAATTAAACCACGCTTTGCCTGAGGCGGGATATGCTCAAATTCAATAAAAGCATTATACAATTTTACAAGTGAGCAAGCTAGTGTTTCGCCACCATATATGATATGTTCATAGTTTATGATGTCGAAACCAGCAGCTTTGTTGTGATTCAATTTACAATAAATGCCTACCAATTCTTCAACTGGGCTGAGATCAGATTGTGATAGTAGGCTACTTACGCAATGTTTCACAAATTGAAAATGCTCATCGATGAAATTTGCATCGTCCAACGGACATGAAAAAATATTTTCGTAATAGGTAGCCCAACTGTTTACAATCGCAGGTGTTTCTCTAAGGATTTCACCATTTTGACGAAAAACATTTGTTGACAGCGTACCACGAACCACTTTATTGGGTAACTTTTTGCCCAGAAATTCCATTTGCAACAACCGGATCATGAATCTAAAATGAATAAGCTATTCATAGTCACAATTATTCCATCTTTAGTGCGACACCTCGTGTTTTCTCATCCTATACTATAAGCATATATCGTATAATACAATGATGGACAATGTAATTGCATTAACCATCTAATTATTATATATGGCATTATATTTTTGTGATAGTTAATATGTATTGAAGCATGGTGAAATATAGACTCGATATTCGAAGCTATTCATGCATAACATACTATAAATATTTATTCCCGGGGGTGGGGGTAATAACAAATCTGCAAGAAGGTATGCCGGATGGGTTTTCAGAAATGCAAAAAACGCATTTTCTACAACCTCATGCAAATGTTTTACTAAAGACCTTTTGTGACCATATTTGACACTTGTAACAGTTTAAAACATATTATAACTGCAAAAACACCATTTGTATGTTACTGGGACCTCATATGTGCCTTAGTTGAGATGGAATTAAGCTTTGTCAAGTTGCGTATCGGACGGTGAGGTGAATACATTCCTTCCCGACACCCTTTGGAAAGAAGCTTCGAGAAATGTGAACTAAGACATTTAAGCCTAGACCATTATGTGCATGGAACAAGAGCGAGCAAATATCTCAAACATTAACGTGACTATCACTGACTTGAAAATAACTGTCATTTCACTAATCAGTGAATTATTTGCATGTGTATCAACTCAGATTATCTGTTACTCGCACAACTGTTACAACCTGCAACAACTAAAGTATTTAAGTCCAGCATAGTGACTGCTTGTCATTTGTATAATTGAAGTTTCCCCACTAGACTTACAAAAGTGGTATGGAATAATTAAGAAATAAATACACTGCTCATCGGCGTGTATACCAGAATTTGACCACAAAGAAACCGACTGTATGACGACGCGAAGCGGAGTCCTACAATCAGTTTATGTGGTCAAATTATAATATACACGCCGATGCGCAGTGTATTTATTTCTTTTGTAATTCGACTGTATGTTTTGGTTGAAATTATAGTGGCATACGTTCAACCTGCTATATAATAGCACAGTTTCTTGCTCTGCGTGGAATGATTTTCAACCAAACAGTTCTTCTCTTAGAACTGTAACGTCAAACATGTGACGCCACTATTGAACGGCGACCCCCTTTTCTTTGCCTTTTTGGCAAAACAATTTAAGTTAAGACTTATTTTTGTTCAATCTTAAATATAATTCAATATAGTACAGTAGGTATTCAGTATATGTCCCTTTCTTCAGTCTATAGCATGACATTAACCAGTGCCCGTGTGGTTTGACTTCTGAAAGTTTGAGGCATTGGCAGCATTTCCCTGATTGTACCACATTTCTTGGTGGTACAATTCAGAATATCTAGAATTGTACCACAAAACGACGGTCGTGTCTCCATGGGAATACAGGATACTGGCCAATCAGGACGAGCCTTGTATGTAGGTTTAGGCAATGTCGTATTACAATGCTAGATAATGGGTTGGTTGACCGACTAATCAGCAAATAGTTAGAAATTATGGAATTGTGTGTATAATGCACAATGATCTAGGTTTGCAGATATTAGCAATTTATATAACAATATTTCCAATTGCAGCCTGGTAAATGTCCTCTCTATGTATTTATTTTCATAATATGTCAACACTAGTTGAATTGGATCTTAAGTTACCCTCACACCATAGCGATCACCAGTTGCGTATGGTTGCGAATAAAACATAGTGGTCATAAGTTCCCAACGCAACTCTCACGCAACTAATAAGTTGTATAGGCTTGAAGTACGCAACAAGCAAGCAGGTGATCGCAGACACACGCAGACACACGCAGAGTAAGTTCGGAAATTTTGAACATGTTCAATAATTCTCTGCGAATGCCTGCGATCAATTTATACGCAACAGGGACGCAACAGGTACGCTACGCACGCAACACGATCGCAACAAGTACGCAACTCATAAGTTATGAACGCAGGTTATCGCAGGTCCAAATTTGAGGTATCTGGCCAGGTTTTGGTACCGTACATGTTGCGAATGTGTTGCGTACCTGTTGCGATCATTTTGCGATCGTGTTGCGTACCCCAAACCTATTGTGCTTATTCCCAGCGTATCCCCAACCTATGCCCTGCGTATCCAACCTATTAGTTGCGTGTGAGTTGCGTGTTAGTTGCGTACTACATGCGTGTTGAGAAATGGTATAAATAAACTGTTGGGGTCACTTTTATCTGATTTCTTGGTAGCTTTCCACATGTTGACTCTTCGATGACCAAATCAGTACTGAAGAAAATAATGAATCGGCAATTTTTATAGGTTTTTATCACGTGACAGACATTCGCAAATACCACGCAACTAGCACGCAGGTCAAACGCAACTTGTAAGTTTTGAACGCAACTCAAACGCAACTCGTAAGTTCTGCACGCAACTCACACGCAACTCGCACGCAACCCACACGCAACCCACATGCAACCCACACGCAACCCACACGCAACCCATAGGTCGAATAGGTTACAAATTGACAAAATTGTTGATTTCGCTTGCGTTTGATGCGGTATACAACTATTTTTTACACGCAACTCATAGGTTTCAGCATACGCTATGGTGTGAGGGTACCTTTAACAACTAATTTGTCATGGATGTGTCTACAAAATGTCAACAATGACTCGAAAGCTAAGATTGAGTTCAATGTTCTGATATGTTGTCAGCTTAAAATGTATTACAGCCAAAATAGCAAAAACACATGTTTGGATCACGTAATGGCTTGCAGGGGCGAATTATATCTCACTGAATATGCAGGAGATATGTTAGAAAATTTATGATTTTGTTTTGATTTTTTTTGGAAAATTGGATGCATATACCTTTCAGTGAAAGACAATTCTATTGGTTCTTTACGTTTGAAATGTTCCATTTTATAAGTTATACCTTATACAGTAAGTTATACTAGTTAGTGTTTTGGGCACCTTTCAGCTTCTGGTGGGTCAGTACTCTATTTGTCCACTTCATAGATTCATTAGAATTTCCATTTAACAGTGTCGAATTTGACCATCCAGGTAGAACTATCATACTCTCATCACACACTCACCCGGAAACTCCAATACATGATTGCATGCATCTGTGTATGTGGTAGACAGGTGCCTATAAGCCAGTATTAGAAAAAAAATCTTCATATTTGCCTGTATTAATTGTTTTTCAATTAAAATAGCTTCTGAAACAGGTAAACTGTCATTTGAATTAAAGGAAATAATTTCTCAGTAATAAGAGTGATATCAGTAGGGTTTTTATGCGGTTTTAGACCAAAATTAGTTAAATCTGGGGGTGGGAGTAAAACAAGACAGTCAAAGACTGTGGGGTCGCTCACCAGACTGCAAAGACTGATGAGACTGGGACTCTGGAGACCACAATAGTCAGAACTTTTCATAAGCACTTTGAAAAAAGTAGATCTAAACACGATATGTGGCTAGAGTGGCTTCAGTAGTGTACAGTGGGTAATTTCAAGGTGAATATCCACCATGAAATTGCCCACTGTTCACTACTGATCACCCCCTCCTCCAGCTCAACAAGTCCCCTCCCGACCGGGCTCCAGACTCCCGACTCACAACCAACATCTCAAACTTTCTCAATTTTTGGAAATTTCCAATCTCACAAGCACCTTTTTATAAAACCATTTAGACATGTTTGAAGCCCATTTATCCATGGACCAAAAACACCATACATGTATGTCAGATTAATCAGTTAGGTAGTTCCAAGGAAGATGTTTTAATGAATTTGGTATTTCAATGATTTTTTAAACACAAAATTGTTAACTCCCCATAGCCCCCGTCATTTCTTAACAGGTTGACCTGATGTTAACAAATCTGAATATCAGTCACTAAAGGATCATCCATACTATATGTAAGCTAAATAGTCCAACCTCTCTTGAGAAGACAATTTAAGAATGACTATAGAGACATACAGTTATGTCACTGGTCCCACCCTATTTAACCTGGTGACCACATCTGAATAAATTTCAATACCAGACACCAAAGAACCCTTCATACTAAATATCAGCAAAATAGATCTGTTAACATTTGTGGCGATTTCGGTCGAACAGTTTAACCCGAAGTAGGAAAATGTGGACTGTTACTGGTTGAAAAATCAAATCTACAGCCTCATTGCCTCCACCCAGGCAGCTTAGAAATCAATAGTAATCTATATATTATTATACCAGTATCAAACAGCATACATACAGGTAGGGTGGGTGGTTGAGAGTTAAATATCTTATCTCTGCCCTTATTTGAACAAATGTGAATCCCCATCTATGAGATCTATTCATCTAGAAATTTCAAACGGTAGATTTTAAGAGTTGAAGAAAACTGATTTTCCTCAAAAGTTTCCTAAAAATGACCTTACGTGTACAAATCTGAACCCCACTCACCAAAGGACCCTCCATACCAAAAGCTAAATAGGCCTGATGGTTTCTGAAGAATTACTATGGAGGGAAAGAGTTATGGCCCTGGCTTCTCACCTATATGACCTGATGAACTCATTTGAACAAATCTGAATGTGAGTCAAAATATATAAACCATTTCGGTCTTTAATATGTATGTGGAGAAGAACAAAATTAATGGACGGATGGAAACATCCCAACAGAGGGATGGACGGGAGGACATACTGACAGACAAATTCAATCCAATATACCCCCCCCCCCCAAGTTTTCTTTGCAAATCAGGGTATAATGAGTACAACTGGATAGGTGGTGGTTAAGAATATAATAGTGGAACAGCCAAGCCTGAATATAGTGTCTGACTTTTGCAGAATGAGGTCACTAAAGGGTGAATTTAGTGCTGCAATCCTGTAAGGTGGGCTAGCATCACCAAATTCACCCTTTGTGGACCTCATTATGCTTAGGCCTCAACTGCCATGGGAGACGTAGGAACAGATTGAAGTTGTCCAGTTAATTGGTGATGTGCACCCATTGGGCACTTCAATTATCAATTTTATCTTCTGACAGCAAATTAGGGAATATAGAAACTGAACAGAAGGGAAAAAGTAAGTAGAAATGTCAATTTAAGACCCGTATACTTCCCTGAAGATGAGGCCTAAGCAGAATGAGGTCCATGGAGAGTGTATTTGGTGATGCTAGCCTACTGTGCAGAGTAGCATCACTAAATTCACCCTCTGGGGACCTCATTCTGCAAGTGTCAGACATACAGCATTTAGTTTTGATATGATATGTTAATGATACACACAGAGCATGACTGTTTACACCTAGCTGTCAGCCAGCTAGATAACATCTGAATTGATGACTGTTATTAACTCTTTCTGTCTGGGGCTAATACCATACTTTATGGATGTTACAAGGTGTCAGTTTTTCTAATTAATTTTTTCTTGACTGCAGTGGGTGCAGGGCGGCGCAGATTGGGGGGGTGGTAGTGGGGACAGGGGTGTAGAGGGGTGAGGAGGGAAAGGGGTGGAATGGGGTGTTTTGTGTCTAAAAAAAAATACAAAAAATCAGGGGTTAAAATGAAAAAAATATTTTTGTATTGGTTCATTTTGAATTGTGATTTGTTTTTTGAATTGAGCAAGGATTTAAATTTAACAATATTTAAAAAAAAAATTTAAAAAAAAAAAACAATTAAAGTTATGTTCCTGACACGGCCCCTATTTGACACACTGACCCCATTTGAACAAATCTGAACCCCAGTCACACAAGGACCCACCATACAAAATATTAGCTAAATCGGCCTGATGATTCTGGAGAAGAAGTCATTCTAATAATTACTAGGGAGAATAGAGTTATGTCCCTGATTCTGCCCCTATTTGACCCAGTGACCCCATTTGAACAAATCAGACCCCCAGTCACTCAAGGACCTTCCATACTAAATATAAGCTAAATAGGCCTGATTGTTCTTGAAAAGAAGTTGTTTTAAGAATTACTATGGCGGGAAAGAGTTATGGCCCTAGCTTCGCAACTATTTGACTCAGTGACCTTATTTTAACAAATCTGAGTCTGAGTCAAGCAGGGAACATCCACACCAAATATGAACTCATTTGGCCTTATGATACTGGAGAAGAAGATGATTGTTGACGGACGGACGGACAGACGGACGGACGGACGGTCAGACGGACGGACGGACGACGGACGAGGAGTAATGACTATAGCTCCACCGGAGACTTCGTCTCAGGTGAGCTAAAAAACTAATTTTCCAGGTTTGGGGGTGGTGGGTCCCCGAAAATGCCAGCTGCAAAAATAACGGCATACCTTCCTGCAAAACTTTTACTACGCCCCCCCCCCCCCCCCACCGCGCCCCATGTTACGGAGGCCGGAAAATATTATACAGTGTAGCGCATGAGACAGAATATGTACTATATTTCAAAACGAAATGAATGATCGAGAGAACTGTTTTGTTTTTGCAAGCGGCTTTCCGTGAGCGAAAGTAAAGATATGTGTCTATTATATACACCTATTGCCTGCTTGGTGGAATAGAGAAAACTGTCCTCCAATCTCTTTTGTCATAAATCAAATTATGAACAAATAAAATATGTTTAAACTAACAAGATTCAAAAGATCGAGTTTGCCGATGCATGTTCTTATATGCGAGTCTTCCATATGGAGCATCGCACATAATTATACGAGAATACATTGGCCTAACAATATTTACCTTGACCGTGTACGCCATGCATTCTCTTATATATGCGAGGCTCCCTATGTGAGACTCGCATATATGCGAGAGTGCACTGACACATGATATTTAACGCTGCACCAGCGCAGCTCCCGCCATGAAAGGGTTAAGACGGTAACTATACCCACCCCAATGGGCATATGCACAATACTAGCATAAACCACACAACGTCATGCTCGGTTTATTAATTATGAAACAGTGTATCTTAATGCTCGCTATTTATCGGGCCCATGGGGTCAAGTTCAAGCTCAAATGTTTATTTCTCAAATAAATCATGTTATATGATATTATGAGAACATAATACATAATTGTACAATGCAATACATGGTGTGCAACAGTGGAAATGGGTTTTTCGGTGTGGGGGGGGGGAGCTATTCAATATTTATATTATAGGGCATCACAATGATGTTTGATGACATGCATCACTGCGTCACGGGTCTTGATTCTGGAATTGATTTGTTTTCATAGTTCGATATATAATTTAATAAAACCAAGTATACATAACATTTACAACAGATCATTGGCAACGACATAGTAGCAGCATGAGGCATAACCATTTACACAATCACTACCAACTGTTTGTCTTAACTCTATGAGTGCCAGGGGCCGATCTCATCGGCCCTAAACCTACAATATAAGTATGTTAAAGAATATAAGAATAAATTATTAAAATTGTAAAAAATTGTAAAAAAAACAAACAAAAATTGTTAGGCCAATGCATTCTCTTATATATGCGAGGCGACCTATGGTCGACTCGCATATATAAGAGAATGCATTGGCACAGGGTATATGGGTTGATACAAAAATCGACCTGGCACTCAAAGGGTTAAAGATACGGGCGGCATTGGCGGTGGGTATGGTGTTATAATATTCACCTCCGTCAAAAACCGCCATAAACAGAAAGAATAGTAAAATATAGACATACCTTGTTCTTATACCCAATCAGAAATATGGCATAAACAGTATGTTATTTTCATTTTTTTTCTTTGTTATGTAAACAAACGCAAAAAACGTTACGTTACCTCGATTTTGTTTAGATCCGGATATGGTAAACATAAAGAGCGTTCTTTGTTACTGTTTTCCTGATATGGAAATAATAAAGAGCGTTTATATCATTTGTGTGTGATTATCTATTGCACAATTGTGAGTGATGAATTTTTAATTTGCGCAATACGTGTCTTCGACTACTGCTATTTTGATATGATACTGGTCGGTCCTACTGAATTACTATGATGCTGGTGGGGCAAACCGTATATCATGCCATGAATCTCTCCTCTGCATGGCTAACACCCGCAGAGATCATATGCCACCAGTACAAAACCTGGGAACTTTTTTTAATTTTGAACATTATGAAATCGAAAAAATAACGCAGGGAATACATTTCTTAGTTATTACCTGTTCCTTAATAATGTACTTCACTGTGTGTGAAAGTCCCAATCTGAAATTTCACGATTTAAGTGACTTTGTGAGCCACTTTGCTTTGCGTCGCTTACAAATATGGAATTTATCCTGGGTGATTGATTCGATGTTTATTGCGATGTCGGCTCACAAAATTCACAGAAAAATATGCAATTCGAGTTGGGACCTTCAGCTACAGTAAAGTGCATTATTAAGGAACCATATCATTTCAACACGACATACCAGCATCATAGCAAAGTAGTAGGACCACTTACAGGGCTAGTAACCTACGTCACTAATGTAATCTCTAACCCAAAGCGCTTTTTATTATAAATATGTTTAAAACATGTATAAACGATTATCTGAAGGGATAAACTAGTACATGAGCTGTGGAAATTCATAATGCACATTCAAAAATCAGTAATCGCTAATACTCATATCTATAACAGAAATTCACAATGAAAATAGGTATAGATTTTCACCTGATTTTGAACACCAAACGCAGCTCAACCATTTGAAAAATGCACATAATCACTGTCACTCGTGCGTACAATAACTCCTGCAACAATTACCATCCACTGCATGGACTCCTGATACATGTTGCATGTATCCGATCGTCTGAAGCGATGATTTTGAGATTATATTAGTGACGTAGTTTCATGGCCTTGCTTAACACTCTGCTTTATGAAACATCAAATGCCAGTGACTGATTGCAACATCCATTGAAAGGCAGATATGATTGTGCAGACTAATTTCAGCCAATTGTCAGTTGTGGAATATCTTATTTATATAATCAGTTATTAAAGAATTGCCTTAAATTATTGCCAGGCAATTCTACCAGTGCGTTGACATCGCATTTGGCTCTGTCAGATTAGTTAGTCCATAGAGTGATCTCCCATCCATTGCGCTGTATACAGGAAATTGGCAGCCACTCGCCAGATTCAGAGGTGTAAATATTGTTCCATTGTCCAAGATACAAATTTATGATCCGGTGCTCTCATGACAATGGATGGCATACGCTTTGGAATTCACAGAATCTTAATTGTGAACATTTGTCAGGAATTATTTACCACATAACACGTGCGTGCATAGAGTATATTTTGGATTCCATACAAACTGATCATGATAATAGACCATTGCAACGCGGGTCATGATTTTAAACCAGTTTAAGTTAACTACAGACCCACACCTAAATAGAAAATCAGTATTACTATGAGTGAATGTTCACACATAAACTGGATTAAGATCTGAGTGTGAGAATCGATCAAAGAGATAATGCAATTTGAGGCAGATAAAGGCATGTTTCGCTTGTAAAACTGCGACATCACCTGACTTTATCGGATTGATCGGCAAATGCCCAGAGGCTGCGTGTACACGAGGTGCTCTCGTACCAAGATTAATTCTGAGTAGCAACCCAAGGTTGAAGTTATACATTCAAAACCTGTCCCTAGTGTCCCATGTGACACAAACAATGGAACATTGTGTAATACAATTCGAGCTACAGTCGCCTCACTTGCATGCATATCACGTGAACAAATACACACAAAATAGCACAGCACACAACACTAACAATGTGAGTATATTCCTCAAGCGGTACTGCTAACATTAACACCACCACCCAAATGCGCCAGTCTGTTCTTCCGTTCGTTGGTAAAACATTGTATAGAGCTACGTATATCAGTCATCGTATACACCGAATTTTAAAGGCACTCAATCCGATTAGACGCGCCTCAATTACGATTTCTTTGGCTTCGGCGGTAAAAAAAAATATTTGATTCGAGTGGAGAAACCCACCCATCAAAGCTCAGAGTGATCAGATATCGATTTTTGAAGTTTGTTATTTCTCAAGATGTGTAATAATATGTGGCCCAGAAATCCGTGGTCAAACGGAGGGTCTCGTACAAATTTGCGGATGAAGATGGATAACTCTAAAATCAAGTGGTAATACGGTCAAATTTCGTGATATTTTAGTGATAATACGGCCATATTTTGTTGAAAAAAATGTTGATAAATAACAAGGTTTGGGACATTTGATACCATAGTTGACAGTGGTTAGCATTATTTTGTTGCAATAAATCGATTCTGATAACTAAAGCGTCTTTTGAAGAAATGTTGTTGTTGTATCTTGATGGGATGGGGACCGTCTGATCGGATTGAGTACCTTTAATTATCTGTGTATGCCCATGAATCAGCATATATGGATTCTCATTGAATGGGCTTCATCAATTCATTTATGTTATTTATGGTTCTTAGAGTGAAACAGAGCCAACATACTCTGTATCTCTGACTGTTATCATATAGCTCATGTTTTAGGTACATTTAGTATACTTTCGAGGCAACATGCGACATACAACAGCTATATAGGTATTGTTCATTCATTTTTGGAAGGTACGCTCGTTAGAATATTAATATAATAAACTTCAAGCGAAAAGCCACATTTTCGGTGATATATACTCGATGTGGTGTACATGTTTGCTATTATGATGGCGCATGGGTCATGCTAATTTGCTATGGTGTTGTTGTTGTTGTTGTTGTTGTTGGATCCTGCTAAAACAAAATGTACATAGTGATATGGTGACTGCTAAAACAATCCCTTTTTCAACTGACCGGCATCAAGCAACATGAAAGGAAATGGAATTATTACAATGCATGATGATGAACATTGATGGGTTGAGTATTTACAGGCAAGCCCAGTCGATCATGCGTACACATTCATTCCATTCTGGAGGCTCGGTTCGACGACTTATTTAGGATTTGGGTATACGTTCACACACTGGCCAATTTTACTTTGGTTATGTTAGATGTGATTTGAACTACGCAATGGAAATACTGGTTTAATTTTGTCAAATATGTGGGTTGACAAAGATCATATTGTCCACAATATGTTGTTTTTGGCTCAGTTTATTATTCATACTGCAGTGTACATACTTCTGTGCCATAGTTCCTAGAATTTGCCAGGCAAAAAATACCGTGTGTGATCGTATATATCCCAAGGCAGTCAGTCGGACGTCATACCCCGGATTAAACATGGCACATCGCAAAAAGATTCACTGTACGCTGCTATACTATTTTCCGACAGTATCCTACTCACCTACTATTCCTCTTCTAATTTTAGTAATTTTACAGATCCATTTCGCGCAATAGGATTGACACATAAACACCAGGCCAATCTGAAAATACTTGGACTTTACTTGTTGCAATATTGGTATTCTGTTCGTAATTTAGCACGACAGATATATTATAATACACCACTGTGACGGTAATATATCATTTTGTATTTTGATAAATATTGCATTTTATATTGATTTGTGTGATAAAGTCGATAAAACATTACTAAAAATCCCGCTACTGGATCTGGGCGTTATAAAAGAGTAAGGCAACCGTATAGTATCACTGCCGATTTTAGCTGGTTCACATCGAAGGAAACTTGAACTACAACAAGGGATATAGATCAAGACGGACACCTTCGTGCATTATTATATATCATATAAGCTACATGTCAGTATCACAGCTTCCCCAGTCGAATTAAAAAGCTAATTATCTACAAAATGTCCTTTCATCGAAAGTATTGACAATATGACAAATATGCATGGATAACTCATAAGTTTTCAACTTGTCGCTTTCAACGCACATGTTGTTTTGCCTTGTTGTTCTCTCTAATATAGTCAGTCCTACCGGTACCACGGAAGTGCACACATGCATGCGAATATGTTGGACATTTTTGGAACTGATTAGAAAAACGACTCAGATCGTGTAGCTTTTAGCAGTATTCTGAGTCACAAGTAGTATTGGTTGCCTTTTTGTTGTGCACATCATAGCATAATTATGTATACCTTTCGGTCGTTCAATGCGCACAATTCCTTGCTGTAACATAATATTAGTTTTCTTGCACTTACTCACAAAACACCGAAATTAACATACAACAATATCAAGGTTGGATACCAGTAATTGAGACCATTTTATGTTCAGTTTCATAATTAATAATCTTCACACACGCTGCGCTGTCCATCACTCATCCGCCGTATTTTGTTTTGATTGTCGCACAGCAAGCGAAACAATTCACGCCCACGCTTGGTCTTAATCCTATATTTATGGCACACACTTTCTCCACCGTTTCCACTTGAGTAGACATTTACTCGTTAAACATGTTATTATATAACTGGCTGCGTTAACCCTTTACCCAACAAACCGGCCAAAACCGGCCAAATAAAGCTAAAACAGCCTAAAATATCTTCGGTCTGTCTCAATAGAACCATACAAATATGGATATCATTGGAACCGGCTCCTTGACCACATTGTGATAGTTACAGTTATGCCCTGTGCCAATGCATTATCTTATATATGCGAGTCGACCATAGGTCGCCTCGCATATATAAGAGAATGCATTGGCCTAAAAAAAATCTTTTTTTACCATTTTTTCTTACATTCTTTAACAATTTTATAATTTTTAATGTGTTAAGCCAATGCATTCTCTTATATATGCGAGGCGACCTATGGTCGACTCGCATATATAAGAGAATGCATTGGCACAGGGCCGTTCTGTTGGGTAAAGGGTTAAAGTCAAAACAAAACAACATAAATGCGATCCATGAGCGATGCATGCCGTAGTGTGTATGAAGGTAGTCTAAGTCTTTTACATAACGTGTAGCTGATTAGCGGCAAACTCTTCCGTAACTAAACTTCCTGAGACAAATGGGACTATATATCAACATATATGTCAGCGTATCAAAATATAAATAAGATAAACAATAACAAATTAATAAATATGAATCAATAAATGGATTTCTTCAGTACCAGTGTTTTGTGCGACATCTATTATTGCGTATTGGAAAAATGATGGACTATATATTCATGTACTCGAGCTATTTGCAGAAAACTCTTTCCCAACGTTAATAGTTTCTCCTATAGTATTCTCATATAGTACTATTGCAGATTTTCAAGAAATTTCCAAACTTTCCATGGCACCGCTCTGGATCTAACGACATACCATCCGCAAAATAGAAATACAACTACAATCTTATTATTATTAGTATTCTAACATAACTACAGTAATGCCCTAAGTAATCGACTCCTTAAACACAGCAGAATTATGGGTAACTTTTCAGGATTTAGTCGGAAATATGGCTTGTTGCCATTCATCGGAAAGCCCCGAGAGACTAAATCCTGAAAAGTTACCCATAATTCTTCTGTGTTTAAGGAGTCGATTACTTAGGGCATTACTATATGTGTTCAGAGCGAGGATATATGCACACCGTTTGCAATTGTAGCAAAAAACATATATTGCAGAATAATTCGTAAACTCGTAAATTTCTCATTAACCCTTTACCCAACAGAACGGCCCTGTGCCAATGCATTCTCTTATATATGCGAGTCGACCATAGGTCGCCTCGCATATATAAGAGAATGCATTGGCTTAACACATTAAAAATTATAAAATTGTTAAAGAATGTAAGAAAAAATGTTAAAAAGTGTTAAAAAAAGATTTTTTTTAGGCTAATGCATTCTCTTATATATGCGAGGCGACCTATGGTTGACTCGCATATATAAGAGAATGCATTGGCACAGAGCATAACTGTAACTATCACAATGTGGTCAAGGAGCCAATGATATCCATATTTGTATGGTTCTATTGAGACAGACCGAAGATATTTTAGGCTGTTGAAGCTTTATTTGGCCGGTTTTGGCCGGTTTGTTGGGTAAAGGGTTAATTTGTATAAGTATATGAATCACACTAGGTTACATTATATATATCATGTGTTAGTTTGTCTGGCCTCTATAACACAGTTCGCTTTAACCCTTTGTATACTAACTGGATTCTCCCAGTCAGTTAAAAAATGCACAAATCGGAATGGTCTATTGTTGACTTGCAGGGATGTGCAGATAATATACGGAGATAAATAAAGGTAGAGAAGGGGTCCATTTTATTGAGGGAAATGTTTAGATAATAAGTTCAACAAACGACCTATTGTTGAACTTATTATCTGAACAGTTCTTATACCCCGCAATGATGCTCAATATATAGAAACGGTTAAATTGTGCTGATGAAAGAATCCATTTGGTAAAGAAATGGATAAATATGGACGACGAATGATGCGTTCATACAATGGTAAAAATGTATCTGCAAAGTGTTCGTCGCAGATGGCTATATAATGTGCGATGCATTAACTAGTTACAAAATATGTGCATTTGGTTCGTTGTATCGGTGCTCTGAAATATGTCACTTGTGATGTACGACCGTTTCTATTCATATGTTTTAATTGCTGACTTCTGGAAAATATAAAATAACAAAAGCCACATCTGGATTTACGGAAAACAAATAGAACCCAGACAGTAAATGGTTGTGCATATTCATGCTTGTAGCTAAAAGTTCTTTCATATTACATCACAGTTACTCTCATAGACGAGCACATTGCCAGACAAATGTTCCAGTGTGTGAACGTACCATTACACGTCGTCAAATTTGATAATATCTACAACGTATAGCACGGAAACATAATTAATCGTACAAATATATCAATGACACACAATGTGTCAATCACGTGTACAACGTTCCAATGCGCACAACTCTCTGTGATATTTTAGAAGAGATATGGTACGATTCTGTGTGGCACGCGCTGGCGGTACTCATTCCAGAAAGTTCCATACTTCTTTCCACATTTCCTGTCATCTCGATAACTTCTATGTATCAGAAGTATTACAAGCCAGATGAAGTAGGAGTACGGCATCACGTTGTCAGCCAAAGCTGGCACCGACCAAAAGAATGCAAGCATCAATTCTGGTATGTAGTGGAAGTGCCTAGAAAGTCCCCACCAACCGGAAATTAAAAGGATACTCTCTTTGGTCTGTCCATTCTCCAGCTTGTATTGGGCGCGAATAATCTCCGGCTTTTTACCCCAAACAAGGCAGTTACCGTCTGCAAATCTGACCTCTTGTTTCTGCATGTCAGCCCGATAGTTTACATAGATGGAAGCAAGGCCAAGTCCCAATATAGTTACAGTCCAGAAGGGTCCTAAATGCACTGGGTTGTTCACTAAATACAGGCCAACCGAAGCGTAAAATCCCGGCACAAAAACTAAACAGCCCCAGCATATGTAATAGCCGGCTCGGTCCAACATGATATCGATTGTGCCCATGTAACCACCTTCCCACCAGAAGAACTTGCTTATGTATACCATCTGTAGAACGGTTGATACGAACATACTGTCCACAAATCCCCAGAGCTCGTGGCTCTTGACAGCATAAACCATCAAGAGCAGTCCCCATACCATCATGCCGAACCGACAATTGGTAAACACTTTAATGTCGAATCCTAGAAATCTGGGGTAAAGTTCTGTGCCCCAATAGTAGTCAAATATGAAGTTTCCGGTCGTCCCTGAGTCTGAAGACGAAGGCGCGTATAGTCCTTTGAAATATAACAGAAGACAGAAAACCAAACTAAAAATACACAACGAGAAAATGACTTCGTCAAACCTGTCGTACACTATAGTAGGTGATAGACCGAACTGTTTCAGGATTAAAGTGAGAACGAAAAACGTTGCTATGGTTACGACGTACTGGAAGAATCCATTGTCTTTGTATATCGGTGTGTTGCCTTTGTCTGTGATTGGGCCCCGAAATGTCCGTCCTGGGAGTATTTTCATCAGAATCAACGCGAAGACACAATATCCAGTGATCAATAAGGTAGCAAACCAACTTCCAAATTTCACATGGGACCAGATAGTGGCCAATCCGTTGTACATTGCTCCGTGTATAGAATTGCCTTGGAAGTGTTGAGCTAATTTTAAGTAGCTGCCGTTACATTTCACAGCAGTGAACCAAAGCACCATGACGAAGTTTGGCGTGCTTAGCATCAATCCTATAGGAAGTAACGTGCGGAAGAAAAACCGGCGGATGTTCACTGAAATCCGGTTTTTCGTTATCGTTTCGACGCCATGTTTGTATTCCTGCAACCCGCTGGAGAGCACATCGGAAGGGTTGTCGGTATTTGCTGGACGCTTCATTGGGCTTTTTCTCAGGGTGATAGAATCATTGCCACTACTAGAATACGCCATCAATACTGAGTACCTGAAAAAGACCAAAGTTTCAGTGAATGCGCATTTCAAACTATCAACCTGCAGTAATGAAGTGAACGATTAGCTCATATATGAGATAATAAATATGTTGATCTGGTTTAGTCGAGCATGTGTATCTGTGCTCACATAATGCGTGAAAAATGCTAATATATTGTAAAATCAAAACGAAATGCATACAAGGCGTGCCGTCCTGATTTTAATTTATTGTGGTTGATCGATGACGACATGGTGTGACATTGATTCAACCAAGCGGCGACGCCACAGTCTGGGGAAAATATTCTTTGTATAGAGCCATAACACTATACGGGCGACATACACGAAGCTCGTGTATTGTACACACGTGCATCGCGTGTTAACCACCCCCTCCTCCACCCCGTCCCCTGACGAAATTTACACTCATGGCTGGCAATATACCCCAACCTTTCTTACGAATACACAAATATCCAGTTTAATTCCCAGAATATTCATATATTCATACATATCATTGTGAATTGCATGCACTAACACATTTCTTCTCACTATGTATTGTTCTACGATGTGTGAATCTAATAAATTGAATTGAATTGAATTGACAAGTAAAGCACGTTCGTCCTTTTGTAACGACTATAGACGTTGTCGGTGTATCCTCGGGTCGAGTTACCGCCGTTTTGGGGCGATCGGTCATCCACATCAGTTGATAACGCAAATATATGCCGCACGTATTGGCCGTGTGATTAACACACATACGTGTTCGTTGAATGTATGGTACATACATATGCACATAGCCTATGTGTACACCTTATGCTGGGTCTGGGAAATCTTCGCGTTCTTGTTGTGAAAAGAGTGTCTATATCAGCTAGCCATTCACCAACCTTCACGACATGTGACCCAACAGCAACATCGACTCGACAATACAAACCACTCGTGTAACAGACAAGGTTATAAAATTATGATTCAATCAAACAATCATGCAACAGCAGACCACGACCAACCGAAAATACACACACAATGGAACAATACACAAACAATACTCCGCGTCTGTATTGCTTTAGTATAACTATGTCATGGATATACGCGGCTGTATAATACATAAACTTGAAGCAACTCGCCACAAGCTGTTGTTATTTTGCTTTTATGTAAATAGCAATAATATTATTCCATGTGTCCTTGGCACCTAAGTTTGAAAAAGTATGAACTATTTGAAAATGTATTAAATATTTTAATGAGAGTGTGTCAAATATACAAATCAAACTTAGACAGTTTGTTATTGCACATGTACCGGGATATGACCCCACAAGCACGTCTTAAACATATCCGTAAACCCACGCTATTAAAGGGGAATAATTCTTGCTTCGATGAAGTTTATCCAGTTCTAACCGAAAAGTTTTAACACGAATTCCATAAAAATCCGCCAGGCCACACCTTGCCTTAAGAATGTGGCATTAATTGACCGGTGACGTTTTTAGAAAAATATATTTTGGGAACACTTCAATTTTTAAGTCGAAAAAGAGCGATAACTCCGACAAAAATCACCGGACCGGAACCATATTCAAACTTGACCTGAATAATGTGCATGATGGATATTCCTCTTATAAAGTTTCGTGGGATGTTTAACTCATACCTTCAATCATACCGACAACAACAATCGAAACCATCAATCTAGAACAGAATGTATAACTGTTCACAAAAAGTGAAGATGGTTAGAAAGAGACGTTACATGGCATAACACCAGAATCTGTCAACGTGTGTGAAACAATAATCTGGATTGGAATTAAGACACTGACTGGTTGAACAATATGTTATTATCAAACGTGATAGCACGTGTCTGTGAAATTGCTGGACGTGGTTAAAGGCACGTGAGGCCTTAATTGCCGAAAATATTCATATTTGTTCCAAACACTGTAAACAGAAAAACATTAAAACACATACAGTTTCGTTCATATATACCATGACCATCGCGCAAACAGCATGTTATCGTAAATACCTGCTGTATTTTACCTAAGAAAGAGCCTGATTGTGTTACAGAAGACCGCACAATGCTACTGGCTAATCACACACAAATGGCATAAACGCTCTTTATTATTTCCATATCAGGAATTCACCAACAAAGAACGCTCTGTATGTTTACCATCATAATATAAACAAACGCCAGAAAAGTAACTTTTATGCTCTTGTTTACATAACAATGGTCAAACATGTGACAATAACATACTGTTTATGTGATATTTCTTATTTGTACACGGACAAAGTCTATCTACATTTTGATGTGTGTCTTTCTGTTTGTAGCGGTTTTTGACGGGTGAAAATATGTTCACATGATACCCACCGCCAAGGCCAACCGTACCTTTAATACACATGTATGTCCTAAGCAAATCAACAACAAAATACCAAATACCATGCAGATGAGGAGTATTTCATAAATGACTTGCAGAGCGATTGGGGTCATTGGATCTTGACCGGTGGAGTAATTAAATAAAGTGTGTTTAATTACTCTGCGGTCAAAACCAATGATCCCAATCGATCTTCAAGTCATTTTTTATAATCATATACCAGTACATTTTAATATTAATAATTTGAACAACTTTTCAAAACTACCACAACAATAATTGTAAGTAACATAAATTATATTGTTCAAATTATGCTCTTCATTACTGGAGGTTAATAAACAAATAATAGTCTCGCAATAACAACACGCAGCGAGCGCGTGAGCACGGTCGGCTTTAAGTGACGTAAGTGGTTCATCGCTTCACAGATAATTATTTGGTTATTTTTTAGCGACAAAATGATATTCTTTGGCATATGAAGGTCTGGAGGTTTGGAACCCTGGATGCATCTTTAAATCTGTGAATAAATATATTCTGCTTAAAGGTACGGTTGGCCTTGGCGGTGGGTATCCTGTGAAAATATTTACACCCGTCAAAAACCGCCACAAACAGAAAGAACAACAAAATGTAGACATACTTTGTCCGTATACAAATAAGAAATATCGCATAAACAGTATGTTATTGTCATATTTTTTACCATTGTTATGTAAACAAAGGGATAAAAAGTAACTTTTCTGGTGTTTGTTTATATTATGATAGTAAACATAAAGAGCGTTCTTTGTGGGTGAATTCCTGATATGGAACGAATAAAGAGCGTTTATGCCATTTGTGTGTGATTAGCCAGCAGTATTGTGCTGTCTCATGTAACACAATCAGGCTCTTGCTTAGGTAAAATATAGTAAATCTTTATGATAACATGCTGTTTACGCGATGGCCATGGTATATATGAACGAAACTGTATGCGTTTTAATGTTTTTTCTGTTTACGGTGATTGGAACAAATATGAATATTTTCGACAACTAAGGCCTCACGTGCCTTTAAAAACCAACTGAGTTACTGTCAGGATGTCTATGTCACAATTACAACGGTTACTATTTCCAAAATGTATACCATCATTATATAGACAGGTGAAGAGTGCATGTGCCGTGACAAACCTGATTTAAAATTATGACATGATTTGGTGTCTATCGGAGGAGTATACTAGAGGGAGCTAGCTATAAATGTGGGAACACATGTCAATATTTGATTGGTTAATTAATGTTCATGATAATAGTTGGGCCTGGGATATAGTGGTCACTGTACAAATACATAACACAAACATTGTACATTGCCAATTGTTTAGTTTCTGTAGTCAAGACTGTCTTGTATTATATTAATATGATATAGTTTACAGCAAGCAGCAATATGAATAGGCATTGTATAATTATATGGTACTCTATACCTGGTAGAAATATAAACATAATTTGGTCCAATCACGACTCCGATGATTTTGATAGCTCATCATTATAATTAATTTATATAATAAGGGATCGGTATTCAAAACAGGACATGACATGAAGTGTTAATATTTTAATCCGATTAACTGATCGATGTTAAAACTTATGCAGGTGATTGGTTTGTCATCATAAACCTGCACGTAAAATACGAACACGATCGGATAACAAACACATTAGTTATCGCATCGGATAGCACAGGTATATGGTATGGATGAATAGTGTTAATAAGTTCTAACCCGATAAACCGATCGATACCAAAAACTATAGAGGTGAGGGGTGTGTCATCATAACCCTGCACATAAATACGAACACGATCGGATAAAGTTATCGCATCGGATAGCACATGTTAGGAAACATCAATATATATGATTGTATCATTTAGTTGTGTACTGTGCTTACTGCTGCATCATTTCTCAGTATGCATGGTTACGTCTCAATTTTTGAACAAAGAACACTATATGGATCACCAAGTTAGACACGTACGTGTAATATTACTCTAGGTGTACCTAATAATCGTCATGGACTAAATGATAGTGACTGGTGGGAATTTGAGCTGAAATTAATAATAGTCTCAATACCAAATAATAGTGATCGTTGGGACTTTTCTCCAAAATTAATAATCGTGCTGACACTGTTATAGTTACCGAGAGAAGGGACTTAGCTTAGATCATGCCATGAATCTCTACTCTGGCTAACGCCCGTATAGATCATATTCCACCAGTACAATACCTGGGAAGTTTTTGATATTCTGACCCTTCTGACGGGGAAATTTATAACATTGAACAAACAAGGCAGGAAATATATTTCTTTGTTTATATTTGCTCCTCGATAATCTACTTCAAATTATGGGTGGTTCCAGATTATATAGTAAAACTCATTAGTTATGTTAAGTGCACCTGTCAATCACGCATCCAGTTTCGCATACGGCAATCAATGCGAAGATGCATATCATTACCGTTGCATGTGTCCCCTGTACCAATCAGAACGAATAGAAATGTATCATTCGCTACACAGAGAAGGACTCAAATTAACACATATGAATGATTTACTTTCTGGCATCCAAAACATAGATATAAAACAAAATGTGAAATTGTTCAAAATAGTACAACATTTTATTACGGAAACTAAACTTTTTGACAAATGATATCAACTTAATTAATAAGTAGGACATAAATATGTTTATTGCTTTTTTTCGACCTGGTTCTTGCTCGGCAATAACAATGTTTTAAATAAACACAATCGACGTTGGCACCTCCACCACCTTACATCATCCTTTCCTAACGATCCGCAAAGATCATCCTTCACCAGTCACCATTCTCTCACAAGCTGTAAATAAGTTACTTATTGTGCCACTTTGTCAATTATGTAATTTTGTAACAATGTATACCGGAGAGGGGCTCATTAAGTTATGTAACTTGTGCCCCAATCCACTTTGTATTATTACAAATAGAATATGTTTAAAGTAATCCAGTTGCAAAGAAACTCATTTTAATCTTTTTCATTTGGGCAGTATATTGAGCAAGGATGGCAACGTTCCCAACACATGTGCATGGGGCTGACGTCCGGAAACTAGTTCACATAGAGGTGTGGACCCAGTGCGACACACCCCACCCCATGTAGCTCACTGAAGACTACTAATCACACCCCTGATGCCAAAGTTTTATCACACGCACTGCATAATCATACTATACAGCCATTAAGTCTATATTATCAAATCCAGCCTATATACAGCAACACTTACTTTTTAAAAGAAGGAACACAGCTGGACCACAAGAATTTACACAGCGCAGTGTGGGATTATCGACTGGCTCCAAAGTGTTTTATATGATATCAGAAGTATCTGAAACGAGCAATAAAGGAGAATATACTAAACTGAGTCAATTAGCTATGTAAAATTGGAGTACTAGCACCAATTATACCGCATAAACACAATCTGTCACAGTGGTACGGAAATAGGACATTACGTGATGTATAAAACTCTGCAACTCGTCGTGTTAATAAAAAGTCACACTATTGAGTACACTTACACTCGTCTATCGATTTGTGAACCGTTTTCAAACGATCATGTTAACGTTCATTTGAACCCGCCAATTATGTGTACCTAATTTGGAAGGATAAATAATATTGATCGTCGATAAATGCACGAGATATCGACCAACAAGCAGGTTGCATATATGTATATAGTCGGAAAAAAATTGTTTCTGATATTTCGCTCATAATTAAGTGAGACAAATGCTCTTTATTTTTACCATATCAGTAGTAAAATAACACTCAGCGGTCCTTATAGTTGCATGTTGAATTAGATCTCACATATATACCCGACATGAGCAGGGGGGGGGGGGTGAAAAAATTTCTTCCGGCACGTATGCCGGGGTGGGTGGGTGGTCAAAGCCACCAACAAGCAATTTTTTCCGCAACTAAAAAAAAAAAATCCTGCTTGTTTTTAGTGTTTTGGCAATGAGTTGGGCTTCAAAACCACTTTGAATCAGTTTGAATGAGAGAAATAATGTAATTCTAACTGGTAAACTGACTGCAGGCAGTTATCGTGTTGTATTTTGTTGCAAATTTTGAAATCCAAGATGGCCGCTGGCAGCCATGTTTTTTTGGCCGAATGACCTCAAAATGACTCATTCCTATTTACATGTCCATGTTAACATCCATGATAAATAGTATGCACATAAATTCATATACAGCTGTTTACAGTGAATTTCCCCCCGCAAATCTCTGTTTTAGTGTTAAAGTGGGGGGGTGGGTGTCAAAAAATGGTCGGAAAAAACTGCCGAAAACGGAAAAAAATGTGTACGTATGTCACGTGTTTATCGACATATTGCGATGCTCAGAACCGGGACAGAATGTCTAGAAATAATTTGGTTTCCCAACGGTAAGTAGCTTTATAAACTTCCTCTTTTTAAAGTCAATGGCCGGATCGTCATCTCCAGTTTAAACATCGGAATTTAGACCTGGTTTAAACCTACATTGACGGTCCAGCCAAGTCGAATCTAAGGGTACGTTCATACACTGGCAAGTTTGCACGGTATGGTTTGCAGGCATTTTGTCGTAGAAAACGATATGGTGCCAGAATATGAACGGAAACAAGCACATAAAGTGCATCTGTGCCACAGCGAACTACGTGCGAAGTAAAATCTCTATATTTCCACTAGTAACGATGCTACCGAAATTTGCCTGTAAATATCATGCAATTATCTCGCAAGAATAAATCATGCAGGTATTTGAAGGCAAATTCCAATAGCACTGTTACAAGTGGAATTAGATAAATGTTACTTCTCATGTCTTTCGTTTTTGTAAAGATGCATGTTATGTGCATGGTTCCGTTCATATTATGGCACCATGTGGTTTTCTATGACGAAATGCCCACAAAAGCATACCGTGCAAACTTGCCAGCGTATGAACGTTGCCTAAGTGGGCGTTTGTTTGTTTTTCACAAGCAGGCCAGTAGAATTAGGGCGCGTACACATGAAGCTGCAAGAAAATATCTGCAAGAAAATATCAGGTACAATTGTACTCTGATATTTTCTTGCTGCAAAGATTACGCCCGTGAGAAAGCGGCGGGTTAGTTGACGTTGATTGAGCTCAATGTGACTAGTGTTATAGTCGTGTTTGTTGAACAACCTATAGTCCATATCGAATATTCATAGAGTTATAAAGTGCTACGGAAAATTTTAAATGCCACCTATTTTAACGAGAAAGGAACGCGCCCTCTATGCATACAGTCCAAATTAAAGTAAAACAACTAAATCAAGGCATGTGAGGTACCAAATTATAAAGCATCCCCATACACGTAGAGGGTTTCCATTCGGGGGTGTCCACGTTGGGAAATTCTAACTGCACCCACCCCCCTTGAATCAGAATCATACCAAACACAAGTTTTCCATAATTCCATTTGCACCCCCCCCCCCCTTGCACCCCAGTGCTCTTAGGCCTAATATTAGACCACGGTTCGGCCGGCCCGGTGTGCGAAAAGTTTGTAATCTGAACAAGAAAATCGCAAAATCCTACCATCTAGACTTAGCTCAATCATTCCTAGAGTTGGAAAGTTCAAACCTGACGCCCCACTTAGGTTGGAAAATTTACATCTGATGACAATTCCAATGACAATGTTGACCAAATGTATGACAATATTGTTTTCTTAAATTAACTAGCAGTTTTTGACTTTTGACTCAGGCTGGTCACGGGGGAGGGACCAGGACACAAGCTTTCAAAGTGTTGGAAATGTCCAACCTGTCACCCCACTGAGGTTGGAAAGTTTCCAACTGATGACCATTTCAGACCTTTTTTTTTACCAAAAATAGGAAAATATGCAAATATTGGTCCAAAAACAATTAATTCCCTCAAGAATTTAAACAAAAATCAAACTACAAGAACATTTTCAACCTATTGTTGCTGTGAAATTTCCAACTAATGTTTTGGCAGGTATGAAATGTCCAACTGTTGAAAATATTGACCAAAGTTGGGGGTGATACACACCCCAAGCCCCCCCCCCGTCGCCACGTCTCTGTACACTACACACGTATATACATGTATATATAATACATCAGCGGTTCTGACAACCAATGTAAAATGTAAATTCGTAGTATGTTGAAACAGACGATACTATTGATGGATCATAACTCGAGTGCTTGAATTGTCACGATCATATCCCTGCGAGATTAGTTAACGGATACCGATGGCCACCTATCAAGGTGAACACATATCACCAATTGCCGATAAAATATCAGCGCGCTGCCTTCGTCTGATATTTTCCGGTATTATTTATTTCATTGGTCAAGTAAGTCACATGGGGCATACCTGATATTTTCTTGCTGGCCATGTGTACGCGCCCTTATTGTTGTCACGCCCTCAATTATAGCGAACAAGCACATGCACGATCCGCCACAGTCGCCACTCCCACCTTATGGACACGCCACCATATCGATATTATCTGTGCAGCTCCACCCATGATGTAAAACGCGGTCCGAAAGATTCGACATCTCGGGTCTGGCCTCCCTAAACGGGATTTAGCTGGACCGTACGTATACGTCGAATTATATGGTTTATATAGTTGTCGGTTTAAAGGTGGATTATCTCTTTATAAACATGTATTATATAGTTACCGAGGTATAAAATATTAGATCTGAATCGAAGACTCCTGTCCGAAAATGCTTCTATCGAATTTATTTCGAATATTTTCTGGTCTAAAAAGGTGTTGTTGTTTAGCTAACGAACAATAGTAGTTACTGTTAACAGAGACCATAAATTTTATTGTGCAATTTTGTCACAAATAAACGTTAATTATACTCATTATCGCTTATAATTATGGAATAAAACAATACAACCAATCAATCTGGGACATTTGACATTCGGTGCGTAGCCATAGGAACAGCCTAATGCTTAATATCGCTATATGGTATCACCCGAATGGTCTGTTCTAAAAAATAGACAAATAAACGGGCCCAATAAAATAATCGAAATAAAATCAATATTAATTGATAGAAGCCTTTCCGGACAGGGGTCTTCAGTTCATATTTATTGTTTTATACCCACGCAACTATTTCAAATTTGTTATTTAAAGAGGTAATCCATATTTAAGGTTATAGAGCTCAAACAATTATCGCAATAAACAAAAAAAGGTTATCCCCACACACTTTACAAATATGCTCGTTGTAGTAACTATCGATTATATCTGTCGATAGAATGTATACAAGTACGATTAATTATCTCGATGATACAGATACACGACTGCTAGACCATGGGTCTGGTTGGACCAGGTTTAAACCAGAGATGACGAATGCGTCATTTAGACCTGTGGTATCGGGTTAAACCATGGATTTAGCTGGCAAACGGCGCAAACCTAGAGGTTTATGTAGACCAATTTTAAACCGGAGATGACGAAACCTTCCAAGTTGCAATACATGTCTATATGCATGATCATCAAAAGTTAAAAACCTCCCATTAATGGTTTCATGTGTAATTACTTTCTGGTGCAGAAAGCATAGAAAAGTTAGTGTTAAATAGGACGGGGAATACTTAAACTAAATAACGTAATAAAAAGAGAATTATAAACAATCAACGAAGACATCACCGGTGATGGGGGCATGACTGATATCATGCAATTCCATGATTTCTGCCAAATCCCAATCTCTAATGTAATCATGTATTTATGTATATTACACAATTTATGTTCATTCATGTGTATGCTTTAGAAAAATTAATGTGTTTACACCAAACTGAATAATAGTTATTGTGCGCTGATGTATCGTACCTGCTGTGCTCAAAGCAGCTCGGTGCATATATGATTATAATAATTTGTCGCATCAAAAACAAAATACGGGTCCCCCTTTTCTGCGACATACAAATGTAAAGAGCGTTCATTGCTACTGTTTTTTTTCTGATAAAAAATAAGGATCGATAGATCAGCTTAATTTGATAAAAGGAGTGGACCACAGGCGAAAAGGATCTGGGCCCCCTTGTAGCAAAAAGTAGGTAGGGCCACAGCCCCAACTTTGTACTATTTTTTCAATAGTTGGAAATATCATGCCTGACACAACATTGGTGGGAATACGATACCAAAAGAGTGGTAAATTTGTTCTAACAGTTTGATATTCCAGCCGGCATTTATAGTGAAATGCGTTGATTTTAGATCAAAAATCAAAGATTATCATACTTTCGATCAAATTGTTAGACTGATAAGGAAACCAGTCAGAAAATTCTAAGCATAACATGGTAGGTATTATACCAACCAATGGAAAGATTGGGGTACCAGTTGGAAAATTTAAACCCGCGAGGTGCATGGAATTTATCGGACTTGGATATTCCGTCGTCGCAAGCTAGGGTATAGGGCGCAGCAGGAAATTTTAAGGTGGAAAAAATTGAGCAAGGAGTGAAAAAATAAAACAAAATAAAATAAACATTAAAACAAAAGTTTATTTCGGTTAAATTGAGCTGGGAGTTAAATCTAAAAAACAATTTTATTTTTAGTTACGTCCCTGGCTCCGCCTCGCATTTGACCCAGTGACCTAATTTAACAAATCTGAACGCAAAGACCCTTCATACCAAATATGAACCCATACTTGAGAAGAAGTAGCTTTAATAATTACATTGTATTGACAGAGTTATGGCCCTGATTTCGCAACTATTTGACCCAGTGACATCATTTGAACAAATCTGAATGCGAGTCACCTAGGAAACATCACTCCAAATATAAACCCATTCGGTCGTATGGTTCTGGAGAAGATATTAAAGAATTGTTGACGGACGGACGGATGGATGGACGGACGGCTAGACGGGCGACGGACGAGGAATGATGACTATATCTCCAACGGATACTTCATGTATACCCTGACGGATGTTATAACTTGGTCAGCTTTTCAAAATTAAAATTAAATATTAAAAAAATTGAGCAAGGAGTAAAAAAATAAAAAATAAAAATATATATATATATAATAAACATTAATAAAACAATTTAAGGCAAAGGTCGCAAAGCTCAACATCCAACTTCCTGCTTTTATCGAAATATTTCTTCACATTTGACCAACCAACAATTTGACCACCCCCTCCCAACGAAGACCCTCTGGTATATAACCATGTCTCTGGATCTTGGTTTAACTATACTGTCGAAGATTATGTGGCACTGTAATGCTTTTCATACATATTCAACTGTCATATCTCTCCATGGATTAATTGAATTTCACGATATATTACTGTCCTTTATTTTATATTTAGGTCGACAATGCGGTCTAGCTCTCCTGCATTCGCGAATTGCGTCTCTATTAATGTAATGGCCCGATGCCAACCCCATATGAATGAGTGCGCTCCTCGGTCGTTTTTGTATCTCAGTGGAACTACTGCTTTCACAGCATATACTCTGTGTAAAGTTGCATACAGAATAGAGAGGCATTATTTCAATTCAGAAGGGGGACTGCAATCTTCTGACAACACAGTGCTACAAAAATAGATGAGTAAAGATATTGTGCATCTGATTTTGTCGTATGAATGCAGATATAAAACAAAATTACTTCTAAACAACGTCACACATGCGTGACTGGTACATCCAATCAGGGATGCGGAGAGGGTCACACCCCTAGCTTTTGTCAAAATTTGTTTAACATTGTTTTATTTGCCCCTAGATTTATAAATATGATTGAACACAACATTTCGATGATGAAAACATGAGAAGAAAAGAAAAGGGGGAGCGGATCTAGCAGCAAACAGATATTTGCTTTTATCGAAAATGACACTTCCTGCAGCTTCCTGCGCATATTCCGTGAGAGGTGCATGTGGCGAGACGCCAGAAATGCAATATACCATAAGCAAAACGGGTACATTTGTTTATTACGCATTCGGATTCAAGTCGCCAACACGTTGCCGAAAAAACAATTGTTGAAGAATTTTCTGATACCATGCGATACTATACAAGGCAGTCAATGACTGTGGGTCAATCATCAGACTGTAAAGCCGGAGAAGACTGGGACTCGGAAGACTACAATAGTCATTACTTGTCCAATCACTTTAAAATAAGTAGTTCTCAATAAGGAAACACGTAGATGGTCTTCATTGAACGGTGGGAGGGGATGTGGTGGTGTCCACCTTGAAATATCACTTCTACACACCCTCCCCTTCCCTCCATAATAGATCATTGCCCATTACTCCCGACTGGACCAAACTAAATTACAACTAGTACTGGTACTTCGATATCTCCAACTGTTGGAAATTTATCAAAACCTTACTGATACTACCGGTATATATCAAAATTATTACATGTAATATAGCAATCTATACACAAGTAACGATGTTAATAGCCTATATAAACATAATATTGTAACACTTGCCTGTACAACTTCATAGAACATAGCACGTGGGAATTAATCTAATTTATACCACGATCGCCTATCTTACTATATAAATAAAGCCATCTGTTTAAATTGTACATTTAATCAACATCTGTTGATTAAACGTGCCTACTGTTGATTAATTTTCGTAGAGTGGATTAAACTTTCTCCATACAATTTGAACGGAAAAGTGTTTATCCATCGCATTGTAAAGATCGTAGCATAAACTTCGCAGATTGAATTAAACTTTCTCCATACAATTTGAACGGAAAAGTGTTTATCCATCGCATTGTACAGATCGTGGGATACTTCGTGTATACCCTGACGGATGTTATAACTTGGTTAAAATTTTTTAGCAAGGAGTACACAAATTTAAAACTAGAGGCCGATCACGATCGGCAGATGTTTAACCCATCCCTTGGCGATAGTAAATTGTTATGATCAGAATCATAATCTTTTAATGTTGAATTATAGAATATACTGTTATGATCTAAAGTAGTATATGACAAATGTACATAATAACCAGTAATAACACACATTATTGGAATGTATGAGTCAATATAGAAGGGTTAATATAACATCTAAACTCTAGAGCCTGTCACCACTATCATAGTGTAAGCAGTTCTATTCATGTTGTTGCAAATTGCCATGTGAGATATCAAAATAATATAATTATTTATTTAATGGAAAAGGTTAAAAGACATGGAATGGGTAAAAGTGGTTAAATCACCTATCTCTGCCCTGTTTGATCCAATGTAGTCCCACCATCCAAGGACTTAGAGAGCTCCATTTGTCTAGTTAAATAAATTCACATGGCTAAGTTGTGGTTAAAAAGATAGCTAAATCAATTTATCCAATAATTCACTAATCTGTGTCTCTTATACAGAGCTAACATATGAGGGCTATAAATAACTCTCAATAAACCATATTGTCTTTTTATCTCTCTCACAGAGAAGCAGGTATTCATTAATTGTAAGTTACTTGGATTATAATTGGATAATTCTTAGTTGAAAAAGGGCCATATCTCTGGTATAACAAATTGGATCTAACCCATATTCAAACTCGTTCTGTATTTTGAGTTGAGAAACTCACATACCAAATTTGGTTCCTATCAGATGAAAAGTGGTTGATTTATCGAAGTATGTGTGAATTATATGTCAAAGGACCATAACTCCATTACAAAAAATCCGATCAAACCCATATTCGAACTCAATCTGTATGTTGGTCTGAGAAACTCATATACAACATTTGGTTCCGATCAGATAAAAAATGTTTGAGTTATGGCAGAATGCGTGAATTCTAAGTCGAAAAAGGGCCATAACTTTGTAAAAAAAAGTTTGAGTTATCGCATTACACGTAAAGTGTCTACGGGCGGACAGACGGATGGACGGACGGACCGACCGACGGACGGACACACGACGAGTGGTCAATGCGGACAACGACACTATGTTTACCATACTATGGTATGGGTAAACATAAAAATGTATATATATATATATATATATATAATAAACATTAATAAAAAAAGTTTAAGGCAAAAAACAAAGATATTTAATTCTCAGGCAATTTTTTTTTAAATCAATGCGGGAGCGAGGGTTTTATTTTTATTTTATATTTTTCTCTTCTGCCCACCGACTGGCATGGTATAGCTTCCATCGCAATAGCATAGCAATGAAACATAACTTATTTCCCTTTGACAGTTTCCTATTTTCGTGTTACGGGTTTTCAAATACGGGGAAAATTTGAAATCCAACAAAATGGTCCAACGCGGGCTATTTTTTTTCGACGCGGCTATGCCTGAGCATCAAAACCTTTTTTTCTTCTTTTTTTCATGCCTAACTGGATTTTTTTTTTCGGTGGAAATTGAGCAAGGAGTGGATCGAATCTAAACAAAATTAGTTTTTTAGTTATGTCCCTGGCTCCGCCAGCATTTGATCCAGTGACCTCATTTGAACAAATCTGAAACCCAGTCACACAAGGACCCTTCATTCCAAATAAGAACCCATTCGGCCTTATGCTACTTGAGAAGAAGTCGTTTAAAGAATTAGTTTTGAGGGAAAGAGTTATGGCCCTGGCTTCGCAACTGTTTGACCCAGTGACATTATTTAAACAAATCTTAATGTGTGTCACATAGGGAACAACCACAGCAAATATGAACCCATTCGATCTTATGGTTCCGGATAAGAAGATTTGTTGATGGACGGACGGATGGACGGACGGACGGACAAGGAGTGACATTGTGAGCTAAAAACAGTAAAAAACGAGAGGCCGATCACGATCGGCAGATGTTTAACCCATACCTTGGCGATAGCGATTAGCTATTTTTATAAATTTTATAAATCCTTACATCAACCTTTTCATGAGTGCTAAAGTTTCAACAATTCACACTTAATATAGTGATCATGTGAAAAATATTTAGTTATCACATTGTGTCAACAGGATTGGCGGAGGAATTTAATATTTTTAAGCAAATAAACCAAATGACCCTCACTATGCAGGTTAGGGGTGTGTTCTTGTCAACTATGCCAAGAACTACATGTATAAACATAGTCAATGGAAATATTTGAGTTATCAAATCGGATAGAATAGGGTTAATCTTACCCAAACTAATGAACTGATAAACACAAAATAGTCTATACAAAGCATGTCATTGGATTTAGAAACCCATACAATAAGTCAGTCTCAAGAATACCAGCACCATTAGTATTACCCTGGAGCCCAAATGCAACTGAGGGAATTTCAAAATAAGACATTTCCTCTAATGATGAATATATAATTGGTGATTTATTGAAACCCTTACTGAACCTGGATCAAAGTGAAAGGGATAATATTATATCTGTCAATCGCATAATATGTGTCTATGGAATGGTTTAATTTTAATCCCAAATCCATGCAAATCAAAAGTGGATCACCATCAACCTGGACATAATATAGGAGAATGATCAAACGAAAAGCTTCAAAACCATATGATGTGTGGAGAGGGTTAATCATTTGCAATGACATCACATCATGGAACTGAGGAATGTGTGGATTAATTTTTGTCTAAGATAAGACAACAGTGTATGTAGACAACAATGTCTGTAAAACATCCCTACAAATTAAGTAACAATGGACTATTCCAATTTAATATTTTAGAATAGGTGTCCTATCGTGTTTACATAAACTTTAGTAATGAACCTGTTTCAGCAAAGGGGTTAACTTAATATTGCACAGAAAACAGCACTCCACCAGATAGCCATCAATCAATTTGACATTAATATGATAACAAATCCTGCCAGCCAGGAGTACCACTATCAGACTTTATAGCATGTCCATAGACATAGTGATAATTAACTCATTTCAATAACACATGGTCTGCCAGATATGTTCTCTTACAATTCCCAGCAGTAATTATTTGAATTATAAAGGGTCATAACTCTGTTAAAATATATCGGATCAAACCCATATTCGAACTCGATCTGTATTTAGGGGTGATAAATTCATATGCCAAATTTGGTGCTGATCAGATGAAAAATGTTTTGAGTCATAGCAGCTTGGGTGAATTCTAAGTAAACATAAGAGTGAAAAGGGTTAATTAAACAATACCAAAAACCATACAGACTAAGAACGTGCTAAGAAAAACCTAGGTAAGAAATATGAGGCAGATCAGAAGAAATATGTTGAACTTATTGCATTGGATAGCATGTGTGTAAAGGGTTAATTATTCTCTAAACCGATCAACCAATCAATACCAAAAACTATACAGATGAGGGGCATGTCATCATAAACCTACATATCAAATATGAACACAATCGGACAAAATATACTTTGGTTATAGCATCGGATTTTTGTTTTTTTAATTTTATTTTCGAAAAAGGGTCCTTTAAAATAAATCGGATCAAACCCATATTCGAACTCGATCTGTATTTTGGGCTCTGAAACTCGCATACCAAATTTGGTTCCAATCAGATACAAAATGTTTGAGTTATGGCAGAATGCGTTAATTCTAAGTTGAAAAAGGGCCATAACTCTGTAACAAAATCTCGGATCAAACCCAAATTCGAACTTGATCTGTATTTTAGGCTGAGAAACCCATATACAAAATTTGGTTTCGATCGGATATAAAATGTTTGAGTTATCGCATTACTCGTAAAGTGTCTACGGACAGACAGACGGACAGACGGACAGACGGACCAACGACGAGTGGTCAATCCGAGCAACGACACTATGTTTACCATACTATGGTATGGGTAAACATAAAAATGTGTCAACCCCATATGAACAATGACATGGCGGTGCAAGTAATTATCTATATTTATATTTGCGAATTCCTGTATGTCTGTCTGTCTGTGTTCTATATAAATTAACGGGGACAATCTAGATGGTTCCAAATGCGTCTAACGGGAGTAACTTTTTATGAGGAAGATAATGGTGCATGTTAGAATCAAGCAACAAAATCGATGTCATTCTGTTGTCGCCGATTTCTACTAAATGTATATAATATAATCATCTCCATGATATGTGGAGTCTAAGTTTAAAGATGTCAAAAGTAGGCCCGTTCGAGTCAGAGTTGGGGAGGGGAGAGGCACCAGCATTGATAAAACTACGTTTAGCGCAGATTTCCACCAAATTGATACATAGTCTTCTCCATAATACGATGAATCTAATCGTGTGGATTAAAGACGCCAAATTAGTGCCGCTTGGTCAGAGATGGGGGAGGAGAGCACTACATTTGATATGAATCTGATTATTTGATGAGTCGCCGATATCCACCAAACGTATATACAGACACAGTATTATTCCTGGTATGAGGAGTCCAATTGCGTGGTTGAAAGATGTCAAATGCGGCGGTGGTCGAGTCATGCATTGATGTGTGGGGGGGGCAAAATTGATAGTAAAAAAATATATTTTAGCGTCGATTTCCACCAACTGATACATATTCTTCGCCATGACACGCGGAATCTAATCGTGTGGTTTAAATACATTGGTTCCATTCCAATTTTGAGCCAGGCACGAGGAGGGGAGGGGCACTGACATTGATAATAATGTTTCAGTCGCCGATTTCCACCAAAGTTTTATATATGTAGTCATCTCCATGATTCGAGGAATCTAATGATGTGGTTTAAAGAAACCAAAGTGGCGCTATTCGAGTCAGTGATGGGGAGGGAGGGGGCAAAAGTGCATGAACAAATTGTGTCACCAACATTGATAAAATAAAATTATAATAGAACATTTAACCATATAGAATGTTTTGTTACGTTTTAAAGGCAAACTGTGTGTCAATTTATGGAATCAGCACAACTTTATCAGTGAGTACCCAGGCATTGTCCCATCTGGAAAATTATGACAATCATCTACTATTGCCGATAATTCCAACCACGACGATTGTAGAATTTAAAAAAAAAATACGTCTGAAGTCCGCTGTGCACATGCAGTTTGTAAATAAATTCTTCTTTATACTCGAGGGACGAATTAATCGCGATAAACAACTGGCTATCATTCTGACAAGGTGAGCCAATGCTTATAATCCATGTATGTGAATGACGTTTTGTGATACGCATATGGGTATAACATGTTATATACATAACACTTCGAGCATGAATATTCTCTATCCCCACCAATTGTCCAAAGTGGAGGTTTCTATACATCACTTTATAACCTGGGCAACGCCGGGTCACCATGCTAGTATTATATTATATATTCTAATATCTTACCAACGGATTAATGCAGAATATTCTAAACATTATATAGTCCATACGTTCACATATGTGGCTTCCAACTCGTTGCCCACGTGGCCATCAGTGCTCATAGAATATCCTTAAGCTTCCAACGGGATATGCACAGGTAGTGAATTATACCTCATGCGCATTAACTGTTCTCCCCGAAAAGTGCTGACCGCGGTTATATCTTAACAAACAAAAACGATGAATGTTCACAGATGTAGTCACTATAATAGTTTGTCGAGATAGATGCTGTTGTTATTTGGCCTCGTTGGTACGTATAATTGGTAACGCATAACTACGTATCAAAATTAAGCACGACATGGGGTGCATTTCTTAAATATGAGTCCACTAGACTAAATTACTACCACACAAGTTACAGGTATACTAATACTAATCCAAATGTAAGCAAATGTGACATGTTTTTTTTCTTCGTGAATGCATCCACGGCTTTCCACGTGAGTCACCAAAGATTATTACTTTGGGTGATGAAGCCGATCCAACATCTTTTACTAACAGGGGTGTGTTATATCGTCCGTACACCTTATTGCAAGCCTAATTATAATAGCACTTTGGAAGTCTTCGCTCTAGCATAGACGCGTAACAGCCAGAGAACGTGATGGTATTTAGCGTACCTATTTGAACTGTTATCTAGAAATAGACCGTCGTCAACATATTTGAGGATTAGTAGGACATTTAGCAAAACGCTAAGCAGGCTCAGACACTATTTGTCACAGTGGTGATGTTTTAACCCTTTCATGACGGGAGCTGCGCTTGTGCAGCATTAAAGACCATGTGTCAAGCCATTATCGTATATATAAGAGCATGCATTGGCTTACAAGTGCAAGGTAAATATTGTTATGTGAATGTATTATCTTATATATATATATATATATATATATATATATATATATATATATATATATATATATATATATATATATACATATATATACTAGAAGGTGACCCGACTTCGTCCGGGCTTTGACCTTGAATTGTCTATTTTGAAGGCCAAGGTCAAGTGGGGTAACGATTTGACCCGTCCAAAACATTTCCCGAACAAAAGTACTCGACAAAAGTACCCGTCGAAATCCATCCGGTTTTACCCGATTTGACCTTGAATTGATCATTGTGAAGGTCAAGGTCAGGTCGGGGTCACGATTTGACCCATCCAAAACACCCAGTGGACAAAAGTAACCATATGTATAAAATTTCGTCGAAATACCATAAAAATTGGCGATTTGACCTTGAATTGACCCGATTTCAAGGTCAAGGTCACGTCGCACGGGCAAATGAATATGCTTATGAGACTTCCCATACGAAAGTACCCCCACATACCAAGTTTCATCGAAATCCCGTGATATTCGGGCGTTTGACCTTGAAATTACCCGATTTCAAACTCAAGGTCACGTCGCACGGACAAATTAATATACCTATGCCACCCCCACATACCAAGTTTCATCGAAATCGGGTGGGACGTTTTCGAGTTCATCGCGAACACACAGACACACAGACACACAGATCTTCCAAAATATATATATACTAGAAGGTGACCCGACTTCGTCCGGGCTTTGACCTTGAATTGACCATTTTGAAGGTCAATGTCAGGTGGGGTCAAACACCAACACCCCAAAAATGGTGGAAATCGGCCCAGCGGATACCGGGAAATCGGCCCAGCGGATACCGAGATACCCTATGCATCAAATTTCGTCCGTAAAAATCCGCCAGTTTAACCCGATTTGATTTCCACTCAAGTATATAAACGCGTCTCATATACACACGCTCATTAATTATCAAGTTTCAACGTAAAGATACATTACCATCGGTGCCCGAGATATCGCCAATACGTCTGAAACAGTCAAATGCATCGGCCGGTTAAGCGTTAACGTGATCTAACGTTATGACCTCTAACGACGTCATAGAAGTTACGCATTGTTTTTATCCTGATGGAAGATAGTACCAATTATTCTTGATAATTGAGGCAGATAACTAAAACGGATACATACGCATTATATATCGTTGGAAAGAGGAAACACGAAAGATTCTCACAGTGTCATTATTATGACTGGCATTTTATTATTCGCGCTGTTTCGAATCGATTTGTAAGCACCGAACTCAAATGAAAGTCCCGTAACACAGCGTAAAAACAGATTTGACCTCGGCACGTGAAAAGTTGACCTCGGATCTGAAAATTAATATGCCTATGCCACTTCCCGACCGATAGTACCCTCACATACGAAGTTTCTTCGAAATCGGTTAGGCCGTTTTCGAGTCCATCGCGATCACACACACACACAGACACACACAGATCTTCCAAAATATATAATAGACTAGAAGGTGACCCGACTTCGTCCGGGCTTTGACCTTGAATTGACCATTTTGAAGGTCAAGGTCAGGCGGGGTCAAACACCAACACCCCAAAAATGGTGGAAATCGGCCCAGCGGATACCGTGAAATCGGCCCAGCGGATACCGAGATACCCTATATGCATCAAATTTCGTCCGTAAAAATCCGCCAGTTTAACCCGATTTGATTTCCACTCAAGTATATAAACGCGCCTCATATACAGATAAATTACCATCGGTGCCCGAGATATCGCCAAGACGTCTGAAACAGTCAAATGCATCGGCCGGTTAAGCGTTAACGTGATCTAACGTTGTGACCTCTAACGACGTCATAGAAATTACGCATTGTTTTTATCCTGATGGAAGATAGTACCACTTCTTCTTGATAATTGAGGCAGATAACTAAAACGGATACACACGCATTATATATCGTTGAAAAGAGGAAACACGAAAGATTCTCACAGTGTCATTATTATGACTGGCATTTTATTATTCGCGCTGTTTCGAATCGATTTGTAAGCACCGAACTCAAATCAAAGTCCCGTAACACAGCGTAAAAACAGATTTGACCTCGGCACGTGAAAAGTTGACCTCGGATCTGAAAATTAATAGGCCTATGCCACCCCCCGGCCGAAAATACCCCCACATACCAAGTTTCATCGAAATCGGGTCGGCCGTTTTCGAGTTCATCGCGATCACACAGACACACACACACACACACAGATCTTCCAAAATATATAATAGACTAGCCGATGAGCCCGACGTTGTCCGGGCTATTCAAAAACCAAATTTCCAAGTCGATAGCTCCACCCGTTTCCAATATCTGGTCTGCGCATGCGCGAAGCTGGCGTCGCACGGGCTCGGCGACCAGATAAAATTCGTATCCGGGGCAAGATACATTCACATAGCAAATTTCAAGTCGATAGCTCCACCCGTTTCCGAGATCTCGTCTGCGCATGCGCGAAGCGGGCGCCGCACGGGCTCGCCAATACGACAACGTCCACCGCCTGGTCAAACTACACACACGTACCAAGTTTCGTCCCGATCGGTCGAGAATCGTAGATTTGTATAAATGACAGACAAACGTACAGACAAACAAACAGAGGTCTTCAAAATATATATGAGACTAGCCGATGAGCCCGACGTTGTCCGGGCTATTCAAAAACCAATTTTCAAGTCGATAGCTCTACCCAGCCCGACGTTGTCCGGGCTATTCAAAAACCAAATTTCAAGTCGATAGCTGTACCCGTTTCCTAGATCTGGTCTGCGCATGCGCGAAGCTGGCGTCGCACGGGCTCGGCGACCCGATAAAATTCGTATCCGGGGCAAGATACATTCACATACCAAATTTCAAGTCGATAGCTCCACCCGTTTCCGAGATCTCGTCTGCGCATGCGCGAAGCTGGCGTCGCACGGGCTCGGCGACCCGATAAAATCGTATCCGGGGCAAGATACATTCACATACCAAATTTCAAGTCGATAGCTCAACCCGTTTCCGAGATGTCGTCTGCGCATGCGCGAAGCTGGCGTCGCACGGGCTCGTCGACCCGATAAAATTCGTATCAGGGGCAAGATACATTCACATACCAAATTTCAAGTCGATAGCTCCACCTTTTTCCGAGATCTCGTCTGCGCATGCGCGAAGCGGGCGCCGCACGGGCTCGCCAATACGACAACGTCCACCGCCTGGTCAAACTACACACACGTACCAAGTTTCGTCCCGATCGGTCGAGAATCGTAGATTTGTATAAATGACAGACAAACATACAGACAGACCGACAAACAAACAGAGGTCTTCAAAATATATATGAGATATATATATATATACTAGAAGGTGACCCGACTTCGTCCGGGCTTTGACCTTGAATTGTCCATTTTGAAGGTCAAGGTCAAGTGCGGTCACGATTTGACCAGTCCAAAAACACTGCCCGGACAAAAGTACCCGACAAACGTGCCCGTCGAAATCCATCCGGTTTTACCCGATTTGACCTTGATTGATCATTTTGAAGGTCAAGGTCTGGTCGGGGTCACGATTGGACCCGTCCAAAACAATCAGTGGACAAAACTAACCCCACGTATCAAATTTCGTCGAAATCCCATCAAAATTGGCAATTTGACCTTGAAGTTACCCGATTTCAAGGTCAAGGTCACGTCGCACGGACAAATGAATATGCTTATGAGACTCGCCATAAGAAAGTAACCCCACATACCAAGTTTCATCGAAATCCCGTGATATTCGGGCGTTTGACCTTGAAATGACCCGATTTGAAGGTCAAGGTGACGTCGCACGGACAAATTAATATGCCTATGTTCGTCCCCGGTCGAAAATACCCCCACATACCAAGTTTCATCGAAATCGGTAGGGACGTTTTCGAGTTCACCGCGAACACACACACAGACACACAGACACACAGACACACAGACAGACAGATCTTCCAAAATATATAATAGATATATATATATATATATATATATATATATATATATATATATATATATATATGCGAGTCTCCCATAGGGAGCCTCGTATATACAAGACAGTCAATGACTGTAGGGTCGCTCACCAGACTGTAAAGACGGAGAAGACTGGGACTCTGAAGACTACAATAGTCAGTACGTTGTTATAACAAAATTAGTCTTTCAAAATTAAATTTAAAATTAAAAAAATAGTTTTATTTAAAAAAAATTGTTTTTATCAATAAGTAAAACCTAAGTTTTTTTTAACCTCTGACATTGAAAATTATCTATTTTTTGTTGTTAAATGAAGCAAGGAGTTAAATCTAAAAAATTAAATCTAAATTGTTTTATTTTTTTTTAAAGATATTGACCCTGGCTCCACCCATGTTTGCCCAGTGATCCCATGTTAACAGATCTGAACCCCAGAAAACCAAGGACCCTCCATGCCAAATATAAGCTTAATGGTTCTTGACAAGAAGTTGTTTTAAGACTTAATCTGGAGGAAAAGAGTTATGGCCCTGGCTTTGCAACTATTTGACTTGGTGACCTCATTTTAGTCATCTAGGCAATATCCACACCAAATATGAACCCATTCAGTCTTATGGGTCTGGAGAAGAAGATGTTTAAACAATTTTTGATGGAAGGACCGATGATGGCCGATGGGCTCCATAGGAGATTATGCCTCAGGTGAGCTTAAAACTATCATCACGGGAACCGATATATTAGTACCAAACTTGAACTCACCAACTCAAATAGTTTGTCCTATGGAGGGGGTTAAAGTTTTTGGAGTGAGTGGCTAATTCTTAAACTTATAAAGTTGTCTCTATTAGAAACAGTCTCAATCAACAAATGGTGGTCACACAAACTACCAGTCTTATTAAAACCAGACCTAATTTTCATTACTTTCAAATTAGTTGAGAGTTGACTTTAAGGAAACCTTGGTCTAGTTATTAACTAGACTGACAAACTACAGAACCATTCATAGGGTAGTAATTAATTCACTGAAAGGAAGTGTTAAAACTGTATAAACAACATATTTTCACTGACCCACCACTTAGTAGAGACCAAATGCTCCTGGGAATAAATTTGACATTCAATTTCAAAACTAATTACCAAAACAAAACACTGGCTGGAGAGAGCTGTGTGTGCTTGACCAGATTGTTGATACACCTGTCAGATTTGACATGTGGATAATTATCAACAGAGCAGACTGGTATTTTCACTGTAAGAGATCATATCCTAGCATATACACAGGGTGTAATGCATTGTGACTGTGAAAGATATTTAAAACATGTGTTTGATAACAGGGATGCTGGAAGCACCAATGACCTGTTAGATGGTGGTTTATTTTTTATTGCAATAAGGCATCAGACTGCTGTCAAATTTTGCCAAGAATATTTCTATCTGAAGAATATGGATGAGGGTGAGAGGGTTTTTTAATATTTGTGTCTTTAATAATTAACTTTAAAAACAAAAATATTATTGAAATAAATAAATAAAAAATTCAATTTAAATTTTTTTTTTAATTGATCTGATTGATCAAGGAGTTCAATAAAAAAAAAATGTAAATGTTATGAGTTATGTCCCTGGCTCCACCCACATTTGACCCAGTGACCTCATTTGAACAAATCTGAACCCATTCGACCCGATGGTACAAGAGAAGAAATCGTTTTAAGAAATACTATGGAGGGAAAGAGTTATGGCCCTGTCTTCGCAACTATTTGACCCAGTGACCCCATTTCAACAAATCTGAATCTAAGTCATGTAGGGACCCTCTATACCAAATCTAAGCTAAATAGGCCTAATGGTTTTTTCGAAGAAAGTTTTTTTTTTTATGTCCCTGGCTCCGCCCCTATTTAACCCAGTGACCCCATTTGAACAAATCTGAATGTCAGTCATGTAGGGACCCTCTATACCTAATCTAAGCTAAATAGGCCCAATGGTTTTGGAGAAGAAAGTATTTTAAGAATTACCATGGAGGGAAAGAGTTATGGCCCTGGTTTCGCAACTATCTGACTTGGAGACCTCATTTTAACAAATCTGATTAACAGTTACCTAGGGAACATCCACAAACAATATGAACCCATTCGGTCCAATGGAACTTTAGAAGAAGATGTTCAAAGAATTGTTGATGGACGGACGGACGGATGGACGGACGAGTAGTGATGACTATAGCTCCACTGGAGACTTCGTCTCAGGTGAGCTAAAAATCAAAGGTCAAAATGCAAAAATGTTATTTTTTTTTAGAGTTATGTCCCTGGCTCTGCCCCTATTTGACCCAGTGACCCCATTTGAACAAATCTGAACCCCAGTCACCCAAGGTCTCTATGTACCAAATATAAGCCAAATCAGCCAAATATTTTTTTAGAAGAAGTCATTGTAATAATTACTATGAGTTATGGCCCTGGTTTCTCAACTAATTGACCGGGTGACCTCATTTGAACAAATCTGAACACCAGTCACCCAAGGACCCTCCATACCAAATATTAGCTAAATCGGCCCAACGGTTCTGAACAAGAAGTCGTTGTAAGAATTACTATGGAGGAATAGAGTTATGGCCCTGGCTTCACAACTATTTGACCCAGTGACCTCATTTGAACAAATCTGAATGAGAGTCACCTAGGGAACATCCACACCAAATATGAACCAATTCGGTCTTCCGGTTTCAGAGGAGAAGATGTTCAAAGAATTGTTGACGGACGGACGGATGGACGGACGGATGGACGGACGGATGGACGGACGGATGGACGGACGACGGACGAGGAGTGATGACTATAGCTCCACCGGAGACTTCGTCTCAGGTGAGCTAATAAGAGACTGCACTGGCTTACAAGGCCAATGTAAATATTGTTAGGCCAATGCATCATCTTATATATGCGAGGCTCCCTGTGTGAGACTCGCATCATATATATATATAAGAGAATGCTTTAGCACAGGGTTTTCGCAAAATTTCAGGAATCACCAGTTACGGAAGGGGTAAAATGACTGCTAAGACAACCTTCTAATCGTGTTGTTCCTACTTCACCCCGGACAGGCTCAAGCCAGACATACCAGGATATAAGTTTGCACAACTCATCGCATTGCGTATATTATTCGTATATATGTTGCAAACGAACAAAAAGCCAAACTTGGCTTCATGTCTCCCGAACGCCCATTTTAGAGAGATGGCAATGATACATGAATGGACTCCATTTGCAATAGCAAATATAAATTCGAAAATTGCTACTAAAGTTTCAATGCATTATAAATGATATCAAATATTTAACTTGATTTTTCTCTAAATGTTTATTGTCGATACATGTACATTTGAGAACTGGTGGTGCATGTCACACCTTGTCGCCAAGTTCCCAAACGCCCATAATGGTGATCGTCATCGTCTTCGTTGCTTTTATAACGCATTTTGTTTGTACAGCGTGAGAACTCCATGCAAAATCTGTCAAAGGTCGTTACTCCGGTATAAATATAAATGAATGCATGGTCGAAACCCGTATATGCTATATGTGTGCGTGGACATCATCCCACGAAACTGGGCTATCACCATACCCAGTGACAGGCGGGTTTGTTTCCCAATATGGGTGGATTTGTGGTCCGCGCAAAAGGAAGGTAAAAAATATTTCGTGTATCTGGACAAGTTATTAAATTCTTAGAGACTTAAACATTTTGCGGCAGAATCAATTGCTGAAAATGGTATCCACTCGGAATACGGTCGGGTTGTGTAGACATACACCCCGAGTCATACTGACATACTGAGTCTATCGTAGTCTCGCCGTAATTTCTCAGACGAATGCATTCTTCACCAAAAATATGGCCCCAGAAATCAGCATTTTCATATAAACAAAGATAACTATAGAACAAAAAACCAAAACAAACTTTTAAATGTGCCGTTAAATGTCCTCATAGTGGTGAACATCCATACAAAATTTCATTGAGTTCCGAGCATTACTGTTCAAGTTATTAGCTGAACAGACATCGGATGGACCAAACAACCAACATTTCCAGATAAACAAAGATGAATAACTCTAGAATGGAAAAGCGGAACAGAACAATGGAACCCCCTATTGAATGTCCTCATAGCAGTGAATATCCATACCAAATTCCATTGAGATCCCAGCACAATTGTTGAAGTTAGAACATGAACAGACACCAGATGGACTAAAAAGCCAACATTTCCAGATAAACAAAGATGAATAACTCTAGAAAGGAAGAGCGGTGCAAAACAATAGAACCCCCTATTGAATATCCTCATAGTAGTGAATATCCATACCAAATTCCATTGAGATCCCAGCACAATTGTTGAAGTTACAACATGAACAGACACCAGACAGACCAAAAAGCCAACATTTCCAGATGAGCAAAAATGTATAACTCTAGAATGGAATATCCAAACAAAACGCTGGAACCCCCTTTTTGATGTCCTCATAGCAGTGAACATCCATACCAAATTCCATTGAGATCCCAGCACAATTGTTGAAATTACAACACGAACAGACACCAGACAGACCAAAAAGCCAACATTTCCAGATAAACAAAGATGAATAACTCTAGAATGGAAAATCAAAACAAACGATGGAACCCTCTATTTAATGTCCTCATAGTAGTGAACATCCATACCTAATTTCATTGAGATCCGAGCACTACTGTTCAAGTTATGACATGAACAGACATCGGACGGACGTACGGACGCACGGACGGACGGACAGACGTGCTGGCCAAAGTATACTTGTGGGGTGACTGCACATACCCATGAATACTTGTGGGGTGCGATCTTTTGTTTGAGTAAATTGTGGGGTGCAACCCACAACTGACGATTTTTTAAAGAGCGTATTTTTAAAGACGTATCATAGGACGTATCTTGCAAGAAGCTACTATAAAATAATGAGTTCTGATCGGCGCTACTTACGGGGAATTCCGCGGATTTTGAAAATAGAAAGTCTGCGACAGGTAATCAGACCCTCTATTTATGTCGGTATGTATAGTTAGCTGAGACTGGAATATATACGGTATGTCTGTCAACATACATTATACTGATTATATCAACGACGGTTGTTTTAGATTTTGCATGGGGTTAACTGTCTATCGATTTGGGCATTTACTCGAAGCTCATCCTGCGTCTTCTGTAGACACTCGCGAAATTTGGCAATATCCATACGAATTGCTCCAATGGGAAAATCGATAAACAACTACGAGAAAATTGTTACAGCGCTCAATCCTGTTACTTCGCTGCACCGCGTGAACAATCTTTAATATAATATGCTTCAGTTAGAGACATAAAAATTATCTTCCGCCACACTTTGCTAATAAAGCTACTAGTAAACACGCAACTTGCGGACATACTCAGAATAGTTTATAATCCGTCCATTACTTATGGAACTGGACGATGCCACATGCATAGTGAATTACAAAATAAACAACAGCTACGTGTAAATAAATATTATATACTTAGTTGCCCAAACAAATATGGTGAATATGGATTTGAAGTAGACTTAATAGATCGTACAGGTATATAACAGCCAAATGGTTTCGTATCGATGGTTTTGTCGGATGAGTGAGTGAGTGAGTGAGTTGTGGGTGTACATCATGTATATATATGTACATATAAGTTCTCAAACTGATGCAGTATTTATGATTTCTTTGGCAAATTTAGCCAAATGCACTAGTTCAGTCTTGTTCGTAGTGTTCATTAGTGCTGTTAATTTCGTGTGGCTTGGAAACATTTGGTAGTAGTTTTTTATATGAGTCACTTAAGTGTTGTATTCTTGAGGGTGACGACCCCCCTTTTCGTACGCCGGGTGCGGGGTCTGTTATGGCGTATTCCGGATGCCAGACCACCGTACGCCGGATGCCGTCAGGCACATATATCGGATGCCGGATGCTTCCATTGATAATTTTTCTTGACGTTAAACAGCAAAAACACAACGAAATTACGTCCGCTAATTTATATTTCTTTGCTCGGACACTCTATTTCCCACAATTTAGCTAATTATACGTCTCGTTATCACATCTGACATATCTAAATAGTGATAATTAATATTTAGTACCTACTGTTAAAATAAATCGCAATGCTGATCTGCGATATCGGTTTGTTATATTATCCGATAGAATTGTCGCCCATCTGATGTCTGCTTGGCAATAATTTTGAATATGTAATTAATTTTTAATAAATTTTGAAAAATGTATTTAGAAGCCTGCATGCGACTTCAATTTAATAACACCATTAAAACTTCAACGGAGAAGACAATCTAAGTACAATCAGGGCGGTGTTGACAAAAGAATATGCCCTGGCCTTGGCGAATGGCGAATGGGTTAAGACACTCGGAGTCTCGAACTACAGGTTCAAAGTTGCACTGAAGAGGCTTGAAAAAGATCCCGAGTCTCCAAATGGAAGATTTTTTACAGGCGGAGACGGAGAAAGAGTGGCATGGACATATGTACTGTATCGACATGGAATGCAGGGAGGCGACAAGTGCCAAATATTTACAAGTTCACGGATATGAAATAATATGCTACAAAATATAATTGGGCGGGACCATGAGTGCCCGTGCCTCACAAATGCTTCAATAATTAATCACTGATCAAATTGCATGATATTGCGAGTGTGTGGTGTGACATGATGAGGTGTTTGTAAACATGAATTATTATAATCTTAACTCCTAGAGTTATGTGAAATCATAACATTGTTAGATTTATTATACTATACTGCACATGTATAATGCTATACGTTTGTTAAAGGTACTCAATCCGAATAAACGCTCGCAAATTACTATTTCCTTGGCTTCGGGGGCGGGGGGGTAAAACATATTTGATTCGAGTCGAGGAACCCATCCATCACAGCTCAGAGTGATCAAATATCCATTGACCAAATTGCGGGTAAAGATGGATAACTCTAAAATCAAGTGGCTTTTTGTGTTAGATATTTGACAAACCGGCAAAATTTCGTTGAACAAAATGTTGATAAATAACAGGTTTTGCAGGGTTTTGTGGAATTTTATACTATAGTTGATTGTGCTTTTCGTTATATTTGGGCAATTATTAGATTATGATAACTGAAGCGGCATTTCAAAACATGTTGTCGTTTTTGTTGGAATGTGATGATATGGAGACCCTCTGATTGAGTACCTTTAATTTGAAATATTAAATATTAAAAAGATGTTAGTTTTCTATTTGCGTGTCCCTGGTGTTCAATACTACCGTGTACGACCATGAACGGTCACCCAAGATTTGCTATATATGTGGTTTCCGCACGTATGCCACTTCAACTTCTCCTCATTCAGTATATTATACCACTCCTGTCATTTGGAACATGGTCTATGCCTTTCACCCCCACCCAATATGTCATGTCATTATAACTCGCGGCCATATTAGATCCACCATGCATGCAGGTCCGGTTCCATGGTATCAGAGATTCTTCCATGCAGTCCCGGTTGTTTTATTGCTACAGATCAAAGTTCTGGCCGGGAGTAGCATTTCCATATGTGGAGCTTTTGAATATTCATGACTTCCATTTATGTCATATATGGAAATGCTACTCCAAAACTTTGAACTGTAGCAGTAAAACCACGGAACCGGACCTGGTGGATCCAATATGGCCGCGAGTAAGTTAGATAGGGCGTATATATATGTATGATATGAGATCATACATTTAGTAAAAAGTTTAATCTTTCCGTAAAGCTGCTAAATCAAATCATTACTAGTCAATACGGAGACTAATTCCAATACCTCATGCCAACGTTCACTTCGTTCCCGAGTCTGTTTTCAATAAATTTAATCAAATAGTATTCCGGATGCCGCCTCTCTGTTATGGCGTATTCCGGATGCCGGGGTCCATTTTAAGCCGGATGCCGGATGCCAGGGGAGGGGGGTCGTCACCCTCATTCTTAAGCTTGATGTGAGTTGGGTGACATCTCAATGTGCCAGTCCGATAGCCATTTTCGATAAAGCGTAATATATTTTTCACGCGCATGTGATCCGGCATTTTCAGACAATTTCAGTATACATGTATCTCGCTTATTTTTGCTAGATCAAGTCAAGGAAGGACGCGTTTCGGCACGCGGTAGATTTATTGGCATTTTGAAGTTTCAGTGAAAACCTGGTATGAAAATTATTAAGTTCCTGTATACAGCTCGCCCTGTTTTTGGATAAACCGACTCCGTGCTCTTCCTTGTGAACCAATCTGAATCTCGGGTACATTTCGCGCCAAGTATAAGACCAGGAATAAACATTGACGTAAACCTTATCGTTAACCCTTTACCCAACATAAGGGCCCTGTGCCAATGCATTCTCTTATATATGCGAGTCGACCATAGGTCGCCTCGCATATATAAGAGAATGCATTGGCTTAACACATTAAAAATTATAAAATTGTTAAAGAATGTAAGAAAAAATGGTAAAAAGTGTTAAAAACAGATTTTGTTTAGGCCAATGCATTCTCTTATATATGCGAGGCGACCTATGGTCGACTCGCATATATAAGAGAATGCATTGGCACAAGGCATAACTGTAACTATCACAATGTGGTCAAGGAGCCGGTTCGAATTATATCCATATTTGTATGGTTCTATTGAGACAGACCGAAGATATTTTAGGCTGTTGAAGCTTTATTTGGCCGGTTTTGGCCGGTTTGTTGGGTAAAGGGTTAAAGAACATACATCGATGATATGTCCCAAAATTGCCAGAGCCATTTGTTGTATTAACAGGGTACAGAATTTCTTTCCTGGAGATGCACTCCGAGCATTATATTATGCTCTGATCCACAGCCATCTAGTATATTGAATTCAAATTTGGAGTCACGAAGTCCAGCAAATCATTCATATTACAAACAAGGCAGTCAATGTCTATGGAGTCGCTTACTCGACTGCAAAGACTGAGAAGACTGGGATTCTGAAGACAACAACTGTCAAAACTTGTCAAAATAACGTAAAACAAGTAGTTCCAAACTGGGACATGGCTAGATAAAGGAGTTAAATCTAAAAAAAAACATTCAAAAATTATATTTGTTCAAAATGTATAATTTAATTTTTTTTTTAATCATTAATGTTAGCTGTTATATTATGCATTGTGACCGCAATAAAATCTTCCATAGTAGGCCAGTCATTGTTCGCACTTAAATATCGAAAGCAATTTGCGGTCATAAAATTTACATACTGCACAAATTAGACATCCGCGAAAACATACATCCTGCAAAAGTCTAACCGGTACGCAATATAGTTAGTACATATTTAATAATGTTTCCTAAAATAACTCGCGTGAAACCAGAAATGTGTTGTTCTGCGAGATATCCCCATCGCTCCATTGACACGGCCAGACCAGCGTAGCAGTAAACACCCATAGGGCGTAATTAGAATGAGGTCACCCATCGTATGCCTCTCATGTACAGCACATGTTATCAACTTGATGCATGGGTTAACGGTAGTTCTCTGAATATATCAAGCTATGGCATACAGCTGTTTCATATGTCGACATTTATGTTAGCATACACTTCGTTAAACAAAAACGCCAATCAAAATATCTATCCATTAACTGTTTGTTTTACCACGAAAAAAATCGGACTCAGAACACAAATAACCGGCTTAACGCGCTTACACCTGTTCACTTAACCGTCTTCAGATATCTCGCATGGCGATTTATTTAGCCTGGTTCAGCCACAGACTGTACAATATCTGCATTATATGTCATCCTTGTATAATAAGAAGGCTCATGCCAATATATAGTTCTGATTGGCCAGTTGTTTCTATGTAAAACGAGGCACAACAACTTTGGCCAAAATAGTCAACATTTGGAAATTTCGTGAAGGGCACGCGTTAGTTTCAGACCAAACATAAGTCCATTTGTTTTGATACTTTGATATTCCAAACAGTATATTTAGCGTAAAATTTATTGTCTTTAGACTAAAAGCGGAATTTTTTTTCTAACTTTCGGTCAAATGTTTGAAATGAAATGGCAATCATGAATTGGAAATTTCCAACCATATAGGGGATGTTAGGTTGGAAATGTCCAACATATATATGGAAAATTTTAGGTACCAGTATGAAATTTCTAACCCAAGGGGTGTAAATGGAAATTCTGTGACGTTGAAATATTTCACCGGTTCAAGGGGAAGGGTGCGGTTGGAAATTCCATGGTGGACACCCCCATACATGCACGGAGACCTTCTAGCCAAATGTAAAGTACCGCATAATGACATAATGTACACGTACCTTCAAACCTTGAAGATATCTCGATATGACATTATGCCATTATAAACATCTCCAAAGCGAGTCACAAAAATGAATCCGCTTTTTGTCAGAAGAAAATGAAACTTCTGTATAGTGAGAGGTCGTTGTGTTTTCATTGCGTCCTTGTGTAAATTCATGAATATTATATCTACACTCGCGAAGCCGATGTATCATATATATGGTATAACCAGCTGATAGATGCAGCTAGTATGCAGTGCATGAGCTATAGCCTATAATGTCACTATTCGAAAGAATCTTGGGAATAAATTTGTAAGCGAATGGCGAAGTGAAATATCAACTATGGAAAAGTGTAGAACATATCGAATCATTAAGCACGATTTTGGAATTGAAAAATATCTTTCAGTGCTAAATTATAGAAATCTTTGATTACAGTCAAAATTTGGGTGCACTAATATTTATCTTCCCATTGAAACTGGGTCTTGGTCTAACTCTAAGAAACCTATTGAAGAGCTAGTCTGAACATATATACTGCACTCGCTGTTCAATAGGGGACGAATACCATTTGATAATGGAATGCACCAGAGTTAGCTCTTTACGGAACAGATTTCTACCCGCCGCCTTACTGAGCAAATAAACGTTTATAACTTCTGCTCAATTCTAAACACAACCGATACTGTACATATGAACAAGTTTTGTGGGTTTTAAGATACGCCCAACATGCTGCATAGTTCAGTCCTTGTCGAGGGTATACCTCACAGGAATAGACTTTGCAACCATTGGCCACAGGGGCCTGTAACGCGCTCCGCTGTCCTCCCCCCTTTGCGCTGCCCATATACGCCGCTTCTGTATACGCGCCTGCTTCACGTTAATGGTAGGATAATAGGACAAGGGTAACTGTAGAAATTCCCATCCCTCGGCAATTGGACAAATTTAGGCCATTCACATCAGTAATGCCACAGATATAGCCACGGATGTATCGGCGAAGAATTCATCTTTCGACCAATACCACAAACTCCCATCAAAACCATTCATATACATAGCATTTGATAAAATTTTAACCACCGAATATTGTCTCGGAAGACCGTAAATTTTCGGATTGATCCGCTCAAAATACAATGGACGATATCTTCCTCTAACTTCACCCCCGTGCGGCTTACTATAATTAAAAAAACAGCCAAACGATCAACTAAACGTTTAGCGCTCAGGGATTCTTGTCGGCTAATAATTTATTTACTCATACAAATCAACAGATCGTCAAATATAAAGACATTTTTTTATAGAAGTTTTAATAAACCATTCAATAGCCACAGTAGCTATCTGGCAATGGTATATATATTTCGATTTTGTTCCAATGTTTAAACCTGGCATTGCCAGATAGCTACTGTGGCTATTGAATGGTTTATTAAAACTTCTATAAAATAAATGTCTTTATATTTGACAATTTGTTTCTTATATTTCACTGGAATGTTCTTCTAAGTTCAGTTGTAAAACATATATATTCGATTTACAACATATAATTCACCCTATGCAATTAGTGTTTGTTGCAATGGTTACGAAATTACCATTTAATAGCTTTGAACGACATTATTTTTACAAATCTATCATGCAGACCACGAGTTCAACATGTCAATATTGCATCGATTTTAAACTTCGCGGTTACTAAAATGAAAATAATAGAACAGCCAATCAGCGTCCAGTATTCTAATCGAGGTCAGGTCACAATGAATATTGTAAAAAAAATGAAAAAAAGTTGGAATTATCGACAGATTTCTCCTCTATAGAAAGTGTTTACTGACGATCTGTTGATATGTATGAGTAAATAAATTATTAGCCGACAAGAAATCCCTGAGCGCTAAACGTTTAGTTGATCGTTTGGCCGATTTTTATTTATAGTAAGCCGCACGGGGGTGAAGTTAGAGGAAGATATCGTCCATTGTATTTTGAGCCGGATCAATTCGAAAATTTACGGTCTTCGGAGACAATATTCGGTGGTTAAAAAATTATCAAATGCTATGTATATGAATGGTTTTGATGGGAGTTTGTGGTATTGATTGAAAGATGAATTCTTCGCCGATACATCCGTGGCTATATCTGTGGCATTACTGGTGTGAATGGCCTAAATTTGTCCAATTGCCGAGGGATGGTGAAAAGGTGAATTTCTACAGTTACCCTTGTCCTATTATTACCCTTGTCCTATTATCCTACCATTAACGTGAAGCAGGCGCGTATATAGAAGCGGCGTATATGGGCAGCGCAAATGGGGGGACAGCGGAGCGCGTAACACGCCCCTGTGCATTGGCATACTATATTATTCGGATCACCGCAGCACCACCTTACCTTACCATCTCTAGACATACATGTGACGACGGCAAATGTTTACGATGACTTTATTAAATTTCAATGTTATACTTACCATTTTATTTGTTTACGCCATAGTGCTATTTATTATATATTGATTTGTATTACATATGTAATTAGAACAACAATAAAGAATCTTGAATCTTGAATCTTGAATCTCACACATGCATGCAGTCGCGCTGTGGTTAATGAATGCTAGATGTTGGTTGGTCGAAATTACGTCGCACGCAGACCCCTATATACTTGCTTCAACGTTGTGTAAACGCAACTTTCAACGAGCTACATGTATACCGCGCGCGTAAATGTGAGCTAATTATGCTCTATATTAATCTGCCAGTTGACTATCCTGGATGGAGCGCAATCAAATCAACATCGATTTCTTAAGTGGAAACAATCATGTTGATAACGTAACAAGTGGCTACATTTGTCTCAAGCTGAGGAAAAATTCTATGGACAAATATTGCTTACATTAAATGTTAACAAATTATACAACATTGCGGTGGCATACGGGATAATATTTGAAACTTCATAATGTCAATGTGACAAAAAACGAGAGGCCGATCACGATCGGCAGATGTTTAACCCATACCTTGGCGATAGCGACTCGCCATAACTGATAATTTGTCAAAGATATGATCACAGGAATTAATCCATATATCAGTACCCAACTTGAAATCAAAAGCTCAAATAATTTGTCTTAAGAAAAGGTTAAAGTATTTGGGTTGGGGAGGAGTAGTTTTAAATCTCATAACTCTGTCCCTATTCACACAAGGACCTCTCACTGTGAGATCCAATGGTTTAGTGATTTCGGAGGACATGTTTAGGAGTTTAAGTTAACTCATTGGAAGCAAAAGTGATAAATCCCTAACTTTGCCACTTTTGACATGCCAGATATTCAAAATTTATTATTCACTTCTAAAGAGAAATTATAATTGTTGACTGCTTAGAACGACATATATGTAGGGGATTCCATCTCGTATTTAAATGGTACTTTAATTACTCCCCCCCCCCCTTCCCCCATTCTCCCCAGTTATTTTGTTTATCAAACATGGACAGATATAAGATCAGATCTGACCTGTGTATTAAATAAGATTAAGTGTTTCATAACAGGGGTGTATGGTTTTCAAAAATATATGTAGTTTATACAATTCAAAAGTATTATCTATATAATGTTATACAGACATAATATGATGGGGATGCTGGCCCCTATGACCACTAAATCGTTCATATAAAAGAAAGTAAGTTAGCCCTCATTTGAATGGTTTCACACATTACAATGTTTTACAAGTAGCTTGGGCACTAAAAGCCACAACCTTCAATGTTAATCTTCTAAGTGCTCTGTGGCCCCTAAAATTCAATCAACCATGAAAATGTGAACAAATGGGAAAATAAGGTTCCTGGAAATACTAACATCTACCATATTGATTTTCAAAACAAGTCATCACTTACAATAGTCATGTATATTTATCTTCCCATTGCATAGATAAATCATATTGGCTATCAGCTGTTGTTTTAATTTCAAATTGAAAGCACGTGTCTGAAGGGTTAATATATTTTTCAAAAATCAATTAATCAGTCAATACCAAAATTGATAGAAGTGAATAGTGTGCCAAGATACCCAATAGATATTAAGAGATATGAGGAAGAGTCCATGTACATTATAGCATGTGTCTATGGAAACCTTGGAAAGGGTTAATTATTTTTGAAGCAAATTAATGGAATTTAGAAGACACTTATATAGGTGAGGGGTGCCCTTATCTCACCCTGTAATGAAATTTCAAGAATAGGAAAAACACCAGTCTTGTGCTGCCATTAATCAATTTGACAGTTAGAATAAACAAACAGCCAACCACCAGTGTTGTTTATCTTGCTTGACCCACCAGAGCTCTGTATCATATGTCATCACTCATTTCATAACAGATTTCACAATGACAACATCTATAAAAATCCTCTCATATACTCTGGATGTTGGATGATCACATGGTAATTTATTGATATCATTATATTACATGAAACTATTGCAATAAAATCTTCATATTTTCAAAACAGGATATCACACCTAATTAATCTTAAAAAACTAAAATAAATGAAAGCGTCAATTTTTTTTATTATTTAAATTTTTTTTTTATTGTTATTATTAGTTCAAACAAAATTTAATATTTGTATATGCTAAATTTAGCAAGGAGCTAAATCTAAAAAAAAAAAATTAAAAAAAAAAAAAAACAATTCTCAATTTTTTTTCTCGAAAAAGGGTCGTAACTCCTTTAAAATTAATCGGATCAAACCCATATTCGAACTCGATCTGTATTTTGGGCTGTGAAACTCACATACCAAATTTGGTTACAATGTTTGAGTTATGGCAGAATGCGTGAATTCTAAGTTGAAAAAGGGCCATAACTCTGTAACAAAATCTCGGATCAAACCCAAATTCGAACTCGATCTGTATTTTGGGCTGAGAAACCCATATACAACATTTGGTCTCGATCGGATAAAAAATGTTTGAGTTATCGCATTACTCGTAAAGTGTCTACGGACAGACAGACAGACAGACGGACAGACAGACAGACAGACAGACAGACAGACAGACAGACAGACGGACGAACGACGAGTGGTCAATCCGGGCAACGACACTATGTTTACCATACTATGGTATGGGTAAACATAAAAAGCATAATTTGCCAATGAAGTCACTTAATATATAGTAAACTAGCTTGCGATAACAGTTGTACAATAGATGCTGATTTAACCCTTTACCCAACAAAACGGCCAAAACCGGCCAAATAAAGCTTCAACAGCCTAAAATATGTTCGGTCTGTCTCAATAGAACCATACAAATATGGATATCATTGGAACCGGCTATTTGACCACATTGTGATAGTTACAGTTATGCCCTGTGCCAATGCATTCTCTTATATATGCGAGTCGACCATAGGTCGCCTCGCATATATAAGAGAATGCATTGGCCTAAACAAAATCTTTTTTTAACACTTTTTACCATTTTTTCTTACATTCTTTAACAATTTTATAATTTTTAATGTGTTAAGCCAATGCATTCTCTTATATATGCGAGGCGACCTATGGTCGACTCGCATATATAAGAGAATGCATTGGCACAGGGCCCTTCTGTTGGGTAAAGGGTTAAGTCGCAGATCCTGTCCAGTACTATCATATAGCGGAGTTTATGCCAAGTGACACGCTCGTTTAAAGGCCCACTTAATTTTCGAATCCCCAGATCACATTATATACAACATATTCCATATTATATACCATTTGAAAGAGGCAGCTCCAAAACATTATATTATCAACTTATCCGGTGTACTAAACTGTGAACATGTTGTTTTTGCCAAGGTACCGACGTGTGTTATGTGCTTAATGGTATGTACTGCCAGTCTAATATTCTCAATGGAATGGGAATAACTCTATTTCTTTTGTGTGTGAATTATGATGAATTATGGGGTGAGTAACGGGGGAAGTCTTGGTGTGAATCTGAGAACCGCTGTCCCCGTCTTGGTGGACACACCTATAGGCCACATGTGTTCCCCATTCCGGTAGCATATACATATTTTTTTTCATCTTCCAAATGGTATATAATATGGAATATGTTGTATAAAATGTGATCTGGGGATTCGAAAATTAAGTGGGCCTTTCAAATTACCGGTTTATTCCACACACACACATACACACATCATTACTTCCAGTTACGCAGCATAATTTAACAAGTACGCAAATACCGATTACGTTTTAATCACATTTACTCCATCACCTCCTACGACATGGCCAGATATGCTTGCCAATATACACAAGGCGTAATAATATATACACGTATTGTAATACATAATTGTTCGATAAAATATAATAGAAAATCAACATCGAATTTAAACGACTTATATGCCGGATTCGTCATCTCCAGTTTAAACCTACCAGTTTAAACCTGCATTGACGGCCCAGACAAACCCGGGTCTAATGTGGTGTTGTGGTTGTTCAGTGGTTGTCCAGTGGCTAGCTCATTCGGTGAGATAAGCATGCACTCCAACTGCCCAGTTACCAAGCAGATCAAGGTATCCGGCGGATCACAATCAGCCCGGTATAATGCGTATTGGCACGTCCTCAATTAACGTGAACAATATATATTGTATAATTATATCAGAGCTGTTACGTCTATATATACAGAAAAAAAATACACTAGAAAAATTTATCGCTTCTAGCGAATGTACGGACTCCGGAGTAAAGGGTGTCTGGGTGTGCATCCTTGGTAAATGTGTATTACACGTACAGTACCAGTCAGAAGAAGTGTTATATTGAGGCGCGCCTTTATTGCGATATTGAGTGCGCTTAATTTCGAAAAAGGCGCAATTATATCGCAATACCAAAAATCTGTCGCGCTTATTATTGCGATATTGAGCGCAGAATAATCCGATTTTATGCGCACATTGTCGCAATATTGAGCGCGACAACATTGCATATACAGACCCGATAGTGTTATATGTATATTAGATAAATACTGTGCATACAGCGCTAGTGTACATATAGCGTACATATAACATTTACAACTATAAGTATATGTACAAATCTAAAACATTGTCTCTAGAAGAACCAATAATTTGCTTTAAATGTCACAATTTTTGAGCGCAAGATATCGCGAAATATTGCGATATTAAGCGCAAAATATTGCAATAATATCGCAAGCGGTGCGCTTATAAGCGTTTTCTCTTGCATTATTATTGCGATATTGGGCGCGAAAATAGCGTGCTTAATATACCACTACTTTTGACTGGTACTGTATATACGCCCTGTCACTAACTCGCGGCCATATTGGATCCACCAGGTCCGATTCCGTGGTTTCATAGATTTACCCAGCCCCGGTTCCGCGGTTTTAGTGCTACAGGTCAAAGTATTGGAGTCGCATTTCCATATATGGAGCTTTTGAATTATTCATGACTTCCATATATGGAAAGTTAGGTAAGACCACGGAACCGGACCTGGTGGATCCAATATGGTCGCGAGAAAGTGATAGGGTGTATTGCTGTGTGCCATATGGATGAGGCTAGACGTCCATAAACTGTTGCTTGTAATAAGCCTTATTTCTAAGTCGCTGCCATAATGGATCCATCTATAGCACCGTTCCGCGCATTCAGTGCTATATATACAGGTCAGCGTTCTGGAGTATAGCATTCCATATATGTAATGCGCCTCCAGAATTTGACCTGCAGCACTGAATGTGCGGAACTTGGCTGGATTGATCCAAGGTATATATGGCCGCGACTTAGATATAAGACTCATGCATGTGCACTGTGCACGACGAACATAAGTTTCGATAAAACAAGATGAAAGCAATGCAAATGTTGAATTGTTGACATGAAGCCGTTCTGTTTGCCTGCACAACGGCATTTGTGCAGGTTTTATGAACATAAATGACCGCAACGAGGTCTTCTATAGCTATGAATACAACACGCACAGTGTCAGCTGGTCCATATATAAAGACACCCTCAGTTTGGATATTTACAAATGATCATATCTTAATACGGCAGCATATATTATTAAATTAAAGAGTCTTCGGTCAACATGGCATGCACGCACAATCACAAAATTAGCATAATGTGTCTAAACGTATATATAGCCGCTCTCTAAAAACACCCCATGCATCCGGACATGCTCGTAGCGGAAGACATGCTCGTAGCGGAATAACCACATGCCCCGCCATTTGCACATCGTCTTTAGTTGTCGTAAGTTATTTCATAAAAACACGGTTTATTTTACCTTGATTTTTTTTAAACGTTAACAGCGATAATCGGTCTACAGAAATGAGCGGTTGTGGTTCCGCAATTTGCATATTACTGTTCGATAATCGGGTTTTATACGAAAATTATGACCTGAAATACTTACTCGATATAAGTTTTATCAAATTTTAATGAATCTTTGCATTGACACGTTATATAAAATACAGTCTCTCAAAGTATGATATCTTAGCTTCAAAATGAACTGGACATGTTTGCGATGTCAATCATATTAGTGCCCGAAAAAATAGTTTCCATGGAGGCACTCACTTGATTTTGGGGAATGTCTATAGCAAACGTAAAACCACTGCTATAGACATACCATATTTTCTTGCTATGACCTGAATATATGGTTATTTTTTACTATCGAAAATGTAGAAACATGACTGAAAATGTTGTCTATTATATTAAGGGAATATCCGCGGAAATAGCAATGTATGCAAAGACTATATTGTCTGGGCTGTTACCACAGAAATCGTAATTTTATGTAAGAAATGCAAATTTTGCCACAATTTTTGGCCTAACTTCCCGGTAAAATAGGATTAAACTGCGTCCATGTTTAAAGAAGTTTGATGTACAGTTGGGTAAATTATAGCCACAAATAGTACCACCACCGTCAACCACTGGTATGTGTTGGTTTTGGTGCAACATGTGTCTAACCGTGAACGGTGTGCAAATCGCGGGCCATATGGTTATTCCGCTACGAGCATGTCTTCCGCTACGAGCATATCCGGATGCATGGGGTGAAAAAGCCTATGGAATCCTGTTATGCCCCCCTCCCACCCCCGGATGCGCGTGTAAACTACTGTATATATGGGTGTCGAAACAAGCGACGGAAGCAAAAAATGTCGAACGCGTGTGTAAATCAGAACCCGAAACAAGCAAAGGAATGGAAATTATACAACGAGGTAACAGACGAAAGAGAAATTAGCCGCCAGGCGAAACAACCATAGACGGCGAAATAATCAAATGAATTTTCGTTTGATTTTTTTGGGTTGTTTCGCTGTATTGGTTCAAAAAATCTAAATGACCGGAGAACAGTTAATCGCGACACGTCAACTGTATGTTTTTTCTTTAGATGTTGCCATATTATCTGGTGTTCCAGCACTTCCTGTCATATTCCAGACTACGCGAAACAACCGAAGCAAGCGAAAAAATCAAACGAAATTTCGCGCATTACAACTTATATATACGTGCAGTGTTACGCTTTTCTGATGGAAATCACATCCATGTGTAGTATTCTGTATTTTGTCGCCGAGGAAAGGGCAAACAATTACAACGAAACAAATGGAGGAACCGAAGTTATCAAACGGAATTTCGTTTGATTATTTCGCTTTCATAGCTTATTTCGCCATGCAATATACAGTGGTTTACACGCGCAATACATGTCAGTCGCTTATGAACAGCGACCGTGTAGAATCACGTGCTCTGTACGTGTCGCTAGAGGTACATAATAATGTATAGGATCACCTGCACAATCACTCGAAGCACAATCTCTCAACTGCATGCAGAAGCAAACAATGCGTGTCCGTGTTCATTGATTTATCATAATGGGCATCCAGCTGAGCGATAATAAAAGAACTTCAAAAGAGCTTTCAGATGTCTTTGTGAAGGGTGTGTCCAATCACTTAACAGTAATTAACAACCATACAAACTACAAAATTCATGCTGACTTGCGTCTGTCGTGTTTTCTCACCTAATCTGAACTCGAAATTTGAAACCGTAAGATGGGATGCACTATCATGGATATACTATATATAATAAAAATAAGTTTATCACATCGCATCCATTTGCAGCTTGCTAAACCAGTTTCAAACTTTACTTTAAGGTTGATCATACAATTAGTAATTCACTGTGTAATCTATATGGTGCAAATATGTATATTTATTTCGCACGAGATGCATACATGACTGTGCTGATTCATATTTAAAGGTACATAACCCGATGCAATAGTCACCATATCATCAGATTCCAATAACAACAACAAAACTCTTTAAACAACACTATTGTTATCAGAATCGATTAATTACCAAAAACATGCTAACCACTGTGAACTATGGTATAAAATTTCCCAAAACGTGTTATATATCACCACAACGCAATTTGATATTGAGGGTATGTCGGTCGGCTCGTCGAATAATTGCTGTAGGCCGCCAAATATTCCAGGTGGTGAAAAATAACAGGTTTCAAAAATCGATATCTGATAAATCTGTGTTTGATGGGTGGGTTCCTCGACTGGAATCAAATATGTTTACCCCCCCCCCCCCCGAAGCCAAAGTAATAGTAATTTAGGAGCGTTTATTCGAATTATGTTTCTTTAACCGTTCCATGCTACAGACTGGAGCTTTCTGAAATTCTGTTCCTGCGCATGGCTGCGGATCGATGTCCAATGGTTCCAAATTAATGGAGTTTTATTTCAGTCGCCATCTGCCATGAAATTTAATTTTATTGCACCAACGCAGCTCCCGCCATGAAAGGGTTAACGATTATTATTATTATTATTATTATTGCTTGCTTGATTTTGTAGTTTGATACACTTTATGAACGCTGTGCCAGTCCAAAGGGACATAGCAGATAGTCTCAAATCCTCAAAGTAATACCAGGAAATGGAAAGCCTTAAAGAATAGTGCATGGTGTCCCGGATGGGGGTCAAACTAAGGACGGTGTTATATATAACCACTTGAATTTTATGTTATTGAATGTGATTTACTCGCTTATAAATATATATATCTTAACCCTGTATAATTCACATCCGTTCATTTCCGCGAATTTTCTATTTTGGGAGTTATGCGCATGGCTGCGGATCGATGTCCAATGGTTCCAAATTAATTATTGTGGAGTTTTATATCTGTCGCCATCTGCCATGCTTAACGGCAGTTCCTAATTTGTTTAGAGCGCATTATGGTGTCTCGGCTATACTGTTTAGGGCTTCTTTGTCGTGAAACCACAATCTGGTTAACACCGAGATTCGACACCGCCTGAAAACGCGATATAATTGTGTGCCACATGCCGGGGATAACTCGGTCTAACTTAGATTATTTTGGCTACATGTATACCACCTATATATATACCAAGGAGAGTTGTATATATAGGCAGAGAGGAGGCATAGCGAGAGGCATAGAACGAAAGGGTCGTAGAGGGAGATGCATAATATACACAGAGTGTGACATACAGGGAGAGATAGCGATAGAGGAGAAATTACAGTCGCATATTTTGTTCTGCTCTGAATTTTGGGCTGAAATTGCTGTACGTTAAGGGGTGCTGCAAATGGAATTTCGCGAACATGGAAGTCTGGTCTGTTTCATGGGGTGCACCATGGGGCTCCGTTGGAAATGTCAAGGTGGATACCATCGAACTGAGACACTTGCTCTAGCCACGTCCCCGGTTAGTATGACCGAGCGTGCATGTTGTATGTCTCTTCGATTTGCAATGTATAACGCTATATATAACAATTAATAAGTATACTGCTGAAGCATATATAGTTTGGAGCGTGACCCTGTTTGCAACGTATTGTACTAGAAGCAAAGACGCCTTTAAGACGGTTATGTATACACTAAATAGTAAGTAATCAGTTGTCCATTTTCATAATTCCAGTTCGTTCTGTTATAAAAACCAGTGACTTAAATTGCCACAAAACGTCAACAACTTCAATTTTTATGAATGATATGAATAATAATAAAAAATTATACAAAGCCAGATTAAAAATTGGATAATATGAACAGATATTTAGTAACAGTAACACAGTATGTGTACCTTTATAGTGTGCTGAAGTAGCGCGAGATATGACAATAAAGACTGACATATAATATATAGCGGCTGAACCAAGCAGTATACAAGTAACGGCCAGAAAAACGTGTTCCCACCACCTATATGAAAATTAATAGATGCCGAAAGGTTTCACTGTAAATGTCATCTGTGTCGACTATATTTGTGTGGTGCCCATAACACTAACAAATTGAATTTCATTAAATTATTTAAAATATTAAGGGAACAATAACTAGCATGCAGTTATACAAATTATCACTAAATATCCGTGGCCATCTATATATTTAAAAAAAATTAGAAATTTTCACGCACTTGAACAATACAAACCTTTGTGTGGTGCCCATAACACAAACAAACTGAATTTCATTAAATTATTTAAATTATCGGAACAATAACTACCAGTTATACAAATTATTACTAAATATCCGTGGCCATCTATATGTTTTTAAAAAATAGAAATTTTCACGCACTTGAACAATACAAACCTTACAAGTATATATTGCATGATTGGGTCTGTGCCTTATCCAGATGAACATACATACTATTCTGAGATAACCAAAAGGCTTGTCCTTCGCAAATACAAATATATAGGTCGTTCTCTTTTTGAATCACCTTTTATAGCGATATTCTCATGCGCTACGTGTTTTTTTTATAAATGCATGGGGGAATCACATGACCGCGTGTATTTTATTTCCCATTCAAATTGGACTTGCAATATGAGAAGAATAATCATACAGCGGTGTGCACGCGATACTTTGCACACCTTGAAATTCTATGATCCTGTTACAATAATAATGAGCGTCTGTTTGAGTGCATTTCCTTTTGTTTTGTATTTGGCATTTAGCCCTAAATTGGCGAACTCCCTGCATGATTACTAAAGCATACCGTTTCAAAATATATTTTTTTCATTGCAGTCGCGAGGATATCAACCGGCAGAAGACATATTTTATGATCTAATTTGTACAACGAATTGCAATGCCATATGCCATATGCCATACCGCTCATTGTATATATGCGTCCGTGTTTCATTTTTTTTCAAAAGAATAAAGTCATTACTAATACAAATACAATTTAAACGTATAGATATACAGTACCAGTCAAAAGAAGTGTTATATTAAGCGCGCTATTCTCGCGCCCAATATCGCAATAATATTGCAAGTCGAAACGCTTATAAGCGCGCCGCTTGTGATATTATTGCAATATTGTGCGCTTAATATCGCAATATTTCGCGCTTAATATTGCGACATCTTGCGCTCAAAATTTTGACATTTAAATCAAATTATTGCTTCTTCAATATTGCTTATTGCATAAATAGAGACAGTGTTTTAGATTTGTATACAATTATAGTTGTAAATGCTATATGTACACTATATGTACACTTTATGCACAGTATTTATCTAATATAAATATAACACTATCGGGTCTCTATGAAATCTAGAGCGCTTATAGTATCGCAATATTTTGAGATCAATATCGCAATAATAAGTGCGACAGATTTTTGGTATTGCACTATAATCGCGCCTTTTTAGAAATTAAGCGCGCTCAATATTGCAATAAAGGCGCGCCTCAATATACCACTTCTTCTGACTGGTACTGTAACGGTTTCTATACTATTAACCATTTCCTTACTCATTGGTGAGTATAGTAGAGCCCGAAGCCGCCATCGCACGCCGCCGCCGCCATCCATATTAGCCATAAGCCACATACATGCAGCCAGGCATATTATCCTGACGGCAGCCACATGAAAAAACCTCCGCCATCGGAATTGCAAAATGGCTGTCGGAGCCGTGTGCATGGGCTTATACATGTATGTCAAGCACAACTGTACTTTGAATCGCAAAGAACTAAACCGCATTGCCTAATATCGGCATACATGCATGGACACTGTACATCCATGCGTTTTTTAGTAGTTGTGATGAACCCGTAGAATTCCAGACCACACGTATTCTTTGGGTGTTGGGATTTTCCATAGTGGCGAAAATAAACGAAGGACTTGGGGACTATAACTGGGTATTAGGAAAATTTCGGAAACGAAAATACGCTGAATGATAACGTCTCAGCCGGCTGAGCCACCATATTTCGTCAGCCACGAACGTCACGACTGAGCCGGCTTAGCTAGCTAACCAGCCACGAAATTGGTTGAGCCAGCCGCGAAAACCATTTGTCGTGGCTTCGGGGTCTAGCACCGAGTAGTGTCCTTAGCAATGTTCAGATAATAAATTCAACAAATTGCATAGGCCCTTTGTGAAACTTATTACTAGTATCTGAACATCCCACCAGCAAATGTATATATGACTCCTTTAGCACAAGCAATCATGCATTATCTGTTCATTTGTCTCGCGTCTGCTTATATTTCCTTGACACCCCTCCAGAAGAATAATGTACTATTCCAATATAGTCATTCGAGTTTCCAAATTCTGTCGACGTAAATTGGAAGGAGGTATAAGATAGGTCGACAAATGCAGGTGTTTTCAATGTTTCACACATAAATGAAACAAACGCTCCTTTATTTCTACCATATCAGGAATGGACCAACACGGAACGCTCTTTTCTGTTTCATGTCGTGAAAATGACTGTTTTGTTTGGGACCCAAACATCGTGTTCTAATGTGTATTTTTCATGACTACAATGTTTCGTTTGGGAAGTGCAGTATATATTCATAATTGCTGACATCATATATAGCAGCAATTAAACCCATGCATGATTGAAATTTGCACTATAGTTGAGTGTTCTAGCTTCTCATTGATTCTATAGTCTCATATATATTTTGAAGACCTCTGTTTGTCTGTATGTTTGTCTGTCATTGATACAAATCTACGATTCTCGACCGATCGGGACGAAACTTGGTACGTGCGTGTAGTTTGACCAGGCGGTCGACCTTGTCGTATTGGCGAGCCCGTGCGGCGCATGCGCAGACGAGATCTCGGAAACGGGTGGAGCTATCGACTTGAAATTTGCTATGTGAATGTATCTTGCCCCGGATACGAATTTTATCGGAACGCCGAGCCCGTGCGACGCCAGCTTCGCGCATGCGCAGTCCAGATCTCGGAAACGGGTGGAGCTATCGACTTGAAATTTGGTTTTTGAATAACCCGGACAACGTCGGGCTCATCGGATATATATATATATATATATATATATATATATATATAGCTATATATATATATATATATATATATATATATATAACTGCATTGCCATGTTTCCGGAATGGCAGATCAAGAATTTCGAAGGCAGTGGGTTCGAACCCATGTTCAGACTGATACGCTTCCTAACTCTCGGTGAAAGGGCTTCCTTTCAAGGATGTCCCCGTAGCCGAGGTGGTTAGTCGTGGATACGATCATCACAGTCTGGGCTAGACGAGGTTGGCGCGGGTTCGAACCCCGGCATGGATGAAAATCGGGACCGGTTTTCAAGCTTGATTTGGTTTGGGGAACATCTCAATGTACCATTCCGATCGACACATGGCCATTTCGATAAGAAATGAGAATTTGTTCACGCAAATATGAAGCAATGAACACTCATACTGAGTCCGTGCCTCCATAACTTGGTGACGTAGTACCATTACTGTAACCGTAACTGCTATATCCGTTGATTCGCGGGGCAAGAATATAGGACGGACAGATATATATCGTGTAAGTATCAGGCGGTTAAGTATATGTTGATTAAGTGTCTGTTGGTTAAGTATATCAACAAGTCTTGAAATTCTTGAAATTCCAACTCAGTGGGGTGACCAGTTTCACAGATAACTTCCACAAGGGGGTGGAAATTCTAAGGTGGACCCCCCCCCCCACACACACACACGTAAACCCTCTATAGCCACACCACGAGTGTGCATCCATTTCTACAAACGCATGCATATCAAGCTGCTCAAAGCATAATGTTTTCTGTTACCAATGTTGCTAAGGATTTTAATAATATCTTATATATTGGGACGTTTCTTCGGATGATTAATTTCCAGACGCTTCAGACAACGTATATGATGTGCGTATAAATCGATGAGAACCCCCAGCCATTCATCATAGTATTGAATCACGTCACCTTTAATTTCCACGGCTGTGCACCATATATCTGAATGAGAAATGACTCAATGTTCACAGGAATAAGTCGATTTATCTTCTATGAGAGTATTGCTACATGCAGAGACGGTTCTATTCAAAACCAATCTGCTCGCTTCCATTTCCGTCATATATATAGCCTACTAGCAGGGTGACCCGACTTCGTCCGGGCTGTTTCCCCTCTGCTTGGCGCGATTTGACCTTGATTTGACCATTTTGAAGGTCAAGGTTAGGTTGGGGTCACGATTTGACCCGTCCAAAACACTCCCCGGACAAAAGTCCCCCTCAAAATATATATGAGATATGCTAACGACAGCACGTGTCTATATGCATGTAATGAAATATCTATAATATAATGTATATAATGTAATAACTATATATACATGTTCTCTTTAATAAGAGGGTGCGCGGGGTATCGTTGAAGGACAAGCGGACTAATTTCAGAAGGGGGCCTTTCTCTTATAGTATACTTAACCGGGACGTTGTGTGGGCGTCTCACCCCAATTACGGTTTAAAAGTTTGCCACGGTTGGATATTTCATGGCTGAGACAACGTTTTTGTTTTGAAAGAGTCAGATGATTTTACATACAGAAAGAATGGCTATACATGTTGAATACAACAGAGAACTTTCATCCGACACATATCAACGGTTGTTAGAAATTTCACTATGAAAATAATTTCATTCGGTTCCGATATTTATTTAATTAATTTAAATAAAATATGTCGTGCATGGACCAAGATTCGAATATTTTCCTACATTAATTCTTAAATTCCAACTCAATGGGGTGCAAATGAAGTTTCACAGATTGTGTCCACAAGGGGATTTAGTTGAACATTTTAATCCCCACGTCCATGAGTGTGCATCCATTTCTACAAACGTCGTTGGGGGTGCATGCATGCAGGGATGTGGCTAGATGGTCTCCGTTGGGGGGTGTCAACCTTGGGAAATTCCAACTGCACCCCCCTTGAGTCGGAATCACACCAACACAACTTTTTGCATATTCCATTTGCACCCCCCCCCCCCTTGTACCTCATGCTCAGGCCTAATTTCCTATATATTCATAAGCCATGCTTCTATGTTCCCAGTATGAGAACACTAAGATATTTTAACCTGAAAATTGCCCCCAAAAAAACAACTAGTGGTCTAATTCCAGACAAATGCACACAGCTACCGACAACAGACCAGGAAACACCGGGCCGACCATGGTTGTTCGGCCCGGTGTGAGAAAAACTTGAAAACTATACAAGAAAATCGCAAATCCTAGCATCTAGACTGGCCTCAACTGAAGCTTTCCTAGTGTTGGAAATTTCAAACCTCATGCTCCCACTCAGGTTGGAAAATTGCTGCAACTGATGACCATTTATGTCTACAAGTTTGACCAAATGTAGTAAAATATTGTTTTGCTAAACTAATTAGCAGTTTTGTATTGGCCATGTGGATGGGGCAATGACACACCGGGCCGACCATGGTTCGGCCCGGTGTGCGAAAATTTTGAAATCAGAACAAGAAAATCGCAAAATCCTAACATCTAGACTAGCCTCAAGCCTTCCTACTGTTGGAAATTTCAAACCCTACACCCCCACTTAGGTTGGAAATTTTCCAACTGATGACAATTCCAATGACAATGTTGACCAATTGTATGACAATATTGTTTTCTTAAATTAACTAGAAGTTTTTGACTGGCCACCGGCGAGGGACCAGGACACAAGCTTTCCAAGTGTTGGAAATTTCCAACCTGTCACCCCCCTAAGGTTGGAAAATTTCCAACTGATGACCATTTCTGTCAAAAATTTTGACCAAAAATAGGAACATATGCAAATATTGGTCGAAAAACAATAAATTCCCCCCAATAAATTGTTTTATAATCAAACTACAAGAACATTTTCAACCTATTGTTGGTGTGAAATTTCCAACTAATGTTTTGGCAGGTATGAAATTTCCAACTGTTAAAAATATAGCTCTCTGCTTGGGGTGTGAGACACCCCCTCCCCACACACACACACACACACACCTCTAGCCACATCCATGCATGCATGCGACGTTTCGCAAGGATGGGTTATTGTATGTACAACAGGGCGGGCCGTATGAAGGGGGCTAGAACCGGACCTTGTCATTGATCTGCATTGATACATTTACATATAGGTATTGTCATTAAAGGGACAAAAGGCCATGGCAGTGTCGCAGTACGTGAATGCGAATAAAATCACACAAGTTTGTAAAACCATCATCATTATCATCACAAGAACAAAATGGAAATATTTTTTGCCTTTGTTGTTGTTGTTGTTGTTGTTGGTGGTGTTCGTGTTGTTGGTGTTCGTGATGTTGAAGACGATGATGATGCTATTGATGATGATGGTGAGAATGTTGATGTTGATGATATGAAGGTGAGATGATTATGTTAATGGTGATGATGGCAGTGGTGAGACGATGATGAGGATGAGGGTGATTATTAATGATGATGATGATGATGATGACGGTGATGACGGTGATGTCGGTTATGAACGACTATGAGGATGACCACGCTGATGATGATGATGATGATGTGGAAGGTGATGAGGAAGATAATGAAGATAGTGATGATGCCGACGACGATGATGATGATTTATCGCTGGTGACCCTCCAGCATTTACTATATGTAAATAGTGTAAATATGTTTGTCAACTCTTAACACGTGTTAACTCACAATTGAGTTCATTAAATCATCACATCAAGAATATATAGTAATTGGGTTATTACAGTGCCGATCATCTTATAACAAATAGCTCCACAAGTTCCTATCAAATCATGAAGGTGTTCATTATTTTTTTAAAAGGACAGACCAATGAAAACTATTCCAGAAAGCACTGATTTTCAAACAAAACATTTGAATTGCTCTTCAAAATGATGATGTGTGTTGATAAAATGACAGGCAATGAAACAGTAATGTTTACATAACACAAGGTGAAATAATGGTAGCGGCCGTCCCCATGCAGAATTAGAAAAAATACACGGGCTGTGACACATGCATGACACTTGCAGTGTAGGAGAGTAATCATAAAAGGTGGTATTCGTGCCCATAGTCTAACCGTTTGTATGTCTGTCTGTCTATCTCTGCCACGGTCTTGTTGTAAACCGTGTTCATACATGACACTGTATATATATATATATATACAAAAACTCAAAATTAATGCACCATTATTAGGTTACATATACTATAGAGATGCTTTTGGAAAATTACCTGTTCCCAGAACATATGTCTTATATGATGTGATGCAAACGTCACACATGCAATAAATTACGATATTTCACTTATAGGCACGGCATGAGAAGTCTAACAAAACAAAACAATATAGTTACATAAGTAAGAAGACAGGCTAATATTATACACTTAGCCAAAACAAATATCAACATACCTTCATTGGCATACGTATATCCCACAGCGCACACGCGAATGTGTATGCAGTCTTGGAATAAATAGCAGTATGCTTTTAGCCGGCGCGGCTTACTCTTTTACTGAGGCTAATGTGTTCCACAGACAAGCGTGGTACGATCTAACCATCGTACGATTATATCCGGCTCGGGGTCGCCAAGCGTCTACGCATGTCGGACTGTCGGTTGCTTTAATAGATTATCTCAATTTCGCAGTGCTCCGAGAATCAGTTTCTTTGTTGGGTTATAATTGAGACGCGGAGATTTTGTAAATTGAGATAACTGTCTGAATAACGGCAGATTTTAACAGGCTGTGCAATTAATTTTCGCCAGAACCCTTTGTGCCTATCACTTCGGTGACTCGCCATTTGTTAGACTTTCGAACTTGACAAAATGAAAAATGAGTGTATCTATATAAATGGACAAAGACGTGGCACCATAAACGTAACTCGTTGGTGGCACCCACCACAGATACTATCTGTAGAAAGATGCACGTGCTCGGTGATTGCCCGTTGATCTATAGAGCTATTAGTTTTCCAAAACATTTCGAACTGCATGTTTGTTGGATTGTGCGTGCGCGTGACTACGCATGCCTGGTGGTGTCTTGTTACAGATTAGGGTGCGAATTATGTATTCAGGTCTGGCACTCGTCTGAGCTATAGCAGAACATCGTACTCGATTGATAATAACCACGTCCAATTAAATTACTGGATTGATAATAACCACGTCCAGTTAAACGTGTATATACGCTGATATATGTGTAACATTTAACCCGATTGATGCAGATCGAGACATTTTTAAGTTTCTACATAATATGGTATACACAGCAATTGGTTTCAAATATTCATGTATGTGACGAGACACGTTGTAGCCGATTAAGGTAACAGTTAAATTATACATATACCGTACACATTGATTAACCCTTTAATTTTCATAACGGGCGTGCCCTTCTAACAAAAATGTCCGAGAAATTGCGAGAATCGATGGAAATCACTTCAGGGGAGCTTACTTTTTGACGTGTTTAAAAGAGGTATTCATGGAATTCACACATGGGATGGATCTATAAATTTATTATATTATAGTATGATTCGTTGATGAACGTATTTCTGTACCAACCAGAGTGTCACCCTCTATAACACGGTGATGTTGAGTGATACATGGTTCGAATCGGTTTTATTGACACAGGTTCCGAATGCATCCGATAGTTGGAGACTGAACTTTGAAAAAAGGTCCGATATTAGTCGAGCATGGATGCCAAAAAGACAGCAATCTGCTGTTAAAACTATAGCTCAGGCACTTGCAATTATCAACTAACATGCTTCCGCATGGTTACAGACCTCCAGTTACAAAACATATAATTTTGTTTTCCACTTGAAAATTATTGAAAACCTAATCTGACACATACACCTAGTACACCTATAGGAATCAGGGAGCTAAATGTGTTCTAGAGTCGGGGAGCGAGTACACCGTGGAACCCTAAAGGTGAAGGTAACTGAAGAATGACCTTCACCTGATACATGCGACACGTTATTAAAGGATGACATCGCGTTTATTTGATTTGTACATAATATCTAAATAATTTAAACTGGTGAATGAATGGGGGAACGGATTTTTGTGAGCGGGAAATGTATTTAACTAGCTGTTGTAGATCCGGGTTTTTCCAGATCAAATTTGGCTGTGAGATAGCCCTGTCGTACACTTGGGGATTTATTTTAAAAAGTAAACACATGACCTATGATTTTTCTTGCATTTTCGTGATCAACTGGTGTCAATCTAGCTGGGTAAACATCACTGGTATGGCCTGCAGGCTTAAATTCAGCGAATTTGGCCGAAACGTTAACACTGTCGCCTATGGGAAACCATTTAGTTCCGTGATTCCTATAAGAAAATTTTTAATTTTACGAAATTTCACGTCTCACCATGATAAGTTGTTATTTCCATATTTTCTTATTTTCAAATGATAATGACCACATTTTGGACAGATTTAAAGAAGAAACGCATGGATTCGCCTGTAGATAGTAAAGAAAGTGATAAATCTGGTAATTTTGCATGGATGTCAGGTACCATTAGGGGGTCAGGGGGTCTAAAGCCCCCCTCCCCACAATTTTGAGGAGTGTTAGCCCCCCCCCCCCCCCCCATTGGGAAAATGTGTCATTTGACCCAATTAAGCTTTTCCGGCACCCAGTAGCCTTATCTGGGACCGTAGCCCCACCCCAAGTCGGGGGGGGGGGTGATGGCATCACCACTAGAGTTACTGTCGTGCAAAACTGTCATGGCAGCTTTGTTAAACAGACAGTATGCCCTGCCATCTGGTAAAATTTCATGCATGAGGCTGTGTCTGATGTTGTATCATAATGTTTCGATATTTAAATTGACTTATGGTTGCTTTACATTGCTATTAAAATTATTTTTTTTTTAATTTTCTGTTAATTTTGGTAAATATTTATTATAAATTGCCAAATTCTGCATGAAAAGGGTTTAAAATTGGACAATATATCCCTCTCAAAATGTATATTAACATTTCCTCTTCAATTTAGTAATATTATGGTATATAAGGACATACTTCAGTTATACAAGATGCATTTGCTAGTAAAATTGAAAAAAAAGCTAAATTTTTTGGCTTTATTTTGAGGATTGACACAAATTTTCAGGATGCCTCATATTGGAAAAATAAACCACTACTGCTCGATATAATCCATTTTTGATTTCAGTAAGGTCTATATTTTGATAAAATACTATAAGAAACGCTGTTATTCACACATATACATATATATAGGAATCAGGGAGCTAAATGTGTTCTAGAGTCGGGGAGCGAGTACACCGTGGAACCCTAAAGGTGAAGGTAACTGAAGAATGACCTTCACCTGATACATGCGACACGTTATTAAAGGATGACATCGCGTTTATTTGATTTGTACATAATATCTAAATAATTTAAACTGGTGAATGAATGGGGGAACGGATTTTTGTGAGCGGGAAATGTATTTAACTAGCTGTTGTAGATCCGGGTTTTTCCAGATCAAATTTGGCTGTGAGATAGCCCTGTCGTACACTTGGGGATTTATTTTAAAAAGTAAACACATGACCTATGATTTTTCTTGCATTTTCGTGATCAACTGGTGTCAATCTAGCTGGGTAAACATCACTGGTATGGCCTGCAGGCTTAAATTCAGCGAATTTGGCCGAAACGTTAACACTGTCGCCTATGGGAAACCATTTAGTTCCGTGATTCCTATAAGCCTTTTTACTGGTTCGCGATTTTCAAGATGGCCGGTGGTTCCATATGGTCCGATTCCTAGCTTTTTATCCAACCCACCGGTAAAAGGTCAAAGTTGAGAAGTAGCATCCATTTCGACCATTTGTAAACATTCGACAGCTGAGTGCGAGAATTATTTATCAACATTTTATGGCTTAATTTCATTTATTCTGAGTGCAACTACGTGTTTAAGAATTGTTTTGTGGCCATGTCATCTATAGAGTTAGGATCTGGTGACGATGCAGACATTCAGACGGCCTTTTTTGTCAACGAACTTCCCATAAGTTACTGATAAATAGCGAGTTCTTGCGTTAAAAAAATAACTCAAAAACATACGGGATACATCCAATCCATCTACTGTGCGAAACCTATGTATCGTATGTATCCAGGGTGAGTGTTTAAATAGTTTTATGAAGTTCTCGCACCTGCGATACGATAACGACCTGTTGCCATTTTATTTTGGGAATTCCCAGACTGGAGTCATATGCTAAACATAGATGCTACTTGTTAACTTTGACCTCCGGAGACCAAATGGCGGATTCGCCGCGAGTAAGTGAAATCACTTATAGATAGCAAGAATGTTATTTTGATATCGAAAATTAACAAAATAATTATTGATCTCTACCTAAAAAGCGATAGAAATTTTTTTTTTCAAGCGAGATGCATGGTGCATTTCGTATGGCAATTCTCGTTCCAAACATTTAACTCATGCATTAAAATCCCGCTCTAAAGTATAATAGGTTTCATATTTAATTTAATTTAATTTAATTGCTTCGAGTCCTTAATGCATCTTTAAACCTGTATTTACCAAATTCTAATTGATTAGAAGTTACCTTATTATCTATGCATTACACACTAATGAATATTAAACATTCAGCATTTGCTTTATCTTTTTGACTGTCATCTGCTATTTTATCCTTATCACCTCTTCAAATGACTTTTCTCCAAGTCACATGGACCGATTTCAACCAAATTTGGTATGGTGACTCGGGGTACTGCGGCGGAAGTGAAGTTATAACGGAGTTAGTGATTTAAAAAAAATCAAATTGTTAAATTGAGCAAGAAGTTAAATCTAAATTAAAAAACTTAAATATTGTTTTAAATGACATGTAATAAATTAAACATGTTTTTATTCCGAATCTGTTATTAAAGACCAAAATGTTCGCGAATAGCTCAAAGGGGCACAAAGGGGGGGGTAGGCCCCTGCCCGTTGAATAAATTTAAGGCCCCTAAGTTTTTCCATAAGGATGCTGGGAAACCGATGCATATCAGTTGAATTTTATCAATGAAATGCTTCACAAAGTTCACATAGAAATAAAGTTGGGAGTAATTACTTTCTTCAGTTTTGGTTGTCATGGAAACACGGCCGTGATCGATGGAAAATATAACCACTGTCAGAATTATCCTGTTACTCTTCGTGGACCTTTGCCTGAATATGTTCCCAGTACTTTCCCGAATAGACCGACATTCGCTCAATTAAAGGAGACAGCGACGCGTCGCAATGCATCGGTCAATAACTCTAATCAAATGTCGCTTCATTTCAGTCTCAAACAGCCCACCGACTGTGGCTTCAAACAAAAAATGACTCTGGGTTGTTATCCCAATTTCATGAAAATAATTGGAAGTGTCAGCTTTGTCGTTTCTACTACTGGACATCATTATTTGCTATAATAATGTCTGATAGAGCAAAGAGATATGGGTGTTCCGAGCCACTGTTGGCGTTGGGACCCTTCATGGATTCATTACATGTACATTTATATATAGTGGCATGATCCGCGTTTCTCATTACAGTTTACAGTTGACAGCCTGAAGCGACAACCCGGCACAACCGTACCCATTTGAGCGATAAAATTCACATACTGACATGCTGTTGACATAGCTATTTGATAACTATTTATACCTTCATGAGTTATTTGTGTTGGATTGCAAAACTTGTTGGTTGAACATCACTACAATGAATCCAACGACTATTTCTCTGTCCAGTATAGGGTGTCAATCGCAACTGCTCGGCAATTTTCGCGTGGAAATAACCTCTCATATAAATAGACACAATATCAGCCGGAGACTGATCATGAGCATAATACTGAGAAATTTGTCTCATGACCGGGCAACTCGTCTGTTGAACCTGAACTAATTATTACTATAATATACCAATATTGATCATTATTTATGGTTATTTACGTAACTATTTATTTATTTGTTGTAAACCTCTGCGTTCTCCTAAATTTGACTACAAGTCAAGGCCATCGCCTTAGCACCAAGGTCGTGTATTGCATAGTCTATGATGTGAATATGGTGTCTATTTATGAAAGATGTTATTTCCGAGCGAAAGTGGAAATGGCCGAGCCGGTTAGATTGCTAGGGTGGTTTCCATGCAGTCGAATGCCATTATATAGGGGTAGATTACAAACCTTCAAAACCTACAAAACTTAGCCCGTTCTTATCGTTGATGTTATACCTCTATGAAATAAACTACAGCGTGTATCAACTACACATGGCTGCTGAATATGACACTTGAGTTGATGCTCTACGATTGGCCACGATCTCGATTTATCTGCAGGATATGTGCACGATAAGCATGAGTAGGGAATATAGTATTTCTGTGTTTCCATTCTTAACAGATGTTTCGACGGTGACCCATTGGGCCTCGTCGTTCAGAGAAGGTCCACAACGCCCTCCTCTCCGTTCTGCGACGAGTTCCGAATCGGGTAGCCCACACATATACTCGATTCGTGGTCGTTGATCAATGGTCATTATAATAATGCACGTCACCACTACGATATAGCGACGTCACGTTGTACATACCACTAGGCGTTGGTATCAGCAACCACAAATAACAAGTTGGCGTGAATTGCTTTTCGTGCTATTCGTTTCCAGACCATTAAGATTTGCTGATTTATTTTTTTCGAGCCAGAACTTCCACATTGGTGCCCACTTTGTTATAGTTAAAAAGGTATGTCGGAATAATTATTATTAAGTGATACTTGGTTATGTATGCATACTAGATGTAGTTTGACTTCAACCAATTGAGAAATAAATTAATTTAATTTTGTTTATTTATAATTTTAACCGTTTATCAAAACTATGATGACATTTTACTGGAGAATTTGTGTTCGGTTCTAATGTTTCTTGCTTCTTGAGATATAATCATGCGTTATTACACCATGTATCTATAGGTAAGTTATAAGAAATTTCACCATTTGTCATTGTGTGTCAATTGATATAACATGTGTATAATTTTATGTATTAGTTTGCATCTTTGGAATAGTGTTGACAAATTTAAACCGGTACTCCAGACAATATGGCGTCCATCATGGCCGCCGTTTTTCAGACCAGACCCTAAGTGAGTTTTATGCAAATTATAGCGTGAAAATCTAGTAAAATGTATATATTTTCGTGAAGCTAAGACACAATAATACATTTTTGGGCCAAAATTGAAACCCACCATCCAAGATGGCTGCCAAAATGGCCGCCGAACTTGAAAATATGACATTTTTTCACAAATATCTTCTAGATCAATTCATGCTGTTTGGAAATGGTTGAGTAATATGACTTTATTTTGTGTTTTATATATTACCTGATCATTGTAGCAATTAAAATGGAATTTTTGGGGTCCTAACCCCTTCCGATCCCTCAAACATTCGATTTTACAGAATGCGGTATAAAACTTCAAACAAAATCACAATTGGGATTCTAGTCATATTTCAACAAAAATGAAAAGAACTTTGTAATGTAAGTGAGGCATATCATTACCTATGAATATTCCAACTCACTGGTTGCTCCAATCATCAGTTAATATACAAAATACAAAATAAAGTCATATTTCAATACCAGTTCCAATCAGCATTAATTGATATAGAAGACATTTGTGAAAAAAATGTCTTATTTTCAACTTCCGGCGGTCATCTTGGATTGTGAGTTTCAATTTTTGGCCCAGAAAAGTGTCATTATGTCTTATCTTCACGGAAATATATACATTTGTATACATTTTACTAGATTTTCCAGCTATAATTTGCATAAAACTGACTTAGGGTCTGGTCTGAGAAATGGCGGCCATGATGGACGCCATCTTGCCTGTAGTCTACACGGCCACTTTGTTTTCTTCTTGCTAACATTGCTTAGAAGTTGAAGGACATAATACGGAACAAAATGATCGGGGTGAAGTCCCAGGGGGTGCAAGGGTACCCCTATTAGCTCCCGGACTAATACTATGTAGCATGATATTATAGAATGATATGGGGTTGGCAAGAAACTTGGTATTATAGCGGCATCCGTTCGGAAGCCTCACAAGTTACTCGGGTTTGTTGCCACTGTGTCGTTTAAGCTATCTAGTTTAATTATCGAATTCCGACATACTTGGCTAACTGAGTGATCCCATATAACCGTCCATTATCGGAAATGTAATTAGTATACTGGAAATGGAACCAAGCTAACTGTTTTCTCGGCAGAAAAAAAAGGTCGTATAAATTGAAATTATGTGATGTCGAGGCATAAAGTTGTTTCAAATTTGTCGTATAAATTTCAAAACGTCGTAACATTTTGCCGCGAAAAAAATATTTCTTTCAAAAAAGTCGTATAAGCTCATTTCACAGTTTTCTCTTTATAGACTGGTGTAAAATCGTCAGTTTCACAATAATTCGATGCCCGGGATGTGTATCGATGGATTTGCTGCACTGTTGTTCTTCTGAATATAACATATCAAAATATAATCAGTTTTTTGTCTCTCCTGTAAAATGACTAAAAAGTGCGGGAATTTTGTATACGACATGTTTGAATCCCACCGACGTAGTGCTGATTGGTGTATGTTCCATTTGAAATGATTGTGGGAAACAACTCACGATCGACAACCAGTTTCATTCTACACTGCAGGAAATGGCTTTAAAAATTATATATTGTTTTCCAATTATCGACGTCATATTGTGCGGCCATCTCGACTGAGGATAGATAGGATGTGTCACATTAGCATTGCTCATTTATGTGCGCCATTATGGTAAATCATTTGCCACTTTACAGACAACGCATTTAGAACTGGTCACGGTGTCCGTACTCGTAATTAATCGGAAAGGAGTTTTCTCAATATACCTATCAAGTAAGTATACAGAAAATAAATTGAATCTAATGTATCTCATTTGTCGTGCCCCGGTAATCAAAATACATGTAGCTCGATTGATGCTTTCTTCTTTGGCATAGACAGTTAGAGCGTTTCGTGTTAATCTTTTTGGGATGTTGTACAACTGTAAAGAGCGTTTCTGTCGCATATGGCATGTGCGGAAAGATGAAAACCGATGATAAATATCTACGACTTTCGACACGTTGTTCTATAAGTAGATAAGTTTTCATGTATTTATCAACATACATATATCTTATCGCATTCCAAATTGCATGTATAATTTGGAGATTCAAAGGAACCATGTTCGTTCAACGAACATTTTCAATTCCTGGACCTCGACTTGTCTTATCCTCGTAGATCATGTATAAAACGTATAAGCTGTATACTGGTTATGTAATTGATTAAGCCGTCTGTAAGATAAAATACCTAAATGCTTTGTTCGTTATAGAAGAGCAGTTCTTAACTCAATGGTTACGTAATGGGTGTCATAAAGTGCATCCCGTCTATTAATCGGGCTTCACATCATAACATATTTGAATACAATAGATATTCATCAGTTAACACCTTACTACAGTATAATAAGCCATAGTTAGCGGCCGTCATGACATGGTGTCAATAGTGTCAAAGTTGTTTTTTGTGTTGTTTTAATTATGTTTTCATTCTGAGTATAACAAATAAAGTTTAAAACAAATATTTTAGTCATTAATTGTGAACCGACCAGAAAACGATGATTTAATATGGCCAAATTGTTTTTTAATTTGGCCAAAACATATTTGGCTAAAGTTTTTTTCATTCGGCTAATACAATTTTCATTTGGCTAAACTTTTGGCTAAAGTGTTTTTCGGTCCAGCGCGAACACTGCGTAGATGCCTGCGTCGACTTGTCGCAGCACCTATGAGTCGGTTGAGCCAGATTAAAAACATACTATGGACTTATTCGGGTGCGTGGGATTTCTAAATTAATACTCAGGCGCAATGCCAACCTGTGGAATGTAGCATTCTACTAACGTCGCCGAAAACTTCAAAGAAATCGACCGTATATACCACTCCATAGAGATCATCGTCTGAACCAAATCAATTGTAAATGTTTACATCACCAGTTGGGACGCAGCTATCGGCCATAAACTAACACACATGAGTTGCCCATCGAGAGTCATTGCGTTTAATTAATATATCAGAATGACAGTGTATGTTGTCAATTTGGTTTAATATTCGTAACAAAATACTACATTGAGTAAGATTATTCTCAATGTATATCTGATCACCATATCGGAGTGATTGTAATATCTGCTTCATAACTTTTTTCTGATACATCTCCATCATATTAATATCAGTAGCATTTAACATGACACATTCCACTCAATACAGCATTCTCTGCAGAACATACATGTTCCATAAATGCATACAGACACTGTCTTGGAGGCAGACCATTTATTCCGTGCAGACCAGCACCCATCAGCGCCGCATACAAACTCCTTCGGCCTCTCGGTATTCTGTTGTCGACATCCAAAATTTCTCTCCAGACCAAAATGTATTATCTTCTTTTCTGTTACGATCGGTTTTTCTTCAAAGATGCGAGTCACCAACACAGGTAGATCGCCGTTTAGCTATAACACAACACTCTTCGGTGGATTTATTATATATCCGTTCAGTGACTTCAGTCGAGAAAATTTTTCCACTTCTTTCAGCGTGACATTCATTTCAGACCCCTCAGGTTACAAGAGAAAAACGTCATCAGCACAAGTTGTCGTGGTATCTTTATATGCCCAATGCTTGCCGGGTGAGTGGCTGTTGATAAATAATATCTACAATTAAGAACATGACGTCAAGAGTGAAATGGGAAAATAACTCGCGTCTCAGTTCAAAGTACAAGGAGTGAGACAAGGACTTGCTTTATCAGCCTTACATTATAAACGATTCAACAATCCAATGCTGCTGAATATTGAAAGTCATCATAATGGCCTTGTATCTTATCCAGAAATATAATCTCCCCATCAGATGTGGATGTGGGACAACATCAAACGCCTTCTGTGTATCGAGAGTTACCAGATGTAATGGTTTCTTTAAACCCTTGGCTTCATTCATTACTTCATGATGTTGATACCTGCATTAGTTGCAGACACTAATTGTGTAGCATGTGTGGCATTTTGAATGGGATTAGTTCAACGGACGAATATTTATGGAGGATGTTTTTTATCACTTTGAGGACAACAGGAGTGTAACAATTTCCCTTTGTGCTGTGTTGGTATGTTCTTCTCATCTGTTTATGGATTGGTGTTAGTACTAATGTCTTCAGTACTTCTGGTATCATCTTCTGCTCAAACCATACATTCATTAAATCAGTTTAAAATGGTATGCCTGGCTTTCCTCCCATTTTAATATGCTCGGCTTGGGCTCCAAGATGATGTTTAGACTTCCCATATTTCAGACTGTCCACTACTTTTTCGATTTGATCTTCACAGATTGTTGGTACTTGGTACAGACATATGCTGGTTAGTGATGATACATTAAACTGTCAGGATACATTTTCCACACTTCTTTGTCATAGCTAAGGGTCGTTCAAATGTGATGCTAAACCAGCAAAGTACTCGTAAGCCTATTGGGAGACTCGCATATAAACTGGAAGAGGATCTTTATGCTGCATCAAACGTAACTCCCGTAAAGAAAGGGTTAATTGAATGGCTCATGTGTCCTAACTAACTATTTTCTGGAATAGATAAACGTACAGAATGTGGTTTTATGGTGTCAAATCGGACCCGGCATCTTTAACACTTTGGTGTAAACAAAATTATTTCTCTAAATCATGCACATGAAGTAACTAACTTGTATAATATATAAAGACAATTATTTTAGAGAATGGGATTTGGCAGAAAGTATTGCGCTAATATTAGCCATTTACCCACCTTTTCCATACACATGTGGTGTCTTTATTGCTTTTTCATAAATGTTCTTTTCCCAGTTAGATTTAGTTTTTATGTTCATTTTTCTATCTTATTATCATTGGCGGACATCAGGGGCATAGTCTGTCAAACACTTTCTTTACAAATTATTATTATTCATCTGGCGGGTATACGTAGGTACCCTCAGAAACACCACGCCTAGTGCGTGGTCAAGACAACAACTCCACTTCTGGTCAAAACTTGGTACTTTAAACTGCTATGGATGTAATCTTTATGTACATTTCACCCAAGTATGTGGGTGCTGCATGAACTGTTAAAAGTCTAATTCTACTAAAAAAACATCTCAGACATTAAAGTAATTCATAAAAAGTGGAATTTTAATGGATTATACCGGTACCTTGTCTGTTCTTCACTCATGCAATAGGGTTGTTCGTGATAACAGATATAACGCAAATGCAGAAGGATTCCTATTCATTGATGGGAAATGCACAGATAATAAGTTCAACAAACGGCCTTTGTATAACTACTCGATCGTGAGTATTTAGTACAGAAAGGGTTAATTAATTGGATCAAACATAGGGTTACTCGGTACACTACAAAAACTGTTACAAATGTATCTAGTTTTAATGTGACAAACTTGGTCGACTTAAATTACTACGGGCGATAAGACTGCGGATACCTTAGTTTAATTCAAAGGTTTGTGCTTTGTACAAAGAGTGGAGGATACTATTTCAAATTGGAGACGAAGTTCAAAAGTATCAAGTTAATTCAAACTCGGACGAAATATGTAAATATATATTAAATTTAAGGAGGAAGGCACGGACTTCGTATGAATTACCTCGTCCCGATGTTCGAACATGTCGGGGTTAGAACCCGCACCAACCTAGACTAGCCAATGCAGACTGCGGCGATTTTAACCACGACCTGACGAGCTCGGCTACGGGGACGCCCTTAAAGATACGGGCGGCGTTGGCGGTGGGTATGCTGTTGAAATATTCACCTCCGTCAAAAACCGCCATAAACAGAAATAATAGTAAAATATAGACATACTTTGTTCTTATACACATCAGATATATGGCATAAACAGTATGTTATTATCAAATGTTTTCCTTTGTTATGTACACAAAAGCAAAAACGTTGCAGAACCTGGCTTTTGTTTAGATCCGGATATGGTAAACATAAAGAGCGTTCTTTGTTACTGTTTTCCTGATATGGAAACAATAAAGAGCGTTTATATCATTTGTGTGTGATTAACCAATAGAATTGCGCTGTGTTATGTAAACAGAAGCAAAACTTCTGTAACACGAGCAGGCTCTTTTTTACGTACAACACCGTACGTCTTGATGACAATATACTATTTACGCGCTGATTATGTTTGGCATATGAACAAAACTATATATAATTTAATATTCCTTCTGTTGATGGCGATTTGAACAAATTGGAATAGTTCTGCAACGAACGCCGCCCGTGCCTTTGAAATGGAAACCCTTTCATCGAGAGTTTGGAAGCGTATTAGTCTGAACATCGGTTCGAATCTATATTGACACAAAACGGATCTACCATTATATTGGGACAGCACAATTCACTTCCTCCGAAATTGTATCTGTGACCATACTATTACTGGTATGGTATGAATCAGATTTATTGTGATATGCAGGGACTTAGTATACGAGTGTTCAACTTCGGCCAAATGTTCAACAGTTGGACATTTCATGCCTGGCACAACGTTAGTTGGAAATTTCAGACCAAAATTAATTTCAATTTGTGCTGATCTATAGTTTGATATTACAATGAGTATTTATTTATTTATTTATTTTTTTGGTCATCAGTCGAATATTTCGGTCAATCTAAATATTGTTTATTGAATTGAAATGGCCATCAGTCGGAAATATCCAACCATTGGGGAGTGTGAGGTTCGAAATTGAGGTACCAAGTCTGAGTTTAATGTACCTGTCATTTGCAGAATGAGGGCTAGCATAACAAAATTCACCCTCTGGGGACCTCATTCTGCATGTCCTCATCTGCTGTGGGAGACATAGACTGAGCTGAAGTTCCCAAATGGTGAATATTTTTGGATTTTATTTTAAATTTGTTTGAAACAGATGTAAACGTTAGCGTGGCGGGATAAATATATAGCTATAATTATACATGAACTGTGGAAATTCACAATGCACATTCAAGAATCACTAATCGTTAAAAATTCCTATTTATAACTGAAATATACAAGGAAAATATTTATCGATTGTGCCCTCAAACATGTAATAGATGTTCCTAAAATGTACGTAATCTCTTTCACATGTAAGAACAATAACTCTTGCGACACACACATATATATAGCTAACTCACTGCATGACTTCCAGATAGCAGCTATATATCCGTATATATGCGAACGTCTAAGGGACGGTCTAGAGATTACATTAGTGCCGTATAGGTTCATGGCCTTTAATTGGTGATATAATTGGCATCCCAGAAGGCGGAGAATGATATTGTTTCCGGGCGAACAATTGTTAGACTGGCTCCCGTCGCGCACTACAACAATGCGTTAAATTTTCCTATTTCGGAAGTGCATGGTGGCCCCACGCTCTATTCTACCAGTAATTAAATGGTCAGCAGCAAACTTTAAAGATTCGGATGGCCTTCGCGATGGGCATTGCCGTTAAAATAGTCACACCGTTAACCCTTTACCCAACAGAAGGGCCCTGTGCCAATGCATTCTCTTATATATGCGAGTCGACCATAGGTCGCCTCGCATATATAAGAGAATGCATTGGCTTAACACATTAAAAATTATAAAATTGTTAAAGAATGTAAGAAAAAATGGTAAAAAGTGTTAAAAAAAGATTTTTTTTAGGCCAATGCATTCTCTTATATATGCGAGGCGACCTATGGTCGACTCGCATATATAAGAGAATGCATTGGCACAGCGTATAACTGTAACTATCACAATGTGGTCAAGGAGCCGGTTCCAATTATATCCATATTTGTATGGTTCTATTGAGACAGACCGAAGATATTTTAGGCTGTTGAAGCTTTATTTGGCCGGTTTTGGCCGGTTTGTTGGGTAAAGGGTTAAAGAATATAAACCGAAAGAATATTAAAATATAGACATATTTTGTTCTTATACCAATCATAAATATCGCACAAATATCATGTTATTGTCAAGATCGCACGCATTGTCTGTACACAGAAGCCATATTATAATACAACACAGTGAGTAAAGAATGTGCGATACGCAAAACACTCAACACCGGTGAGACCCAACTAATGGAACTTTGGTTAAAATTGATACCATATTGTTTACAACATACCGATATATCGCTGGCTAATCTTCGCTACTCAAAATTTCGGTGCTGAATGTGGGACCGTGGATCACTCTACAAAATAATGGTCACGGTGTTGAGAATTGTGCTGAATATAAACACATGCTCGGTTCACAAAGTGTAGCTTGTGGGTAATATATATCGCATTCATGCTATCATTACTTATAGTATATACTATTAGTATATTCTTGAGGAAATTCGTAATTTGGTAACTTGTATTTCTAAATTATAACTTACAACCAAGGACACCCGCGTGCCTTTAAAGTTAATTTGCATATATGTGTCTACTCGATTATTAGATTGTCATGTGTTACCATACCCAAATATTGCCATATATTGCCACACTATATACCCGACTTAGATTTTAGGTCTTTCCCGCAAACGTTCGCGATGGAACAATCACTATCACCATAAGGGTGGGAAAACGGGTTCCCTTTAATGGCTTTGTTCTCGCACTTTTTTATTTTCCGTTCCAGAGTTTCCTTCTTTGTTCGTATGCGTGGAAATAATGGCTTTCTGTCCGGTCGGGCATATATCAGCCATGCAATGGTTAGCGGATGTGATTGGAATCAGGTATGGATGTTCGCCATCAGGAGTGACTTCCAAAGAGAAATAAGGACTTGTCGTCTGTCCACGCAGACATCTCATGCACCCATATGTTATCACTCCACCCGATAACCCAGTCGGGTTATAGAGGAGGAGCCAAAATATGTGTTTTTCACACTCTTCTTGGTAAATCATAAAAATAAGATAAAAGAAATACCCCAGCCATCCAAAAAAATGTCTCCCTCGGTAGGCCTATACATTAGTGTAAACAATATGTTATTTCTCAAGTATAGGCACATAAATACAAATATACACAAACAGACATAAGAGATAAGGGGGATCTGGCAGTAAGCCTAGGCTTATTCGTGGCCATTTCCGCGATATAAAATTGCTTCATAATTGTTTGGTCTCGAGTGAACAAACACCCGCGAGCATATCCGTGGATGATCGCTGCAGTTCCGACACCCCCCCCCCCCCCCCCCCCCCGCATTACATAATTTTGCTGCGAGAGCGCTCTTATTTATTTTCACTACTCTTTAGATGAGATATATATATATATCAGTTCGTGATGGTACTCAGTTAAATCGTTTGGTTCTATCTATGAACTTTTGGAGTGACTGTATTCTCACTGTACGTTAAATTAACCGATCTATTAAGTAAAGTGTCCACATTTAATGTCATAATAATACATTGATTGACCATTATGATATTTTCAGTCCCATTGCAACAGTGGTGCCCATAATAATTGTTCAAATGAAACATGCACCGAAGTCGCCAATTTTGTGTTATTCTGTGGGCCAGAATACACTTAGAACCTTATATACTATAGAGCAACTATCTTTCTTTCTCTCAGCCGTAAAATCCAATTTAAAATTCCATAAATAATACTCCATCCGGTTTCCCCAGGGTCGTTAAACACTTACGTGGTGGCATTACGTTGACAATGTCATGACATCATCAGCTCAAACTTCCATAAAACAACTCCCTATACACATCCCATGCTGTCGTTTTTGTTAATTCAAATAACATGACATTCGCGTGGGTAAAGTGTCATTCTCCAAACAGGACTGTGATTCCAATTTTCACAGGTTCCCCTAAAAAAGCACATAATTCACACCAAAATTACGAAAACAAAATAGAAAAACATTTAAAAGAGAAGCGACTGAAGGCTGAATGCACATGGCAGTTACGTTTGGAAAATGAGCCTGTCGTCACACAACACATATTTGGTCCTCATTCTAGTGGAATAGTATGTTACAAACTGTATTTTATTGTAATTGTGGCTACAATTATTTCTAATTTCATGAAATTCGGGTCTCCTTTTGGAGGCAGTTTCCATGGTTACTACACCACTTTCAAAGTTTACGGGTCTGTCTTGTAGCATATAATCTAACCTTTTATATGACATATAGAAGTCGCTTAAGTACCATATGCATGTATGTATATTAAACTCCTTAAATAGGGTCAGTGTGGGGTCCTGTTGGCTCACTTATTTATATCTATAAGGCTCGGTAGATATATCCATTCCTCTCGACTGAATGCCATCACCAAAACTGGGGGCGGGTTATAGCAACTACTATATTCGTCGGGACCGGGCTATATCAATGAAATATCTGTTTATAGCATATGCGCGAGTCTTCTTTTAGTGTTTTCTAACATTTGTCTCAGCGTAACATAACAGCAACGAAATAGGCAGCAGATTGTATCCCCAAAATAAGTGTGCGTACAGTTACCACCATGGATGACACGTGCAAACAACATATTAATTAGTGCTGTCTGAGCCAATGATAGGAATGAGGAGATCGGCTTCATCAATCTTGACATTTGCATGCTGTTCGATGGGGCGGCCCAATCTCTGTAATATTATATCGGCTCCAGCTATCGGTTAGAGGATATATCGGTTAGAGGATATATCGGTGCAATCTCCCCTTCCGTTATTACTGCGAGCTATGAGAGATAACTCTGTCTGGAGTTTGATATCGGTGAGAAATCTCCAGGTTACAAGCAACTAATTATATAGAGTTACGCTTCTTATTGAGTTTGTGTAAGGAAATTCGAGTCAACATAAAAACAAATCTGGCTGCTGATTGGTTGATTATCATTGAGGGAAATATCCCTAAGCGGGAACAGAAAATCATAGCCTACGTAAATATGGCGATCATGTATGTTTAGATGTCCAGGAAGAGTCTGGTGGGGTCCCGAAGTTATGGAAGAGGTCTGGGTATTTTTATGCTGCTGATTTTTGTGCAGTAAATGGGGTAGTTGTGGAAATGCAAGATTATCGTATGAAAAAAATACCGAAAATGGCGCGTTTGACGTCACAGACTGGTGCAGCGGACGACGTTCTAAGTGAAAATTGACCACTTGAAGTTCAAATAGGCTTAACCCATGGCCGGCGGGACTTCTAGTTAACACTGTCGCATATGGAAATAATTAGGTGTTTGTAACCTCTACCATCGGTGGTGGCTCTTGGTTACAACCAACTGATTATATAAGGTCACGCTTCCTGAATTGTGTACATATCGGATGACGTTCTAAGTGAAAATTTACCACTTGAAGTTCAAATAGGCTTAACCCATCCCCGGCGGAAATTACAGTTAAAGGGGTACTGTATACTAAATTTGGCCCTTTTTGGGACCATCTACTGTTATACTCAACAGAATATATGCAACAAATGTATGAATTTGAGCTATGGATGAGAGCAAAATACACTCATTTACCGTTTGAACGATACAAACAACATGGTAATTATAATGAAAATTAAATTATGACTCCAGTCATAAATTTCATTACTATATGCGGTGTGTATTGTTCATAGAGTAAATGAGTCTAGTTTGTACTCATCCATGGCTCAAATTCATTCATTTGTTACATATATTCTGTTGAGTATAAAAGGAGATGGTCCCCATAAATGGCTCGATTTAGTGTACAGTACCCATTTAACACTGTCGCCCATGGAAAATAATTAGTTGTTTGTAACATATTGGCAGAAAATTAAAACATTTCGAATATCGATCAGGGTATGGAATTTGAAAGCACTGGTATACACACCATGTGTTGTTTTTATGAGCTGTTGTGTGTTCATGCCCTTCGGGCAGATTTTCAGATAAGGCGAGACTTAGACTTAGAACTTTATCGGGCGGTTTAGTTTTCTTGAAATAACCAATTTAACCTTTAATGTCCAACATAGCACGACCGAGTGCGAGAAGATTCAGTAATAGGAATTCGGGTCAAACTCATAAAAAGTACTGTAATTTAAAGGGACACCCGCCTATCATTGAACTAAATCATCGGATGGTGAAATTTCGAGAGCGGGTGTTCAAAATTCAACTAAATATGGTATTGGTCGGAATAATTCCTTAAGGCGTATGGTAGATATGCGTACCTAATTTTCAAAAATATAAAATAACAAGAAACGGCAGCTGGAAACGGGGTGAAATCTTATTTCTATAGCTATATTTCGCGAAAATAGATAGTATGTTGTTCGGCCACAAACAATTTGGTGCGCACATACGTGCAACAAAAATACGTTGATTGTGTATTTATTCCTCAAATAACAGGTGTGCAATCACGTGGTTTCGATGTTGGTGAGCACCACGCATTCAAAATGGCCGACGAGAACGTAAACGCACAAAAACATACTATATGAGGAACTGAAACAAAACATAGCATTTTGACTGTAACGAACATATACGGGTTTATTGGCAAGTTTGCGATACCCGTCCGGTGGGAACGGGTATGGGTAAATCGGTGAGCATCGTCACGGTCTCTTTAGTCCATGAGCCAGGACCGAGAATGGTACCATTTTGGTGGGCAAATTCTATCAACATTTTTCTCAAAGCTTATATTCTGAAATTAATCTGAGTGCTGGGGTGCACTGTAGCAGTGTAGCTTAGTTTGCAAAATTTGTGTTTCCATGGCAACGAATGGTGTTTTTGGCCAGTATAAAAAATATGCTTATAATGGTCTACTACTAGAAAGTTTAATGCAGTAACTCTATCTTTACACTAATACGGGGTGACACCCTTGGTGGGCTTTCTTTTGACACGGGGGATTTCACCTATAGAGGTCAAGATCATACACAAAGGTCAAGGTTATTCACCAAAATATTAGCTTTTTTCATATCGGGTCATACATTTTCTATCCACTGATTTTATATATCAGTTTTGAATGCGTTATCTTTGCTCCTAAATAATCTGTATCGTATATGCTACATGGAGATCTTCGTTATTGTTGACACAGACATTTCATTCATGAGATATAGGCCTTTAAACTTGGTGACCATTTTCCAAAATGGGTGAAAATCGGTTATTTCCCAATATAGTCCAGGCGCTTGGTGCATGGAAATGTAAGAATTCCACAAATATTGATAAAAGCATGAAACTTCCATATGTTCCTTGGACCTTACTGATAATTTTCAGAATGGACCCCATCGATATTTGGCCCTGCTTAGTAACGGTTGCTAGGCAACTACCCGAAAGTATAAACATGCTCATATAAGAATGTATTACAGTATTTCATTCAACTTTAGTTGCTGTGAATTGCATATTTCAGGTCTATTGTGACATAGGATGAATTACAAAGACTTGTGACCTTGTTTCCTATCATAATATCCATGACAACCGTTGCTATGCACTACACAGACAGTAAATATGTATAACTCTGCCAAGGGTACCCCGAGTCCTCACACCAAATTTGGTTTTATATCGGTCCAGATAAAGAATGCTATGGTATCTAATTTAAAAATGTTTCAACAATACACACGACATGCTATTAACAGTGGACTAGAACATCTTTGCTGCTTTGCACAGCAGAGTATATCGCTCCACAGATGGTATGAGGTCATTATAAATGTTATAGGTTTAATAGAGATGCCAAGGTACAGCATAAACAAAGCCAGTGATTAGTTGACAGCTCTGCTATATAATTGATATTAATAGGTCAGCGGTGAGGTGTCCTATCGTAATGGCTGTGTTGTTGGTAGAATTTGATACATTATCATTGTAAACTTAAATTGGCTCTTTTAACTCAATTATGCTATGTCCTGGTCACCTTTTACATTTAATCCAAGGCTGCGCTGGTGCAGCATACCTATCATGTGCCAGTGAATCTACTATATAATTTGAGACTTCCGTATATATGTGTGTATATGTGCACTTCATGGAATCCAAAACGCGTGTTCAGATTGAGCTCAAATTTCGTATGTAAGTGTAAAATACAACCGACACGGCCGTGGTCGCGTTTTGGAGAAGCTCAGAGCACCGTTTCTCCAATCCCAAATCACGGAATCGGCACTTCGGGGTTAATAGCGTTGATATATAAAGAGCGTTCGTTTTCCACAGTGTCTATATAAAGAGCGTCGTTTTCGCTATCTACTTATCTGTATGGCGGGAGTCTGTAGCCTGTCGCTCGAAATATTATGCAGAGACATTTCACGACGGGAAGCGTTTGTATTCAATTCAATGCAATGTTATCGCTCGAGCGTTGTCTGTCGTTCCTAGGAAGGGGGGATTTCTACGGGTAAATTTTTCCGCCACAAACAAAAAATTTAATGAACAAAAATAAATAAAAACAAAATAATTTTAAAAATGTCAAAGTTTCTGACGAAATTTGGTATAAATGCAGCACAAGTGTCTCGGAACCTGTTCCAATTGCTTTTTCGAACAAAGCCATGGGACGAATGCCGGCATTGGCGGGCTAACTGCTAGTCTATATATTAAATTTAAAAAACATTAAATTCATATAAAAAAATACAATTCAGAAAAAAAATATATTAAATTTAAAAAACATTAAATTCATATTAAAAAATAAAAAAAACAAAAATAAAAACAAAATAATTTAAAAAATGTCATGTTTCTGACGAAATTTGGTACAAATGCAGCACAAGTGTCTCGGAACCTGTTGCAATTGCTTTTTCGAACAAAGCCATGGGACGAATGCCGCCAGTGGCGGGCTAACCTGCTAGTCTATATATATATTTTGAGACTTCCGTATATATGTGTGTATGTGGGTACTTCATAGAATCCAAAACGCGTGTACAGATTGAGCTCAAATTTCGTATGTAAGTGTAAAATACCACCGACACGGCCGTGGTCGCGTTTTTGAGAAGCTCAGAGCACCGTCTCTCCCTTCCCAATCATCAAAATCACCGCAATCGGCACTTCGGGGTTAATTGATATTCGCTCGCGATCCAAGAGGAGTAACTCTACATTTTGTATATCTGTATATGTATATTTTTATATCCATATTCACTTCAAACTGCTAAACCCGTTGAGCCAAAACTTGCTAATACCTCGCAAATATATAGAATTTACATTTTCTGATGTATACATTTTTTGTTACGGCTGAAAATCTTAGTCTATTTCCGAAACATTCAGATTTTAAAGTCTAAACTTACACACCACAATTCCTGCTAACTGACGCAGCTAAATGGTTGCTGAAATTTAAGTGAATCCCAGGCAATCTGACGGCACTTCCAGTGCCCCAAACCGTGAACGCCAACGACATCGTTGGCGAGAAAATAGCCCCCAAGCCGTAAATATCAACAACAACGACATTGTTGGCGAGAAAATAATTAGTTAAAATTACTAAATACACGTTTTCGGCAATGTGAGATTTTTCGGGGAGCCGTGATGCCAACAACAACGACCCGAAGCCCTGAATGCCAACAACAACGACATCATCGGGTCAGTTTTTTAAGTCAATCCAAGGCACTGCGATAAGTCCCGAATCTGACGGGACTTCCACTGCCCAAAAACCGTGAACGCCAACGACATTGTTGGCAAGAAAATAGCCCCCAAGCCGTAAATATCAACAACAACGACATTGTTGGCGAGAAAATAATTAGTTAAAATTACTAAATACACGCAATCCTATTTTCCCTATACGGCAATGTGAGATTTTTCGGGTAGCCCCGAGCCGTGATGCCAACAACAACGACCGAAGCCCTGAATGAACGCCAACGACATTGTTGGCGAGAAAATAGCCCCCAAGCCGTAAATATCAACAACGACATTGTTGGCGAGAAAATAACAACGACCCGAAGCCCTGAATGCCAACAACAACGACATCATCGGGTCAGTTTTTTTCCGCCCGATGTACCTTAAATCATACCTCTTTTAGGGAGGGTACAATAATTTCTCTTAAAAAGGCACGATTAACTCATTGAAAAGCGAAAACAAATGTCATGTTTCGGACCAACGCCGCCAGTGGCGGGCTAACCTGCTAGTCTAATATATATATTGAGAACTACGTATATATATGTGTGTATATATATATGTAAGTGAGTACTTCATGGAATCCAAAACGCGTGTTCAGATTGAGCTCAAACTTCGTATTTAAGTGTAAAATCACACCGACACGGCCGTGGTCGCGTTTTGGAGAAGCTCAGAGCACCGTTTCTCCAATCCCAAATCACCGCAATCGGCACTTCGGGGTTAATAGCGTTGATATATAAAGAGCGTCGTTTTCGCTATCTACTTATCTGTATGACGGGAGTCTGTAGCCTGTCGCTCGAAATATTATGCAGAGACATTTCACGACGGGATCAATTCAATGCAATGTTATCGCTCGAGCGTTGTCTGTCGTTCCTAGGAAGGGGGGATTTCTGTATCTACTTATCTGTATGACGGGAGTCTGTAGCCTGTCGCTCGAAATACACCGCAATCGGCACTTCGGGGTTAATAGCGTTGATATATAAAGAGCGTACGTTTTCCGCAGTGTCTATATAAAGAGCGTCGTTTTCGCTATCTACTTATCTGTATGGCTGGAGTCTGTAGCCTGTCGCTCGAAATATTATGCCGAGACATTTCACGACGGGATCAATTCAATGCAATGTTATCGCTCGAGCGTTGTCTGTCGTTCCTTGGAAGGGGGGATATATATATATGTGTGTGTACTTCATAGAATCGAAAACGGTTCGCTCGATTGAGTTCAAACTTCCCATCTAAATGTAAAAACCCACGGGAATCGTCGTCGCGGCGTTTTGGAGAAGCTCAGAGCACCGTCTCTCCCTTCCCAATCATCAAATTCACCGCTATCGGCACTTCGGGGTTAATTGATATTCGCTCGCGATCCAAGAGGAGTAATTCTACATTTTGTTTTATATCTGTATATGTATATTTTTATATCCATATTCACTTCAAACGGCTAAACCCGTTGAGCCAAAACTTGCTAATACCGGAGAGCCGTACGGGGTACGGGAGCCGTGATGCCAACAACAACGACCCGAAGCCCTGAATGCCAACAACAGATTCAATGCAATGTTATATATTATGCAGATAAACAAGCTCTAAACTTACACCCCTCGATTCCTGCTAACTCACGCAGCTATACACACTGCCCCAAACCGTTAACGCCAACGACATTGTTGGCGAGAAAATAGCCCCCAAGCCGTAAATATCAACAACAACGATATTACTAAACGGCAATGTGAGAGTTTTCGGGGAGCCGTGATGCCAACGACCCGAAGCCCTGAATGCCAACAACAGATTCAATGCAATGTTATCGCTCGAAATACTGAAACATTCATATAAACAAGCTCTAACCTTACACCCCTCGATTCCTGCTAACTGAACGCCAACGACATTGTTGGCGAGAAAATAGCCCCCAAGCCGTAAATATCAACAACAACGATATTACTAAATACACGTTTTCGGCAATGTGAGAGTTTTTGGGGAGCCGTGATGCCAACAACAACGACCCGAAGCCCTGAATGCCAACAACAGATTCAATGCAATGTTATCTATTATGCAGAGAGATTTCACGACATTACGACGGGTACGGCAGACTCGAAATATTATGCAGACAGATTTCCCGACGGGAAGCGTTTGTTTTAAATTCAATGCAATGTTATCGTAGAGAGATTTCACGAAACAAAGAATGCGTTGTCTGTCGTTCCTAGGAAGGGGGGATTTCTACGGGTAAATTTTTCCGCCAGAAAAAAAAAATTTAATTAAAACAATTTAAAATTTAATTTCAATTCAATGCAATGTTATCGTAGAGAGATTTCACGAAACAAAGAATGCGTTGTCTGTCGTTCCTAGGAAGGGGGGATTTCTACGGGTAAATTTTTCCGCCAGAAACAAAAAAATTAATTAAAACAATTTAAAATTTAATTAAAACAATTTAAAATTAAAAAAATTAACAATAAAAAAAACAAATCAGAAACAAAATATATTAAATTTAAAAAACATTAAATTCATATTAAAAAATAAAAAACAAAAAATAAATAAAAAATAAATAATTACAAAAATGTCATGTTTCTGAAACAAAGCCATGGGACGAATGCCGCCAGTGGCGGGCTAACCTGCTAGTACTATATATTTTGAGACTTCCGTATATATATGTGTGTGTGTGTGTGTGTGTGTACTTTATAGAATCGAAAACTACTGCACCCATCGAGCTCAAATTTCGTATGTAAGTGTAAAAGCCCACGGACACCACCGTGGTCGCGTTTTGGAGAAGCTCAGAGCACCGTTTCTCCCTTCCCAATCATCAAAATCACCGCAATCGGCACTTCGGTGTTAATAACGTTGATATTTAATGAGCGTTTGTTTTTGACGCATCGCTATAAAGAGCGTTTGTTTACCATTCAACGTTATTAGTATCTGCAGAGAGATATACGGGATTTTGAGTGGATTCCTATGCGGGGAGATTTATTGGATGCCATAGTACTCTTACAACATTTCTGCAATAGAGTGTTCAGCATCATTGTTATAGTATTAGGTCAGGGCTTAGGGTGGTAGTTAGTGTGGATATAGGCATTATGCTTCTCAGAAATCCCGGCAGACGAGATCTCGGAAACGGGTGGAGCTATCGACTTACAATTTGGTATGTGAATGTATCTTGCCCCGGATACGAATTTTATCGGATCGCCGAGCCCGTGCGACGCCAGCTTCGCGCATGCGCAGACCAGATCTCGGAAACGGGTGGAGCTATCGACTTGAGATTTGGTATGTGAATGTATCTTGCCCCGGATACGAATTTTATCGGATCGCCGAGCCCGTGCGACGCCAGCTTCGCGCATGCGCAGACCAGATCTCGGAAACGGGTGGAGCTATCGACTTGAAATTTAGTTTTTGAATAGCCCGGACAACGTCGGGCTCATCATTAACTCATTGAAAAACATTTTTTTTTTAAATTGTCATGTTTCTGCCGATTGCCGCCAGTGGCGGGCTAACCTGCTAGTTCTCTTATATTTGCGAGTGACCCATAACATCCAATAATTTGTGTTAAGTACATTTGTCTATAATAGTACATAACACTATACTATGTAATTCAACATCAGCACTCTAATTTATTATTCCGATCATAGTAATTTACTATCGCCAAGGGATGGGGTAAACATCTGCCAATCGTGATCGGCCTCTCGTCTTCTGTTGCTGATATATTGTCACTGGTGGGTGTATATGTATAAGGAAGTAGATGTCATGGCTGGGGGTATGAGTATACAGCGAGGGGCGAAATTATCATGATTGATATGTATATACAAGTGAGTGACTGTATGGTAATATATTTGGTATGTGATTGTCATGGGTGTTGTGTATATAGTCTATAGAAGAGTTGCATGGCCGTTGTCGGGGTGTATATATATATATACTTGGAATGACTATGGTTATGGATGTGGTGTATATGTATATCTTGAGTGGCTGTATGGCCATGTGCGTGGCGACCATATATACACTTGGAGTGACTATGTGGTTATGGGTGTGATGTATATGTATATATTGAGAGGCTATATGATCATGGGTGTGGCGAATAGGTATACAGGGTGACCTTTGGCAAAAGGTGGTGTGAATATGTATACAAGGAGTGACTGTATGGTAATATATTTGCTATGTGATTGTCATAGGTGAAGTGTATTTTCAAGCCTGGTGTGTATGAATTGCCGAGTGTGCGGGATATTGAAGGACTTTATGGTCATTGATGGGGTGTATATGCATACGTGGAGTTAATCTATGGTTATGTGTGTGGTCCGAATATATGGTTATGTGTGTAAGACCGAATTTATCCCCTATTTTAGTTGGGGAATATTTAGTCATATTAAGTAATCAATGGTTTGGAATTTGTTAACAGATCGAAGGGTCGGGCAAGGGAATTATAACCCAAGAATAGGGATTTTTCAGGATCTAAACCCGGATGTAGGTTGAAAAGTTAAACTTGGTAACGATAAAATGTGTTAACATGTAGTCTGTTTATTATACGGATTTAATAAAGAGCGTTTATTCACATGTGTGTGTGAAACAAAGAAAACAGCTGAAACTCGCTCTGATCATGCTTAGATTTTGTTGCGTATGTATAGGTATTTCGTGTCTTCAGCGACCTATATTATTCCCATTACAATATACACCATTATTGAGGTTCAAATGTGCCATGTCCGTTCAGATGGTAAATATATATATTAAAATGAGAAATCAGTCCCCACCTACAAAATATATTCAAATGTGCAATACATCGATAAATCCACGATATATTTGATGGCCTTGTATAAAGGGTTGAGACAGGGACGTGACAACAGGGGTGTCTCAGCCCCCCCCCAACTTTTGTCAAATGTTCAACCGTTGGAAATTTGATATACCTGGCACAACATTTGTTGGAAATTTCACACCAACAGTAGGTCGATTGTTCCCTTAGTTTAATATTCCATCAATTTATTAGTGGAGAATTTGTAGTTTTTAGACCAACATTTGCATATTTTCCTATTTTTGGTAAAATATTTGGACTGAAATGGGTATCAGAAACTGCTGAAACATTTCCAACTTTTGGGGGGGGGGGTGTCATGTCTCAAAATGTCCAACAAATGGAAAGTCTGATGCCATTGTGGATGCTAGGATTTAGAAAATTTCATGTTCAAATATTTCTTACACAGGGACGAATCATGGTCGATCCGGTGTGTCCCGGTCCATCCCCATTGCCAGTCAGAAACCAATAATTAATTTAAGAAAAAAACAAATCGGGGTGAATTTGCATGGCGTTAGACCACTATAGCATATTAGGTTTGTTTAGGCTCAGATCTACACATTTTCGTGTACTGATCGGCCTAATGGATTATACCCACCCCGGCTAGTGACAAAGACTACTGCTTCATTTGGAATATCCTACCATTCAGGCGGATGTGAGGGACCAGTTAGGAAAATCAAAGCACAACGGGATGGGGAGGGGGTGAAAATGGGGTGTAGTTAGAATGTGGACGCCCCTCCTAACGCGGATACAAGCTATAGACACGTCCCTGCAATGGGTCGAGACTGAGTCTATAGTACCATCTACTCACTCTATCAACCACAACCTCTCATTAATGTAGTGAAAAAAGTGCTAGAAGCCGCCTCGAGAATTTGAACATAGAACCTGTTTTAAAATGACAACTTAATCAATGCATGATGTGTGCCCATGAAATCTTGCAATAAATAGGTTAACGCATAGCTGACTGGAATTTTGTGTAATTCATGAACCTTTGAGTGATAAAATCGTAGTGAAAGGTTACCGGTCAATGGGACACATCCACTCGTTCCAAATCGCTATTGCTTTTTGAGCTGCATTGAAAGTATACCCATGAGACCGTGACGATGTTCATTGGTTTATCCGTACCCGTTCCCGTCGTGTTGAATTCAATGCAATTACATGTAATGGGCACAGCACGTGTTCTGCTACCTCAATAGCAGGTATTGATAAGTGAACACTGAATGTGACCAAATATCGATCCATATATAGTGTAAATGTAAAACGTATTATGTCTTATAAATGCCTGATACACTTGTATTCTTTCACTGTGTCACGACGTGTATATACATGTTTTGTGGTAACCGACGTCAAATATTTCTGTTATTATTTTTTGTAAAGAGCCCCGAACCTCATCCGCGCCATCAAGATAGAGACACCTTTGCTAGTTTTATAAACCACACCGTTACATTTCTGTAAAATATTACCTTTTGGAACGGGCCTTAGTCCTGTAGATGGCCTCATTAGTTTCTATATATAGTGGACATGCAGACAGACACATATTCGAACATACATGTTTGCAGATACTATATATATAGATAAAACCAGCTGCGTCTGTATATATTGTATCCTTCAATCACAGGCCTAAAATGTTATGTTAATATATTTAAATAAAGTAAAATAAAATATAAATAAAATTGCATATTTTAATTGAGGTCCATATCAGTATGGGGTCCGTATAAGCCAGGGCCCGTATGAGCCGAGGTCCGTATAAGCCAGGATCCGTAACATTCGGGGGTCCGTACAAAATTCAGGGTCCGTATGCATGCGCCAGGGTCTGTATCAGCCTCATACCGACGCATGCACGCCCAGATCGGAAGCATTTAATCTACATAGTAGTATGGCTACGTTTTCTCTAATAACAAATATTGTGCATAATTATCTTGCAGGGTGAATCTACATGTATAACTGGAATCGGCATTAATTGGACTTATGAACATAATATTTATTTTCCGATGAACATGCATTTGAATATACATTTTCCAACATAAACAATGATACTACAATAGTGTTATATATTCTCTGTTTATGACACGTGTGTGGGTGTGTGCGTGTGTGAGGGTGTGTGTGTGCGTGAGAGAGAGAGAGAGAAAGAGAGAGAGAGAGAGAGGTTTATAGCGACTCTTTACTTCCTATATTAGACACATGACTGTCACGTGATAGTAATGGTGAATTTAACCGCCTAAATGCCGTTTTATTTATTTGAATGCAATACGTGGTGTTGCGATAGCTAATTTGCCAATTATCAGCGCTTTCATTGAACATATCATCCTCTGAGAGTGTTTTTTTTGGGGATATGAAAACAAAGATTACTAAAACACTTGTCTCTACGCTAATATTCTCTACGCTAATATATTAGCGTAAAGGGTTGACGTAAAATAGGAGTTACGCTAATATTTTAGCGTATCGGGTTCAAAGGGTTAACAATTAACTATTTTTCTATGTAGGTATGTGTTGACTTTCCACTTCCTAAGATAGCTCAGATGTGGAAACCCTTAAGTCGGGTTTGATCGTGACATTTGTGTCTGTATAAATACAAGGCTCGTCAGATTGCCCAGTGTAAGCTTTTGCTTTTTCAACTGTTCCCCAAATAGTTAATGTCATTGACATGGGAACTATATTTTATCTGGATATATGACCACGCAGCTAAGCACGGCCCCCTCTAAAATGTTTCCACTATAACCAAGAAACAGATAAGTGCAGTATCGTGCTTTTGTTAATGTCACAAATCGTGTTTATTTTGTTCTGATTGTATCTCAAGGGTAATGAATCTTGAGTCATGTATTACCACAAAGTTATGCATGATGATGGGGATTGCTTTTATGACTAACCTACATGTACTAGAGGTAGTTGAATATGAGCCAAATTATAAAAAATAGACCAAATATAACTTTTTTCCAATGACATCGACTGTAGCAATTGATCGTGACCCTACAAGGAATATAGCCCAGTCCATTGGTGGATCCTTAATGGCCATATGAGTTCACATAATTTCTTCAAACAAAATTAGGCTCAGGTTTCCAGCAGTTGGATTTTCAATAATAATAATTGCCGTTGCCATGGAAACCAGATTTTATTTGTCAGACCTCTCACTGAGCATCCCCCAAAAAGTGTCCATTATAACTACGGAACACATATGTGAAGTTTCATGATTTAGTTACTAAAATCAAAAAATTGCAGTTATTTTGGTCTTGATGGTAATGCATCGTCGCCTATGTACTGTCACAATTACCACAACAAGGTAGTACTTAAAATGGAGATTAAAATGTGACTAAAATGTGCCATACAAAAACAAATCAAGATTCGTTGATTCTCAAACGCGGCATTTTTTTTATTTTTCTTCAAATATATGGTGTCGTCTCGGAAACCTGGGTTTATAATGTTATTTGACACCACCCCCTCCTGAGCATGCCCTCCAAAACGTTTTCCCTATAACTAAGTATATATTTGTATAAGTTTCGTGCTTTAGTCAATAAATTCACAATTCAACCCATAACGGACCCAGATAAGTAAATAACTATAATATACACAAAAGCACGATATTTTGGGAAATAACTGATTTTGACCTATTTTGGAAAATGGCCACAAAGTTTAGAGGTCGTTATCTAATGACTGGCTTGTCAGTTGCAACTAGAACACAGTTCTCCGTATAGCCTATATGCTCTAGATTATTTCCGAGTAAAGATAACGTATTCAAAATTGATATATAAACTCAGTGGGTAGAAAATGTATGACCCGATATGAAAAAGCTAATATTTTGCTCAATGACCTTGACCTTTGTATTTGACCTTGACATATAGTGGTGAAATCTCCAGTGTCAAATTAAACCCCACCAAGGATAGCACCCCATATCAATGCCAAGATAGAGTTACTGCATTAAACGTTCTTGGTATAGACCATTATAGGCATATGTTTTATACCGGCCAAAAACACACTCCGTTGCCATGGAAACACACATTTCCACACTAAGCTACACTGCCCCAGTGTGCCCCAGCACTGACATAAACTTCAGACTATGAGATTTCAAAAAACTGTTGGTAGAATTTGCCCACCATATTGGTACCACTCTCCATTTTTGGGGAGCCTGGCTCATGGACTGATTGTGTACTTTCAATGCAGCTCATAAAGCGATAGCGATTTGGAATGGGTAGATGTGTCCTGTTGACCGGTAACCTTTCACTACGATTTTCTCACTCAAAGGTTCACGAATTACATGAAATTCCAGTCAGCTATGCGTTAACCTATTTATTGCAAGATGTCATTAGCAAACATCATTGATAAAGTTGTCATTTTAAGCCAGGTTTTATGTTCAAATTCTCGAGGCGGCTTCTAGCACTTAGATAAATACGAAAGGCCGATCATTTCACTGACAACTTTTTTCACGCATTTATGACAGGTTGTCGTTAATAGAGTGAGTAGATAGCGCTATAGACACAGTCTCGACCCATATCAGGGACGTGACTATATATGGTCTCCGCGTAAGGAGGGGTGTCCACCTTCGAATTTCTAACTACACCCCTTGAACCATATCAAATTCACAAGTTTGCGCGTAATTCCATTTGCACCCCCGGTTGGGCTTTGGTTTTTCCCAACTGGTCCCTCACAATCGCCTGGATGGTTAGCATATTCTAAATAAATCAGTAGTCTTTTTGTCACTAATCTGGGGGGGGGGGGGGTAATCCACTGGGTCGACCATTCAGTACAAGAAAATGTGTAGATATGAGCCTTAAAAATCCTAATATCTAGTGGTCTAACGCCATGCAAATTCACCCAGATTTGTTTTTTCTTAAATTAATTATCAGTTTCTGACTGGCCACTGGGGAGGGACCGGGACACACCGGATCGACCATGGTTCGGCCGGGTGTGAGAATTTTTTTTTATCTGAACATGAAATTTGCTAAATCCTAGCATCCAGACTGGCATCAAGCTTTCCAATTGTTGTAAATTTTGAGACCTGACACCCCCCCCCCCCAAAGGTTGGAAAATTTCCAACAGTTTCTGATAGCCATTTCAGTCCAATTTGTTTACTAATACTAGGCAAATATGCAAATGTTGGTCTAAAAACTACAAATTCTCCAGTAATAATTTTTTGGAAAATCAAACTACGAGAACAATTTCAACCTATTGTTGGTGTGAAATTTCCAACAAATGTTGTGTCAGGTATATCACATTTCCAACAGTTGAACATTTGACCAAAGTTGGGGGCGAGACACCCCTGTCGTCAAGTCCCTGTGTCCCTGTTTCCAACAAATGTTGTGTCAGGTATATCACATTTCCAACAGTTGAACATTTGACCAAAGTTGGGGGGCGAGACACTCCTGTCGTCAAGTCCCTGTGTCAACCCTTTGTACAAGGGAATCAATATATCGTGGATTTATCAATGCATTGCACATTTGAATACAACCTTTTAGTTACTTTATCGTATATAATTGGGGACTGATTTCTCATTTTAATATATATTTACCATCTGAACGGACATGACGCATTTGAACCACACTACTTTTGTGTATATTGTAGCGGGGATAATATAGGTCGCTAAAGACACGATATACCTATACATACTCTACAAAATCTAAGCATAATCATAACGAGTTTCAGCTGTTTTATGTGTTTCGCAAAGAAGTGAAGCAAACGCTCTTTATCCAATACATTAAAATAAACAGACTACATTATAACCTTTTATGCTTCCAAGTTTAATTTTTCAAACCTACCGCCGGGTTTAGATCCCGACAAAAATCCCAATTCTTGGGATAAATATTCGCTTCTCCCGACCCTTCGATCTGTTGAGAGATTCCAAACCAAAGATTACTTAATATGAATAAATATTCCCTAACTAAAATAAGGGACACATTCGGTCTTATATCTGACTGAAAGTACATGCACGACATTATTAGACCCTGGGTCTAAAGCAATACATTTTATACCGATTATTGGTTGGAAAAATTAACGTAATTGTAAATTTGAGCTATCATAATCTATTTTCTACGTCTGAAAATTCCAACCGATTTATAGTCAACACACGATCGGTCTATGGCTTGTATAATCCAATTGTTGAAAATGTTATCAAGAAGAGTGACAGAAAAGCACCAACCCCTTCCAACTGCCACCGCGTCCTTGATGAAGCAACTGATTATCCTGAGGCCCGCCCATCTAATCTAAATACAAATTTCCAACAATCAATGACGGTAAGTATACCATCGGTCAATAAAGCGAATGCGAATAACAATCTATCTATATTATAATATCTTTTTTGTTGCAGTTGGCTCACCATACATTACCAGTCGATGTGATGAATTCTACCCGTAAAACAGTTTGCGATTACAAAACGTGTACCAGTACGGGTAGCTACTCGTACGCGTACCCGTACCGGTTTGAAATCGCAAACTCGCTACTTTTAAGAGAAGTTGATACCTTATTTGTTCCGAAATACTCAATTGTTACCTATAACATCCTGATTAAATTTGCCAGTCTAAGGTTCGTGGAATACACCAGTCAATACACCAAGGAGACTCTTTCGACTGACAACTTTGGTCAGAATGTTAGAGCAAAACAACTGTGAGGTATCATCTTGTTTGAAAAATAGTATAGCATATGCTCGTAGCTGTCAAAATAATGTGTACTATGGCATATGCTAGTTTATTATATTTTTCCTCGTTTCTGGTCGCGTTTGCAATCGCCTCGGTCATTTTGAATGCGTGATACGCATCAAGTCAAAACCACATGATTTCCCCACCGTGGCAATTATTATAGGTCAAGTTTATGTTTTGAAGTTATAAGCCGCTAACTTTTATACTGAATATAGTGCTGAAGTTACAAGTATACCGTACTATAACGATTGGAAGTGTGTTTCCTCGTATATATCAGAGTTGTGGAGTTTGAGTGTCCATTGCTTCACATTTAGATTAAAATTGGGCTTGATCCAGCTCAGTATTTACTAAATTAATTGTAAGTACAAATAATTTCGTCGCGTTCTATAACTGTCATGTTATATTTTACGATTGGTGAATTTTATTTTTCGTGCATATAGAACAGTCAAATTGAAAGAAGCTAGTTGGGGTGACGCCATGGAGGAGTGGCACGAAAACGCTGAAATTATTCCAGATGATATCGAGTTGGAAGGGGAATTATCAGCTTCCGAGAAATCTGATTCACCCAACTTGCAGTCTGAAGATTTGGAACAAGACCAGTACATAGATGGAATAGCAGACCACACGAGTCACACTATTTCAGAGGATGAAACCCCGGAAATCGTGAGATCACCAACAAAGTCCAATAAGCACCATCGTGACAAATTCCGCCCTAAAGATGCTTGGGCGGTGCCACTTCTAAAGAAAAGGAAATGTCTAGAAGTTGAGCCTGACTCCACGATGTATTACTACAACCCTGTGATCAAGAAATTATCAGCAATGCAATCACAATTTTATAGGATGCTCTTTGAAGAAAGGAGAAAACAAATGCAAGGACGAGGTCCGCCATGTGCTATAAACGGTGGGATATTGAACCCAGAACAGCAACAAGACCGCATTGCCGATAAAAATTTCCAACGTGTTCCCAAGGTGAATACGTGTAAGAAGCTGGTTTCGGAAACATGGTTCGGATCACCTTCGCCGCTTCTAAATTTATACGACGACTCGAAAATTCCACAGAAACAATACTCGGCCGGGCATGCATATAATCAACATTCGACTGGGAGGTTTGATGCAGGAGGTGTCGATAGCTGGTCGAAGCAGTTAGAGAAAGAAAGTTTAGATGACTTTCTTAAAGCTGACGGGTACATATATTCTCTCACCGACGATAAAGGGAATGCAGACATTGGGAAGTTGAAGCGATCGTATCCCATCCATGGTTCAGTTTCAAGAGAAGAAACCTTCTCCGCGAATCTCCGCTCTCCTCGAAGAGAAGAAGATAGTGAAAATCAAGATGATGGCCATATTAGTTATGAACAACAAGCAGATTACAGGGGTGAAGGGTCAGATGAAGGCTGTTCAAATAAGAACGTGGCTAGCCAGGATGACGATGTGTAACAGCAATTGTTTGTCACCAAACCCGAGCGCCTGCACAGGATTGGCGGACAACGAACCTTCCTCAGAGGCGGCAGAATGTGGAGGATTCATAAAGCCTCCGCGAAACTTCGCGTATCAGTACATGTACGCGAACGAAATTTGTTCCGAAGAAAGTCAACGTGATGATTTTCTGGGAGCTATCATGGAAAGCATGGATGCCATCCATACAGATTTTGAACAGAAGAAATATTTAAGTCCACAAATTGCCAGCGATTAAAGAAACACCACCAGATAACATTAAACCATTAAATGACACACATCAGGTAAGAACAACTGTAGCTAAATTGGTCATTGTCGCATGGTTTCGTGCAAAAAGACACACATAATTTCCTGAACGTGCACAAATACACACATGATCTCTCAAATGTGCAAAAAGAGACACAGGATATCTCAAATGTGCAAAAAGTCACAAATCATCTCGAAGTATCATAAACCAATTGTAGATTTTAAATCAGTCGCATGTTAATTATTATTATAATAGTTATTTGTTTGTGATTTCGAGTGAACTTTCAACCGAATTTGAAGGGTTATTCCATCCGCATAGTGTTAGACTGTTGCGGACAAACGGGAGATTGAGATGCTAGGTGACTTTTTGCACATTTTGGGAGCAATCGGCCAACCTCGCTGATTACTTATTTCTGCCAAGTACGATAATCCGAGAAGTTGCGATTGGTTTTGGGAGATCATGGATGTCTTTTTGCACGTTTGAGAGATTATGTGTGTCTTTTTGCTCGATACAATGCGACCAGTGACCAATTCAGCACACCTGTATTTATATAGATTCTCGCCAAAAACACATTCTTGCTGTTGATTGAAAACACATTCTCCACATTGACAACAAGGAAGCTTATATCTGGCGATATAAACACGGTAGCTGGGGATGATGATAATTCGGCTTTGTCTTTGGAAATCCCCGGGAAGACGCAGAACACTTTTTATTGTCCCTTGTGCTAAAAACCAACTAACTATAAGCTCATTGGCGAAGGCAATAAAACTTTTTGAAATGAATTGAATTTGTACAATATGATCCATAAGAATAGCTTCTCACACATCTCTTCTGCGTGGTGACAGTGTATTGAAAAATAACAAGAACTGTGTTTTTCTAGAAAAAATATGAAGATTAAACTATATGGAAGATTTTCGCCATGTAATCAACTGGTATTGAGGAAGTTGCCCAATATATAAACACTCGAACACAGCTTTACTATCCCGTGAATACTTTGAATTTGTTTACAATCTGCTCCGCCTTTTGTCAATTTTGGCATGCACCTCTGAGGCGTTATTTCGCTAAAATCCTGATTCAGAATCTGGATTCAGTTTACAGATTGGTCCCCGTACGACTTGGTTCGGCAAAAGAACAGACCAGAAATTTGCAGAATCAGTAAACGAACATACCGGAATCTCAATTTCGTGGTAATCCGATTCCGATTACGGACTCAAATGTTCGTAATGTAAACAAACCGAGATTTCGCCACATCGGAGTTTAAAAACACAATAAAACGTAAGAATCCGTCTCTTGTGTACAAATTATTGCAGAATATAAACGATCTATATCAAAGAATTTTAAATGCGGAGCCAAATTTGTTTTATTGAATGTAAACTGGTAGAATATTACTGAAATTAGCCAAATAATAACGCTATTGATAGTAACGCTGGAGGAGCACTTCGGTTGATGGCGAAGCAATTGCAAATCATTGTTGATTGTCACTTTCATATGTCCATTTCATAATTCCATCCATAAAATACCGCCCGAACGCATGTCGATTTCGAATTCGGCGGATACGTCACCATTGACCGAATTCATATGAACCTGCATGGATATGTCTTCTGCTGTGTTCGTTATTATAATTTTTCTTCTTATTCAAGAAATAGTAGGATTATATGGTATCGATGGATTATCAGATACACGTATGTACTATCATATAGTCTTATAGCAATTTCATGTTTAAAATGTTTTGTTTCGTTAAATGCAGTCGTTTTGCACAATAGTCTATGTATAGACAACATACACATATTCTAGGGACGTGGCTAGAAGTTTCCTCAAATTTCCGGCCAACTGCACCCCCCCCCCCCCCCCCATTGAACCAAACATCAATCTCACAGGTTCGCAGAATTCCATTTGCTCCCCTTGGAAATATCCAACCTGACAAACACTAAGATTGGAAAATTACCAACTTTTACTGGTTGAAAAAAATCAAACAATGAGAACAATGCCAACCTATATATGGTGTCAAATTAATGTCCGACTAATGTTGTGTCATGCATGAAATTTCCGACTGCTGGAATGTACCAAAGTTTATTAGTTTAGATATATTTATTTCAAATATATGTCAAATTTAGATAACACATGATATATAACACATACATTTGTTTATACATACAAAGGAATTGGGGGACAAGTGCTGACCAACTTAAGGGTACCCCTCTCCCATATGTTATTACACTGAACAAATAAATAATTAGTAATGGCAAAGCAACATGACTACCAAAACAAGTTGAACATATATACAGATCACTGGACACCCCCTCTCCCGAGTTAGTCATAAGTTTGTGTATGTATTTATTTAAAATCGGGTTTGTTTGTTGCGTTTGCTGGCTTGTACGTATCATTATTTGGAACAGTTAGTGAAAAATAATTCTGATTTTCCTCACGTATGAATGACTGCACAGCTAAGCAAATTGTACCAAAGTTCGGGTGGGGGTCGAGACACCCAACCAACCCCTGTCGCCACGTCCCTGTTCAACTGACAAGTTTCGTGTGTTGTTCACAACATCTTCGGAATTTGATTCAGGAGGCCTAGAGCTGTTAGAAATGCTTGCCCTCATCAATAAACACACTTTAACTTGAAATGAAAGTGTCAATGACACTGTAGCTCAACTTGGAAAGGGAATAATTTAATGTATTACAGTCAATGGAGCAATTAGGAATGTGGAAAGTTGAATGTCTAATACTAGTTTATAGACATGAAGATAAAAGTAAAATCCAAGATGGCTGCTGGCGGCCATGTTTTCGGCCGAATGACCCCAAAATGAGTCGTTCCCATCTATATGTCATTGTTAACATCCATGACAAATTTATGACGATCAGACTAAAGGTACGGCCTGTAGCCCATGCTAAATAATTTAGTCATACAAAGAGTAAAATCCAAGATGGCTGCTGGCGGCCATGTTTTTTGGCCGAATGACCCAAAAATTACTCGTTCCCATCTACATATCAATATTAACATCCATGACAAATTTCATGATGATCAAACGAACAGTACAACCTGTGGCCTGTGCTAATGGATTAAATTTTGAAATCCAAGATGGCCACTGGCGGCCATGTTTTTTGTCCGAATGACCCCAAAATGACTCGTTCCCATCTATATTCCAATTTCAACAGCCATGACAAATTTCATGATGATCAGACTAAAGGTACGACCTGCAGCCCGTGCTAAATAATTTAGTCATACAAAGAGTAAAATCCAAGATGGCTGCTGACGGCCATGTTTTTTGGCCGAATGACCCCAAAATTAATCGTTCCCATCTACATGTCAATATTATCATCCGTGACATATTTCATAATGATCAGACGAACATTACGACATGTGGCCCGTGCTAATGGATTAAATTTTGAAATCCAAGATGGCCGCTGGCGGCCATGTTTATTGTCCGAATGACCCCAAAATGACTCGTTCCCATCTACATTCCAATTTCAACAGCCATGACAAATGTTATGATGGTCAGACTAAAGTACGACCTGTAGCCCGTGCTAAAGGATTTAGTCATACAAACAGTAAAATCCAAGATGGCTGCTGGCGGCCATGTTTTTTGGCCAAATGACCCCAAAATTACTCGTCCCCATCTACATGTCAATATTAACATCCATGACACATTTCATGATGATCAGACAAACAGTACGACCTGTGGCCCATGCTAATGGATTAAATTTTGAAATTCAAGATGGCCGCTGGCCGCCATGTTTTTTGTCCAAATGACCCCAAAATGACTCTTTCCCATTTACATTCCAATTTCAACAGCCATGACAAATTTTATGATGATCAGTCTAAAGGTACGACCTGTAGCCCGTGCTAAAGGATTTAGTCATACAAAGAGTAAAATCCAAGATGGCTGCTGGCGGCCATGTTTTTTGGCCGAATGACCCCAAAATTAATCGTTCCCATCTACATGTCAATATTATCATCCGTGACATATTTCATAATGATCAAACGAACATTACGACATGTGGCCTGTGCTAATGGATTAAATTTTGAAATCCAAGATGGCCACTGGCGGCCATGTTTTTTGTCCGAATGACCCCAAAATGACTCGTTCCCATCTACATTCCAATTTCAACAGCCATGACAAATGTTATGATGGTCAGACTAAAGTACGACCTGTAGCCCGTGCTAAAGGATTTAGTCATACAAACAGTAAAATCCAAGATGGCTGCTGGCGGCCATGTTTTTTGGCCGAATGACCCCAAAATTACTCGTTCCCATCTACATGTCAATATTAACATCCATGACAAATTTCATGATGGTCATCTTGTCGTGGTAAGTCACCACGTTAGTACAGACTTGGCTACCATTTGGTCATCTTTATCGTGGTAAGTCACCACATGTGGCCCGTGCTAAAGGATTTAGTCATACAAAGAGTAAAATCCAAGATGGCTGCTGGCGGCCATGTTTTTTGTCTGAAATGACCCCAAAATGACTCGTTCCCATCTACATTCCAATTTCAATAGTCATGACAATTTTTATGATGATCAGACTAAAGGTACGACCTGTAGCCCGTGCTAAAGGATTTAGTCATACAAAGAGTAAAATCCAAGATGGCTGCTGGCGGCCATGTTTTTTGGCCGAATTACCCCAACATGACTCGTTCCCATCTACATGTCATTATTAACATTCTTGACAAATTTTATGATGATCAGACAAAAGTAGGACCTGTAGCCCGTGCTACAGAATTTAGTCATACAAAGAGTAAAAGCCAAGATGGCTGCTGGCGGCCATGTTTTTTGGCCGAATGACCCCAAAATTACTCGTTCCCATCTACATGTCAATATTAACATCCATGACAAATTCCATGATGATCAAACGAACAGTACAACATGTGGCCTGTGGTAATGGATTAAATTTTGAAATCCAAGATGGCCACTGGCGGCCATGTTTTTTGTCCGAATGACCCAAAAATGACTCGTTCCCATCTACATTCCAATTTCAACAGCCATGACAAATTTCATGATGATCAGACTAAAGGTACGACCTGTAGCCCGTGCTAAAGGATTTAGTCATACAAAGAGTAAAATCCAAGATGGCTGCTGGCGACCATGTTTTTTGGCTTAATGACCCCAAAATTACTCGTCCCCATCTACATCTCATTGTTAACATCCATGACAAATTTTATGATGATCAGATTAAAGGTACGACCTGCAGCCCGTGCTAAAGAATTTAGTCATACAAAGAGTAAAATCCAAGATGGCTGCTGGCGGCCATGTTTTTTGGCCGAATGACCCCAAAATTAATCGTTCCCATCTACATGTCAATATTATCATCCGTGACAAATTTCACGATGATCAGACAAACAGTACGGCCTGTGGCCCGTGCTAATGGATTGAATTTTGAAATCTAAGATGGCCACTGACCTTATATACGCACACGCGCGCACGCACACACACGGACGACGGACGACAAAACCATGGCAATAGCTCAAACTTTACAAAGTAAAGTTGAGCTAAAAAAGATGCGATTAAGTCGGATTGACAGCAAATTATGTGCCGTGTATATACACATAGAAGAAAAGCATGACTTTCAGAACAAACATGAACTTTATAAATATAAGATACAAATGATACTTGTGTCAAATACATGAGCCATGTTTGACGCTGGGAGAACATTAAACATAGTTTCGGAGACCACGTCGATTTCAAAATCTGACCTAGAATCGGGAATTAGCCCCGCCCCCGTAATCGGCTTCGGATTCTGAATCCGGATTTTTAGCGAAATAACGACTCTGGTTAAGTGGTAAATTGATATGATGCTGGTCCTGCAGAAAATCTATTACGGGTTATTTTTTTCTAAAGTTGGCATCTTTGCGGTCTTATGCTAACCCGAGAAAACAATGCAGTGTGACGAGAAACTATAGTACGGAGCCCCGTAAGTCCCACTTGCGATACTTTTTTTATCTCGTTTAAACGAGATAATATCTTGCCATACTATTTTTTAAACGATATATTATCTCGTTTAAACGATATAATATCTTGCTATACTTTTTTTTATCTCGTTTAAACGAGATAATATCTCGTGTAAACGAGATAATATCTTGCAATACTTTTTTTTATCTCGTTTAAACGAGATAATATCCTGCGATACTTTTTTTTATCTCGTTTAAACGAGATAATATCTCGTTTAAAAAAGATAATATCTCGTTTAAACGAGATATTATCTCGTTTAAACGAGATAATATCTTGCAATACTTTTTGTTATCTAGTTTTAACGGTATAACCGTTTAATTCTACGGTTCAATTGTAAAGTGAAGAACGGACACACCGTGAAAAATTTATGATTGGCTGTAAATTTGTTAACTGTAAGACCGTAAAAAATTCACGATCCAACCGGTCCCCAAATTGCCGTGAAAATTCACGGTTCTCTTTTAACAGTGATATAGTTCACGGGGTGTATCCGAATAAGACGACCATCGGTGGATAAGACGGCCATCGAAATTTTATGGCCTTCATGTCGTGATAACCACATTTAGTTTCTGCCATGAATAAATATCAATTGTACATATGTGTTATTTTTGTTACAATCAACGTTTGTTTCAACATCATAATCTGACGTAAATTCAACGTCAGAATATGACGTCTATCTAACTTTCATATCCAACCATAATCCCAACGTTTGGGTCTAACGTAAATCCAACGTCAGAATATGACGTCTATCTAACTTTCATATCCAACCGTAATCCGACGTAAATCCAACGTTTGGGTCTAACGTAAATATGACGTCATGTGCCCACTGGGATGTGGAGCCCACATGATTCCTGGAAGTTACAAGAGAGATTTGTCACGTGTTAATACATTTCTTCACATTATCTGCACGTAGTCTGTTATAGGGAACTGAAGTTCATTTCACCAGAATGTGTTATGCAACAACTTATAGCTATTGTCTTCGTGTTTCACAGATAAGTATTTTCTAATCAAAGCATATGTATCGTTTCAGGCACACAGTAATTATATTACAAGTGATGATCGACCCAAGTCTCACTTGGAATGTTCTCCCGCCTTTGGAAAGTTGTGAAAAACGAGGACCAAGAGCACTCGATAATAAGGACAAAAAACTCTGCTGAAAGTTCTAATAATAATATTGTCCACCCAATGTGAGTCTCGGGTACACAAGCGCAGGTGAAATTTCACAAAAAAATACTGGATTGCTATTGTAAATATGTTTCATAGTATTGATCCTCTTCTCACTGCCGAGTTTACGATTTTTGTAAATTTGTGAATTGTTTAATATTAACCGGTATCTCCTTCTCTACTTGATAATAAGACGGTTGGATTCGTTTATCTTTATACTATTTAAAGGTTTATTTTAACTGTTCATTTTACCTCAAATTGTTCTAAATCTACCACCTCTGAATTTTCATAGTTTGTGTTGTCTGCTACTTAATTGTTTATAAAATGAAAGTATCAATGACACTGTAGCTCAACTTGGAAAGGGAATAATTTCATGTGTTACAGTCAATGGAGCGATGGGACGCCGGAAAGTTGAAATGTCTAAGTAATACTAGATTATCAAGAGATATGTATAAAGTAAAATACAAGACGGTTGCTGGCGGCTGTTTTCCAATGAAATTGAAAATAATTTGATACCTTCCATCTAGTAGATCAATATCAAGATTAATATGAAGTTTGGTGATGATCGGATGGGAGAAGTGGACTAGTAGGGTGTGCCAAAGAGTAAAATCCAACATGGCCAGCGGACATGTTTTATGGCCAAATGACCTCAAAATGACTCGTTCCCATCTACCTGTGCATGTCATCAGCCATGACAAATTTCATAATTATCCGACCAAAGCTACGACTTGCCAAAGGATTTAGTCATTCAAAGAGTAAAATCCAAGATGGCTGCTGGCGGTCATATTTTATGGCCGAATGACCCCGGAATGACTCGATCCTATCTACATGTCAATATTAACATCCATGACAAATTTCATGATGATCCGACCAAAGGTACGACATGTAGCCCGTGCCAAAGTATTTAGTCATGCAAAAAGTAAATTACAAGATGGCTGCTGGCTGCCATGTTTTTATTTTGGCCGAATGACCCCAAAATGACTCGCTCCCATCTACGTGTCAATATTAACATAATTTACAAATTTCATGATGATCAGACAAACAGTACGGCCTGTATCCCGTGCTATTGGTTTGAATTTTGAAATCCAAGATGGCCATTGGCGGTCATGTTTTTTCGCTGAATGACCCCAAAATGACTATTTCCCATCTACATGTCAATGTCAACAGCTATGACAATTTCATAATGATCTGACCAAAGGTACGACATGTAGCCCGTGCTAAAGAACATTGTTGGCAGACGCACCCCCCCCCCCCCCCCCCACACACACACACACACACACACACGGATGACGGATACCAAGCCATGACAATAGCTCAAACTTTACAACGTTAAGTTGAGCTAAAAAATCATTAAAACTTATTACGCCCTGCTGGTGTATACTGCCAGGCTGAACTGGCCATGTCAATGGAGCTATGGACGTACCAAAGGCGCTAGGGGATATCTCGCTGAACAACACATTTCCGGTTTTACACAACGTGAGTTATTTTAGGAAATATGGTTAAAATGTAGTAGCTATATTGAGTACCGGTTAACCCTTTACCCAACAAACCGGCCAAAACCGGCCAAATAAAGCTTCAACAGCCTAAAATATCTTCGGTCTGTCTCAATAAAACCATACAAATATGGATATCATTGGAACCGGCTCATTGACCACATTGTGATGGTTATAGTTATGCCCTGTGCCAATGCATTCTCTTATATATGCGAGTCGACCATAGGTCGCCTCGCATATATAAGAGAATGCATTGGCCTAAAAAAAAAATCTTTTTTTAACACTTTTTACCATTTTTTCTTACATTCTTTAACAATTTTATAATTTTTAATGTGTTAAGCCAGTGCATTCTCTTATATATGCGAGGCGACCTATGGTCGACTCGCATATATAAGAGAATGCATTGGCACAGGGCCCTTCTGTTGGGTAAAGGGTTAAACTTTTTGCAAAATGAATGTATTCGCGGATGTATCTTCGCGGATGTCTCGTTGTTGCAGTAAGTAACTTTTATGACCACATTAATTGCTTTCGATATTTAGGTGTGAACAATGGCTGGGCTTGAAGATTTTATTGCGGGAATACAATGCATAATATAACAGCTAACATTGCTGGTGATGTATGTCTTAATTTGGAATACAGACTTAATGTCGTATTGTGAAGTGTTGTATTGTGTGTATTTAATCCGGTTAGTAGATGTGTGTCCGCATTTAGAGGCTTTCTGGTATGGTGAATGAGAAACCTCCAGTGATGTTATTTTATCTTGAGGGCGTTACCATTTCTGACTATGGTTTTCTTGTCATATCTATCTCAATGTTTTTTAAGTTTTACTAGGCGCACGTGTAAATAATGGTGTTCATAGGGATAGTTATATATATTTTTTATTTTTTAAGGAAATTTGCTTCTTGAACAAATCAATAAGCATCAAAAATACATATCATATTCACAAAAATATTGATAAGTATAGACAAGTATAGCCACAAAGTACGAATGGCCAAAGGCACTCGCAATACATTAACCCTTTTCAACTGAGCGTTGGAGATGTAAATTGTTCATCATGGAGGGATGTTCAGGAAATAAAATCAGGCGACAGACAATACAATAGCAGGATTCGTATTCATTGGTTGGAATGTTCAGATAATACATTCAACAAAATGGCCGATATGGCCGTCTGTTGAACTTATTATCTGAACATTTCCTAAAGGAACTACTCGTTAATGATTATTTAGTAAAGCATGGGGTTATAAACCCTCGATAAAAAGCGAAGACGCTCCATTCCCTATTGTATAGAAGCCGACTTCAAAATATGTGTGTAAAGGTTGGTGGAAAATATGTAAAAATTCAGATGGTCAAGACTGCATGCAAATAGTGTGTCTGTCATTTGTAGAATGAGGTCCCCCGAGTGTGAATTTAGTGACGTTATCCCCAACTCTTTGGTAACCTTATTCTGCTTAGTCCTCAACTGCTATGGGAGACCTGTGATCAGATTGGAGTTGCCCAGTTGAAGTTGGTAATATTCACCCATTATAGTCACCTCGATTATGCATTTTATCTTCTGCAACATATGGGGATATAGAAACTGAACAGATGGTAAAAAGTAACTAAAACAATGCTAATTATAGACCATAAATACTTCCCAGAAGATTATGCCTAAACAGAGCGAGGTCCCCAGAGGGTGAACTTCCTGACGCTAGCCCGCTTTGCGGGACAGTGTCACTAAATTCACCCTCTGTGGACCTCATTCTGTAACTTACAGACACACTGTGTTTGCATGCTTGCCGATGGTATCATTTGTGAACGTGTTTGATAAACAATGATAATATGGAAATACAAGTAATTGATCCAGATTGAGATTCCATACATTGAATAACGAAGAGTGTAGGAATTCTACTCTGAAAGAGTCAAGTTTGATCCAATCCTTAAAGGTACTCAATCCGATTCCATAGTCCCCATATAATCAGATTCCAACAACAGCAACATTTTTAGAAATGCCACTTCAGTTAATAGAATCGATTAATTGCCAAAACATAATGCTAACCACTGTCAACTATACTATAAAATTGCCTGAAACGCGTTATTTACCAACATATTGTTCGACGAAATTTGGCCTTATATATTATCAATAGAAAGCCTTTTGATTTTAGAATTATCGACCTTCATCCGCATTTGGTCCGAGACTTTCGACTGGTCGACTCTTTATTGGGCCACTAATAATTCTCAATGGTGAAAAATAATAGATTTCAAAAATCGATATCTAATAATTCCGAGCTTTGATAGGTGGGTTCCTCGACTCGAATCAAATATTTTTTACCCCGAATCCAAATAAACAGTAATTGAGGGGCGCTTAATCGATTATGCATCTTTAAATAATTTATAGTTTAAGTGAAATAACACAAACTTTAGTGGGGTTCACAGGCTTACTTGATACAATCCGATTCCGCTTTCGATGTCCAATTCGACGTTTTGTAACCAGAAAATTTGAATGGCGGCGAGTCGGTTTTCTGTGAGACGAAGAACACGAATAAAGCTGCACTAAATGTGTACTAGTACTCCCTTCTCAGTGTAAATAACTAACTGAAAGCATGTTCTAGCCTTTATGGTACGCACTTCGGACAAAGCAAACATATTTTATACGTAATATTACCATGCCACCATACAACATCCTGTTCATTCGAAGTTGTTCCATAGGCCTCATTGTGTGTTTTATATCTGTTGTAAATCGCGATTCGCGTGCACACAATCAAAAATACAATGACCCGCACCCGCTGACAATTAAATGTGTAGCACAAACTTTCCGAGTTTTCGGTCGCAAAACCCATACATGTTTATGGGGGGTAGGGTTCTCTATTCCGAAGGTTCGCTAATCCGAAGGTTCACTAATCCGAAGGTTCACTAATCCGAAGGTTCACTATTCCGAAGGTTCACTATTCCGAAGGTTTTCTATTATGGGAGTTTTTAGCCAGAAATGAATCAAAATTTGCGCCCCCGTACATTTATACACCCCAATCTAATATCTAATTTGTCTCAGATGTCGGTTATTAATAGCAAGAAGACAGTATCAGTTTATCATTTTAATATTATAGAAAGTTGAAAACACAATGACTGAAATAAACTACGAGTTAGAGATGCATTCTACCCGAACTGGCAATCTGTTCTTGAAAGAAACAACATTAAAATCAATACAAAGTCAGAATTGCAGTTAGGTCCATTCAGCGATATTCTGCTATACAGTAAGTTATAGCGCTCCAGTATTGATTGACCGTAAGAGCCCCACTGTTATAGTCCGCCTTTAGCATTTGGGACATTATATTAATCAAAATAACTCCTATGTAAATCATTTATAAATCAGATGATTTATTGAAGTTATGTCTACGTAAACTAACACTTCATAAAACGACATATATGTCGTTTTAGTCCTCATAGTCGTTCTACTCGCCAAAGGGTTAAATCTCAAGGAAACCCACGAAAACAAAAATCACATTTTTTTTTTTAATGTTTTAAGTTATTTCCTTCATAAAAATAGTCTTCGTACTAAAGAACCCTCTCAATACTTTAGAATATAGATTTAACTTTTAAAATAATAAAAACCTTCGGAATAGTGAACCTTCGGATTAGTGAACCTTCGGAATAGAGACATGTTCCCGTTTATGGGGAAGATATAACTATTATCACAGTTAATAATTAGATGTAAATGATATTTCTTGTATTTATACACATGACATGCATGTGATGATATACCCCCAGTTGGGGCCAGTCTAGACAGTTTGACCTATATTCTCTGCAGGACCCCAGTTGGGGCCAGTCTAGACAGTTTGACCTATATTCACGGAAGTACATGACCTATATTCTCCGCAGTTCGCCCATTGTAGTACCCCCGTTTGGGTGTCTATTATGTTGCATCATGGTCTATTTTTATAAATTTAGGTTATGATCCCCTTGTAATCTGATTATTATTTCGATAGAGCATATTTATCAGTGTATTATCTACATGTATATCACGTGAGGACCTTGGTGGGAATAGCTTCAGTCTTGAATGTTAAAGTGACACTAGGCTCTCACTATGGATGAATGTTAAAGTGACACATGGCACACACTGTGGGATAATGTTAAAGTGACACTCGCATTGAAAACTTCAAAAATCTCAAAAATTTCAAAACTTCAGAAATTTCAAAAACTTCAAAAATTTCCAAAACTTCAAAAATTTCAAAAATCTAAAAAAAATCCTAAAACTTCAAAAACAAAATTTTCCAAAATAAAACAAAAAGGAAAAACTTCAAAAAAAAATCCTAAATTAAGAAAAATGAAAAACTTCAACTTTTTCTAAAATTGAAAAATAATTTAAAATTAACCCATTGCCAATTCTAAGGGTTCCACACTACATCTGAGGGGATATTGAGTGGTCTACCCACGTCTCCTAAACCTAGAATAAGATCTAGCCCATCAGAAAATCCGCCTCCTGCAATGCCTGTCATTCGAATCTGACGCAATCCCTACTTCTGGCGCAATGCCTGAGTCATTCGAATATGATGCAATCCCTACTTCCGGCGCAACGCCTGAGTCTTTGGAATCTGACACAATCCCTCGCGAACCCTACCGGCTGACTCCGCGCGCCCATTGGCTAAGCGTTGTATCACATGCTTATTATTTCATCATATCATGGAAATTCAATGTTTTGTCATCACTCATGAGATATAACCCATATCCACTGAAAAAGGGTGGATATCCTCTATATATCATAATTTTTCTTTGTTATCTTTTTTTTTATCCCTCTTTTTTATCTACCACCTCATTTTTTCTTTCTTTTTATTCGCTCTTCTTTTTCTTACAGCTTCTAATCCCTCATAATCTTCGAATATCCACTTTCATCTCCAAGTTTTTGAAAAATTCCCTGTTTAGTAGCACCTCCAGATGGGCTCTATAGAATTTGAACGCGGCATCCATCTTGGATATTACTCTTTCTATGACTAAATCCGTTAGCACATCTTGTTTTCCATAATTTATTCATTCCTAATCGCTCCATTGACTGTAACACATTAAATTACCCCCTCCCCCTGTATTGGGAGTACATCCTTGATTATTAATATTTCCTCCTTCCATGGTGTGCATGTTCCTTGGGACATCTTTGCTAATGTGAAGCCACACCTATTATATATATATATATATGACTTTAAAAGCCCGCGAAAATATTACTCATATTATAGACTTCCCTTTGAAGACCTTTGTATGTGACAATGATCCGTAAGATTGTTTTTAAGTGACACTGGCCAGTGAAACTGAGACTACGGGTATGAACTAGCCCACTTCACATCGTAACAATAATAAATATAACTTTGCGCCGTCCGCAACGAGTTCGATAAAAGATTCGAGATTATGATGCAAGTTGTGTTCTGTATTTATTCTACACCGTTCAGTCAGATAAGTTCAATCCATGTATGTCACCTTTATTGTTACTATAGGAACCTTTATTTTGATTTAAGTCTGACAAATAACCAGTAATTATGGAGGGATCACCGGAAGCGGATGATCAACGTAATGTACGTCATCTTTCTTGGCGACAACGTCAACAAGAATAGTTCCGGCTTGTATTCCACTAGAGGTATACACTAATATGTATTCAATGGCTGGGATTCCGTTGAATACATGTGACTCACGTCAATGGGTGTGGAATAAATTAAAAGACAGTTAATTTTAATTTAATTTTAAATTATTTTTCAATTTTAGAAAAAGTTTAAGTTTTTGAAGTATTTCATTGTTTTTTAATTTAGGAATTATTTTTAAAGTTTTTCATTTTTGTTTTTATTTTTGAAAAATTTTAAGCTTTTTAAGTTTTTTGAATTTTTTTTAGATTTTTGAAGTTTTGGAAATTTTTTAGATTTTTGAAGTTTTCAATGCGAGTGTCACTTTAACATTATCCCACAGTGTGTGCCATGTGTCACTTTAACATTCATCCATAGTGAGAGCCTAGTGTCACTTTAACATTCATTACAGTGAGTGCCGAGTGTCTCTTTAAATTCTCTATGAGTACCGAGTGTCCCTTTAACATTCAAGACTGAAGCTATCCCCACCGATGTCCTCACGTGATATACATGTAGATAATACACTGATACATACGCTCTATCGAAATAATAATCAGATTACAAGGGGATCATAACCTAAATTTATAAAAATAGACCATGATGCAGCATAATAGACACCCAAACGGGGGTACTACAATGGGCGAACTGCGGAGAATATAGGTCATGTACTTCCGTGAATATAGGTCAAACTGTCTAGACTGGCCCCCAACTGGGGTCCTGCAGAGACTATAGGTCAAACTGTCTAGACTGGCCCCAACTGGGGGAATATCATCATGCATGAGCGATTAAATCACAAAAAAAGTTTTTCCTCAACTTATCCTGATATGCAGTAAAATTGTGAAGCTTAATACCGTTTGCTAAATTGTCTGGCAATCCGATCATTGTTGGTGTGTTCTTGTGACTAAATACAATTCTAACTGATGTGCCAAAAATTGGATTTAGTAACTTGTCAATTCTTGAGAAAGAGAACAAGACACTCGAAAGCAGCGTATTTTGCGCTATCGAACCGGACGATAAAACGCCGAACCGGACGATAAAACGCCGAACCGGACATCAAAAGAAGAACCGGATTGTATCGATATGCAGCCTGTGCATGGGCTTGGAGGAATGTATCTCATATACCAAACATTTAACATAATATGAGGACTCATATCAGAGTATGACACATTACACAAAATGTATTAATCCTTTCATGTCGGGAGAAGCGCTGGTGCAGCATTAAATAGTGTGTGCCAGTGCGTTATCATATAGGGAGCATCGAATATATAAGAGAAAGGACTGGCGTACAATGTCAAGGTAAATATTGTTAGGCCAATTCTCTTATATATGCAAGGCTCCCTATATATTGGCACAGGGTTTTCGCAACATTTCAGGAAGCTCCATTCATGGAACGGTTAAGAGTACAATTGGTACAGTTTCTATTTTCCCCAGTGCACTCGGGTCCTTCCATTCCTATCTCTTCTGACTTCAATATAAGTTGTATAAAACTTCCCTGCGTTTTCTGACGCACATTTAAAAATACCCTGTCCAGTTAAACAGCCCTATAATTTGCTATAAATTACTATTTCTTCAGCTTTGGTCTAGTTATTCCCGATTCAGTATTCATGTCGTATGCATGGACATAGACACGTTTTATAACCCACCGATCACACGTGGAAGAAGATGTTTGTTTACACTTGTAGTGACACGTCGTGCTGGGGAATTCAAGTTCGAACCAGGCTTCACCATATATGGAATTCGCGCTGAGTAGAAATAAAAAGATTTTAAAAAAATCTAAATATAACCTCTAATCTTTGAAGTTCCTTGACTCAAATCAAATATTTTTCATCGAATTCGAATAAATAGTACTGGGGGGGGGAATCAAACATGACATCTTTAAACGATGAACGATGAGTCAGCCTTGTTGAATAGAACTGGAAACCCATGCATTCTCCGAATCTCTCTCGCGCATAACTTCAACTCGAAGCACAACGAAGCACAGTATTTTGTCTCAAGGTGAACAAGAGAGAACAGTTTCCGCTTTGGACGGATAATTCACGTGTTCAAAAAACGTAGCTAGTTTAACCCTTTCATGACTGGAGCTTCCTGAATTTTTGCGAAAACCCTGTGCCAATGCATTCTCTTATATATGAGTACATTGGCCCAACAATATTTACATTGATCTTATAAGCCACTGCATTCTCTTATATATGCGAGGCTCCCTATGGGAGACTCGCAGATATAAAATAATGCACTGGCACAGGGTCTTTAATGCTGCATCAGCGCAGCTCCTGTCACGAAAGGGCTAATCATTCAGAATGAAACTTCTCGGAGGCCAATATCGTTATCACTAGCTCTTGTGATGGTAACCATGCTCGAAGTTTTTGGTGCGTTGAGGTTAGAATGGTGCCGCAAGTCTCTCGTTCGTCTGTGGTCAAAGTATATAAGTACGCAGGTGATGATTTTGATGAAAAGGCTGAGACAAACGAGTGCATACGACCACGATAGAGTGCTTTCAGGTAGTCTATCCGCTTCCACTCCGTAAAGTAACAACAGCAGAAACAGGAACGATGCTGAAAATGACAAATATGCTATATATAATTACATACACTTCATTTTCTATAGTTATTTCCCATTTGTTTCTAACAAAAAAACTAATTAGTTAGTTTAACCTTTTCATGACTTGAGCTCTCTGAAATTTTGCGAAAACCCTGTGCCAATGCATTCTCTTATGTGTCCGAGTCTCCCACATGGAGCCTCGCATATATAAGAGAATACATTGGCCTAACAATATTTACCTTTACCTTGTAAGACAATGCATGCTCTTATATGTGCGATGCTCCCTATAGGAAAATTTCAGGAAGCTACAGTCACGGAAGTGTTAAATTGTATGGGTAATGGCTTTAGTTACAACACGCGACGTTGAGGCATCGTCGCCATAAAGTTCCCAATATTTCCAACCCAAAGTGCATTTTCAGTATTAATAACTGTTTTCACTGAGAAATAAGTATACGTAATAATCTCGGTTTAATAATGTAAGTATACGTAATAATCTCGGTTTCACAATGTAAGTATACGTAATAATCTCGGTTTCATAATGTAAGTATACGTAATAATCTCGGTTTCATAATGTAAGTGTACGTAATAATCTCGGTTTCATAATGTAGGTACGTAATAATCTCGGTTTCATAATGTAGGTACGTAATAATCTCGGTTTCCTAATGTAATTATACGTAATCTCGGTTTCATAATATAAGTGTACGTAATAATCTCGGTTTCATAATGTAGGTAAGTAATAATCTCGGTTTCATATTGTAAGTACGTAATAATCTCGGTTTCCTAATGTAAGTATATGTAATAATCTCGGTTTCATAATGTGAGTGTACGTAACAATCTCGGTTTCATAATGTGAGTATTCGTAATAATCTCGGTTTCATAATGTGAGTATTCGTAATAATCTCGGTTTCCTAATGTATTTGTAAGTAATAATTCCGGTTTCCTATAATGTAATTAGGCAGCTTCGCGTTTATAAGTTTGTGACTCGGCACTCGGCCTAATTTTGAAGCATGTGTCATGATCATATACGATGACTGTCCTTTACCAAGCATATCGGATAGATTGTAGTTGAAATCCTGGTTAAGAAGTTATAGTGTCAAAATATAACATTGTCTTTTCATTCGAAATAGTGCATGTATATGCATATAAAGATGGTCACGCTATTCTAGTGGTATGGCAGTTATGCTGTCGACCGTCCGTTGCTTGATTATATGCTGGAGTTACGTCTCTTATATGCGAACATCACCGATGTGTTGTGGAGCTTCGAGACTTTTATTTGACAGGAGAAATAACTCTATTCAAAAGATTACATGGATGATCGACATGCACGAGAGTGCAGGTGCAGTCAATACAGTGGACAGGTGCAGTCAATACAGTGGACAATCATTGAAATGACACTAAGTCATACTTCCATATGTTCCGACATTAGTAAATCATAGTGTAAGGAGTTTTTATGTCATATAGACTATGGGAAATGTGCTAATTTCCATATTATCTGTGATTCTGAATGATGATTCAAATGTTGTGAGTATAATTCGGACACAACCAACCATTTAAAATAGCATAACTATAATATATTATAAAGGTATGAGACATCGTACACATGCCAACGCAATGTAATTATGGAGTATCTATCTTGTAACTCGTTCAAGTATCATATCCTTAAAACAAAACCAGGATTGCAAAAACCTACGGTTGCACACTGCAGAAATTCTTCATACCTGTATTAAATTCTGACATGACATTGGCAAAGTGAGTGATATTGAGCGACAAACAGAGTTGGAGAAACATCCATGTTATTGAAACGCTAGTAATAGTATTAGATACAGGTATACAGGGGCGTATGTAACTACGAAATATCTAATGAAAACACGAGGCAAACCGTATGTACATATATGTAATCAACGTATTTGTGTTGCATTTATGTAAGTGGCCGAACAACATACTGTATAAATTCACGAAGCGAAATTATACCAAGTATGTCGAATTGCCACTTACCATTTTATAAGCACACACATGCAACAAAAATACATTGATTGCTTATAATTACGCACTGGCACATTAATTTCAACATATTAGAAAGAATTATCTCAAATATGTATGTTGTAAAAAATTACAATTTCCGTTAGTCGAGTACCAGTTCGAACGATTGAATTTTATTTGGCGATTTTGCAACGAAGTAACAGAAGATCAAGGCCGCTCAAGCCAAGATCGACTTCAATGTAAATAACATAAAGCTGACGCCGAGGAACAATTAACAATAGTGTCATTAAAATAACTATTCGAATTGGAAAATACAAATTAGATAACAGAGACCTTTCGCAAAATCACGATTACGGATATGGACACTATCCTGCCAGTAAATCTACGGCCAGAAATTCGATCATGTGCACGGGGGTTCTCATGTGAGACGAAATACACACCACGCAGTTTAATTATGTGCAGATGTGTGAAGGATGTGCCACCGGCCCTGCTTGGGACGCTCTAACATTATCCGTGTGGTGTGTAAGAAACGGATAAGAACATGGGATCTGAAAGAGACGCACATTACATTTTCCATCAAATAAATGTGTAACTTAATATTGTGGGTCATATGCTGTCTCAAAAAATAACCATCGTATGTAAGTTGTGATGGTGTCCACCTTACTAGGACAATATATCCGATCCGTATCGTAATAGCGATTTTGCGAAAGGTCTCTATAATTTGAATTTGATGTGAATCTACCTCTAATGCATTGGCAGTCTGAATTTGAATTTCAGCCTTCGAAAATTGAATATGAAGTTTGTCATTTCGCAGTAAGCTGTCAATCATCTAATTGTTACATGTGATTGAAGTGAAGCCAGTTATCACCACAGCCATTTTATTTGCCAACAATTTGAAGATAAATTATTGTTTGCCAACTTTTATTATAAAACAAATGCAACAAAGCGATCAGTTTTTACTTTTAAGCGAACACATTCAATTCACAGAGAAAGTATCGGTAACCGAGGACACACGATAGACACTCTAGGTATATTCACGCAAATGTCCCCGAATTCATACGCCGGTAAATCGGCCACTTACACCGATCTTTGTCGAGAAATACAAGTAACTAAGTCGTTGTTAGAACTTATCCAATGAGAATCGAGGAAAATGAAAGAAGAAAATGAAAGGTGTAATGTAATTATATGCATATATATATATATATAAATACTAGCATATTAGTAACAAATGTGTCGAAAATAATGAAATGTGAATGGAGAAGAAAAAATCACTTCTATTAAGAGGGAAACGTGTTATATATGATCAAGAGCAGGAGCCAGGTCCCAATCTAAGGAATATAAATATTTAGTACATGCACATCCTAGATAATTGTTAACAAGTACGCTAAATATAAACCTAAACACACTAATGGTGAACATACCACAACGCACGGGCGCTCATAGTCATAGCCACATTAACAATATCAGATCTACTCTATACGGTATACCGTGACAGAATTTAACAATTAAACAAAACATATTTGATTCTGATTTGAATACTTGATGCTTGACTGGCTACATATTAGCTAGCAGACTCACCAAACACATACTCCTCATAAATGTAAATGTGTTTCTCTTTATTTCAAATATGTAATTTTGTTATATCAATGAATATGGTAGAGTATAGAGAGGATCAAGAAGTTTTGAAACTTTTGCCTCGGTCAACAAAAATATTACATATGTTTGAATCAATCAAATCAAATGGGTATAAATTGTTCCACATGAATCTAACCTACTACATTGTTTTCAATTAAAGACTATACTAATGTTACTGTTCCAATGAGGGGTTAGTACTTAACGCTATAATGTGTTAGTTGAAGTGTGTGTGTATACATGCAAAGAACAGACCACGAGATATACGCATAGTATTACTAATAAGATATAGTAACAAGCATATTTTGTTAACCAACTCGCTACTGAGTGGATTTATTCTACCATTCCGTTCGTAAAGTATATAAGCATTGGAATTGTCTAATTTTTGAGACAATCAAAAGAGTGGCTCACAAAAGACCACTCTATGCACCTAGTATCCATTAATTATTGTTTGTTATCAAAGGGTTAATTTTAACACGGGGTAGGAACTGCTCTGCGAGGCTGATACCTCTTCCGATCTTCAGTCCAGTTCTTATCCGATCTGGTCAAGGTCACTGGGGATTGTCCCATGGTAAATAACGCAAGTTTTACGCAACAGAGAAATATATGCAGTTCATTTGTTGTATATACCTTGCCAGCTACCTCAACTATCAACACATACTAGTTGGAAATTGTTAAGTAAATGTGGAATAGTAGAATTTATCCATTTTAAGAAATGTTCCAGTTCACTAGTGATGGGTCCCAGTTCACCATTGATAATATCCGTTCACTACCCGAACATCTACATTATGTATGCAACAGATTTTTGGCAAAATAAGTGTGCACATATGTTTGAACTAAATCTTCACACAAGACTCACTTTTGTTTGAATTTAATCAATAATGTTATTGCGATACGGTAGTTTAGTACATGGTGTAAAGCACGTCTGTTTTGGACCAAGTACAAAAAAAACCTCGCAAGTGAACTGGACACGGATCGACAGTGAACTGGACCGAAAATCACAAGAGGATCTTTTCTCATGGATCAGTTCCTACCCCGTGATTAATGTCAATTCGTCTTTTCCCCATATGTACACGATAATAATGAGCCACTCCTATAAATATAGAATAATAAATATAGCATCTTTAGAAAGTCAATTGATACTCGCGTTATCTCGTGATCGGGCGCCATTTTGTATCTATACGCCATGACTATGAATTTAATGCAAATGCGCTGCGATCATAAATTGAATGATCACCTCGTTCCTTAGATTGTGACCTGGTTGGCTCTTCTTATGCTGCTCTCAATCTTATTGGCGTCGAATTCTTTGGCTTTGGTTGGAGTGTCACGTCTACTCATGTCTATCCTCAGCAGACGCCATCTCATGAATATCACTATTGCACCACAACCGAGCACGTTTATGAACCCGATAACAGCTAACACATAGGACCACTGAAGCTTAGATCCTGGTAGAAATTTCGCAGCTGCACCATACAGTACGAGAGTTACCAGATTGAAAAGTGCTGTCAAAATAAATCGAAACTAAATTTGTGTTTTCGTGGCATTAGAGATATATCGAGGAATATATGGTGTTTATCTCAGCACTCCACGTTTTAAAACAATACAGTTGATCAAATAGAAAAGACCCATAATCCAAAAAATCCAAAACTCCACTGAAATAAAATATATATAGGTGTTATAATTTATTTTTATTTTTTTAGAATCAACAAATGCAGATACCGTCAAGAAAAAATAAAACAACTTGACCAGTTCCCCCCGGATACAGATTCTCTAAAGAGATCATGATCATGATTATTTTTAATGTTTTTATTCTATTCCGAAGGTTTATATGTATCTATGTATATTCCGTATTTGTATATGTACTTGAAATATCCAACTGATCTTCCATTGGTCCAAAAGGTTCAAGTCCGCCAAATTCTGTCCATTTGCACCCTCTTGCGTGGACTAGAATGTTCCAACTGACACCTCAAGCTTTACAAGTGTTGGGAAATTTCCAACCAAACACCCGTTTATACGGTTGGAAATTTGCATCTGGGGGACACTCCAGTCCAAATAATTGACAGAAACTAGGAAAATGTTCGAATTATTGTCTAAAAATAAAGAAACACTGTTAAATTACTGTTTGGAATATCAAACTATCAGAACAAATTCAAACTTCTGTTGATCCGCAATCTCCAACTAATGCTGTATCAGGCATGAAATTTCCAACTACTGGCCAAAGTTAGGAGGTGAGACCCCCCCCCCCAATCGCCACTTCCATGAAAAGTTAACGTATTTTCTGGTCTGCTTGTTGATGTATTGCTGAAATTACTTCACCGGAATGGAGAATGCTTACTGATGATTCCCCATCCCTGTGATACAAGCACGACGAGTCCGATTACAATGTACAACGTGCGGCTTTAAATATGTAATGTCCGATTTGATATCGAATAAAAAAAAACATTCTACGACAATGTATAGCTTTCCAAGTAAAAGAAAATAGAAAAAAACATGAAACCAGCAACCAATCGTTCGTTTTACCATGCATCTGTCAATTTTACAATGAAAACGAGAACAAACTATCATAATATTGAACACTCTTTATCACCATGTATATTGGTCCCACTTCTGGGGAAATGGTGCTGCCAGGAACTTGACTCTGCTGTGAACGAAAACGCTTGTGTTACCATGCTCGAGAATAGCATTTTTTTTTTAAGATTTCGGCATTTCGTTATGGCGAGGTACAGTAATGCCCTAATTAATCGACTTCTTAACTACAGCAGAATTATGGGTAACTTTTCAGCCATATTTCCGACTAAATCCTGAAAAGTTACCCATAATTCTGATGTGGTTAAGAAGTCGATTAATTAGAGAATTACTGTATTTGCAAATCCAGAAGGATGACGACAAATAACAGAAGCCGAAAGGTGCGCAGACTTAGATTTTTTTGGCAGTTTTATCCCAAACTTTATCAGTTATCAGACGACTTACACTGAATAATGCATATGTTTTTCAATTGTATTGACCGGAATTCTTTATCTATTGAAAAATGTCAGTAACAAGATTGAGTTATGTGAAATATTTGTTGTTTCTATTGTTTGACAATTACCATTCATGAGCAGACCTGTAACGCTTCCAGTAAATGTGAACAATGTGCTCTTATATATTGCAGCATAAACAAACTTATACTCCGATTGCAAAGTTAGCATATCAGTCAAGGGGTAGGGTGGATGAGGGCTAACTATTTCCACAACAACTTCACTGAAAAAGTTGTTAGCATGTGCGTATATCAGAGCAGGGGCTTCACGAAGCTAGGTCAAATGTCCAAGCATTTGGACGAACTGCAAAGCTTATCAACAAAACAAAAAGTGCACTGTGGTTATTTGAAGAAGCAAGCAAGGCTGCCAAATGTATATGCTGGAGATAACTACAATATAAATATAGGCATAGACGATTATATTGAAATGCATGTATTTTGTCGCTATTATTCTGTGTCTCACATTTTCAGTATTTATCAAAGAAGGATGAGCTTCCTGCGGTGGCTCAAATGTATGATTTTCCACTGGTGCAAAGTATCTTGATCCACAAAATGCTTTCCTTTGGCACATGGAACGCGACTGGTATTCTTTCGTCTGCGTGTTATCTCAGTAATTTTCTTGACAAACTGAACCTGGATATCTGTGGCATCAGCGAGCATTGGTTATGTGATGCAGATTTACCTTACTTTCGCCACATTAACTCAAAATATGACTTTTTTGCTGTTAGCGATTTTTCTCAACGCCTCCCTTGGAAACGCGGGCGTTACTCTGGTGGCGTATGCCTCATGTGGAATCGCGATAGGCTCGGGAGCAGAGTAACCCCTCTTAAATAAATGATGATCGCATTATCGGCATACAAGTAAACATGGGAAGGAGATATATTTTCATATTCCAAGTTTATCTTCCGTCTACGAACTATACTGTAGCATTTTTCCGGGAGTACATCCAGAAGTTGATTGACCTCCGCGATACATATAGTGTTCTCGGCAAAGTGGTTTTTATGGGCGACTTCAATGCAAGCCTTCAGCGTGATGATGCGCGTGCCAAATCATTTAAGAAGTTTTTAGACAATAAGTTTATCTCTGTCAATGTCGTGTCTTTTCCCCTGAATATACCTGCAACACACGTTCCTGCCATGGGTTATCCTGGTTCAGTGATCGATCACATTGTCGTCAACAAAGACGACACTGATCTTATTTTTCATTGCGAAATTCTGGACGATGATGCAATCAATGTGTCCAACCATAGGCCCATTTACGTCATGATGAAGTACGATGACTATACATATACACCTCGAAGTAGTACAATTCCAAGCCATAGTACATGTAAGTTCAGTTGGAAGAAGTTTAAGCTAGACACTGTAATGCAATTGTCGTATCAGTCAGATTTAGCTACATCGTTACCACGCGATGACGTAAATAACAAATCTGAGTTGGATACATTTTATGAAAACATAGTTAACTCTATCACAGTTTCTGCTCAGAATAATATCCCAAAGAAACGTTTTAAGAAGTTTCTTAAACCTTACTGGTCGAAAGAATTAAGCTTACTTCACAAGAGTATGCGATATCACAGATCTGTTTGGATTTCGGTTGGTAGGCCAATTAATGATGCAACTGGTTTATATCGCTGTTATAAAGATGCCAAATGCTCTTTCAGGCGCGAATACCGGAGGGCATCAACTAATTTTCTTCGCTCTTTTAACGATGACATAGATAAAAGCGCTGAGTGTGATCAAGATACTTTCTTCAGACTCTTCAACGCGAAACGCAAATCATTAGGGACACTTGGTAGCACACACTTCTCCTTTCAAAATTCGATAGTACGAGAAACCCCAGATATTCTTGAAGCTTGGGCTGAGTACTATTATAACATTTTTTCCACACCGCTAACGGATCCCAAGTTTGACGAATCACATTTTAACCATGTCAACCAATTTGTAGAGACCGAATCGATGAAAAATTCAACATGCCCATTAGACGGATTGTTAACTTTTCCAACTAATATGAAGGAAATCACATCTCTTTGTCGCACTTTAAACCTCAACAAAGCAGCTGGTACAGATGGTGTAAATTATGAGCATATTATTTTTGGTGGTGAGGCTCTTGCCCGCTGCATTGCTACCTTGTACAACTATTTCTTCCAATTTGAACATATACCACTTGGTGCTAAGCGTGGTTGTATAATATCTCTATATAAGGGACATCCTAAACCAAAAGATTCCTTTGATAGCTACAGAGCAATTACTCTGCTACCAGCAATATATAAACTTTTTGAGAAACTTTTATTATCGAGAATGGAGAAGTATACTGCCTTTGCAATTGAAGTTGATTCCTTGCAGAATGGGTTCCAGCGGGGCATAAGTTGCAACATGTCTTCTTTTCTTGTAACAGAAAGTATAGCGTATACATCCGAGAGACAGAGCAAACTGTTTGCCTGTTTCTTGGATGTATGGAAAGCTTTCGATAGTGTTTGGATAAACGGTTTATTGTATAAACTGCATAAGAGGCAATTACAGGGAAAAATTTGGAGGCTATTTTACCACTTGTTGAACAATATTAGCTGCTGCATTAAATACCAAGGTGGTTGCTCTAGGTGGATCCCAATGCTGCAAGGAACAAGGCAGGGAGGTACATTATCTCCCCTCTTTTATATTATATATATCAATGATCTTTTGTCAAATCTAAAGTCATCGGGATATGGCCTTTCGATGCAAGGTGCAAATTGCACGTGTCCAACGCATGCCGATGACATGGCACTTTTCTCTTTAACTGCATATGGACTTCAGTCTCTTGTCGATATTTGTGTCGAATATAGCTTGAAATGGCGTTATAGATACAACCCAAACAAAACCCATGTCATTGTTTTCAATGAAAGTGCTAACGCAGCACTTAAACGTCATAAGAACTGGCACATGTCTTCTCATGGCCTAACAGAAACCGACAGTGTTACTCATTTAGGTATTCCGCTTGAGAAATATAATTTTCGCTCAAAACTTGTTGACAATATTTGTACAAAAACGAAGAATGCTTTCTTCTCTTTGGCTAATGCTGGCCTGCATGCAGGCGGTATTACCCCAGCGAGCTCTCTCAAGATTTACAAGTCCGTGGTCTTACCGCGAGGCCTATACGGTAGTGAATTTTTGTGTGGTCTCTCTCAATCGGACACTGTTCAACTAGAGAAAGCACATCGTATGTGCCTCAAACTTATACAAGGCCTCAAAACTAGGACTAGCACAGACATGGTCTTGGGTCTGCTTGGTATTTCTCCTTTAATCACATTCATTAATTGTAGAAAAGTGTCCTTGTTTTCGTCATTTTGTTTACTCGAGTCTAAAAAAACTGTTAAAGATGTATTTATTATCAGATTACTGAGCTTTTCATATGAATCCAACACTGCATCGAAGAATGTGTTTTTATCAGGACCTATCCAGTATTCTTGATAACTGGAGTTTGTCCTCCTATATGTCTCAATACATATCAACAGCTCTGTTTCCAGAGAAAACAGTTTGGAAAACCCTATCGAAACAGGGCAGTCATGTTTGGAAATCTGAATGGTCTCACAGGGTGCACACGGAACCCACCTTTGATAGATTTCGTTTGGTTCACAGCAGTCCAGAATTATCGTTTTTATGGAAAGTCTGCCAAAAGTACCCAGATGAGAAGGAGTCATTTTTCATCGCGACACAGCTACTGTGTTACCGAAATTTTGCTGGCGAAACTCAGTGCCTGTTATGTGCGCGAAGTTATATAGACCTACCGCAACACATTATAGCGGTTTGCCCAGAACTTGCAGCGTCGCGTAATCATTTTTGGTATCACTTTATAGATATGTTGCCTTTAGGGGCATTTCAACTTGTGGATTCTTTTGATCAGCAGAGACTTATTGCCCTCTTTCTAGGCTATTTGCCTATTGAACTTTTGGACATTGCATGCATTCCACCTCAAACCATATTGAGATACTTCTTGAAGGCGACTAGGGCGCTGTGGTGCGAATGGAACCATCGTTCGTCATTGGCGTCATAATTGTTTGTCACTTATATACATGTAGTCAGTGGGAGAAGAAAGTCACCATTGTTGGCAAATATAAATAATTGGTAGCCCTCTTATATACAATGGTGTTGTGTTGGGTCTACTATTTGTTTGTAATGTCCAACAACGGTGTCTGACAACTGTGATGTGAGTGAACATCTGGTCGTGTGGTCGGCTGGGTGCTACAGTTCTCCATGAATTTAGGATTATCTAGCTTCAATTAACCCCTCTCTGTTTCTCCCCACTTTTCTCTAACTTAACTCATTTCATTCTATTTTCCCATACTGTCTCTATCTGTATCCGGCGCTCTGTCTCTCTCTCTCTCTATCTCTCTCTGTCTTGTTCGTGTGCCCGGCCGATCTGTTTCCATCTATATTCGTTTTGCTTTGCACATACATAAAGTGTGTACATGTATATATGTTATGTTCTCGTTCCTATGTTCTATTGTTTTTGTATGTTCTTGTATTACATGTGTATATCATATCTTCATTTATATGGAGGAATTAAAGATATATATATATTCCGTATTTGTATATGTACTTGAAATATCCAACTGATCTTCCATTGGTCCAAAAGGTTCAAGTCCGCCAAATTCTGTCCATTTGCACCCTCTTGCGTGGACTAGAATGTTCCAACTGACACCTCAAGCTTTACAAGTGTTGGGAAATTTCCAACCAAACACCCGTTTATACGGTTGGAAATTTGCATCTGGGGGACACTCCAGTCCAAATAATTGACAGAAACTAGGAAAATGTTCGAATTATTGTCTAAAAATAAAGAAACACTGTTAAATTACTGTTTGGAATATCAAACTATCAGAACAAATTCAAACTTCTGTTGATCCGCAATCTCCAACTAATGCTGTATCAGGCATGAAATTTCCAACTACTGGCCAAAGTTAGGAGGTGAGACCCCCCCCCCCCCCCCCCCCCCCAATCGCCACTTCCATGAAAAGTTAACGTATTTTCTGGTCTTCTTGTTGATGTATTGCTGAAATTACTTCACCGGAATGGAGAATGCTTACTGATGATTCCCCATCCCTGTGATACAAGCACGACGAGTCCGATTACAATGTACAACGTGCGGCTTTAAATATGTAATGTCCGATTTGATATCGAATAAAAAAAAACATTCTACGACAATGTATAGCTTTCCAAGTAAAAGAAAATAGAAAAAAACATGAAACCAGCAACCAATCGTTCGTTTTACCATGCATCTGTCAATTTTACAATGAAAACGAGAACAAACTATCATAATATTGAACACTCTTTATCACCATGTATATTGGTCCCACTTCTGGGGAAATGGTGCTGCCAGGAACTTGACTCTGCTGTGAACGAAAACGCTTGTGTTACCATGCTCGAGAATAGCATTTTTTTTTTAAGATTTCGGCATTTGGTTATGGCGAGGTACAGTAATGCCCTAATTAATCGACTTCTTAACTACAGCAGAATTATGGGTAACTTTTCAGCCATATTTCCGACTAAATCCTGAAAAGTTACCCATAATTCTGATGTGGTTAAGAAGTCGATTAATTAGAGAATTACTGTATTTGCAAATCCAGAAGGATGACGACAAATAACAGAAGCCGAAAGGTGCGCAGACTTAGATTTTTTTGGCAGTTTTATCCCAAACTTTATCAGTTATCAGACGACTTACACTGAATAATGCATATGTTTTTCAATTGTATTGACCGGAATTCTTTATCTATTGAAAAATGTCAGTAACAAGATTGAGTTATGTGAAATATTTGTTGTTTCTATTGTTTGACAATTACCATTCATGAGCAGACCTGTAACGCTTCCAGTAAATGTGAACAATGTGCTCTTATATATTGCAGCATAAACAAACTTATACTCCGATTGCAAAGTTAGCATATCAGTCAAGGGGTAGGGTGGATGAGGGCTAACTATTTCCACAACAACTTCACTGAAAAAGTTGTTAGCATGTGCGTATATCAGAGCAGGGGCTTCACGAAGCTAGGTCAAATGTCCAAGCATTTGGACGAACTGCAAAGCTTATCAACAAAACAAAAAGTGCACTGTGGTTATTTGAAGAAGCAAGCAAGGCTGCCAAATGTATATGCTGGAGATAACTACAATATAAATATAGGCATAGACGATTATATTGAAATGCAACATCAGCCATACAATTTCAGTGTTGTTACATTCGTGCTAAATGTTATCGACCCGGCTCTGCTCTATTTCCTGGTAGCCCCATCTGCCCATAAGTGGGATCTATATACGATGTCTGTTATATCACATGAAACCCTATAATATCATTGAAAAACCCATTATATATTTTCTTATCTCTCACTAGTGTGTAATCGCCGCGTGCTTGCTTCCCGGGATACTTGGCATCGCGCCAAGTAAATTACCGCGCGGACTAATACTATTTAGAAAAGCTGCGCTTGAGACCTATACTAGACATTGCAAAATTGTTGCTTTCTTCATTAAAGTTCAATTATTGTCCAATTTAGTTACACTAACGAAAATAGGTACAAAAACAAAGAGGTAAATTGGGGGACTATATGTTTCGTCGCAAGACAGAGCGCACAATACTGTCGTATACGGTTGTGAAGCATCTCAGCCAACGCCGGGAATATATACATTTTACATGCATTTTTCAGCTTCTTTTAAAGAATCTGATTTGTTAAAAAGGCATAAAGCTCTAGTTTTTTCCATGTGATATACAAGATCTTCAACTCGTTATGTTGGGATATAACTCGTTGGGATACAACTCGGTGTTAATCAAATTTATCAAACTCGCTTGCGGGGTTAATAACACCGGCCGGAGACGAGCTAGCGAGTAAAATCTTCTATGTTGCCCTCAGGTGTCATTGTAAATCTTATATCCCAACATAACTCACCGGAGATCCTGTACGTCTACCGCTTTAATGAAACGAAAGCATGGTTGCTTTTTATTAGATCGTCGTGAAATTTTTACTCGTGCGACAAACAAATCAAAACATGACAAGACTTCCACTTTTAGGAGCCAATATCTAATCACCAAAACCTCACATGGGCTCGTGGTACGATATAATTATTGTTGGTAGTTTTATGGTGTGAAATCGGGTATGGCATCTTTAACCCTTCCATGATTCCTGAAATTTTGCGAAAACCCTGTGTGCTCTTATATATGCGAGTCTTCCAACAATATTTACCTTGGCCTTGTAAGCCAGTGCATTCTCGTATATATACGAGGCTCCCTATGGGAGACTTGCATATATAAGAGAATGCACTGGTACATTATATTTAATGCTGAACCAGCACTGCTCCCGCCATGAAAGGGTTAAGTTGGTCAGTGACACTGACTGTCTGGCCGTGGCAATCATAACTGCTCGTCCATTTTCGTTGCCAAAAAATAGACTCATACTTATTGGAACCACATCTGCCGGACTACTTCAAGTCACCTGACAGGTGATGTGATAATTTTTCCCAACGTGTTCAATTTAGATGTACACAATGCACAAACAAATAATGGGTGACTTTTTGCACATTTAGGAGATACGGGGTGTCTTTCTGTGCGTTTATAGATACTATAGCTGTGTGTCTTTTTTCACGAAATCACGCGACAATGACCAATTCATCGTCAATAACGTGTCTATATTGCATGCAATGGGCATGCCTATGGCCGTGTGGCCACCCTGCCCTATCCCCACCCCAACCCCCGTTGAACCAAATCAACATGGTAAAATCGGAGAGAAAAAAACCCCACTTGCACACAACTGGTAACTAAAGCTTTCCAACTGAACTGTTGGAAATTTCCAACATGACACCCCCGATTTGGTTGGAACATGTTCAACAATTTTGTCCTAAAAACAACAAATTTCACTCGAAATACTGGTTTGGCTATCATAATATCAGAAGAAATTCAGCCTACATTTTTTTCTGGAATTTCCAATTAATGTTGTGTCAGGCATGACATTTGTTAGATTGTAAGATATCAATCTTTTCAATAAATATTTCATTTTGTATGATAAAGTCTATAAAAAATGACGAGAAATCCCGACACTGGACCTGGGCGTAAAGTCCATTATAGAAGAGTAAGGTAACAATACTTCGACGTATACCATGCAGTATTTTCCCTATCTTGGACTAGGCTGGGCACTTCTCTTTTCTGATAGTTCAGTGTTCGGACATCCTTCAGGAAAAAAATATTTATATTCTCACGAATAATATTTTCCAAACTGGCCCAATAGTGTTCGAATAATTGGTACGAAATGTATACATGTAGTACGGTTACATTCAGAATGAATAACATTTTAGTACGTTTACATTCAGAATGAATCACATTTGTGAAGAACTAACACTTTCAGAATGAATCAGATTTGTGAAGCATTTGTGCTTGCATCAAGTTTGTATCGATCAAGCTATGGTCAATTCCTGCATAGTATCATAATACAACAATCACCTCCAGCAGAACAACTGAATAGTTGGCGGTTATCTCATTGTTAGTGCACGTCCCCTTATCGACCAAGATGCATACATGGCTCAATTGTTCACACAAAATTGATCACGAGGCCGGATTGATGTTTGTATTGGATGAAAAAGACACAGAATGAGGACATCGTGCTTTGTTCAATCTCTTTGGTTACACAGTTGAATTAGTTTTGTATTGGATGGAACCGGGTTGTTGTAAAGATTTCGAAGATAAGCGCACCTTTGCAAACAAAGACGAGTATTGTGTGCTTTCTTTTGGGGCTTTAATTGAACTAATGAGAAAATTGGACAATGGAATTTCCTTGTTTGAGAGATGATGACAATACATAAGATTGGTCATTAAAATACAATCGACATTCCCTCAATGATCTGTTGTTTGCTGAATTCATTACGGTTTCTTCGCATGCTTCAATAATACTTTCCCATTTTGCAAGATGTTATGCTTTGGTCTTCATGGTGTGAATATTAATTTTTGTTATAACTCGTTGTGTATATGGTAATGGAAACATACAATATGGCAATAATGAGTTATCGGGGGCAGCATGACCAAGCAGGCTGTCTTTCTGCTGTTCCCTTCTACAAAAAAAACCCCCAATAAATATTCACCCAAGTTGGTCCAAAATCAAGGATATATTAAATATGACGAATTAATTATTTGTCTTAATTTAAGAGGCATAGCTATAATTCGTACATCGCTCTGTTTGTACATATCATGTAAAGTATATGAAGAATGGTATTGTTATGGTGACTCTGATGGCAGTTATGGGTGAATTGAGGGACATAAATCTGATGGAGAATATTGGTTGTATACTTTAACGGAGTGGCTAAAGAGCGGTATACCGCTCTTTGGCACTGAGGGCTAAAGAACGGTAAAGAGTGGTATACCACTCGTTAGTGTTTGGTACTAACGAGTGGTATACCGCTCTTTAAATAGCACCAAACGCTAAAGAGCGGGATACCGTTCTTTAGCGTGTCAGGCCCATATAGATAAAGAGCGGTATACCGCTCTTTAACGTTTGGTACTAAAGAGCGGTACACCGCTCTTTAGCCACGGCCATACTTTAATCACATTGGCGACGAGAATAAGACGCAGTTTGGTTGTTGTAGATCGACTTTTACTATACAATCAGGACAGTTTTAAAGTTGCATCTCTGAATCATCAGTCAAGAGAATGGAACGTTGAGAGTGCACCATGGAATTATTACTTTTGTCCATCGAAATAAATGAGCTATGTTTTTCCAGATATACCGGGGGGGGGGTGAAAAAAAATTCCGGCACGTATGTCGGGGTGGGTGGGTGGTCAAAGCCCCCAACAAGCAATTTTTTCCGAAAAAAAAAAAAAATCCTGTTTGTTTTTTTAGTGTTTTGGCAATGAGTTGGGCTTCAAAACCACTTTGAATGAGAGAAATAATGTAATTCTAACCGGTAAACTGACCTGCAGGCAGTTATCGTGTTGTATTTTGTTGCAAATTTTGAAATCCAAGATGGCCGCTGGCAGCCATGTTTTTTTGGCCGAATGACCTCAAAATGACTCATTCCTATTTACATGTCCATGTTAACATCCATGATAAATAGTATGCACAGAAATTCACATACAGCTGTTTACAGTGAATTTCCCCCCGCAAATCTCTGTTTTAGTGTTAAAAGTGGGGTGGGTGTCAAAAAATGGTCGGATAAAAAAACTGCCGAAAACGGAAAAACATTTGGCGGTGGGGGTGGGTGGGTACAAAAAATGATCCAAAGGGAAAAAATGCCATACGTGCCTGAAATATTTTTTCGACCCACCCCCCCCCCCCCCCCTGAATATACCTGCTGAATATACTGCGGCGAAAATAGTTTTGTTTAACCCAACGTTAGTGGTAATAAATCCCCCAAAAATTAATTGTTCGACCCACTAAGTATGTAATTATTCACCGAAAAATAGCCAAACACAGAAGGAAAATTAATATTGGGTAAATTGTTAACCTGCATTGGGTTAAAAAAAAATGACCCAAATTGGGTAACATATTATTATGTTCTCCCCAACAAAAAAGTTACTAAACGTTCGTGTGGTGCTATGTGCACCATTGTGTCGGGGGTAAAATGTTACCCAATTTGGTTAAAATTTTACCCACCGCTATTTAGAGTGTATTTTTTCGTTTTTTAACATTTCTCGTGTTTGAATATTTTAGTCTCTCTTCCTGTTGATTCCGCTTTATTCAGGGGAGAGGTGTTCTGACGAAAAATTCCGTAAACGGGACAGGGACGGGTGGTATGGAGCCCAGCAAAACACATTTGTCGGGTGCTTGCAAATTGTTTATTGTAGCATATCATGTTATTGTAAAATGAACATGATATCAGTTGTCGTGAGATACTGAGATAACTAAAATATGCTCCACTCAATAATGATCCAATTGATGCAATTGGTGATCCAAAGCCAGGTATAACAAGAAGGTTTCTATATTGCAGAATATAACAGTAGAATACTTTGTCTAAATATGCCCCCATTAGCTATCAAAGTAGGGGTGGTCAAACACATGTACTTTGAAATTATATTAAATGAAAGTGTCAATGATGTAGAGTAGGCGTAGAGTGGATCATTTCAGTTATTACAGTTAATGGAGAGGAATGTTGAAAGTTTAAATGCCTAAGTAATACCAGAGGTCAGCCCTATATGAACCATATGCAGTTTGGGATCAATTGGATAAAAAATGTTGGCTGTAATCAAAAATCGTTTAAATTGGATATCTCCATCTAGAAGTGATCATGAACATGCCTGTAAACTTTCAAAACATTTTCCAATAAATGTCAAATGCATGGTATGTCGATGGATTCATATTTGAAATTTGGCCGCTAACTAAATTTGGAAAAATTAGAGGTCCCATCCCAATGATGAATGTAGCCTGTAAGTTGTGCAGAGTTTTTAAAGAAATTCGGAAAAATTGGATGGCTCTCCTTAATGGTCACACAAAGCTCCATATGGAGTGTGGTGACGATCCGATGAGAGATGTGGTCTGCTGGGTGTTCCAAATGATTTATCATGCAAAGAGTAAAATCGAAGATTGCTGCCGGTGGCATTGTTTTCACCCAAAATCGTTCAAATTCGATAGATCACATCTAGAGGTGATCCTAAAAATTATCCAATGCATGCGGGCTGCATGGTGTGCTGATTGATTCAAGTTTGAAACCAAAGATGGATTCTGGCAGCCATGTTATATAGCGAATTTAGGGGGATCGATCTGACATGTAAGGTGTACGGTAGAAACCGCAACAAGTTGACATTGAATGAGTAAATCGTCACAGTAAAATTGGTTGACCATACTAATTGATCTCCAAAAAAATGTAAATTGTCAGCTCGCGATATCAAGGTCAGGAGCTTTTGTGTGGGTGCTTTTGTTCTGTCACTAACGCTGTATCCAGCTGATATTCACATGATGGTACGTACGTTGTGACATAATGTCACATAAATTACATACATATACAGTTACGCACAGAATAAATGCTACAACTTAATAACTTTCTAATGCATTTATATTTGCTAAATTATGAAAGAATTTGTCACACTAACAGCATATTACCGAATTACGACAGCCCGCATCGAACACGCACTGAAAGAAAATACCCTGGCCATGAAACGTCTTAATTTCACTTTGCAAACTCCCGAGAGAAATGTTCTACGCGATACAAATTATGTGCTGATGTCATAAGCTTACGACGAGTTGCGTTTAAAACAATAGCAGATATAACAATCACATTGGCGTGCACCGTTCGTGGGTTTTGTGTTTATTTCTCATCACTATTATACAATGGTATTTCAAGAAATGTACAGCATGATTATACACTGGCTGCCCTTCCCGATAATAACTAAACATTATATAAACAAGAACAAATTATTTGTATTTCACTTAGGGGGTTAACCGGTGGATCGCCGGTTGGGTACCATTTTTCACTTTACATGATCATTAAAATATTCACCGGAAAAACCGTTGTTTTAATTATTGGTGATTAAATCAATTTTATAAAACGCCACACAAGGAACTAAATGCCATACAATATATATAATCATAAAAACAATATCCTGACAAAGTTATATAATAAAGGAATTACCGGCCGAAAACGTCAAAATATTGCACCCTTCCCCCTCACAGTTTCCTCGCCTCGTTGTTGGTTTCAAACATGTTTTGACAATATCCATACAATCCATAAAGAATATGGTATCCACGTATAACGACCTACATATTTCCAAATAGGTTTCTCAGCTATCACGGACGATATTCCTCACGATCTAAATATCTTTAAAACATCATGATTTACATACCACATTCCCATCCGAACTACCTACATGTATGTCCGTCATAGTGTGTGTATCTACACCGATTGCTACACCATATGCTACACCGATCTTGCACTGCTGTGTCATATGTTCGATCTTTTTTTTTTAAACAACGTAGAAATAGTAAGCCTGTGTCTTCAGTTGGTGGAGGAACATTGACAGTGACAGTCTTGGGCCACAGATAATGTCATCTTCGCACAAAATACGAGCGTTTTGTTTAAGTTAGGTCCACATCATATTGATTCACATCGTATGTAGAATTTCAAAGATGGCCACCAATATGGTCGCTCTAAAGTGATTGCCCAGTTTCCCTCGATTGTTCGAAGCTGATTATTATGTAATTACAATTACTTTCTATAATAATCAAGATAAAATTGTTAGCAATATTTTTTCCATGCCCTTAATTAGTGGATTCGAGATAACGACCAGAATGTCCACCGACTAACTGAGGAATCCAATGGGTAATCTTGATAATCTAGATACTGTGGCCCTCAAGTCGGCATAATTCTAGCATATTTATTTCCTTATTGTTCTAGGCAGACCACACCCAGAACGAATATGCAGGGTCGTGTCATAAGTTCTGGCCGGGAGGAATGTCGACATCGGAATTTGCAACTGCATCTGCGTGAGCAACTTCGGATAAATATAATTCGGTCCCTATCACAATTTCTTCATTTGAGACTTTTCGATTGTAACTCAACGGTTTTCCAATTTTTATTAAAATACTCTCACAACTATGTGGTAAACGTAATTTTTGTTTTGCTATATAACTAAGTAAAAATTCATGTTAAAAATTGTATAGTTTTGTATTTTTAACATTGAAATCACTGATTATTTCTTGAAAGATAAATATTCACACAAAATGTCGACTTTTATAGTGTTTCACAAAGCAATCAAAGCTGTGGCAGCAATTTGTTAAAAGTAAACGTGACAGAAGCACTCGAATCACTTCCCGCCCCTCACCTACCCACCTTCTCATATGGAATTTCATATTAACATATCATCAAACTGTGCTTACCTATTGTCAAGGTGAGACCGATATTTGTGGCAGTTAGCTTCGATCTGTGTGGAATCATCTGTTGTATGCATATGTAACATATGAGAACAAGTAACTGACATAGCTGGCAGACCAGCGATAACGTCATCAGCACCCTAGCACCCACATACCATTCGCTCCCTGAAACCAATAACTTTATTAACACTATACAGTATATGCAATGTTTAACAGATGATGAATATAATGGTAAACATTGAAAACATTGAAAACATTGCCCGTCGGAGTACATTTTGAAATATATATGACATATTATTTTTTGTAACTATGTTTGTACCTGTATGTCACGTGTTGTTACATAAATGTTAGTGGTAACCTTTAAAACCAATCGTGGTGTAGAATTTGATTTTATGAAAAAACATGCTGGTGCTGCAACTGGAGAACGGAACCTTATGTGCATCATTAATACAAACAGGCATTGTCGTAATAAGATACCAAGATCCCCGAACGATTTATTAGACCCCAACAATCAATTACTATGTGGAAATTGTTCACTCACTACACTTTTGCATATTGTTTCTCAAGATAACTGGCAATTCTTCTTCACAAATTAAGGCGTGCAGTGATCTAATTATTTTGCCAATAAGTTTGGGCGCTGAACATATATAAGCTGGAACTTACCGCCGGTAAACTCTTCCCGATCGAAGATTCGAGACATACACACACGCTTTCCATCTACTTGTCGGCAACCGTTCCACAGACCAAGGTCATACTGCTCGTTGTCGACAAGGCTTCGGAAAGTGCACCAGTTGTCTGTGGTAAAGGCTATCAAGTCCAACAGCAGACCCAGTGAAAATACGACCAAGAGGGCAATCCCCGAAGTCGATAGCTTGTTGAATTTTACGACCATTGTGGCTGAAATTCACAAAGCAAATTGTGTTAGGCGGACAAGGGTGTGGTAAGATGTGCTTCTTCGCCTCGGCTGACATGTCCGATCTTATACTCTCCTAACCCACCAAAGTCTGGTAAATTCGTTAGAATTGTAGGTATGTCACACATTGAGCCAGTAACTCGAAAGAGTTGTTTATTTCTGAAGCAATGCGACAGTGCTTTAGGAATAGTGTGACAAACAGGGTCAAGTTACTAAGAATATGACGGCTGGTTCAATTTGGGGTAATTGGGACCAGTACAAATGTGCGATATTCGGCAATAACTGTTCAGGGTTCTACTTCATGGAAGTAAAAGCATATTTTAACCCTCTGATGGCTGGAGTTCCTGAAACTTTGTGAAAACCCTGTGCCATTGCATTCTCTTATATGCGAGTCTCCCATATGGAGCCTCGCATATATAAGAGAATACATTGGTCTATAACAATATTTACCTTGACCTTTTAAGCCAGTGAATTTTCTGCTATAGGCGAGGCTCCCTATGGGAGACTCGCATATATAAGAGATTGCACTAGCACACGATTTTTAATGCTGCACCAGCGCAGTTCCAGTCATGAAAGGGTTAACAACTACAAATCATCTCAAAGTATGTATAAATGAATGAACATTGCTATATCTCAACTGTCGTATGTCACTTCTGCCGTATATTGGCTCGCCGCGCGCGTTCAATGCAACTTGTTGAAAATTTCACCTCACCCAAAAATGGCGCCTTCTGATTAATTGGCCATATCCTACCATATATTATAGCTATATATATATAGCAATGCATACCATTTAAATTATTCTATAATAATTATAAGAAAATACGTTTAAGGCGCTGCATCGAGTTCCGAGAAAAATAGTCCCTCCTTCAAAACTATGTCCAGATAATTTGAATAACCAATTGAACCATGTTAGGTTATTGCTAATATCACTTGGATCACACACGAGGTGAATATTTTATAATTCTAACAAAAGTAGTTCAGAGCCAAATTAGCACATGTGTACCATATATGACGACTCATAACCTATGCTGATACTTCTAGACTGGTATATTCTGATACTTTCATGTTGTTTGGATCAAAATATTGTCCTATAAAGCACACAAATTTTCATAGTAATGTGATACATATATCATGTGTACCTAATATTGGTTTCTGATCTATCTCCAACTGACCGTATCCTTTAGACGGGACAGTCTTCGTAATTAAACCCATCATAAGTATATATTAGGGACCACTATGGAAATAAGAGGGATTTTTTTTTGTCCGTCTTTAAGTGTTATCCCTGGTAATGATATATTTAATTATAGAGGCTGACCAGTATTAATAATAAAATGCATTAATATTAATACCACCGACCAATCATCTTAAAACTGTATTGGTTAAATCTCGTTTTGATTATATACATCTAAATAGTGAGATTACAGACATATGTTAATGTCAACCGCAGTTCCATCCAAAATTATTTAATATTGCTAATTCAATTTGTATACATGTATCAACTTTTGTATAAATTGTATAGACATGTATCATTACCAATAAATAATATAATCTATAGTATCGTGCTAAATTTAGCACACTACTTTATCAAACTCAAACAATTTCAAGGCAACAATCTCACAAACAGATGTACATATATATGTGTCCACCAATTCACTAAGGCGTGTCCAAGTGAAATTAAAACATTACTGTGAACATTTCTTTTTCACAGGAACGACGTCAACTTTCGAAGTGGCAACATTCGGTTGAATTCATCTTGTAATACAGTTTTGGGTTTTCGTGCAATCAAACAAAACCTAAATACTGCGCGTTTCGGTTAATTGAACTTGATTTCACCTAATTCTTGCCTCGATTATGTTTCTCTTGAACTGTTTATCGATAAGTTGATAATCATACAGTGTATATGTTATCATTAAAACGAGTTGTACATGATTTCTCTTAACGTATTATGAAGACAATATGAACAGTCCAGCAATTGGTGCACGTGGTAAGATACGGTTATGTAATATGCGTGCTATAGAAGTTCGAATTGTGTCAGTGAAATTTAATAAATAGAGCGTGTCTTCGCGTAGTGAATTCGCGTAGTGAACTATACCCACTCCACTGGGAACTATACCCACGTAGTCAACTACAAGACATGCTATATTTATTAACCCTTTCAGTGCCAAGTCCGATTTTTGTATCAACCCATATTTCCCTGATCATTTTTCAAATTTATTGATTATAATAATGTGATACATTGATGGAAAGAGCTCTATAGAAAAATGGTCAAGGAAATATGGGTTGATACAAAAATCGGACTTGGCACTGAAAGGGTTAAATATAGACTGGTTCATGGTCAAGCAACTGCGATAATCTCAACACGACGTAGTAACTTGAATCTATTTGCAACCGTGTGAAATCTTCTGGTGCCCGTTGTGGTTGTGGTTTGAGCCTCAAAGTATGTCTATATATAGTAACTCGCTGCTGTCACATACCTGCCCGTTTCCGGAGATTTATATGTGCTTCGGAAAGACATACTGACGTCATAGAAATTACCACTCCATGCAAAGACAACCATGACCCTTTTGCATGAATATGGTTCATCAAATTATAAGAAAATACGTTTAAGGCGCTGTATCGAGTTCCGAGAAAAATAGTCCCTCCTTCAAAACTATGTCCAGATAATTTGAATAACCAATTGAACCATGTTAGGTTATTGCTAATATCACTTGGATCACACACGAGGTGAATATTTTATAATTCTAACAAAAGTAGTTCAGAGCCTCCTTGCTGCACTATATGGAAGAATATTCGTCTGAACCTCTCTATTGCAAGGCCAAGAACCTATGTCACTAAGTGAATCTCTAAACCGTCACTTCAGTTCGGATAGCTCATGCAGTGGATGGGCTAGGTACTTGTTGGGGTAGTTATTGTACTTGCGAGTGAAAGGGATTATGTGAATTTAGCGTTAATCTATCAAATGGTTGAGGTGCATGTGTTTGATGTTCAAAATCTTGTCACAATATATACCTATTTTTCTTGTAAATTTCAGTTATAAATTTTTTAACAATTATTGATTTTTTAATGTGCATTGTGAATTTCCACAGCTCTTGTACTATAGTTTATCCCACCAAACAACGGTTAACATTTTAAATCAAAACCGCTTTGGGTTAACGGCTTGATTAGTGACGAAGGTTCCTGATCCTGTTTATCAACTCCTTGAAACATTGCCGGTGTCAGATTATAGGGACCCAGGTGTTCATAAACAGATTCACAAACAAACCTGTCACAACTGTATCAATTTAACTAAACTTATTCTCTGATATATAGTTCCCAATGCGGCCAAGAAAAAAAACTGATTTAGTCTATTGAACTTGACTGCTATTTTGATCTTATTTTTATTGTGTACAATTCGTCAATCGCAATGCCGTAGGGTATACGAAACATACATCTATAAAATACGACGTCATTTGAAGTAATTGGTATAATTTAAAATAAATTAAGTAGTCAACGCAATTATTTGGTCATCTAGTATGTACCAACGAACTGCCTGCCCACTATTATCGAAATCAATGTCATGACCGAATTGACTTTCTGTGCTCGAATCATCAGAGTTCCCGGGTGGCGATTATTTAATTTCAATGAATGTAAGGAACTAAAACAAACATTCAGCAACATCATATGTCGTGAAACATTGTCACCTATATTTACAAAAGGATAAAAACATTAGTGGCTGGATTATTTTACTTTAGAAACACTTTTCGACATTTGATGGCCGCAATTGAGATTAAATATGTGGATTGAGAGGGTCTCTGTTGCTGGTTAAAATTTCCAACTGCATCCCTCCCCCACACACCGAACCAGACCGATCCATGTGCAACCCCCTCCCACCCCACTTATCATTGTTGGAACTTCTAAATTTGTACCTCCAGCTTTCCAACTGTTGCAAATTTCCAACCTGACACCCCTAAGGTTATAAGGTTGAGGAATGTCCAACTGATGGCCATTTCAGACAAACCTTTTGACCAAAAGAAGAACAAAACAAATTCCCCACTAATTACATGTTGGAATATCAAGTAAAAATCCATGCAGGGTTTACCTCCCTTGTTGACTCGGTAAGAAAGGAAGTGACTGGTGCGCTCTGGTAGATTGATATCAAGCAAGGATAAAGGTCATTAGACTACTTGTTGAGATGACGATGACGATGATGGTGATGAAATGATGATGGTGATGATGACGATGATGACGACGACGATGACGATGATGATGATGATGATGATGATAACGGCGATGATAATGATGATGATGATGATGATGGTGATGCTGATTCTATAGCGACGACTACGCTGTTATGATTTTGACAACGACGATGGTGATCACGAGAAGAGGGCGAAGAAGAAGAAGATGATGATGATGATGATGATGATGATGATGGCGACGACGATGGTTATGAAATGACGTGGTTGGGATGAGGATGAGGAGAAGGATGCCGACTATGATGAATACGGTGGTGACGATGACAATTCATCGGGCTGTATTAGAAGAAAACCCGGGGGTTGGTGTACCGGTGTATATATTGTATATGTGTAATGTCTTTCTTTATTTTCTGCTGTCCATCTTTTGTAACACAAAACTACATTTTTGTTTTCTCAATGTCCATAATTATATGATATCTTGGATCAGGGAATAATGCATATAATAGAACAATTGCAACTTATAGGTGTGGTGTAAAATGTCCAACTAATGCTGTGCCCGGCATGAAATTTCCAGCTGTTGAAAGTGTTGTCTCACCCACCCCATCCCATGTCGCCACGTCCCTGCTTGAGATTCCAATGAATGCGCAGTATTCACTTAGCTAAGTCACATGGACGTCCAACTTGAGCCAAAACAAACTACTTGTTTGTCAGATGTACGTGATCAATAACTATACAATAGTCAATAGCCTGCATGGAGCTGGAGAAAGATCTTGCTGTCGAATCACTGCAAATAATAGCCACTAGCTGTAGCGTGCATGGACACATTTTTTTCGTTACTCGTATGACTGGTCATTATTGTGATTATAAATGCTATCCTTTAAAACACTGCATGGTTGACCTAATAAAATGGTATCTCGATTGGATTTCCTCATTAATATTAAACACGTTCAACCAACACCTACAACTATAATTCAAAATACGATTGACCTATTTTTCCTCTTTAATATTTGTAGAAGTAAGTTCTACATTCATCAGTACATGTAAGATTAACATGGAGATAGTTTCGGGCCGGGTTGAGCTACTGTTCTCTCGGTCGAGGCTCGTTGAAATACATTTTGTTTTTCATTTCAAGATTTAATTTCAAACATAAGTTTGAATGTCGTGCTTCCTTGTCATTCAGTGATTCTCTCTGCACCGAAAAGTGCCATTTACTTACATAAGAAATAACTCTCATATCGATTAAGGTTATACAGTTATAACAGGAAAGTTTGAAGACAACGTTTATGACGCGTATAGTACGTTATAGTAAATTTGTCTACAAACGTTTTGGTTAGAAACGAGTTATTGCTTATAATTTAATCCGTCATTTCGCAGGAGAACCACCATGATTAGAAGGTAGAAGTATAACAAGCGAAATACGTTCTGAACAAAACCGCAAAAACCAGACACGCTGTTGCTCAGACTTCTAATTATTTATTTACCAAGTGGCGTCATCAATTCGTTGTTTTTGATTGGTTATTGGCAAGTGATCATGCAGGTCACGTGTTTCTGATATATTTCGGCTGTATCAATGGTTAGTTTCAATTTCTTTGCAAATGTTAGCACGATTTTCTCTAGGTAGTGCACTGGGGGTTATCCGTACGGTTATTAGCATGCAGGGCGGGGCAGTCCAACTCGAATGACTATTGATGTAATATCTTTATTTCCATCTGTGTGTATATCTTCTGTATCGTTAGAATCTCCATCCTCCATAGCAATTTCAATTTGAATTCCGTGATCCAAGATGGCCACCATCTTGATTGTATCCAATTGGCAGAAAGTGCCAGCTAAACTCTTTCATACCACCTCCGCCGAGGGAGGCAGGACCCTGTAATCACTTTTAAAAATGTCGAGGGGCTGGAAATCATCTATACCTTCTCCAATCAAGAACGATAACTCTTTTTGGTTCATGAAATGCCTAATAGGAAACAATTATGAGCCATTGTGGGTATAATGCTTCGTGAGACTACCGGTATGTGTAAAGGTTATAAGAACGTTTGGGAGTCTTTTTTCTGAAAGTTCTATTACTTCGTAAATACGTTATACCGTTTAAAATTGATATCACACCATGTTGGTTCACCGAATATACCCCGAAAATGTTCTGAAGTCTGAAGACAATATCGAATTATATTAATAGTTATTGTTCCATACTTTTCCCCCTGTTTGGAATGTGAGGAATAGAGTTACCCCCGCCAGCAATAAAATGATCACAGTGTCTATGTATATTACACGATACAGGCTATGAACATGACTTGTGTACATTGGTATTTCAAAGGAATACCGCTTGATTTAGTCTAACCATATCACCTTCACCTCAAACGCGTGCACTATATATGGACATATTGTTAAATTGTAGACTATAGGACATTTAAGCCGGACCTGTTCCAACGGTTACGTAGCGTTTTTCCGAAGACCCATAACTCCGAAGGTCCGATTCTCCGAAGGTCAGATTCTCCGACGCCCCGATTCTCCGAAAGCCCATAACTCCGAAGTCCCGATTCTCCGAAATCCCATAACTCCGAAGACCCATAACTCCGAAAGCCCATAACTCCGAAGGCCTATAACTCCGAACGCCCATAACTCCGAAGGTCTATAACTCCGAAGGTCTATAACTCCGAAGGGCAGATTCTCCGAAGGTCCGATTCTCCGAAGGTCCGATTCTCCGAAGGTCCGATTCTCCGAAGATCATGTTGTATCGCTTATTAAATAAGGTACAGTCCAGTGGCGGGGTCAATGGGGCCCCAGAGAAGACCGCCCCCAAAAAACGTGTCAAATGTCATGTAAACGTCAGGAAATCCCTCCTAGGCATTCAAATATTCACAGTGTTCCTGCTCAGGGGAGCCCCCGGACCAACGATTGGGGGCGACCCCTCCCATGTATGCGCTCCCCAAATCAGGCCTTCGTGATATGCTTTCGGCATATCATATGCATGATATATCCCCCACATATGCTAATTAATGTGCACCCCTAAGTGGGAACCATGGCTCCGCCACTGGTGTGCACCGGGTATATTATAACGAAACGCTGCAAGAATGTCAGAGTAGCCTAGACCATGCACAGGGGCGACAAGTTCTTCCCCGTTCACCCCTGTACATTTTACTCTGGCATCTCATGGGCCAACGTAACGTTATAGTATCTGGTGTATAGTCAGTGGCGGGCCAGGATTCCCATTTAGGTGGGGGCAGTAGGAAAAGTTTGAATATTTTGATGCCCCATGAACGATTTCCGGGCGTTTACATGACATTGGACATGTTTTGGTAGAGGCCCTTATTGTCTGAAATAGCAAGTAGAGGTTTAATGGGGGCAGTGGGAATTTTGGGACCACTTGGCTTCGCCACTGGACTGTACACTATTTAGTAAACGATAATACCCCGATAAAAAAAAATCTCGGAGAATAGGACCTTCGGAGAATCGGACCTTCGGAGTTATGGGCCGTCGGAGAATCGGGCCTTCGGAGTTATAGGTCTTCGGAGTTATAGGTCTTCGGAGAATCGGCCCTTCGGAGTTATGGGCTTTCGGGGAATCGGATCTTCGGAGTTATGGGCCGTCGGAGAATCGGGTCTTCGGAGTTATGGGCCGTCGGAGAATCGGGTCTTCGGAGTTGTGGACCGTCGGAGAATCGGGTCTTCGGAGTTGTGGGTCTTCGTAGTAATAGGTCTTCGGAAAACCGGTCTGACACCGTTCCAACACAAACCTTGAATTCTGTCGGTTCTTTGAAGAACCAAACTTGGGATTTGGTTCCAAATTAAACCAAAGCAGCGTGGACCGAACCAAACTGTTTGGTTCTATATTGATATTTGGTTCCCCGGGGAATCAAATTGACAGCTGTTTTCTTAGAGTGTAGCAATTTCAACTCTTTACCCTCATACTATGAGATATATTAATCAACTATCTAAGCTAGTGGTTTAAACAAAAACACATGTTTTGAGGTAGGTCGATTGATCGAGGGTTTGACAGAAAATATTTACAAAAAAAAGTCCGGGAGCTAATAGGGGTACCCTTGCACCCCCCCCCCCCTGGGACTTAACTTCACCCCAATCATTTTGTTCCTTATTATGTCCTTCAACTGTTAAGCAATGTTAACAAGAAAAAAAAGTGGCCTTTTAGACTCCAGACAAGATGGCGTCCATCATGGCCGCCGTTTTTCAGACCAGACTCTAAGTCAGTTTTATGCAAATTATAGCGGGAAAATCTAGTAAAATGTATACAAATGTATATATTTTCGTGAAGCTAAGACATAATAAAACTTTTTTGGGCCAAAAGTGATACTCACCATCCAAGATGGCCGGCAAAATGGCCGCCGGAAGTTGAAAATAAGACATTTGTTCACAAATATCTTCTAGATCAATTCATGCTGTTTGAAACTGGTTGAGTAATATGACTTTATTTCGTGTTTTGTATATTAACTGATCATTGGAGCAATTAAATATGCAATTAATGTGGTCCTAGCCCCCTTCCGATCACTCAAAAATTCGATTTTACAGAACGCGGTACAAAATTTTACAAAAAATCACAATTGGGATTCTAGTCATATTTCAACAAGAAATGAAAAGAACATTGTAATGTAAGGGAGGCATATCATTACCTATGAATATTCCAACTCTCTGGAACCAAAAATCTTACCTTGGCTCAAAATGGCTGCGAAAATGGCCGCCAAAATATGGAAAATGGTAAATATTGCACCAGGGTGTCCTGCAATCGCTTACAAGTTGTGGTTGATGTATACAATTGGATAATCTGTATTCTATACATTGCATACAAACATGTCTGATGCACCACGGATAATTTTTACTATTGTCACCACTGACATCACCAGAAATATTGTATTTTTATCTCACAATCTTGACATAAATATCGGCGAAAATTAACTTTTCAGGGTTCGACCATTTGTTCAAGTAAAATGCAACTATCTTTGGTATCAAAGGTGTTTATTGTTTTGGTCTATCTTAAATGTGTCACACTACGGTGTTTATAGACTAAATTGCTCAAGATGGCTTCCAAAATGGCAACCAAAATGGCAATTTGTAAAAAGTTAAAAGTTAACATATCCCGAACATTATTATATGCGTTATCCGAAAAAGGTAGGAAATTGTGACTCACTTGGTTATTGTACGTGTTAGTTAATTAACTGACAGATACGTTCTATTATGTTTGTCCCATTTCCGTGTGGGGCATGACAAATTAATTTTAAAGTTTCAGTATGGAATTTTGTGGAGAACCTCTTTTATGATTCTGGCCATATTATTGTAAGGAAATGGGCAGAAGTTTGAGACGGAACTGAGATGAACCATGACATGTGGGTATTCTGGCCCATTATGGTAAAAAATTATCAACTGGATACAGGGTGGAAGCCAAGATGGCAGCCAGGGAGTTACTCTATGATCATGAGGATAATAGGTATACATGGAGTTATTGCATGGTCATGAATGATGTGTGGGTATATAGGGAGTGCCTTGTTGGTAACGGTTGGTGGTATATTTATATATGTTGTTGATGTGTTATCATTGGTGGTGTATGGGGAGTAGATGTATGATCATGGATGGCTGTATGAATATGGCAAGTATGGAACTTATGAGTGGTCGTATGTGTGGGTATTGGTATATCTGGAAGGGCTCACCATTGGTGATGTGCATATGTATACATGGATTGACTCTATGGTCATGGGTATGGCGAATAGGTATACATTCAGCGGCTGTATGGTCCATGGTGAGGTGAATATGTATACAATGAGTGACTGTATGGTCGTGAATGTAGTGAACATGTATACATAGAGTGTAGGTGTATACCTGGTGTTCATGCATGGTGACTCGTGGCTGTATCATCATTTGTGGTATGTACGGGTATAACCAAGTATGGCTGTCTGATCAGGTGTACGTGTATAAAGTGGGTAACTATGTTGTCATTTGTGTGGTGTTTATGTACATGTGGAGTGACTGGGGTAATGGGTGGGTTGTACATGTGTACCTTGGGTGGCTATCGCTTTCCACAATAACTCAAGGATATGTTAATCAATAGAGAGGTCATGTCAGAGAGTCATATCACGGAAAGCGATAGCCACCCATTATCACACAGTCATTACATATATACATAAACAACACATACATAACAATATAGTGACCCATTGTATACATGTACACCTGACCCATGACCACGGATGACCATACAGCCACACGCCACAATGCAGGCACACCGGGTATACTCCTAAACATGACCATACCCATATAGTCACTCCTTGTATACCCATTCATCTCACCATTGGCCATAAGGTCATCCCCTGTATACATATTCTCCAAACGCATGGTCAAATAGACAATCAATATATACATCAACACCACAACAATGACCATAAAGTCACTCCGGTATACATGTGCACCTCACCAATTGCCATATAGCCACTCGCTTCATACACATACCCTCACCCATGTCACCTGGTATACTCCTTCACCTGACATGTGGCCATATAGCCACCCCGTGTGTACCTATTCAAAACATTCATAGATGATCATGGTCAATCCATACATATTCACCTCAACATTGGCCATGTCACTCCCTGTATCCCTATTTGTCACACCATAGCCGAATAGCCACTCAATATATACTAATACACCCCAGCCATGTCAGTATAGTCACTCCATGTATGCATATGCACCTCCTCATCCATGGCCATATTGCCACTCTCTATATACACATATCCCTCGCTCAAGACAATAAAGCAACACATGTGTATACTGGTATAACCTACACATGACCATATCGCCACGAGTCATCAAAGAGGAACACCAGGTATAATCATACACCTGACACTTGACCATTTAGTCACCCCCTGTATAGGTGTTCATTATATTTATGATCATACAGTTACTACTTGTATACCTACATGTACTCATCTCACCATTAACCATACAGTCACTACCTGTATACCTATTCGACACAAATAGACATATAACCATTCAATATACATATGCAGCCCACCCTAGACCATAGATTCACTCCAGGTATACATGTAAACCTCACTAATGGCCATCCAGCCCTTCCAGATATAAACAAAAAAAACCCGCACACACGATCACTCAAACAATCCATACTTGCATAATTTATACACCTCACACATGACAATTCAGCAATTCACTGTATAATCATACACACCATCCATGATAATACAGCTAAGCCCTATACACCCACCAGTGATAATACATCCACGAGATATATAAATATACATCCCACCCGTTACCACCAGGACACTCCCTATATACCCACACGCTCGATAATGTCCACCCAGTTTACTCCAGGTATTCATATTCAATCATGATCGTAGTCACTCCACATATACCTATACACATTACCCGTAACCATAAAATCACTCCCTATTTATCCACACACCACATCCATGATCATACAGACAACACATGTATATCCCACAATGACCATACAGTCACTTCATATATACATAATCAATATATAGATGACCATGTAGCTATATCCATACACCACACCAATGACCACACAGGCACACCGGGTGCACCCGTACTGGATATACACAATCATACACCATACAGTCACTCCATGCATACCGATTCACCTAACACCTGACCATGACCTCTCCCTGTATACCTAGATGCATCTTACCATGGACAACCCACTCATAACCATATAGTCACTCATTGTATACCTACTCACATCAGTCATGACATACGATAACTCCCTGTATACCTATTCACCTCACATATGATCATAGAGTAACTCCCTGGCTACGATCTTGGCATCCACACTGTATCCTGTTGACATTTATTTTATCAGAATAGCCAAAGATTACGGTCCATCTCAGTTCTGCCATTTCCTTTCGATAAATATGGCCAAAATCACAAGAGGTTCTCGGCAAAATTACATACTTTAAAATGAATTTGTCATGCCCCTTACGGAACTGGGACAACCAGAATAGAACATGTAGTTGTCAGTTAATTAACTACATGTAACACGTATAATAACTAAGTGAGTCACAATTTGCTACCTTTTCGGATAATGCAGCGAATGTTCGGGATATATGTAAAAAATTAACATTTTACAAATTTGTTGCCATTTTGGAAGCCATCTTGAGCAATTTGGTCTATAAAGACCGTAGTGTGACACATTTAAAATAGACCAAAACAATAAACACCTTTCAATCCAAAGATAGTTATATTTTACCTGAAAAAAATGGTCCAAACCTGAAAAGTTAATTTTTGCCAATATTTATGTTAAGTTTTTGAGAGAAAAGTCCAACATTTTTGACGATGTCAGTGGTGACAATAGTAACAATTAACCATGGTGCATCAGACATGTTAATATTCAATGTATAGAATGCAGAATAGCCAATTTTATACATCAACCACAACGTGTAAGCGATTGCAGGACACGCTGGTGTAATATTTACCATTTTCCATATTATGGCGGCCATATTGAGCCAAAGTAAGAGTTTTGGTTCCAGTGATTTGGAATATTCATAGGTAATAATATGCCTCCCTTACATTACAAAGTTCTGTTCATTTCTTGTTGAAACATGACTAGAATCCCAATTGTGATTTTTTGTGAAATTTTATACCGCATTCTGTAAAATCTAATTTTTGAGGGATCGGAAGGGAGTAGGACCCCAATAATTGCATATTTAATTGCTCCAATGATCAGTTAATATACAAAACACAAAATAAAGTTGCATTACTCAACTAGTTCCAAACAGCATGAATTGATCTAGAAGATATTTGTGAAAAAATGTCTTATTTTCAACTTCCGGCGGCCATTTTGCCGGCCATCTTGGATGGTGAGTTTCAATTTCGGCCCAAAAAAGTGTCAATATGTCTTAGCTTCAAGAAAATATATACATTTGTGTACATTTTACTAGATTTTCCCGCTATAATTTGCATAAAACTGACTTAGGGTCTTGTCTGAAAAACGGCGGCCATGATGGACGCCATCTTGTCTGGAGTCTAAAAGGCCCCTTTTGTTTCTTGTTAACATTGCTTAAAAGTTGAAGGACATAATAAGGAACAAAATGAGTGGGGTGAAGTTAAGTCCCAGGGGGGTGCAAGGGTACCTATGGAATCCTATTACGGCCACTTGCTAATGGCGCTTTCGGCGCACTTTTTGTCGCTTTCGGCGCGCGCGCCGAAAGCGACAAAAAGTGCGCCATTAGCGTTGTTTCGGCGCGCGCCGAAAGCGCCGAAAGCGACAAAAAGTGCGCCATTAGCGTTGTTTCGGCGCGCGCCGAAAGCGCCGAAAGCGCCGAAAGCGACAAAATGTGCGCCGATCGGCGCACTTTTTGTCGCTTTCGGCGCTTTCGGCGCACCGCGCCGAAAGCGACAGAAAGTGCGCCATTAGCGCGGTGCGCCATTAGGGCAATCGGCGCGGTGCGCCATTAGCGCATGTATACAATTAAGTATGTGATCAGCCCAGCAGGGGTGCCGGAAGAGGGGGCAGCTGATCCCCTGCCCTTGACCAAGGGGGCAGGACTTGCCCTTTTTCTGGAGACAGAAAATGCTGTGTTTAATCTCGTGTTTTTATAGCAAAATGTAACTTTTTGGGTCCAAATACCACCAATTTCACAAGGAATATTAATTTTTTGTCAAAAACGGCCATAAAAACCGACAAATACCTTTAAAATGGGGATTTTTGCCACAATGAATTTATGGTTGTTTTTTCCGAGTTTGCGGAGAAAATTCCCTTTTTTGGGCAGAAAAGTGCCATTTTTGTAGGCTCTCCCCCCCCCCCCCCGATGCCCTTGGATGCTCCCGGCACCTCAGTGCAGATCGGACATGGCCATATGTGTACAATGTATAGGCCTATGTATCAATTTTAAAAGGGAGGGGCTGAATTTTGCTGTAGATACACCTCTAAATGCTATAATTTGTCATTATTCAGATTTAAAATTATTTATTAATATGGTACTTAACACATGTATGAATTTTCACTATAAATGAGTCTAAATATAGTCAAGTGATTAGTATGCATACATTTGAGCAACTTTTTAAGTGAGTGTTGCCGCATGTAATTAAATGTAATATAATGAAAAAGTCTGTTAATAATTGAACACCACAACTGACTGTCACTAGCTGTGATAGACTTGCAGTGAATATATTGATTGAGTAATTGGCAATCATGAATATTTTTGTGGGACAAACCCCAGCTTCTGGCATGATTCAGGGTACGTTCATACGCTGGCAAGTTTGCAAGGTACATTTTTGTGGGCATTTCGTCATAGAAAACCACATGGTGCCAGAATATGAACGGAAATATGCACCTAACATGCATCTTTACCAGAGCGAAAGACATCGGAAGTAACATTTATATAGTTCCACTTGTACTACCAGTGCTACCTCCAAATACCTGTATGATTTATTCTTGTGAGATAATTTGCATGATATTTACAGGCAAATTCCGGTAGCATCGTTACCAGTGGAACTACAGAGATTTATTTCGCACGTATACTAGTAGTTAGCCCCCCAACTTTGGTCAAAAGTATAACAGTTGGAAATTTCATACTTGCCAAAACATTAGTTGGAAATTTCACACCAACAATAGGTGAAACATTTTTGACGATGTCAGTGGTGACAATAGTAACAATTAACCATGGTGCATCAGACATGTTAATATTCAATGTATAGAATGCAGAATAGCCAATTTTATACATCAACCACAACGTGTAAGCGATTGCAGGACACGCTGGTGTAATATTTACCATTTTCCATATTATGGCGGCCATATTGAGCCAAAGTAAGAGTTTTGGTTCCAGTGATTTGGAATATTCATAGGTAATAATATGCCTCCCTTACATTACAAAGTTCTGTTCATTTCTTGTTGAAACATGACTAGAATCCCAATTGTGATTTTTTGTGAAATTTTATACCGCATTCTGTAAAATCTAATTTTTGAGGGATCGGAAGGGAGTAGGACCCCAATAATTGCATATTTAATTGCTCCAATGATCAGTTAATATACAAAACACAAAATAAAGTTGCATTACTCAACTAGTTCCAAACAGCATGAATTGATCTAGAAGATATTTGTGAAAAAATGTCTTATTTTCAACTTCCGGCGGCCATTTTGCCGGCCATCTTGGATGGTGAGTTTCAATTTCGGCCCAAAAAAGTGTCAATATGTCTTAGCTTCAAGAAAATATATACATTTGTGTACATTTTACTAGATTTTCCCGCTATAATTTGCATAAAACTGACTTAGGGTCTTGTCTGAAAAACGGCGGCCATGATGGACGCCATCTTGTCTGGAGTCTAAAAGGCCCCTTTTGTTTCTTGTTAACATTGCTTAAAAGTTGAAGGACATAATAAGGAACAAAATGAGTGGGGTGAAGTTAAGTCCCAGGGGGGTGCAAGGGTACCTATGGAATCCTATTACGGCCACTTGCTAATGGCGCTTTCGGCGCACTTTTTGTCGCTTTCGGCGCGCGCGCCGAAAGCGACAAAAAGTGCGCCATTAGCGTTGTTTCGGCGCGCGCCGAAAGCGCCGAAAGCGACAAAAAGTGCGCCATTAGCGTTGTTTCGGCGCGCGCCGAAAGCGCCGAAAGCGCCGAAAGCGCCGAAAGCGACAAAATGTGCGCCGATCGGCGCACTTTTTGTCGCTTTCGGCGCTTTCGGCGCACCGCGCCGAAAGCGACAGAAAGTGCGCCATTAGCGCGGTGCGCCATTAGGGCAATCGGCGCGGTGCGCCATTAGCGCATGTATACAATTAAGTATGTGATCAGCCCAGCAGGGGTGCCGGAAGAGGGGGCAGCTGATCCCCTGCCCTTGACCAAGGGGGCAGGACTTGCCCTTTTTCTGGAGACAGAAAATGCTGTGTTTAATCTCGTGTTTTTATAGCAAAATGTAACTTTTTGGGTCCAAATACCACCAATTTCACAAGGAATATTAATTTTTTGTCAAAAACGGCCATAAAAACCGACAAATACCTTTAAAATAGGGATTTTTGCCACAATGAATTTATGGTTGTTTTTTCCGAGTTTGCGGAGAAAATTCCCTTTTTTGGGCAGAAAAGTGCCATTTTTGTAGGCTCTCCCCCCCCCCCCCCCCCCCCCCCCCCCGATGCCCTTGGATGCTCCCGGCACCTCAGTGCAGATCGGACATGGCCATATGTGTACAATGTATAGGCCTATGTATCAATTTTAAAAGGGAGGGGCTGAATTTTGCTGTAGATACACCTCTAAATGCTATAATTTGTCATTATTCAGATTTAAAATTATTTATTAATATGGTACTTAACACATGTATGAATTTTCACTATAAATGAGTCTAAATATAGTCAAGTGATTAGTATGCATACATTTGAGCAACTTTTTAAGTGAGTGTTGCCGCATGTAATTAAATGTAATATAATGAAAAAGTCTGTTAATAATTGAACACCACAACTGACTGTCACTAGCTGTGATAGACTTGCAGTGAATATATTGATTGAGTAATTGGCAATCATGAATATTTTTGTGGGACAAACCCCAGCTTCTGGCATGATTCAGGGTACGTTCATACGCTGGCAAGTTTGCAAGGTACATTTTTGTGGGCATTTCGTCATAGAAAACCACATGGTGCCAGAATATGAACGGAAATATGCACCTAACATGCATCTTTACCAGAGCGAAAGACATCGGAAGTAACATTTATATAGTTCCACTTGTACTACCAGTGCTACCTCCAAATACCTGTATGATTTATTCTTGTGAGATAATTTGCATGATATTTACAGGCAAATTCCGGTAGCATCGTTACCAGTGGAACTACAGAGATTTATTTCGCACGTATACTAGTAGTTAGCCCCCCAACTTTGGTCAAAAGTATAACAGTTGGAAATTTCATACTTGCCAAAACATTAGTTGGAAATTTCACACCAACAATAGGTGAAATATGTTCTTGTAGTTTGATTATAAAACAATTTATTGGGGGGGGGGGAAATGTTCCTATGTTTGGTAAAAACTTTGGACAGAAATGGTCATCAGTTGGAAATTTTCCAACCTTAGGGGGGGTAACAGATTGGAAATTTCCAACACTTGGAAAGCTTGTGTCCTGGTCCCTCCCCCGTGGCCAGTCAAAAACTTCTAGTTAATTTAAGAAAACAATATTGTCATACATTTGGTCAACATTGTCATTGGAATTGTCATCAGTTGGAAATTTTCCAACCTAAGTGGGGGGTGTAGGGTTTAAATTTACAACGGTAGGAAGGCTTGAGGCTAGTGTAGATGTTACGATTTCAAAATTTTCTTGTTAAGATTTCTAAATTTTCGCACACCGGATCGAACCATGGTCGGCCCGGTGTGTCATTGCCCCACATCCACATGGCCAATACAAAACTGCTAATTAGTTTAGCAAAACAATATTTTACTACATTTGGTCAAATTTGTGGACAGAAATGGTCATCACTTGAAGAATTTTCCAACCTGAGGGGAGTATGAGGTTTGAAATTTTCAAATAACTAATAAATGTTCAGGTTAAAATATCTGTCAATGTTCTCATACCAGGAATATAGAAATATAAAACCATGGCTTATGAATATATTAGAAATTAGGCCTGACTGAGGTTCAAGGGGGGGGGGGGGGGGGGGGTGCAAATGGAATTATTCAAAAACTTGTGTTGGTCTGATTCTGACTAAAGGGGGGATGCAGTTGGAATTTCCCAAGGTGGACACCCCCCCCCCCAAACATGTAGTTGAAATTGAAGTCAGAAGAACCCCTCCCCCCAGATTGTGCCATGAAACTTTACTCTGCATAGTGCTTGTAGAGATATTATTCCATCAGTGCAAAACATGGGAACTTTTTTTATGTTCTAACATGGAACTTTATAACATTGAACAAACAAGGCAGAGAACATGTTGGACTCTCCGTTACCACATCCCTGCATCCATGCGAATGGGGGGGGGGTTCAGGAGCTGTGGCTTTTGAAGTTCACTCACCTAATTGTAATTCCATATTTCTGATAAAACTTATAGATAATTTCACGGTGTGTAAAATTTAGAAAAAAATTGTCAACAATAAACGCCTCCATTTTAATGGCATACAGAAGTTACACCTCGTTACGCATGCCGGAAACGCTGCACGTTTTGTCGCTTTCGGCGCATCGCGCCGAAAGCGCCGAAAGCGACAAAATGTGCGCCGATCGGCGCACTTTTTGTCGCTTTCGGCGCATATTTTGTCGCTTTCGGCGCGCGCCGAAATAACGCTAATGGCGCACATTTTGTCGCTTTCGGCGCACCGCGCCGAAAGCGCCGAAAGCGACAAATAGTGCGCCGTTACGGCGCACTTTTTGTCGCGTTCGGCGCTTTCGGCGCGTTACTAATGGCGCACTTTTTGTCGCTTTCGGCGCATCGCGCCGAAAGCGCCATTAGCAAGTGGCCGTAATAGGATTCCATACCTATTAGCTCCCGGACTGAAATTATATGACTATCTGCGTGAAAATAAATAAAACATTTTGTATTGCATATCTTAGTTTTTTTGGCAGCCGCTTATCAGGTTTATGCATGGTAGTGCACATTTACGCACCCTTTTCATACTTATGATAACCCAGTTCACTTGAGTTATTTTAATCTCACAATTCAATGGTTTACTTAACTCGCTGAGCGAAACATCTTTACGTAAAGTTTTAATTAAACATAATTATGATATGATATCTGCTTATATATTACAACACGATAGCGTTAATTGCCGATTCGAACTTATCTTTGTATTTCTAACATGTATTTAGCTATATGTTACCTTTCCACAATTCCCATTTAGTTTGGCTAAATAATTAGCTGAACAGCTTCAGATCATATGTATAGTCATGCGATACATTATCGTTACTATAGGCAAGAATTTAGATATATTGCACGTAACATGCACGTGGTTATATATAGCTAGGGTATCCTTACGTGTGGGTGAGGTCCACATTCAAATTTACGGAACTCTTTCTTGACAAATACGGAAATCACCATTGATGATTCCAGTTTATATGGGTCTGACAGTGACGTGCCTAGAGAATTCCATGGGGGTGACCACCTTGATATTTCCAACTTATGCAGCTCTCATTGAACCAGACCAAACTCCAAGAATCTCATTTGCACTCACATTGGGATGGAACTTTTCAACTTGTACCTCAAGATTTCCAACCGTTGGAAATTTCCACCATGACACCCCCGCTAAGGTTGGAACACTTCCAAATGTTTGCCATTTCAGAACGTTATGAACAATTAACATGTTGAACGCAAACAAACATGTAAACATGCATAGTATATGTATAGCTCTATTTAACAGTAACACAGGCGGGTGTTAAGATGGTATTTAAATATTGTATTGCAACCGTGAGAAAGAATGTCACAATACGAAACTCCCGCGGTTTCATTGTGGTATTACGATATGAACTCTCGCTTCTATTCAATTTATTGATATTTTTTCGCCGCGAGCTGCGCGCGCGGAACTTACCTTGATTTTAATACGTGTATGATTATGCGTGTGCTCCTGTGTTGGAGACAGTCGTAAAGCACATATCAAGACAATAGCCTAACATCACATTTATTTCAATAGTTGTGTCCAAATTAAATCTACATTACTCCAATGTATGAATTACTATAGTAGGCTCTGCAAGGAATCAAATATCAAATGTAAACAACAAGAAATTCTCACCTGCATTCTAGACACACCTGTGTATGCTGTGTCAGTACATTTTATTCAGCGACCATCATCTGGATATCCACAAAAGCCCCAAATGGAATGCACCAGAGAACCGGAATGTATTAAGAGACCATCATATTAAGAATAACTGTTAATTTTAGGGTTGAGTGAATTTGTGTCATCAAAGCAAACATAGCTGTCCATCTGAATATGTTCTGACTCGCTCTTTCTTGATCATCTCTGTCAGTCATTAATCGGGTGGAACGTCGCACAATGTATGCCCAAAACAGCCCAATATAATCGTGGGCTTAGCTGTGAATGGTACGTTTGATCCAACAAATATCGATCCTCGCTGTTTGGAATGAGAAAACTAAAGCCACGATTTGTTTTACCCCTCACTGATTTGATAAATGAATGATTCAGATTTACTTTACAATGGACGGCTGCCAAACATTCACCGACTGCTGCGAGAAACGATGTTATAACAATCTGGCTTATGACCAATATCTTCTAAAATCAAACATGAGTAAATTTAGACAAAATTTAACAATTACAGAATGTCTCCTGGGCAATTATAATTCAATATTTATTGCGATATCGGCTCACAATAGTCACAGAAAAACGTGCAATTTCGAGTTGGTTCATTCACATACAGTGAAGTACATTATTAAGGAACAGATACTAACTAAGAAATATATTCAAGTGCGTGCGTTGCAATAACAATACGGAGAGAATATCAATAGATATACAAGAGTAGGATCTGTCTGTTCTGATTTTTCTCCCAGACCCCTAGACCGATTTCAACCAAATTTGGTGTGGTGACTCGGGGTACCCTGGTGGAGGTTATAACGGCGTTAGTTTTTCAAAATTTACTTAAATAAGCAACAAAAAAACAAAACAAATGCGCTCACTATGGGCCTATTTCAGTACCAGGTATATACGCTGAATAAAGGCTCCCGAATCTATATAGTCACATATATTTTGGGAATGTGAACACGCTCATTTTTCTCTGAAAGATAAACATTCATGCCGTAACGGAAAAGCTAGTGTCAAATTACCAGCGAACTACGATAATTGAATGGGTCCCACTGTGTAAATGGAAACTATATTATAGTTTATTCTGCCTCTTTTCTTCTTGCTAAAATTACAGCAGGCTAGCGTCACCAATGTTAAAAGGCACGGGCGGCGTTGGCGGTGGGTATGCTGTTAAAATATTCACCTCCTTCAAAAAACGCCATAAACAGAAGGAATAGTAAGATTTTGACAAGACCTTGTTCTTATGCCAATCAGAAATATGGCATAAACAGTAGGTTATTATCAATTTCCCCCTTTGTTATGTAAACAAAAGCAAAAAAGGCTACGTTACCTGGCTTTTGTTTAGATCCGGATATGGTCAACATTAAGAGCGTTATTTGTTACCGTTTTCCTGATATGGAAATAATAAAGAGCGTTTATATCATTTTTGTGTAATTAACCAATAGAATTGCGCTGTGTTGTGTAAACAGAAGCAAAACTTCTGCAACACGAGCAGGCTCTTGTTTACGTCCACCATCATATTGTCATATGTATACACTGGTATACATATTTGTGAAGCTAAGACATAACCCCACCGTTGTATTCCAAAATTGGAACTCCCCGTCATAAATGGCCGCCAAAATGGCGGCCGGAAGTGGATTTTTTTTACGTTTTTTACTAATATCTTTAAGATAAGTTTCTACTGTTTGGAACTGGTTGAGAATTTTGACTTTATTTTGTATTTGACATCTTAACTGACCATTGGAGCAAAGAAATATGCCATTCATGGGCTCCCAACCCCTTCCGATCGCTCAAAAATTCGATTTTACAGAACGCGGTATAACATATCACAAAATATCACCATTGGGATTCTAGTCATATTTCATCATCAAATTGGAAGAACTGTGCAATGTAAGTAATGCTTTCTACATTTTATGGATATTCCAACTCAATGTTACAAAAATCGTCACTTTGGATCAAAATGGCTTTCAAAATGGCGGCCAAAATATGGAATATTTTCAATATTGTCCCAGTGTGCCATGCAACTGCTTATAAGTTATTGTTGACTATTCTGTCTTATATACATTGAAAACCAACATTTCTGATGCACCTAGGCTAATTGTTAGCATCGAAACCACTAAAATCACCAGAATCTTTCACATTTTTCTGTCACAAACTTTGCATCTAAATCGGCAAAAAATCACTGTTCAGGTTTGAAACATTTTTTAAAGTAAAATGGAAATTTCTTTGGTATCAGCAGTGTTTATTGTTTTGATGTGTGCTAACTGTGTAACAATGGGGTGTTTTAAACAATACTGCTTAAGATGGCTTGCAAAATGGCAACCCAATTTGGTAAAATGTTGATTTGTCACACATATTCCAAACATTATTCACTGCTGTTCCGAAAAGGTAGCAGATTGTGAATCACTTGGTTATTAAAAATGCTACTTAGTCAACTAAATGTTATATTCTGGTTGTCCCAGAACCTTAAGGCATGAAAGTTCATTAAAGGTGCAGTATGGAAACTATGGATTTTGCCGAAAATTTCTTTTGGGATTCTGTCCATGATTTTTTTTAACTGAAATAGGCAGAACGTTGAAACGGAACTGAGAGGGATCATAGTAGGTGGCTACTCTGGCCCATTGTATTCAACATTGATCAACTTAATACCGTGTGTATGTCTGTTGAATGTATGGCTATAGGTGATGTGAGTATGTATATGGGGGAGTTATTGTATTCATGAATGATATGAAGTTATACAATGTATGACTATATGGTCATGTATGGGGTGTCCATGTTGAGTTGTATAGGTATATAAGGAGTAGCTTATGGTCATGACCGTCATGTATGAGGTGAACATGTATGCAGGGAGTTGTTGTCTGGCCATTGAAGTGGTGTATGTGTACAGCGAGATTAGCTACATTGTCCATCTGTGTGTTATGTATGTATATATGGAGTGACTGTGTGGTCATGGGTGGGATGTACAGGTGTACATTGGGTGGCTGTATTGTCGTGGGTGGGTGTATATGTATACACGCGTTTGCTGTATGATAATGAATGGGGTGTATGGATAAATATGGAGTGGTTGTATGGTTATGGGCAATGTGTATGTACATGTGTACATGGAATGACTGCAGAGTCAATATTGTTGAAGTGTATATGCATACCTGGAGTACAGTTTAATAGTCACTGGCGGGCTTGAGTATATAGATAGTGACATCATGGTCATGGGTGGGATGTACACGTTTATCTGTTGTGGCTGTATTGTCATTGCTGTGTATCGGTATACAGTGAATAGCTGAATGCTCATGGATGTGGTGTGTAAGAATACAGCGAGTGGCTGAATTGTCATTGTTGAGCTGTATTTTTGCAAGTCTGAAGTGTATGAATGGCCGTGTATGTGGGCTATAGGCATATCTAGAAGGACTGTATGGTAATTGATAAGGTATATATACACATGGAGTGACTATGGTCATAGGTTAACCAATGCCAACCAATACAGGTAAGTATAGGCTAACAAATATATGTAAGTGGGTATCTGACAAGGTGACACATTTGTCCGTGTCATCGAAAATCACACCTAGCTCTCCGGAATGACAATAACAAGTCAGAATGGAGCACTGGCTGACGGACCATAAGGTCTTTCCGTTTGTCAATATAAGTATAGTGAAATAAATAATGGCTTACATCCTGTCCTATTCCCCAGACAATGATAGTGGTACATAAATGCATGGATGTTAAGAGAAAGGGGATGATGTCTGTTAGGCATACTACAGAATATTCGAGGCTACATATATGATGACCAAGTTCCCAATTTCTCGCAGACAAATTGATCCCCGTTCTAATGATATGAATGTTGAGTTGGAAGCTGGGTCCTGGAGCAGTTTAATGGAATTTTGAAAATATTTTTAGAACGTACTCCACAAAAAACAAAAAAATTATTTTATGCCAAACATAGAGTTTAGACATTTTTGGAAATTACTCCCAATGAGTTTAAAAGATGCCAAAATGTTTGGATAAGATCAACATCAGTTCCAGATCGCTGACTATATGCCATACTAAGCAAATGTCACATTATGTTTCGACTCATTACCTGCAAGACGCGAGCCCTTGTATATCTTGCATGGCTATATTACCATGATGTGGCCAATATGTATATATGGAGTGCCAGTGTGGCAAAATTAATGGTGGGTGAATTGGTATAGAGGGAGTGACTGTATGATCACTGTGGTTTATGCTTATACAGCGAGAGGCTGAATTGTCATGGTGAGGTCTATATGCACGTTTGGAGTGTACGAATGGCCGTGTGCTCGTTGCGGGACATTGCTATATCTAGAAGGACTCTAACGCCATTGGTGAGGTTTATATGTATACTATATATACCTTTAATGACTCTATGGTTTTGGGTTGGGCGTATATGTATATTTTGAGTGGATATATGGCCATGTGTGTCGCAAATATATATGCAGGGAGTGACTTTATGACCCCTGGTGAGGCAAATATGTATACAAGAAGTAATGTATGCTCTTGAATGTGGCGATAATATATACCGGGAGTGACTATATTGTCATCGTTTGGATGTATATCTTGAGTACCTATATGGCCATGCATCTGGCAAATATATACATATACATGGAGTGACCGTATTACCAATGGTGAGGCGAATAGGTATACAGGATGTTACTGTATGTTCATGAATGTAGTGAATGGGTATACAGATCGTGACTATATGGCCATGGGTGAGGTGTAGGAGTATACCCGGTGTGCCTGCATGTTTACTCATGGCTATATGGCCATGTGTTGGGTGTATGTGCATATCCATGTGTGGCTGAATAGTAGTAGGTGAGGTGTATGTGTATAAAGCGAGTGACATATGTTCATTTATGTGGTGTTCATGTATATGTGGAGTGACTGCATGGGCATGTGTAAGTTGCACTTGGGTGACTATCGACTTCCTATCCCTATAACTCAAGGATATGTTAACCGATAGAGAGATCATATCAGAGTGTCTCTTAATGGCGTTTGGTATGCAATACGAATGAAACGGTTGTCATGAAAATAGTATATAAGTTAATCAATTTTGATGCTAATGGGCCAGAGTAGCCACATAATATGATCCCTCTCAGTTCCGTTTCAACGTTCTGCCAATTTACATTCAAAGACAGACAGAATCCCAAAAGAAGTTTTCGGCAAAAATTCATACTGCATCCCTTAAACTGATTTGTCATGCCTCATAATGTACTGGGACAACCAGAATATAACATTTAGTTATCAGTTGATTAAGTAGCATGTTTAATAACCAAGTGAGTCACAATTTGCAACCTTTTCGGAACAGCTTGTAATAATGTTCGGAATAAATACGACAAATCAACTTTTTACCATATTTGGTTGCCAATTTGTAAGCCATCTTGAGTAATTTTGTCTAAAACATCTCAGTGTCAAACATTTAAGATGGATCAAAAATAAAAATCACATTTGATACCAAAGATAGTTCCATTTTACTTTAAAAAATGGTGCAAACTTGAAACGTAATTTTTTTCCCCGATTTTGATGCCAAGTTTGTGCAAAAAATCCCATAATTCTAGTAATTTTAGTGATTAAAATAGTAAAAGTTAATCAAGGTGCATCATAAATGTTAGTATTCAATGTATATAAGACAGAATAGTCAATTTTATTCATCAACCACAACTTATAAGCGGTTGCACGACACGCTGGTGCAATATTTACCATTTTTCATATTTTGGCTGCCATTTTGGCAGCTATTGTGAGCCAAAGTGATAATTTTGATACCATTGAGTCGGAATATTCATAAGAAATAGAATGCATCACTTCCATTACACAGTCCTGCCAATTTTTTATGAAATATGACTAGAATCCCAAATTGTGATTTTTTGTCAAATGTTATACCACGTTCTGTAAACTCGATTTTTTGAATGATCGGAAGGGGTGGGGACACCATTTATGGCATATTTTATTTTCCCGATAGTCTGTTAATATGCTAAATACAAAATAAAGTCACAATTCGCAACTAGTTCCAAACAGCAGAAACTTATCTTAAAGATATCAGTAAAAAAACGTAACATTTTCCACTTCCGGTCGCCATTTTGACTACCATCTTGGGCGGTGTGTTCCAATTTTGGCATCAAAATGTGGCGTTATGTCTTAGCTTCACAAAAATGTATACTCATGTATACATATGACACGATATTATGACTATAATTGCATCAAATTGCAACACACTGACTTAACGGAAAATGGCAGCCATATTGGACGCCATCTTGAATTACAACAAATAATCAAAGCGGATTTTAGCGGATTTTGGATATGTTATAGAGGAGAACTTCCTCTTCAAAATGATATATAAACCAATTTAGTCCGAATTTATTCTAGGTTGATCCTAAAATTTTAGTTTATCGACCAGACTATATACTGTTTACGCGCTGATAATGTTTGGCATATGAGCGGAACTGTATATATTTTGGTGTTCCTTCTGTTGATGGCGATTTGTACAAATGTAAATCTTTCTGCAACGAACGCCGCCCGTGCCTTTAATGTATATTCTTTTAGCATTAGGACATATGATTTTAGATACAAAAAACAAATACTGATTACACGGTTGACTCTTAAAATTGTTTTACATTTTATGCCTAAAGTTTCTAAAAGTCCATGAACACGTATATATTTCCAGGCTTCGGAATTTCGTAAATATATAGTAGACTAGCCGATGAGCCCGACGTTGTCCGGGCTATTCAAAAACCAAATTTCAAGTCGATAGCTATTCAAAAACCAAATTTCAAGTCGATAGCTATTAAAAAACCAAATTTCAAGTCGATAGCTCCACCCGTTTCCGAGATCTGGTCTGCGCATGCGCGAAGCTGGCGTCGCACGGGCTCGGCGACCCGATAAAATTTGTATCCGGGGCAAGATACATTCACATACCAAATTTCAAGTCGATAGCTCCACCCGTTTCCGAGATCTCGTCTGCGCATGCGCGAAGCTGGCATCGCACAGGCTCGGCGACCCAATAAAATTCGTATCCGGGGCAAGATAGATTTACATAGCAAATTTCAAGTCGATAGCTCCACCCGTTTCCGAGATCTCGTCTGCGCATGCGCTGCACGGGCGTCACACGGGGTCGCCAATACGACAACGACCGTGTCCGTGGGATTTTACCCCTAGATATGAAGTTTGGTCTCGATCGGTGGAGAATCGTAGATTTGTATAAATGACAAACAGACAAACAGATAGATTGTATCAAAATATATCAGAGAGATATGTAAATTAGATAGATTGTATCAAAATATATAGGAGAGATATGTAAATTATCTACACACCATTACTGGTGTTTGTCAAAGTTTAGTGGGGTATATCAATACTCATTCACGATCATTTCGTTGAGGTCCGGAGGATGTGGGTTATCTCTCGAATACAAATTGTATCAAAATATATAGGAGAGATGACAGTGATTGTATATCATATACGTAGTTTATACTCCATATTTAGCAGTATATGTGCCTTCGGTTGTTGATTGCAGATTTGGTTCCAGGCTAAGATATTTTTTGTCCAAGAGTTTGGCTTATAAAGTTATATATAAACTGAACACTTTTGTTTGAATACATTGTTTTGTGTATTGTATATCATTCCATGTGTATAAACTGAACACTTTTAGTTTGAATACATTGTTTTGTGTATTGTATATCATTCCATGTGTTATGATGCACACATGATCAGTAGACCAATAGTTACATTATGAGATTGACACATTTTCGGACAAAATACATGTACCTGCTGCCTGCAAAGGACGTGGCTTTTCAATGATATTTATGTTATTACCTTTCACGATGGGAGCTGTGCTGGTGCAGCATTAAAGATCCTGTGCCAGTGCATTCTCTTGTACATTGGAGTCTCACATAGGGAGGCTCGCATATATGAGCATGCACTGGCTTAAAAAGTAAAGGTAAATATTGTTCAGCCAATGTATTCTCTTATATATGCAAGGCTCCCTATGGGAGACTCGCATATATTAGAGAAGGCAAGGGTACAGGGTTTTCGACAAAAAATTCAAGAAGTTGGAAGTAAATACAGGGTTAATGATTTATTATCTCTTCCTAAATCTGTTTTGTAGTTTCCGGGATATAAAATATTAAATAAGAGTTGAAGATACCTGTCTGGAAACGCTTCTATCAATTAATATTGATTTTATAGAGACATTTAATTATATAATGTGATAATCAATTGGGACATTTTTTTCATTACTATTTTTAGAATGGACCATCATGAAACATTCAGGCGATGTCAGATAGAGATAGAATTCTCCCGCTTGCTATGTTCTGACCGTTTACCCGAGAAGTGATAAGGTCCAAAATTGATTGCATGTATTAAACCAGAAAATTTTAAATGAAATAAATATTAATTGATATACGCGTTTTCGGAGAGTGGTCTTCAATTCATATTTATTATTTTATACCCAGGAAACTATATAAAACTTGTTATATGAAGAGATAGACCATCTTTAATTGTTTGAGGCAACTTATTTGGAAAGGTGTCCTCATCTGGTCTAAGATGACAGGACAAAACCTGTTTGCATGTGGATACACAATGTCACATGTGGATGTTGCTACCTTGTGAGCATACCAAGACCATTTAAACATGACCAATATTATGGAAGATAGACACACAAAGTTGTGACAGCTGAATTTTCATGATAAGGGCCATAACTCTGCAACAAATGAATGAACGAAACCCATACCCATTCCATGTGGATATTCCTCCCCCATGGTTCATAAATGTACCAAAAGCATTGAACTCTAACCTTCAATGACAGAGAGTTCCAAAGTTGTTTCGGGTGGACGAACTCTTGCACAAAATGAACTCATTTCTATATCCCTTCATTCTGGGGGGGGGGGGGGGGGGGGGGGGGGGGGTCAAACTATATGGCCCTAAATTTAGGATTGTCATAGACTGGTGTCTAAATAATGGAATCTAAGAATATTTGTTATGATAGAGTGAATTCATTTTGGTGACAGGACTGCGAAAATTAGCAATTTAAGATGATTTGAGGCCTTAAATCTAGTGAGAATGGCCTGGCCACAGCCAAGATATTCTTATTATAGACTCTAAAATAAAAAATAATTGGAATTGTTTCCCATTTGTTTGAGTTATAGATCGGATAGAAGCATGGCCAGATTATGGTAAAATAGAGAATAAAGGATTCTAGTGGCAACAAGCAGATTAAACAGGTTATTGATCTCAGTCAAGGTTGTCTTGATATAAACATTTACACCAAAATCAATTGGGATAGGCTGACATGTTTATTTTGGGGCGAGACTGTGCAAGAAAAAAAAAGTCAATGGCTGTTTATAGTCTTATTTGGTTACAGTAATGCCCTAAATAATCGACTCCTAAACCACAGCAGAAATATTGTTAATTTTTCAGGATTTATTCGGAAATATGGCTTGTTGCCATTCATCGGAAAGCTGACACTGAGAGCTTTCCGATGAATGGCAACAAGCTATATTTTCCCTCTAAATCCTGAAAAATTGCCCATAATTCTGCTGTGGTTAAGGAGTCAATTATCTAGGGCATTGCTGTAGCTATCCACATTTATGATCTCATCGAGTTTCAATTGTCTAAATAATCATATAACAGCCATTGACTTTCTTTATTGAATTTGGTCCATGGATTTCTATGAAGAGTTATTGCCATGGTTACACTATATCTTGGATTGGGAACCTCTCATGGGAACCTGAATTGTATGGGGCACCATTCTTCTATATACAAGTCTTGAAATAGTGTGTCTGTCATTTGCAAAATGAGGTCCCCATAGGGTGTATTTGGTGATGCTACCCCACACAGTAGGCTAGTATCTATAATTTCACCCTCTGGGGACCTCATTCTGCTTAGGTCTCATCTTCTGAGAAGTAACTAATTATATTCTCAAATTAACATTGTTTTTAGTCTCTTTTTCCCTTCTGTTCAGTTTCTATATCCCCTAATTTTCAGCAGATAAAATGCATACCGGTAATTGAGGTGACTAACTGGGGAACATCACCAACTTCAACTGGGAAACTTCAATCTGACCCCAGGTCTCCCAATGCAGTTGAGGCTTCAGCAGAATGAGGTTCCCAGAGGGTGAATTTGGTGATGATAGCCTGCCATGCGGAATAGTGTCACTAAATTCACCCTCTGGGGACCTCATTCTGCAAATGACAGACACACTATTTCAAGGGCCTGTCTATATATTACCTATTTAGTGATATCATAAAATGTATATATGATATCACAAAATAAATATATGATATCACAAAATCGAATATATGATAGCATTAAATATTTTATGACATCTCAAAATGAATATTAGATAATACTAATTCCAACCTGAGTTATCATAAATTAGTTTTTTGTTATAACAAAATCGAATTATTGATATCACAAAATAGTAAGCATTTAGTGATATCACAAATCAGATTAAACAATTTCAAGGCTCTGCTATTCAAGTATCCGATGACCGCTGTAACCCTGACCCTTCCCCTGCTTCCACCCCTGCCTATGATGCCTGGTTTTGAGTAGTTTTGTTTTAATGTTATATCACTTCTCTAAATGTGTGGCTTGCAATATTACAGTAAAATAAGGGTTACAATGACTTTAATACTGTTTAGATGGTTATATTTGCCATTCATATTTGTTTAATTAGAGACCATTCACTGACTAAATAAGATGGGTATATTAAATTGACTGTCCCTCTTTACATGGATACTAAACAAATATATCACATATAATCTACAAATTATTGACAAGTTCACGGCATTGGTGGTGGGTATGCTGTTAAAATATTCAGCTCCGTCAAAAACCGCTATAAACAGAAAGAATAGTAAAATATAGACAGACCTTGTTCTTATACCAATCAGATATGGCATAAACAATATGTTATTGTCAAATGTTTTTCCTTTGTTATGTAAACAAAAGCAAATGAAAGTGTCAATGACACTGTAGCTCAACTTGGAAATGGAATAATTGAATGTATTACAGTCAATGGAGCGACTAGGAATGTGGGAAGTTGAATGTCTATTACTAGTTTATGGACATGAAGAGAAAAGTAAAATCCAAGATGGCTGCTGGCGGCCATGTTTTCGGCCGAATGACCCCAAAAAGAATCGTTCCCACCTACATGTCATCGTTAACAGCCATGACAAATTTTATGATGATCAGACTAAAGGTACGACCTGTAGCCCGTGCTAAAGAATTTAGTCATACAAAGAGTAAAATCCAAGATGGCTGCTGGCTGCCATGTTTTTTGGCCGAATGACCCCAAAATTACTCGTTCCCATCTACATTCCAATTTCAACAGCCATAACAAATTTTATGATGATCAGACTAAAGGTACGACCTGTAGCCCGTGCTAAAGGATTTAGTCATACAAAGAGTAAAATCAAAGATGCCTGCTGGCGGCCATGTTTTTTGACCGAATGACCCCAAAATGACTCGTTCCCATCTACATGTCATTATTAACATTCATGACAAATTTTATGATGATCAGACTAAAGGTACGACCTGTAGCCCGTGCTAAGGGATTTAGTCATACAAAGAGTAAAATCCAAGATGGCTGCTGGCGGCCATGTTTTTGGGCCAAATGACCCCAAAATTACTCGTTCCCATCTACATATCAATATTAACATCCATGACAAATTTGATGATGATCAGACTAAAGGTATGACCTGTAGCCCGTGCTAAAGAATTTAGTCATACAAAGAGTAAAATCCAAGATGGCTGCTGGCCGCCATGTTTTTTGGCCGAATGACCCCAAAATTACTCGTTCCCATCTACATGTCAATAATATGATTACGTCAGTACGTATGGACAACCCAAAAACACGTACATGTACGTCCATCTATAAAATGAAAAATGTATGTTTCATAGGAGTGCCTGTATTTCTGGCCAACTTGGGATATATACGATCACGCCAGTACGTATGGACCGTAGGACGGCGACATGTCACTCTGTGTCCAAAGGTTCGCTAATCCCAAGGTTCATTATACCGAAGTTTCGCCATTCCCAAGGTTCTCTATATTCCTCGATATTCAGAAGGTTTTTATAACTTTTATTTTGAAGTTTCATTCTATATTCTAAAGTTTTGAGAGGTTTCTTTATCATAAGACTCTTTTTATGAAGGAAATAACTTAAAAGTTAAAGGTACTCAATCCGATAAGACGCTGCTAAATTACTCCTTCCTTGGTTTCGGTGGGGAAAAAAATATTTGATTAGTGTCGAGGAACCCACCCATCAAAGCTCAGAGTAATTAGATATCGATCTTTGCAGTTTGCTATTTTTATTGTTTCTGGGCCTGATCGTGCCAGAAGGACGAGGTCAAATGGGCGGTCTTCCAGATAAAGATGGATAACTGTAAAATCGTGGTAATAATAACTACTTGGTATTAGAGTTGTCCATCTTTTCTGGTTAAATACGCCCAGAATAGCAAACCTTCAGAATAGCGAACCTTCGATGTCTGAATAAGAACCTTTGGAATAGCGAATATGGAACCTTCGAAATAATGAACGCGATCCTGTACGAAGAGCCCATGACACGTCCATCAATAAATGTATACATGTTTCATGGGACTGTTTATATATACATATATAAGACTGGAGTAAAGTTGAGACCAACATGTCTTTGTTAAGTTTGGTGCCCAGATTTCAACGAAATTTGGTGTGGTGACCCAGGGTGCCCTGGCAGAATGTATAATGGCGTTAGTTTTTCTAAATTTTGATTTAAACAAATTTAAATGAATAAAAAAAATATGAACATATGTGAATATTCAGGTACAAATAAACCTATTTGCACGAGAATATGTTGCAGCACCAGATATAGAGGAATGTGGGCCACAGTTAGACATGGGTCAGAGTGAGATATTGCCTCTAACATTTCTCTAATTTCCAGACCAACATCCATGGCGCCAGTCAAGCGATATTAGCCATATAGCACATTTTACTATATTTCTTCAAAATGCAATCATCAGGTGAAGGTTGAATCTGGCCAAGCGACCAATTTTCAAGGCAAAATTATTTTAATTGAATTTTTGCAATTTTAAAGGTACTCAATCCAAATTAACCCTCGCAGATTATTATTTCCTTGACTTCGGAGGTGAAAAATATTTGATTCAAGTCGAGGAACCCACAACATCAAAGCTCATAGTGATCAGATACCGATTTTTTTAATTTATCATTTAAATTTTTTAGTGGACCAGCAAACAGCAGACGAGAATATTTTTTCTGACCAAATTGCAGATGAAGATGGATAATTCTAAAATCAACTGTTTTTTTGTGTGTGTGTCAGATGTTTGACAAATCAGCAATATTCGTTGAGCAAAAAGTTGATAAATTGCAAGTTTTTGTCAATTTTATGCTATAATTGACTGCAGTTTTTTTTAGCAATTAATCGATTCTGTCAACTGAAGCGGCATTTCAAAAAATCTTCTTGTTGTTGAAATCTGATGATATGGGGACTATTGATTCGGATTGAGGACCTTTAAGGGAAAAATATCTTTATTGGATAAATTTACATATAATACTAAATACATTTTTATGAAAACGGGTTACGTGGATGGGGCACAATGACTCAATGAGACATAATTTATGGCCTGTGGTAGGATCCAACTTCAGTAGATGATAGGCACTTCAAAAATGAATGAGGTAATTTGCCAAATGACTATTGTTTTGGGGCTGGAGTGGATAAATATTTTAGATCAAACAAACTGATGTCATTGTGCAATAGTGATATGTTTGGTGTATTTCCTATATGGTTACTACTTAGGGGTAACCCCTTCTGTGAAGTAGATGATAAGAAACAAGTATTAAGGGTGGTCCCAGCTCGAGATTGCATGCTTGTTCGTGACTTTTGTGAGCTTTTATCGTACTCTCAGATGTCTAATCATTGTGATGGTCAACAATAGTGATAGCGGAGACCTAGACTGAAATTAACAATATTGATGGAAATTTAATTCTATTTAATTCTATTTCAATTTAATTCTATATATGTCTCTTTGCCAAAAATCTTAATGATCGTTGAGAATTTAATCTAAAATTACTAATCATGCGACACATGCTGACACTAGGGTTGCCACGACTATGAGTTTTCATAATCGACTAATCGACCGCTATAGTCGACGGTTAGTTGTCATTCTGAGGCACCCACCCGTCATCGGCCACCTAAACTCAAATTTACGCAGCGGGTAAACGCCCTCCTCATCGCTATTGCCGCGGACGAGAATTGTTTTAAAAAATCTGTCCAGTCAATCAATGTTACCCGTGAACATGTATCGCGGTCACGGCGCCAAAACATGAAAGCATGCGGAATTGTCGCATACTTATTGAAAACGGACTATAGTTATGTTTGCAGAAAATCCCATTGTGCAGGCCTACCGATTGCGTCACCTGACACATTATTACGCCACCTAGTGTGGTGTTACTAGCATTTGGTTTTTTTATATCGCATGGAGTACAGGGCGAATGTATTCTTGGAGATTGTTTGTACCTTACTCAATCGTACCGATATAATCACGTAGATGCCGAAATTGTAAAGTTTTACGCCACCTAGTGTGGTGTTACTAGCATTTGGTTTTTTTATATCGCATGGAGTACAGGGCGAATGTATTCTTGGAGATTGTTTGTACCTTACTCAATCGTACCGATATAATCACGTAGATGCCGAAATTGTAAAGTTAACGCCAGCGGTGTATAATACGTTTATGAAAATATGATAAATCCTATCGATAGAGTCAGGACAGGCTCAAATTGTAAACTTAAAGTCACCGGTGTAATCATATCTTGTTGAAAATATAAATAATCTGATAGCCTGAAAATATTGTATAACCTATTGGGAGCCCATAATAAATGGGAATAACCTATTGGGAGCCCCTGCATGTAGTGAACTGAATTGTGGGTATTTTATGGAGATTGTTTGTACCTTACTGAATCGTACCGATATAATCACGTAGATGCCGAAGTTGTAAAGTTAACGCCACTGGTGTATAATATGTTTATGATAAATCGTATCGATAGAGTGAGGACAGGCTCAAATTGTAAACTTAAAGTCGAAAATATAAATAATCTGATAGCCTGAAAATATTGTATAACCTGTTGGGAGGGTTGGCGATTATCGCAATACGATAGGGGGAACACCGTGTGCGTAACGTAACTATCACAAGTATAACGTACTCTGATAACAACATATCGCCAAATTCATGCTTCAAACATTTTAAAACATGTCATCTTCGGCTTCTTTTATTTTATTTTTATGAAAATGAATAATAAATGGGGTGATAAATATGTATATAACGACAAATAGAATCAAATTAGCCATTTTCCCCCGTGAAACTTAGGACAGGCAAGGCAGGTACAAAAATTGGTGAAATATGAGTACGAACGTCAAAGTGTTCCCCTATCGTATTGCGATAATCGCCAACCTGTTGGGAGCCCCTGGTGTAGTGAACTGAATTATGGGTAATTTTAATTGGAGTGCGCATGTCTGTTTTTTTTGTAGTAACCGCCATCTTTTATCTTTGGAATTATCGGCGTGTTTTATGAAAATGTCACCAAGATTTCTCCACTCGATTCTTTTAAAATGCACCCTAATCGGTCAAATTCTTTTGATAATTCTATCTAAATACATCTTAGCTACTATTCGGATCTGCTTTCCCCGGTCGAAAAAGGTTTAGTTTGACCAAAACGGCTATTGACAAAAGTTTGTTTATAAAATAGCGTACTCGATAAACCCGGCCGTAGTACGGCCGTAGATGGTTATCGAAAACAAATTCAATTTCTTCCATCTAAAAGATAATTACGCGCTGGACTCTGTCATTTTAAGAATATATAAGTATTACACACAGACACACTAATTCTCAACTCAAAATTTTGAAAAATGACAGTTTTGTCAACATAAATCGATTTTATTTGCAAATCCCATGTTATTAAAATTTAACTTATTGTTAAATTTTATCATCGAAAAAAAATTCATTTCTTCCACCTAAAACATAATTATGTGCTGTATCCTATCATTTTAGGAATATATACGTATCCCACTCAAACACACCAAGTCTCAGCTTAAAATTTTGAAAAATAAGAGATTTATCAACATAAATCGATTTGTATGGCAGATCCCATAAATTTTAGGGCCCTTCAAATGTTTTCTGAGCTGTTCCATATTGGCACCAGAGTCCATATTTGACTGGTTCTACATGATAATTGTGCAACAGTACAGTCGCGTTACTTTATACGTCAACATTGGTCATTATCACTCGACAAATTTATTTCGGTCTATCGTATCAACCCCTATTTCCCCCCGCGTAGCCTGACTAAGTGTCAACATTGGTCTTTATCGCTCCACTAATTTGTATCATTTCATCGGTATGAATTCCATATCCAATTATCCACATATAACCAACCCAATCTCTAATCCCAGTCCAATTTATTTATTTTTTTCATCGCTATAGTCACGTTACGAAATATTTTATTGAGTGATACTTGTACTTATATGTCTATGGTATTACTATAGTATACCGTATACGTATATCAATTGCTATTCCTTTCTATATAATTCTGGTGCCATCTATAGAGATAGAGATAATTTCCGACCCCCCCGGGCCCCCCCCAATTTTATATCATTGCTGCTTTAGTACAGTCGCGATGCATTACATGGCAACATCGCTCCACTAATTTATGTCAGTTCATCGGTACGAACCCCTTTTTCTCCGAGTCCATATAACCAAACCAACATCTTATCCCGGCCTAAATTATTATTTTTACTTTCATCGGTATAGTTGTGTTACATACATATTTTTTATCATTTGATTCTAATTTGTATTGTACCACTATAGAAGTCCATAAATTACTATTCTGGCACTATATAGAGATGACTAAAATTCTGACACCCCCCCCCCCCTATTTTATAACCTTGTTGCAACAGTAGAGTTGAGATGCATAATATGTCAACATTGGTCGTTATCGCTCTACAGATTTATATCGGTTCAACCCTTAGTTCCCTGTAATGCCCACCCCTCCCTCAATTTATTTTTTCATTTGTATTATAGTCTCGTTACATACACATTTTTCTTTTATAACTTTTGCTTCAACGCGCCGAGTTCTAGCTGCTGCAGAGAATACAAAACTGACAACATATTGAAATGTAAGCAGGCTTCAAACTAATATTATCCAATAAAAACTCTGGCTACATCAGAAATTTGTGTATAAGGTGTACTCGCATTTGTTGCGTTAAAAAAAAAAAGGTCCCAAGTCAAGGTCCAAATCCCCAACAAACTGATGTGAGGTTTAACTCCATCTACATACAGTAATGTCCAAAGTAATTGATCACTTAACCACAGCAGAATTATGGGTAATTTTTCAAGATTTTAAATCCTGAAAAATTACCCTTAATTCTGCTGTGGTTAATTGGTCAATTACTTTAGGCATTACTGTAGCCCATATAAGGATGTGAGGTCTAATGATAACTCCATCCACATACAGTAATGTCCAAAGTAATTGACCACTTAAGCACAGCAGATTGTGGGTAATTTTTCCGGATTTTAAATCCTGAAAAATTACCCATAATTCTGCTGTGGTTAAGTGGTCAATTACTTTGGGCATTACTGTATCCCATATAAGGATGTGAGGTCTAATGATAACTCCATCTACATACAGTAATGTCCAAAGTAATTGACCACTTAACCACAGCAGAATTATGGCGTTCAATATGGTCTACCTAATTCTGCTCCAAAAACATGTATATTGAATATATGGATGTTTATTTGGGGGAAACCGATTATTTCAATGATATTTTCATTAACTGGCATCCAAAAACCGACCTACGGGAGCGCGCTTCGCACACGACTATTTCTTAAGTATATGTGCATATTTAATAAGTCAACAATTCGAAGCACAACAAATAAGATTGGCGGGGTCCCTTGCGCTTGCGCGATCTGTCCATCAAAACATATTTAGACATCTCAAGACACGTAAGACCCAATAACTTAATATACAGAATAGATACATCTATTGCCTGAGTGACTAATATTTATATTTGTTACAATGGGGTCAAATAGTTGCGAAGCCAGCACCACAATTCTTTCCCTCCATAGTAAATATTAAAACAACTTATAAAGAATTATTTATTTACCTTATATTTGGTATGGAGCGTCCTTGGTTTACTGGAGTTCAGATTGTTAACATCACGTCACCAAGTCAATTACTCGCGAAGCCACAGCCATAACTATGTCCCTCCATAGTAATTCTCAAAACAACTTCTTAAGAACAATTGACCAGGTCAGTCGCGCAATTATTGGAAGAGCCACGGTCAATCATTTTTTTTTAAACCAAATTTTACATTTAAATTATTCCTTTATTTAACCAAAAAAAAAAATTAAATGATAAAATTAACTTTTACTACTTGCTAAATTTTATCTTTTAATTATTTCATTTAAATTTTAGACTAAAATTTAAAAATATACAGTCCCAGTATTTACAGTATACTAAGTCCAAGTCTTTATAATCTGTTGAGTGACCCCACAGTCATTTACTTGCTTTGTTAGTAATAATTTGAAGGATTACTTGTTTAAACGCAATTGTTATCAAAATATTTTATGTATTTTTTATAATTTCTATTTATATGTAATACTATAATCTTGGTGGCGTTACCATTTCTGACTATGGTTTTCTTGTTTTAGTTCTGTTATTCAAAGTGCATGCAACGCACCGTGCATATGCTTGCCATACGTGCAGTGCGGTAATGGGTTGAGGGGGTATATACGTTACCAAGTTGGAGAATGTAATGTATGTAGCACTAATAAGTGATGACACCAACTTGTTATTAACTGTCTAGTAACACTGAACATTCCATGTCCCGCGAATTTTGTGACTTTGTCAATTATTATCAATAATGGTGAACGTTTTACAATATGAAATTTGAAAAAAAACAAATATATAGATGAGTCCCATGCACGTCGTCCATTTTTGGATATGTTGATCGCTAATTACATATCCATAGGAAGATAGGTTTACATTTAAACATAATATATAAACAGTGGCAAGTCTGTAACACGACATCAAAGCCACACCGAACCCTTTGAAGATGACCGCCAAACGTTGGCTGCGTTATCAAAGGAAGCCGCATCAGAAGTGGCGACAGTAGGCTACAGGCTGTCGGGTGGTAAATTGTGCTACATACACTGTTAACTTTTACTTCTAGGCATGGTATTTGCGCATAGTACTGCTTAAATACACAACCATACCCCACAGCACACCCCCCCCCCCCCCCCCCCAGTTTGGGCGATTAGTCGACGAAAGTAAATAACCGTCGACTACCACACCTGCCGAAGGTTAGTCGATTAATCGAATAATCGTGGCAAGCCTAGCTGACACTATTGGTTAATAGGCATCTGATAGTATATGAACATTTTAATAATTGCCCGGGAGGAATGGCATAGGGGTAGGGTTCTCTATTCCGAAGGTTCGCTATTCCGAAGGTTCACTAATCCGAAGGTTCACTAATCCGAAGGTTCACTAATCCGAAGGTTCACTATTCCGAAGGTTCACTATTCCGAAGGTTTTCTATTAAGGGAGTTTTTAGCCAGAAAGAATCAAACATTTATACACCCCAATCTAATATCTAATTTGTCCCAGATGTCGGTTATTAATAGCAAGAAGACAGTATCAGTTTATCATTTTAATATTATAGAAAGTTGAAAACACAATGACTGAAATAAACTACGAGTTAGAGATGCATTCTACACGAACTGGCAATCTGTACTTGAAAGAAAGATCAACATTAAAATCAAAACAAAGTCAGAATTGCAGTTAGGTCCATTCAGTGGTATTCTGCTATACAGTAAGTTATAGCGCTCCAGTATTGATTGACCGTAAGAGCCCCACTGTTATAGTCCGCCTTTAGCATTTGGGACATTATATTAATCAAAATAACTCCTATGTAAATCATTTATAAATCAGATGATTTATTGAAGTTATGTCTACGTAAAATAACACTTCTTAAAACGACATATATGTTGTTTTAGTCCTCAGCCGATAGACGACATATATGTCGTTCTACTCGCCAAAGAGTTAAATCTCAAGGAAACCCACGAAAACAAAAATCACATTAATTTTTTTAATGTTTTAAGTTATTTCCTTCATAAAAAGAGTCTTCGTACTAAAGAACCCTCTCAATACTTTAGAATATAGAATTAACTTTTAAAATAACAAAAACCTTCGGAATAGCGAACCTTCGGAATAGTGAACCTTCGGAATAGTGAACCTTCGGATTAGTGAACCTTCGGATTAGTGAACCTTCGGAATAGCGAACCTTCGGAATAGAGACATGTTCCCATGGCATAGATACATAGATGTTCATGGCATGGTCTGAGAAAATGCTACTAGATTAAACATTTATATGATTGCCTCATTACTACATTAGTCATGTACATGTATAACTAGAAGGTCGTGACAGTTCAACTAAGTTGGCCTGGAATTATTATGTTTAGCATACATATTATTCCAATCCCAATGTGTCAAGTCGACAATAGCAAATACGCAGGGCTATATTTAATAATTTTTCCACAAATAGCCAGTTAGCCACTAGTTAATATATATATGTTAGCCATGCTGATCAAGCTCCCGCTTTATGCTTAAGGTTTAAATCGAGAACACAGTGTTAAAATCATGAATTATTTAATATGTGAGAATGCTAAAACTAATCACCGTGCAATATAATTATTAAATTTAACTTGATGTGTCCATCACAGGAAACAGAATTCATACACACAGATGGAAAGTTGGCCCGGAAGCATATCCTCTCACCCGTCACTGCATGAACTATGCAGTGTGCCGAGACCAAGTGGGATTGGGAGATGTTCTTCTTTTCCTTCACTCAACAAGAAGATAAATGACTCACTTTGTTAGTCACCAATTCACTGGACTTCACATGTTTGTTACATCTGTGTGTCGAGTCTGTCGACTGTAGATGGCTAGAATTGTATTTTGACCTGAGTCACATTCACAGTGAGTGGCTGAAGTCGTTGATAACTAAATTTAGTAATCTGTAATCACTAAATTGACTAATGCAATCCTAATATTATTAGATTAGTAAGCCACATGAACGCTTTCACCGATTACTGCGTCCACAAGTTCCAGCTACGCGCTACGTTCAACTGTTCATGACTGAACTATACTGTGTATAGTAAATCAGTCAGCTCTAAAATGTCCATTTTCTGATTTCCTTGACCCAAGTTGAGGTTTGACATGACAGTGTTAGATATTAACAATTAAATTTACTATTTAGAGAAGTAGTTAGTAGATTGAACGATTTGCCGCTTGCAGTTGAAACTCTAAGTCTAAGTTCTAACCACTAAACCAGTCCACTGTCCAGGTGAAAACAGACTTAAAATTGAACAATAACAGAACAAGTCAAATCGCCGTGGTGAGCAGTCTGCACAGACCAGTCCACATTCCATTCCAGTGACCTTCATTTTCATATTTTTTTCAGTCACAGATTCGTCATTGAGTTTCTTTCCGACTGACTGATTTTCACTTTGAACACAGTTCACTTCAACTTCAAAACAACTTAACATTAATACCAAGTTCAGAAGTTGTTGTTGTTATTCTTCTTCTTCTTTTGACTGCTTTGACTCTAAAGTCATTCCAGTAATTGGCTCGTAGTGCTATCTTCGCTTGTGCTTTCTCGTTTGTTCTCAACGCTTACGTGCTGTGATACCGTTGTACATTTAAAATACGAGCGATAACAATAACAAGCAATTCCATTTCCAATTTGGAGAAGACTGACGGACACGAGAGCGCCACCATTTTGTAACGAAATTACGTCATCATTTCCAACGTTGCTATGGCCTGCCAGGGGACGTAATATTCTAACTGTAACGGTACGGAATCTGGCGATCTTTGCCGAATGCTATGCGCCCGCGTCAGCTAAATCCACATTAAGCATTTAATTTTGAATAAGGTTGATTTTGTTTTTCAAATTTAATAGTGTTGCTATAGGGAGGCTGATCGAAGAAGAAAAATAAATTCGTTTTATTAATTTGACAATTCTATTCCAACATGGCGGCCACCATAGGCCCCCATAGGTATGAATCGCCCGGATGTAAAAACAATTTTTTCATGTTGATAGGGTATAGAAATTACTGACGTCACATACGTAATACCGTAAAACAACCCTTTTGGGTTGTGATTAACATCCATCACAAATTTCATGATGATCAGACGAACAGTACGACCTGTGGCCCGTGCTAATGGATTGAATTTTGAAATCCAAGATGGCCACTGGCGGCCATTGTTTTTTGTCCGAATGACCCCAAAATGACTCGTTCCCATCTACATTCCAATTTCAACAGCCATAACAAATTTTATGATGATCAGACTAAAGGTACGACCTGTAGCCCGTGCTAAAGGATTTATTCATACAAAGAGTAAAATCAAAGATGCCTGCTGGCGGCCATGTTTTTTGACCGAATAACCCCAAAATGACTCGTTCCCATCTACATGTCAATATTAACATCCATGACAAATTTGATGATGATCAGACTAAAGGTATGACCTGTAGCCCGTGCTAAAGAATTTAGTCATACAAAGAGTAAAATCCAAGATGGCTGCTGGCCGCCATGTTTTTTGGCCGAATGACCCCAAAATTACTCGTTCCCATCTTCATGTCAATATTAACATCCATGACAAATTTCATGATGATCAGCCGAACAGTACAACCTGTGGCCCGTGCTAATGGATTGAATTTTGAAATCCAAGATGGCCACTGGCGGCCATTATTTTTTGTCCGAATGACCCCAAAATGACTCGTTCCCATCTACATTCCAATTTCAACAGCCATCACAAATTTTATGATGATCAGATTAAAGGTACGACCTGTAGCCCGTGCTAAAGGATTTAGTCATACAAAGAGTAAAATCAAAGATGGCTGCTGGCGGCCATGTTTTTTGACCGAACGACCCCAAAATGACTCGTTCCCATCTACATGTTATTATCAAAATTCATGACATATTTTATGATGATCAGACTAAAGGTACGACCTGTAGCCCGTGCTAAAGGATTTAGTCATACAAAGAGTAAAATCCAAGATGGCTGCTGGCGGCCATGTTTTTGGGCCAAATGACCCCAAAATGACTCGTTCCCATCTACATGTCAATATTAACATCCATGACAAATTTGATGATGATCAGACTAAAGGTACGACCTGTAGCCCGTGCTAAAGAATTTAGTCATACAAAGAGTAAAATCCAAGATGGCTGCTGGCCGCCATGTTTTTTGGCCGAATGACACCAAAATTACTCGATCCCATCTACATGTCAATATTAACATCCATCACAAATTTCATGATGATCAGACGAACAGTACGACCTGTGGCCCGTGCTAATGGATTGAATTTTGAAATCCAAGATGGCCACTGGCGGCCATGTTTTTTGTCCAAATGACCCCAAAATGACTCGTTCCCATCTACATTCCAATTTGAACAGCCATGACAAATTTTATGATGATCGGACTAAAGGTACAACCTGTAGTCCGTGCTAAAGGATTTTAGTCATACAAAGAGTAAAATCAAAGATGCCTGCTGGCGGCCATGTTTTTTTGACCGAACGACCCCAAAATGACTCGTTCCCATCTACATGTTATTATCAACATTCATGATAAATTTTATGATGATCAGACTAAAGGTACAACCTGTAGCCCGTGCTAAAGGATTTAGTCATACAAAGAGTAAAATCCAAGATGGCTGCTGGCGGCCATGTTTTTGGGCCAAATGACCCCAAAATTACTCGTTCCCATCTACATGTCAATATTAACATCCATGACAAATTTGATGATGATCAGACTAAAGGTACGACCTGTAGCCTGTGCTAAAGAATTTAGTCATACAAAGAGTAAAATCCAAGATGGCTGCTGGCCGCCATGTTATTTGGCCGAATGACCCCAAAATTACTCGTTCCCATCTACATGTCAATATTAACATCCATGACAAATTTCATGATGATCAGCCGAACAGTACAACCTGTGGCCCGTGCTAATGGATTGAATTTTGAAATCCAAGATGGCCACTGGCGGCCATTATTTTTTGTCCGAATGACCCCAAAATGACTCGTTCCCATCTACATTCCAATTTCAACAGCCATCACAAATTTTATGAAGATCAGATTAAAGGTACGACCTGTAGCCCGTGCTAAAGGATTTAGTCATACAAAGAGTAAAATCAAAGATGGCTGCTGGCGGCCATGTTTTTTGACCGAACGACCCCAAAATGACTCGTTCCCATCTACATGTTATTATCAAAATTCATGACATATTTTATGATGATCAGACTAAAGGTACGACCTGTAGCCCGTGCTAAAGGATTTAGTCATACAAAGAGTAAAATCCAAGATGGCTGCTGGCGGCCATGTTTTTGGGCCAAATGACCCCAAAATGACTCGTTCCCATCTACATGTCAATATTAACATCCATGACAAATTTGATGATGATCAGACTAAAGGTACGACCTGTAGCCCGTGCTAAAGAATTTAGTCATACAAAGAGTAAAATCCAAGATGGCTGCTGGCCGCCATGTTTTTTGGCCGAATGACACCATAATTACTCGATCCCATCTACATGTCAATATTAACATCCATCACAAATTTCATGATGATCAGACGAACAGTACGACCTGTGGCCCGTGCTAATGGATTGAATTTTGAAATCCAAGATGGCCACTGGCGGCCATGTTTTTTGTCCAAATGACCCCAAAATGACTCGTTCCCATCTACATTCCAATTTGAACAGCCATGACAAATTTTATGATGATCGGACTAAAGGTACAACCTGTAGCCCGTGCTAAAGGATTTAGTCATACAAAGAGTAAAATCAAAGATGCCTGCTGGCGGCCATGTTTTTTTGACCGAACGACCCCAAAATGACTCGTTCCCATCTACATGTTATTATCAACATTCATGATAAATTTTATGATGATCAGACTAAAGGTACAACCTGTAGCCCGTGCTAAAGGATTTAGTCATACAAAGAGTAAAATCCAAGATGGCTGCTGGCGGCCATGTTTTTGGGCCAAATGACCCCAAAATTACTCGTTCCCATCTACATGTCAATATTAACATCCATGACAAATTTGATGATGATCAGACTAAAGGTATGACCTGTAGCCCGTGCTAAAGAATTTAGTCATACAAAGAGTAAAATCCAAGATGGCTGCTGGCCGCCATGTTTTTTGGCCGAATGACCCCAAAATTACTCGTTCCCATCTACATGTCAATATTAACATCCATCACAAATTTCATGATGATCAGACGAACAGTACGACCTGTGGCCCGTGCTAATGGATTGAATTTTGAAATCCAAGATGGCCACTGGCGGCCATTGTTTTTTGTCCGAATGACCCCAAAATGACTCGTTCCCATCTACATTCCAATTTCAACAGCCATAACAAATTTTATGATGATCAGACTAAAGGTACGACCTGTAGCCCGTGCTAAAGGATTTAGTCATACAAAGAGTAAAATCAATGATGCCTGCTGGCGGCCATGTTTTTTGACCGAATAACCCCAAAATGACTCGTTCCCATCTACATGTCATTATTAACATTCATGAAAAATTTTATGATGATCAGACTAAAGGTACAACCTGTAGCCCGTGCTAAAGGATTTAGTCATACAAAGAGTAAAATCCAAGATGGCTGCTGGCGGCCATGTTTTTGGGCCAAATGACCCCAAAATTACTCGTTCCCATCTACATGTCAATATTAACATCCATGACAAATTTGATGATGATCAGACTAAAGGTATGACCTGTAGCCCGTGCTAAAGAATTTAGTCATACAAAGAGTAAAATCCAAGATGGCTGCTGGCCGCCATGTTATTTGGCCGAATGACCCCAAAATTACTCGTTCCCATCTACATGTCAATATTAACATCCATGACAAATTTCATGATGATCAGCCGAACAGTACAACCTGTGGCCCGTGCTAATGGATTGAATTTTGAAATCCAAGATGGCCACTGGCGGCCATTATTTTTTTGTCCGAATGACCCCAAAATGACTCGTTCCCATCTACATTCCAATTTCAACAGCCATCACAAATTTTATGAAGATCAGATTAAAGGTACGACCTGTAGCCCGTGCTAAAGGATTTAGTCATACAAAGAGTAAAATCAAAGATGGCTGCTGGCGGCCATGTTTTTTGACCGAACGACCCCAAAATGACTCGTTCCCATCTACATGTTATTATCAAAATTCATGACATATTTTATGATGATCAGACTAAAGGTACGACCTGTAGCCCGTGCTAAAGGATTTAGTCATACAAAGAGTAAAATCCAAGATGGCTGCTGGCCGCCATGTTTTTTGGCCGAATGACACCATAATTACTCGATCCCATCTACATGTCAATATTAACATCCATCACAAATTTCATGATGATCAGACGAACAGTACGACCTGTGGCCCGTGCTAATGGATTGAATTTTGAAATCCAAGATGGCCACTGGCGGCCATGTTTTTTGTCCAAATGACCCCAAAATGACTCGTTCCCATCTACATTCCAATTTGAACAGCCATGACAAATTTTATGATGATCGGACTAAAGGTACAACCTGTAGCCCGTGCTAAAGGATTTAGTCATACAAAGAGTAAAATCAAAGATGCCTGCTGGCGGCCATGTTTTTTTGACCGAACGACCCCAAAATGACTCGTTCCCATCTACATGTTATTATCAACATTCATGATAAATTTTATGATGATCAGACTAAAGGTACAACCTGTAGCCCGTGCTAAAGGATTTAGTCATACAAAGAGTAAAATCCAAGATGGCTGCTGGCGGCCATGTTTTTGGGCCAAATGACCCCAAAATTACTCGTTCCCATCTACATGTCAATATTAACATCCATGACAAATTTGATGATGATCAGACTAAAGGTATGACCTGTAGCCCGTGCTAAAGAATTTAGTCATACAAAGAGTAAAATCCAAGATGGCTGCTGGCCGCCATGTTTTTTGGCCGAATGACCCCAAAATTACTCGTTCCCATCTACATGTCAATATTAACATCCATCACAAATTTCATGATGATCAGACGAACAGTACGACCTGTGGCCCGTGCTAATGGATTGAATTTTGAAATCCAAGATGGCCACTGGCGGCCATTGTTTTTTGTCCGAATGACCCCAAAATGACTCGTTCCCATCTACATTCCAATTTCAACAGCCATAACAAATTTTATGATGATCAGACTAAAGGTACGACCTGTAGCCCGTGCTAAAGGATTTAGTCATACAAAGAGTAAAATCAATGATGCCTGCTGGCGGCCATGTTTTTTGACCGAATAACCCCAAAATGACTCGTTCCCATCTACATGTCATTATTAACATTCATGACAAATTTTATGATGATCAGACTAAAGGTATGACCTGTAGCCCGTGCTAAAGGATTTAGTCATACAAAGAGTAAATTCCAAGATGGCTGCTGGCGGCCATGTTTTTGGGCCAAATGACCCCAAAATTACTCGTTCCCATCTACATATCAATATTAACATCCATGACAAATTTGATGATGATCAGACTAAAGGTATGACCTGTAGCCCGTGCTAAAGAATTTAGTCATACAAAGAGTAAAATCCAAGATGGCTGCTGGCCGCCATGTTTTTTGGCCGAATGACCCCAAAATTACTCGTTCCCATCTACATGTCAATATTAACATCCATGACAAATTTCATGATGATCAGCCGAACAGTACAACCTGTGGCCCGTGCTAATGGATTGAATTTTGAAATCCAAGATGGCCACTGGCGGCCATTATTTTTTGTCCGCATGACCCCAAAATGACTCGTTCCCATCTACATTTCAATTTCAACAGCCATCACAAATTTTATGAAGATCAGATTAAAGGTACGACCTGTAGCCCGTGCTAAAGGATTTAGTCATACAAAGAGTAAAATCAAAGATGCCTGCTGGCGGCCATGTTTTTTGACCGAATGACCCCAAAATGACTCGTTCCCATCTACATATCAATATTAACATCCATGACAAATTTGATGATGATCAGACTAAAGGTATGACCTGTAGCCCGTGCTAAAGAATTTAGTCATACAAAGAGTAAAATCCAAGATGGCTGCTGGCCGCCATGTTTTTTGGCCGAATGACCCCAAAATTACTCTTTCCCATCTACATGTCAATATTAACATCCATGACAAATTTCATGATGATCAGCCGAACAGTACAACCTGTGGCCCGTGCTAATGGATTGAATTTTGAAATCCAAGATGGCCACTGGCGGCCATTATTTTTTGTCCGAATGACCCCAAAATGACTCGTTCCCATCTACATTCCAATTTCAACAGCCATCACAAATTTTATGATGATCAGATTAAAGGTACGACCTGTAGCCCGTGCTAAAGGATTTAGTCATACAAAGAGTAAAATCAAAGATGGCTGCTGGCGGCCATGTTTTTTGACCGAACGACCCCAAAATGACTCGTTCCCATCTACATGTTATTATCAAAATTCATGACATATTTTATGATGATCAGACTAAAGGTACGACCTGTAGCCCATGCTAAAGGATTTAGTCATACAAAGAGTAAAATCCAAGATGGCTGCTGGCGGCCATGTTTTTGGGCCAAATGACCCCAAAATGACTCGTTCCCATCTACATGTCAATATTAACATCCATGACAAATTTGATGATGATCAGACTAAAGGTACGACCTGTAGCCCGTGCTAAAGAATTTAGTCATACAAAGAGTAAAATCCAAGATGGCTGCTGGCCGCCATGTTTTTTGGCCGAATGACACCAAAATTACTCGATCCCATCTACATGTCAATATTAACATCCATCACAAATTTCATGATGATCAGACGAACAGTACGACCTGTGGCCCGTGCTAATGGATTGAATTTTGAAATCCAAGATGGCCACTGGCGGGCCATGTTTTTTGTCCAAATGACCCCAAAATGACTCGTTCCCATCTACATTCCAATTTGAACAGCCATGACAAATTTTATGATGATCGGACTAAAGGTACAACCTGTAGCCCGTGCTAAAGGATTTAGTCATACAAAGAGTAAAATCAAAGATGCCTGCTGGCGGCCATGTTTTTTTGACCGAACGACCCCAAAATGACTCGTTCCCATCTACATGTTATTATCAACATTCATGATAAATTTTATGATGATCAGACTAAAGGTACAACCTGTAGCCCGTGCTAAACGATTTAGTCATACAAAGAGTAAAATCCAAGATGGCTGCTGGCGGCCATGTTTTTGGGCCAAATGACCCCAAAATTACTCGTTCCCATCCACATGTCAATATTAACATCCATGACAAATTTGATGATGATCAGACTAAAGGTACGACCTGTAGCCTGTGCTAAAGAATTTAGTCATACAAAGAGTAAAATCCAAGATGGCTGCTGGCCGCCATGTTATTTGGCCGAATGACCCCAAAATTACTCGTTCCCATCTACATGTCAATATTAACATCCATGACAAATTTCATGATGATCAGCCGAACAGTACAACCTGTGGCCCGTGCTAATGGATTGAATTTTGAAATCCAAGATGGCCACTGGCGGCCATTATTTTTTGTCCGAATGACCCCAAAATGACTCGTTCCCATCTACATTCCAATTTCAACAGCCATCACAAATTTTATGAAGATCAGATTAAAGGTACGACCTGTAGCCCGTGCTAAAGGATTTAGTCATACAAAGAGTAAAATCAAAGATGGCTGCTGGCGGCCATGTTTTTTGACCGAACGACCCCAAAATGACTCGTTCCCATCTACATGTTATTATCAAAATTCATGACATATTTTATGATGATCAGACTAAAGGTACGACCTGTAGCCCGTGCTAAAGGATTTAGTCATACAAAGAGTAAAATCCAAGATGGCTGCTGGCGGCCATGTTTTTGGGCCAAATGACCCCAAAATGACTCGTTCCCATCTACATGTCAATATTAACATCCATGACAAATTTGATGATGATCAGACTAAAGGTACGACCTGTAGCCCGTGCTAAAGAATTTAGTCATACAAAGAGTAAAATCCAAGATGGCTGCTGGCCGCCATGTTTTTTGGCCGAATGACACCAAAATTACTCGATCCCATCTACATGTCAATATTAACATCCATCACAAATTTCATGATGATCAGACGAACAGTACGACCTGTGGCCCGTGCTAATGGATTGAATTTTGAAATCCAAGATGGCCACTGGCGGCCATGTTTTTTGTCCAAATGACCCCAAAATGACTCGTTCCCATCTACATTCCAATTTGAACAGCCATGACAAATTTTATGATGATCGGACTAAAGGTACAACCTGTAGCCCGTGCTAAAGGATTTAGTCATACAAAGAGTAAAATCAAAGATGCCTGCTGGCGGCCATGTTTTTTTGACCGAACGACCCCAAAATGACTCGTTCCCATCTACATGTTATTATCAACATTCATGATAAATTTTATGATGATCAGACTAAAGGTACAACCTGTAGCCCGTGCTAAAGGATTTAGTCATACAAAGAGTAAAATCCAAGATGGCTGCTGGCGGCCATGTTTTTGGGCCAAATGACCCCAAAATTACTCGTTCCCATCTACATGTCAATATTAACATCCATGACAAATTTGATGATGATCAGACTAAAGGTATGACCTGTAGCCCGTGCTAAAGAATTTAGTCATACAAAGAGTAAAATCCAAGATGGCTGCTGGCCGCCATGTTTTTTGGCCGAATGACCCCAAAATTACTCGTTCCCATCTACATGTCAATATTAACATCCATCACAAATTTCATGATGATCAGACGAACAGTACGACCTGTGGCCCGTGCTAATGGATTGAATTTTGAAATCCAAGATGGCCACTGGCGGCCATTGTTTTTTGTCCGAATGACCCCAAAATGACTCGTTCCCATCTACATTCCAATTTCAACAGCCATAACAAATTTTATGATGATCAGACTAAAGGTACGACCTGTAGCCCGTGCTAAAGGATTTAGTCATACAAAGAGTAAAATCAATGATGCCTGCTGGCGGCCATGTTTTTTGACCGAATAACCCCAAAATGACTCGTTCCCATCTACATGTCATTATTAACATTCATGACAAATTTTATGATGATCAGACTAAAGGTATGACCTGTAGCCCGTGCTAAAGGATTTAGTCATACAAAGAGTAAATTCCAAGATGGCTGCTGGCGGCCATGTTTTTGGGCCAAATGACCCCAAAATTACTCGTTCCCATCTACATATCAATATTAACATCCATGACAAATTTGATGATGATCAGACTAAAGGTATGACCTGTAGCCCGTGCTAAAGAATTTAGTCATACAAAGAGTAAAATCCAAGATGGCTGCTGGCCGCCATGTTTTTTGGCCGAATGACCCCAAAATTACTCGTTCCCATCTACATGTCAATATTAACATCCATGACAAATTTCATGATGATCAGCCGAACAGTACAACCTGTGGCCCGTGCTAATGGATTGAATTTTGAAATCCAAGATGGCCACTGGCGGCCATTATTTTTTGTCCGCATGACCCCAAAATGACTCGTTCCCATCTACATTCCAATTTCAAACAGCCATCACAAATTTTATGAAGATCAGATTAAAGGTACGACCTGTAGCCCGTGCTAAAGGATTTAGTCATACAAAGAGTAAAATCAAAGATGCCTGCTGGCGGCCATGTTTTTTGACCGAATGACCCCAAAATGACTCGTTCCCATCTACATATCAATATTAACATCCATGACAAATTTGATGATGATCAGACTAAAGGTATGACCTGTAGCCCGTGCTAAAGAATTTAGTCATACAAAGAGTAAAATCCAAGATGGCTGCTGGCCGCCATGTTTTTTGGCCGAATGACCCCAAAATTACTCTTTCCCATCTACATGTCAATATTAACATCCATGACAAATTTCATGATGATCAGCCGAACAGTACAACCTGTGGCCCGTGCTAATGGATTGAATTTTGAAATCCAAGATGGCCACTGGCGGCCATTATTTTTTGTCCGAATGACCCCAAAATGACTCGTTCCCATCTACATTCCAATTTCAACAGCCATCACAAATTTTATGATGATCAGATTAAAGGTACGACCTGTAGCCCGTGCTAAAGGATTTAGTCATACAAAGAGTAAAATCAAAGATGGCTGCTGGCGGCCATGTTTTTTGACCGAACGACCCCAAAATGACTCGTTCCCATCTACATGTTATTATCAAAATTCATGACATATTTTATGATGATCAGACTAAAGGTACGACCTGTAGCCCATGCTAAAGGATTTAGTCATACAAAGAGTAAAATCCAAGATGGCTGCTGGCGGCCATGTTTTTGGGCCAAATGACCCCAAAATGACTCGTTCCCATCTACATGTCAATATTAACATCCATGACAAATTTGATGATGATCAGACTAAAGGTACGACCTGTAGCCCGTGCTAAAGAATTTAGTCATACAAAGAGTAAAATCCAAGATGGCTGCTGGCCGCCATGTTTTTTGGCCGAATGACACCAAAATTACTCGATCCCATCTACATGTCAATATTAACATCCATCACAAATTTCATGATGATCAGACGAACAGTACGACCTGTGGCCCGTGCTAATGGATTGAATTTTGAAATCCAAGATGGCCACTGGCGGCCATGTTTTTTGTCCAAATGACCCCAAAATGACTCGTTCCCATCTACATTCCAATTTGAACAGCCATGACAAATTTTATGATGATCGGACTAAAGGTACAACCTGTAGCCCGTGCTAAAGGATTTAGTCATACAAAGAGTAAAATCAAAGATGCCTGCTGGCGGCCATGTTTTTTTGACCGAACGACCCCAAAATGACTCGTTCCCATCTACATGTTATTATCAACATTCATGATAAATTTTATGATGATCAGACTAAAGGTACAACCTGTAGCCCGTGCTAAACGATTTAGTCATACAAAGAGTAAAATCCAAGATGGCTGCTGGCGGCCATGTTTTTGGGCCAAATGACCCCAAAATTACTCGTTCCCATCCACATGTCAATATTAACATCCATGACAAATTTGATGATGATCAGACTAAAGGTACGACCTGTAGCCTGTGCTAAAGAATTTAGTCATACAAAGAGTAAAATCCAAGATGGCTGCTGGCCGCCATGTTATTTGGCCGAATGACCCCAAAATTACTCGTTCCCATCTACATGTCAATATTAACATCCATGACAAATTTCATGATGATCAGCCGAACAGTACGACCTGTAGCCTGTGCTAAAGAATTTAGTCATACAAAGAGTAAAATCCAAGATGGCTGCTGGCGGCCATGTTTTTGGGCCAAATGACCCCAAAATTACTCGTTCCCATCTACATGTCAATATTAACATCCATGACAAATTTGATGATGATCAGACTAAAGGTATGACCTGTAGCCCGTGCTAAAGAATTTAGTCATACAAAGAGTAAAATCCAAGATGGCTGCTGGCCGCCATGTTTTTTGGCCGAATGACCCCAAAATTACTCGTTCCCATCTACATGTCAATATTAACATCCATCACAAATTTCATGATGATCAGACGAACAGTACGACCTGTGGCCCGTGCTAATGGATTGAATTTTGAAATCCAAGATGGCCACTGGCGGCCATTGTTTTTTGTCCGAATGACCCCAAAATGACTCGTTCCCATCTACATTCCAATTTCAACAGCCATAACAAATTTTATGATGATCAGACTAAAGGTACGACCTGTAGCCCGTGCTAAAGGATTTAGTCATACAAAGAGTAAAATCAATGATGCCTGCTGGCGGCCATGTTTTTTGACCGAATAACCCCAAAATGACTCGTTCCCATCTACATGTCATTATTAACATTCATGACAAATTTTATGATGATCAGACTAAAGGTATGACCTGTAGCCCGTGCTAAAGGATTTAGTCATACAAAGAGTAAATTCCAAGATGGCTGCTGGCGGCCATGTTTTTTGGGCCAAATGACCCCAAAATTACTCGTTCCCATCTACATATCAATATTAACATCCATGACAAATTTGATGATGATCAGACTAAAGGTATGACCTGTAGCCCGTGCTAAAGAATTTAGTCATACAAAGAGTAAAATCCAAGATGGCTGCTGGCCGCCATGTTTTTTGGCCGAATGACCCCAAAATTACTCGTTCCCATCTACATGTCAATATTAACATCCATGACAAATTTCATGATGATCAGCCGAACAGTACAACCTGTGGCCCGTGCTAATGGATTGAATTTTGAAATCCAAGATGGCCACTGGCGGCCATTATTTTTTGTCCGCATGACCCCAAAATGACTCGTTCCCATCTACATTCCAATTTCAACAGCCATCACAAATTTTATGAAGATCAGATTAAAGGTACGACCTGTAGCCCGTGCTAAAGGATTTAGTCATACAAAGAGTAAAATCAAAGATGCCTGCTGGCGGCCATGTTTTTTGACCGAATGACCCCAAAATGACTCGTTCCCATCTACATATCAATATTAACATCCATGACAAATTTGATGATGATCAGACTAAAGGTATGACCTGTAGCCCGTGCTAAAGAATTTAGTCATACAAAGAGTAAAATCCAAGATGGCTGCTGGCCGCCATGTTTTTTGGCCGAATGACCCCAAAATTACTCTTTCCCATCTACATGTCAATATTAACATCCATGACAAATTTCATGATGATCAGCCGAACAGTACAACCTGTGGCCCGTGCTAATGGATTGAATTTTGAAATCCAAGATGGCCACTGGCGGCCATTATTTTTTGTCCGAATGACCCCAAAATGACTCGTTCCCATCTACATTCCAATTTCAACAGCCATCACAAATTTTATGATGATCAGATTAAAGGTACGACCTGTAGCCCGTGCTAAAGGATTTAGTCATACAAAGAGTAAAATCAAAGATGGCTGCTGGCGGCCATGTTTTTTGACCGAACGACCCCAAAATGACTCGTTCCCATCTACATGTTATTATCAAAATTCATGACATATTTTATGATGATCAGACTAAAGGTACGACCTGTAGCCCATGCTAAAGGATTAGTCATACAAAGAGTAAAATCCAAGATGGCTGCTGGCGGCCATGTTTTTGGGCCAAATGACCCCCAAAATGACTCGTTCCCATCTACATGTCAATATTAACATCCATGACAAATTTGATGATGATCAGACTAAAGGTACGACCTGTAGCCCGTGCTAAAGAATTTAGTCATACAAAGAGTAAAATCCAAGATGGCTGCTGGCCGCCATGTTTTTTGGCCGAATGACACCAAAATTACTCGATCCCATCTACATGTCAATATTAACATCCATCACAAATTTCATGATGATCAGACGAACAGTACGACCTGTGGCCCGTGCTAATGGATTGAATTTTGAAATCCAAGATGGCCACTGGCGGCCATGTTTTTTGTCCAAATGACCCCAAAATGACTCGTTCCCATCTACATTCCAATTTGAACAGCCATGACAAATTTTATGATGATCGGACTAAAGGTACAACCTGTAGCCCGTGCTAAAGGATTTAGTCATACAAAGAGTAAAATCAAAGATGCCTGCTGGCGGCCATGTTTTTTTGACCGAACGACCCCAAAAGACTCGTTCCCATCTACATGTTATTATCAACATTCATGATAAATTTTATGATGATCAGACTAAAGGTACAACCTGTAGCCCGTGCTAAACGATTTAGTCATACAAAGAGTAAAATCCAAGATGGCTGCTGGCGGCCATGTTTTTGGGCCAAATGACCCCAAAATTACTCGTTCCCATCCACATGTCAATATTAACATCCATGACAAATTTGATGATGATCAGACTAAAGGTATGACCTGTAGCCTGTGCTAAAGAATTTAGTCATACAAAGAGTAAAATCCAAGATGGCTGCTGGCCGCCATGTTATTTGGCCGAATGACCCCAAAATTACTCGTTCCCATCTACATGTCAATATTAACATCCATCACAAATTTCATGATGATCAGACGAACCGTACGACCTGTGGCCCGTGCTAATGGATTGAATTTTGAAATCCAAGATGGCCACTGGCAGCCATGTTTTTTGTCCGAATGACCCCAAAATGACTCGTTCCCATCTACATTCCAATTTCAACAGCCACGACAAATTTTATGATGATCGGACTAAAGGTACGACCTGTAGCCCGTGCTAAAGGATTTAGTCATACAAAGAGTGAAATCAAAGATGCCTGCTGGCGGCCATGTTTTTTGGCCTAATGACCCCAAAATGACTCGTTCCCATCTACATGTCTTTATTAACATTCATGACAAATTTTATGATGATCAGACTAAAAGTACGACCTGTAGCCCGTGCTAAAGAATTTAGTCATACAAAGAGTAAAATCCAAGATGGCTGCTGGCGGCCATGTTTTTTGGCCTAATGACCCCAAAATGACTCGTTCCCATCTACATGTCTTTATTAACATTCATGACAAATTTCATGACGATCAGACAAATAGTACGCCCTGTAGCCCGTGCTAATGGATTGAATTTTGAAATGCAAGATGGCCACTGGCGGCCATGTTTTTTACCGAATGACCCCAAAATTAATCATTCTGGTCTAAATGTTGATGTCAACAGCTATGACAAATTTCATAATGATACGACCAAAGGTACGACATGTAGACTGCATTGTTGACGCCTTACGTACACACGTACACACGCACACACGGACGACGGACGACAAAGCCATGGCAATAGCTCAAACTTTACAAAGTAAAGTTGAGCTAAAAATGTTACAGAACCTGGCTTTTGTTTAGATCCGGATATGGTAAACATAAAGAGCATTATTTGTTACTGTTTTCCTGATTTGGAAATAATAAAGAGCGTTTATATCATTTGTGTGTGATTAACCAATAGAATTGTGCTGTGTTATGTAAACAGAAGCAAAACTTCTGTAACACGAGCATGTTCTTGTTTACATACACCATCATACCTCTTGACGATAATATACTATTTACGT